>OZ005653.1:181309012-182509012 GCA_963930645.1 Salticus scenicus | reverse complement strand
GTGTCATTCACACGACTTTCTCTTACCCTGAAATTTAATGCTATAAATACAGGTTGGAGATTAAGAGGTAAGATAACGATGTTATGTAAACCTATGTTAAACAATTCAAATTAGGCTTCGGGAGAGTTCTATATGATAATTAGTTCTGTGTGAGGGGAGCTACCACCCTCCTCAACCCCCCGTTTCATTAATGCACCTACACTTATATAGAATTTAATTCGGTTATTAAAAAATAATTCTGTTTAAAAAAATAATTTACTAAAATTATTCTTTAAAAAAATTATCTTTTATGATAATGCAGACGATTTCCATATTAGAGAAGTAGTAAAACACCAAATATCTATAATAAAAAAAGTCCATTTTATTCTCAACATTAAAAAAAAAAAAAAAAAAAAAAAATTCGTTAAAAGTAAAAATAATCGATAACTTTGTTTTAAATTATCGCAAATCGATGGTTGAACCATTCGTTTTAAAGGTATTGGAGAGCTCTTTTTAAAGATCCCCATCATGAAACTTTACTCCCCTCGAGGGGGAACTCCCCCCCAGGGGGGAGGCGAGGCTCCTACATACACAATTTGTTTTTCCCAGTCGACTATCGCTATTACAAAAAATATATATTCGCTTCGTTTGCTTTAGTGCAGTCTATAGACGTTAAACTCTACTTACCTGCAATTTCCCCCATAGACGTAATGTATTAGAATTGTCTTGATTCTCCCTGTACACGAACCATTTGCTTGATCTTAACGAAAAGCTTACTGTAGCATCCCTATATGATACACATTTAGAATACCAAGTTTGAAATGTCTGCTACTATTTGTTCTTGAGATATGTTAATAACAGACAGACACACACACACAAACACACACACAGACACAGAGACATACACACAGACCATTTGCTAAAAACATGGTTTTCATATTCAGGGGACCTCAAAACATGTAAATAAAACAAAAACTCGCGTTCGAAAATTTGACCCAGAAACAATACTTTCTCTACTTTATGGGTAAGAGAAAAAAAAAAAAAAAAAAAAAAAAAAACACAAAAGTTGTTTTGGTGCAAAATAATTACCCTTAATCAGGAGAAAGAAGTACACTGTTAAACATTTCAACAGACAACTCTGTGTAATCTATTATCTTAAGTCTTACGTAAAATGAAAGAGAAAAATAAATAGAGATTTTAAAAAACGTATTTTATACATTCATTTTAATAACTAATATTAATTTAATTAATTACTGGTGAGAATATATTTCTGATTTAGAATGCTTTTTCTACAGTAGAAACAGCCATTTTTTATTTTAATTAAAAATTTAAATAATAAAATTACGTAAAAATACAGAATAAAGATTGAGAATCTCGGTTATTCACTTTTAACTAAGAATTACTGTAAATTTACAGAGACTCTGGATAAATATTTACATTAAATTTACAGAAATTTTTAACAGTGAGTCACGACTGCATTTTTAAAACTGGAAGATGCGCAGTTGTTTAGCATTTTTCACCTAATGGAATGTCGTGCTATTATTTCCATCTCAAGCAACAGTTTGCGAGTGTTTTCAAATTATGACATTATTCATGGTTTTTACCCTAATTATTACAGTTTTTAAGTACTTTTGATTAATTTTATAAAAGAATGAAAGTTTTTTTTTTTTTTTTTTTTTTTTTTTTTTTTTTTTTAAATCTGTAAAGGATTGTACACTGAGAAAAAATTCTGTAACTGACATCTAGAATCTAAATTGTGGCTCTAGAAAAAAATAGTTTAATGTCATCCTTCTAAATTCTAGTCCTCTTGGAAAGCGAATTCTAGAAACCTCTATTAGAATTCTAGAGCGTTTGTCTATACTATTGACGGCAAAGTTATTTAAAAATCTCGGCAAATAAATGAGACTATAAGAGGCGGGTTTTAGCAACTATAATCTTGGTTTATTACCCAATTCTAGAAAATCAAGCGAGAATTTCTCGCAATACAAAAGATTCAGAATATTCGGAATATTCAGAATATTGTTTCACCATGTAGAAATCTGTAAACTAGAAATTCTCGATAATTTCGTTTATTCACTTTATTGGCGTGCCTTATGAGCATAGCTCGGAAATCTATATTTCTAGCTAAAGGATTTAGAAAATGGCCAATTATTCTATCTAGAGGAATGCGGCATATTTTTTTTCTGAATGTAGTAAGTCTATATGTCATATATATAATATGGACAATATGTAACATAGTCCGTTCGATTTGGAACATAGTGTACATGTACATTCATGTGACAGAAAGAAAAAACAGTTAAACACACTTTAGGACTGGCAGATTTAAATTTATTTCATTTTTATTGGGAAAGAGTAATTAGTAAATAAGTGTATAATGTTTTTACATTTGCAGTCAAGTTATTTTACAAAAGATGTCCGATACAATTTATCAATTTAAATTACATATATTACTTATATTAAAACATTTAAAGTGTTTTAAAAGCGAATAAAGATTATTTTCAATTTATAGTTTTCTTAGAAGAATGGAGATATTTTCATATATTGAAAATGATTGATATAGAAAATTTCTCAATATTAAAATCTGGAAATTTAAAGATTCGTTTTCAACTAAAAAAAAAAAAAAAAAAAAAAAAATGTGCATTGGTTAAAATCTAAATCTGTGTTTTAATTGTGTTAAGTTCTATATTATATATATTTTTTTTATATAAAATGCAATTAATAATCTGAAAATTGCGATTATATTTTAAATAAATAAAATAAAATGTATATTTAAAACTGCCGTTCATCACGTAAAATTCCTAAATTAATTGACAGTTAACAATGTCCTTTTATGTAATAAAATGAAAACTTTAAATATTTTTATTATGTTTCAGTCATTTAACCTTATTTTATATATTAAAAAAAAAAAAAAAAAAAAAAAAAAAAAAAAAGTGAATAAAAATATCTAGTATTATATTAAGAAAAAGTATTTATCACATTATAAGTATCAGATTTTCTTAAACACTTGCGGCTTGAAAAACTAACCCGAAAAGAATCCTTCAACATGTCATGAGATTAAAGGCTTGAAATTTTTCTTTTGTACAGTGTTAAGAAATGTTTTTCTGTACATTCTACATTTAATCTCTAAAGAAGCTTATACAGCACCAATTATTCTTGCTCACCGTTCTTGATAATCTTTTATTCTCTCGTGGTTTCTTTTCTTGAAATCCTATTTACTATATTTTGACTCATTTGAAAACACCTTGCGATTTCAGTTTTTTTTTTAGATTAAAGAAAAATATATAAACGTTAACTTGTGCTTTTATTCATGTTAAATTAAACGTGTTTCCTAAATACAGAAAATTAAGAAATATATTAGTGTGAGTCTTAAACCGTATACATGTTTCTGTAAACTTACATGCACTGTTAAAAAAATGCAATTTTGTTGCCAGAAATTCTCTTTGAAAATTACAGAGTTCCCTATAATTTGAGAAAAAAGTCGTAAATTACGGAAAAATTACGTTGACAAAACGTATTTTTCTGTAACTTTCACAGAGAATTTCTGGCAAAAAAATTGAAATTTTTTAACAGTGAATGCAAATAATCTCACATCCGTCAACACGCGTAAACAGAACAATATAATCACATACACAGGTTGTCTAGTACTCTCGGATCTTAATAGCCAATTTCTTCAAAATTTGTTGTAGAGATTTATATTCGATTAAAAAAAAAGTTTTGCATTGTAAAATAAGTTATATTAATTTGTTATATACTTATAATGAATCATTTTAACCAAGTCATTCAGATAAAAAATTAATAAATTCAGAATTTTTATGAGGTTCTCCGAAACTATTATTTATATTTACGGAAAATGTCTTTTGGAAAATTATTCTACGTAAAAGGTAAAAACTAAAAAAAAAAAAAGAAATGCAGGTAATAATTACAAAGGAAACAATATATATTTAGCAAACTTAAAAGCATAGAGATAAGATTTAAATAACCTCCACAATACAGTGGAGAAATAATTGTAAGATATTTAAGTGTTGCTAGTAACATGGCTCCCTGCGATTCAATAGCGGCTGTTCAGACAAGGCGAAAACCCCGTACAACCAGAACTTACATACTTTACCGCTACCCAGCAATTGGCGCTGTATACAAGTCTCGATTTCACCTGATTGAAAGGTCTAGCCATAGGAATAACATTATACAGAAGCATTTGTAATTTCCGCTGTAAACTCATTAAAATGCCGAATTTTTTTTTTTTTTTTTTTTTTTTTTTTTTTTTTTTTGAATATGCATAATAATTAATATCAGGGCATGTAGAACTAAATGTTTGTTTGTCAGAATATTTTCACCACAAAAAATATAATAAAAAGAATCGTTTCTTAATCACTAATTTAAAGGTCCGGTCATAAGAATAACATTTTATATATGCATTTGTTCTCGCTAGAATCTCATTAAAATGTCGAAATTTTTTTTGAATGCGCATAATAATTATATCAATGCATATAGAATTATATATGTTTGTTAAAATGTTTTCATCATAAAAAATACAATAAAAAGATCGTTTATTCATCGTGATATTCGAGCTCTTTAATGATGATTTGAAATACTAATGCCTAATAATAAACTTTTAGAACCATTTCTTTATCAAAAACGAATTAAATTTGAAAGTATTATATATATATATAACGAAATAGAGGGCATTTTAATATTTTTCTGTAAAGACAATTTTTTTTTTTTTTTTTTTAATTCGTATCAAAATATGAGCATCTTGAAACATCTGATACCATTCTACGTTGATAGTAAATGTTTTAAATATATATATTTGTTATTTATTGCATTAGAGTTATGAAAATTTACATAAGTATATGAAAATTTCTTGAAAACTATCTAAATAAAAAACTACATATATATATATATATATATATATATCATTTTTTTGAATGCTCTCTGCTTATTAATTTTTTTTTTTTTACTGAATTTTGCATTATTACAGTTTTTAACAATATATTCTAAACATACTTCGATATTACTTTGTGGATTCTTTTTTTTTTTTTTTAATATAATTGAATGTTTGAATGCTGAAATTTAATTCAAATTTTTAACATTCAAACATAATAACAATAAAAAAAAGCTTATTAATGAATACACGACACTTAGATTATATTATTAAACTGTGGTAGATAGGATGTGCCGGGTTCGACCCCAGGTCACACTCATTGACCTAGTCGTTAGGAGTTTTCTGTGATTGTCTTCAAAACTAACAAAAATACAGGCTGGGACCTCCCCTCCCCTTACAAAGAGCCCCACGGGGGGCATTACACCTATAGGCCTAGGACCCTAGTGTAATAATCACCCTTAAGCCACACAACCACATAATTTTAAATTGTAATACTCTAAAATCGTGGGAAGTAAAGAAAAATTCGTTAGCAGGAAACATTTTTAAAATATTAAAAATTTTGAACTTTATTTAATTTAAATAGTCCTAGTAAAATTTTAATATACATATATTGTTTCATTGAAATGCCTATGCATGAACATTTTTTTATAATTCTGAGATTATGTAAAAAAGAAAAAAAAAAATCTACAATGACTGAAAATGAACTCAGGGCACCTCAAAACATATAGAAGCATTAAAATTTCAAAGTCGGATTTTTGACATGATTACAATATTCTCCTTAAATATGCATGTACGGAAAGTAAAAATTATTATAATGTCCATAATATTCCTTTTTCATTTGTGTACTATTTTAGAGATGTTATTCCCAAATAATGATTTATCACTTTAGTATATGTTGAGAAATTAAAAAAGTTATATAAAACTATGTTAGAAAATACTTTTAATTTTGAAGAAAATCAAACTATGAGAATTTGGTATATCTATACGTTTTAAGGTCTCCTGAATCCATTTTTACTTTTCAAACATATACTATATAAGGTAAATATTGTATCCATGAAAAAATAATAATCCACTGTGGGTTTTTGGTATATTTATACGTTTTGTGGTCTCCTGAATTCATTTTTCTATTTTTATAAAGGTATGTGTATGTGTCTGAGTGAATACAATAGCATTTAAATACTTTATGTAATTACTATATTTCACTGCATATGTATAATGATTATATATATGTGTGTGTAAAACAGCAATTAAAAAGCAAAATAATAATAATAATAATAATAAAATTAAAGGATTTTTTTTGTGTGAGTACAAGAAGTAGATATTATTAAGTATCAAATGTTTTGCTACTAGGGATAATGTAAATATAATTTTTTTTTCTATCCTGCATTTAACCAAGTATTGGAAAAGATTGCGAATAAATCAGAATGGCTGGATTAACGATCGCAACATGGCTTTGAATCCGACATCTCCCCTCTACCAGCTTAGAGAGCAGAACCTTTCGGCCACAAGTGGAGCAAAAAGATAAGGGGGGGGGGGATTAAGAATTAATTAGCAGAGAGCATAAGGACTTCTTTTCCCAAAACTTTTTTAAATATTTATTTATTTATTTATTTTTGGAATAATTTTCAAGAAATGTCAGTATAATAATTACTAATGAGTTTCATTGCATATATATAATAAAAATATCAAAGACAATTATTTAAAAAAAAGAAAAAAAAAAAAAAAAAAAAAACATAAAGAAAAATAGAAAAATTTTTACTGTGCGTACAAAATGTAGATATTATTAAAAAAATAAAATAAAATAAAATAAGTAAAAAATATTTCAGATGCTATAGTAATACATACTTAAAATGATTTCGAATATGGATTTGTTTTTTCAAGCACAATTATTAAATATTCTTTACATACAGTTTCCTCTTATCTTTATTATTATTATTTGGCTTATTTCAAACAGATTTTTATGTTTATAATTAGTGACTTTTATATATATATACACAAGATCTATGCTATTATTATTATTTGTTTATTTTAAATTTGTTAAAACATTTTTAGTAGAAAATTTTTAAATAGCTGAACTTTCAGGAATAAATGCAGAAATAAATAATTATTTATCTACAAATAATCTTCTTAAAACATTCTGCATTTGTAACAAACAGTTTTGTGCATTAAAAGATAGTTTTAATAAAAATAATTCGTTAAATTGTCAAAAAGTTTCTTGCGCAAAAAAAGTACATATCCTAACTACGAGACAAGACGTGTAACTAGCGCACCAAGCGTAGAGGAGAGTAACTATGCCTTGTACGATGTTTCTATTGTTCAAGTTCGCGTCTGAACAGCCGCTATTCTACTGAATCGCAGGGAGCCATGCTAGTAATAACTAAAAAACAGCATATCCCCTAAATGTTAAGATGATAAAATAATCAACAAACAAAAAATTAAAATACATAAAGAAAAAGTGAAAGAAAAAAAAATAAATGCTGGTAAAGTACAAAATATTTAAAACAGATATATGACAAACTTGAAAATAAAAATTACATAAAAGATGAATCAACAATAAACATTAACGTGAGAAACACTCATATTAACAAAATATCTACACAGCTTAGCAGATATAAATTAACACTTAGGGATTCTGGTCAAGATACAAAATGTTTAACTGTTTAATCTTGCAATTTCAAACGAATTGCGATACGTCTCATTAAAACTATCGCAATTATTCGAAATTATTTTAGTTCTACCAATTTGCAAATAAAATATATTTTTCAAAACACTAATATTTATAAATGATAACCAATTAGTAGCTTTAAAATCAAAATGATTTTAAATTATTAATGATTTTAAAATTTTAATAATTTATCATGAAGACTAAGAATACAAGATTCAAAAAACGTTTTAAAAGTATAATTTTATTTACAAATTAATTAATTAGAACTTTAAAATTATTTTTGTTCAATTAAACAAATCAAGAATTAATTAATAAATAGATAAAAACTATTAGCTTTATGTAAATTAATTTTTAAATTAATTATCTATAAAATATTTCCACTTATTTTCTTTAAAAATATTTCGATTTAAACACAAAATCTTTCCAACAAATAATCAGATGTTTGAATAAAAGTTCCAGAAAATCTCAAAAGAAAATTCAGTGATAAAATAAATACCAGAAAGGTATATTAAAAGGAGACTTGGAGCTGGATTATTAAAACCAATGGAAATTACAACTTTAGGAATGCCGAAGAGAAAAAATATAGGAAGCATACAGCTGTTTCTGTAGCCTTTAGCGTACCGTCTTCAGTGCATAAAGATAACTGGAACTGGAGAAAGACTCATATATATATAGAAGAGGGCTTCTTATATTTTTTCTCTTCGGTGTTCCTAACGTTGAAATTTTTATTGGTTTTAATAATCCAGCGCCAAGTCTCCTTTTAATATTTGTCAAGCTTAAACGGGCTTTATGTGTTATTAGACTTCTACTCTTATTGTTACTGAGCAACATTGTCTGAGAAGCCTCATCTGAGGGGCAGATTGGGTCAGTAATAATTGGAGCTACTTCTTTCTTTATTTCACAATGTGCGAATTAGTTAATCATTTTCACCGATTACGTACTAAAAAGTTTCGATCCCTCAATCACCTGAAGTTCCTTTTACAGAGCAAGAGACATCGCATCATCCCTAAATTCATTCAACCGAAATGTAATATTATTGGTTCGAGTTTTTTGAACAAAGCAGTATTCAGGTCTCATTTCAATATTATCCGTGCAGTTATTAAGGAAACTCGTACCAACATCACTAAAATTTAAAAAGAATTATTCTTTCTCTATTTAAAGTTAGCTTTAGAACTTCCTAATTTTACGCTGATTGATCTTAATTCCTGGATTCATTGCGACAACCTCTCTCGTAAACATTCAATTAAATTACATGATAAATTCACCCATCTTTATAGTTCACAGAAACCTAATCATTCCAATGACTTTCCTGTTGTCAATAAAAATGCTATCGTTAATCTTTCCAATACTAAAATTTCCAATATTCAATATTCAATATTTCTTACTTATACTCAATTCAAATTTTGCTATTTCCAAACCACCTTCTTTTTCTCAGTTAACTGCTCTTGTTTGAAAAGCTTTCAAAAATTCTCGGCTGACTGACTAACAGAAAGAAAATCTTCGTTATTTAATCCTTAAGAATGCTAATTTCAACTCCCAAAAAAATCTAATCTCAGCCCTGCATAAAAAAATGCCTTGAATGAATTAAAATCCAATAAAAATATCATCATAACCAAAGCAGATAAAGGTGGTCAGATTGTTATCTATAATAATAAAAGAAGATGTCTGTTTGCCTGTCTGAGCATCTATACGTTCAGACCCTACTGAACGTAGAAGTACAAAATTTGACATACGGATGCTCAGAAGCCTTCCCGTGGGGATAGTGAAAACAGAATTTAAAAATTTTAATTAGTTATGGAGGTATTAATTAAAACGTCAACCTATGTCAATTAATAAACAACTCAATTTTGAGCTTAAGATTGGTTTAAGGAAAGTTAAATGGCAAAATAAATTAGAAATAATCGTCCAATCGTTACGAATATGGAACCAAATGAAAGGGGCGATTTTTCTGAATCCATGGGTGCAAACAGCATTTCAACACGAGTATTTGATTTTTAAAAATTAACTAAAGTATGAAATTTAGATGGAAACACTTAATTATTTCATTTATCAAAGATTCTTTAGCGCTAGGTGCCAGACATGCTGGCTGACTATTCTTCCGGTCGGGAAAAATTGGTTTTCGTCCACGTGACAAGGTACTGAAAGTAAAAAAAAGCAGTTTTTGAATTTTTTCAGTTTTAAATCAATTTAAGCAGAAATTCGAAATCGCCCGTCATTATGGCTCGCCTGTCTGCAGTTAAAAAATCTAAAGCATAACTTTAAAAATAAAATAAATAGACATATATTTATTTAAATTCATTGTTATTTCATCTGTTAATGACACCAAAAGTTACTTTTAACAGAATAATAATGATTTTTTTTTTTTTTTTTTTTTTTTTTTTTAATGAATTCGGCTGTAAAAAAGCAGTTTTGGAATTCTTAAATTTTAGACAGATTTCAATAGAAATCATTATTCACTCTTGATAGATAAGCCATTTTGAGTCTAAAATATATCAAAGATATTCATTACTATAATGCATAATACATCATTCAAAAGATTTTTTAAAGTATTTTTATAGCAGACTATTAAAGTGATATAAGCTGTTCAAATTCTGTAAGAAACTTTCGGAGAAAACTACGGAAGAACCAGAACGTTTTTATTCTTTTATATTTTACAGAGTTTCGAATTCAGATTTTCGCTCACATTTCGTATTTATATTTTTTAAAGGTATATAGCCCGGAATTATGTAAGTTTTGGAGAAAACCACAGATAAGTCAAACACAAATCTTTTTAAAAATGTTTGTATTACCTTTGTGTTTCAGCTTCTAATTAGCATAATTTCATAAGTAATATGTTATTTTAAAACTTATTTGAATTGGACTTAAAGAGTAGGATCGCAAATCTCTGCCGCCAGATGACACTTTAATATGTTAAAATTTCAATATCTCCAAATATAATTATGATTAAGTTTCTTATAATACATAATTTGCAATATATTTTATTGCAAACTTTTAAACTGATATAAGCCGTTAAATTCTATGCGGAAGTTTCAGCAATAACCACGGAAAATCCAGAAGACCTTTATTCCAATATATCCAATTTTAATTATGATCAAATTACTTATACGAGTACCATTTGGAATATATTTTACAGTAATTTTATTGCAAACTTTTAAACTGATATAAGTTTTAAATTCAGTACGGGAGTTTCAGAGAAAACCACAGAAAACCCGGGACACCTTTAAGATTTTTTATTTTGCGGAATTTCGAATTCCAATACTCCATTCACATTTCTTATTAAGGATTTTTAACAGGAGGATTTTATTAAGGATTTTATTTAGCCCTCATTTACAGAAGTTTCGAAGAAAACCACGGAAACCCCAGACACAAATCTTTATATAACAATATATATATATATATTACTTTTGCATCTGAGCTTCTAATTAACATGATTTCCTAAGTAATATATCATTTTAAAAGTTTTTTGAATTGGAATTGAAGAGTATGTGTTGCAAATCTCTGTCGACAGATGGCATTTTGATATTTTAATAAATCAGTATCTCTAATTACAAGTAAATTATTTGTCCGTAGATTAGGAGTCCGTAAGCCACACAAGATTGGGGATTTGCCGCAATCAGAATTTTTAATGTTCCTCTACACGGTGAGCGAACAAGTTGTTTCAAATCATGAAACGTAAAGGGGCGCCGTAGTTGCCACAGAGCGGCAATTTGCTGCAGTTAAAATTTTCAAAGCTATTTGAGCCAGCAAGCTGTTGTAAGTTCTAATACGGGGGCGCCACCGAACTACGGCTAGAATTTCCAAATATCTTAACATGGTGAGCGAACAGGCTGAAACACGAAGAGGGCGCCGCAGGCACTACCCAGCGGGAATTTATTATAGTTAAAATTTTCAGTAAAGCTCTTTGCACTATAATGTCAATAAGCTGTTGTAGGTCCTGAAATGGGAAAAAGGCGCCATCAAGCGGGAGTTTTATAAGGTCGGATTTTTCAAGAATCGCGAACCAGCTAGTCGCCGAATGCGACTAGTTTTAGATTAAAAAAAAAAAATTACATAGATAGTGTAACCGAACTAATCAATGATGGTCCATGTATTCCTTTGCCTCGTGACCCCTCTCCTCAAGAATTAATTAAAAATAAATCTTGTGTTAAACATTGCCCTTTGTTTTTGAACTCAACTAAGCATTATCTTATCCCTTCTATAACTAATTGTGCAAGATTTTACGCGTTACCAAAAGTCCATAAACCGAATATCCCATTTCGTCCCATAGTCTTTAATATTGGTACAGCTTCCTATCGTTTAGCTAAATTTCTAACTACAAGTTTTGCTCCCCTTCTTTCTACAAATATTTATACTGCAAAAACTCAATTAACTTCGCACAAAATATTCAAAATTGCCCTCATACTAATCTTACTATGATCTCATTTGATGTAAAAACCCTTTTCACTAATGTTCTAATAAATGGCGCCCTCTGCTGTCTCGAAATGAGATTAAAAAAGTTTCATTTCACATCTTTTGAAATACAAGAATTAATTTCTCTAGCCCGCATTTGTTTATCACAAGCTACTTTTTCTTTCAAGGTAAATTTCATCGTCAATCTGAAGGTTTAGCTTAGAGATCTGCACGGGCCGGAATTTCGAGGCCCGGCCCGTACGAAAACTTTACTTACCCGGCCCGGCCTGTTTATTTTTTAACGGTTTATGGCCCTGCCCGGACAAAAAACGATAAAATCAGGCCGAACCTGACCCGGCCCGATTCAAAAATATGTAAAATAACAAAAAAAAAAAAAAAAAAAAAAAAAAAAATGCCTTTTTATAAAAAAGATTTTTTTGTATGTGTTTTGCAGAGGTTTTATATAACCAAACAATAGTACGTCCTTTAAAAAAACTGCTAAAATTTTACAAGACAATTATATATAAACAGAAAGTCATTATTATAGACAAGGCACAAACAGAAAATCAAATCGAAAATATTAGCATTCATCAAACAATATAGGAAGGTATTTAAAATGGTTAATACTACTAAAAATGCACTTTCAACCATTTTCTCTTATGTACTATAATGTATCCGAATCTTTCATATGCTCCAGTAAACAAAACTTTAATGTTAATCCAACCATATTCAATAGAAAAGTTGCTTTTGCCCATGATAAAAATGATGCTACTTTCGTCCACTGGAGAAAAGGAAAAGGAGCCTTAGAGAAAAAGTTACAGCGGAAAGATTTTTATAGCCTTTATACCACCTAATACACAGTAATGTATCTAAATTTTTTTGTTATGTACATGTACGCAAACTGGTAGTGTCATGCATACTATTTTGAATAGGAAACCATCTAATATTACTTTAAATAAAATATATTAATTTCAAGGCATGATAAAAATATTTGCGAAAAATCAGATTTCGGACAGGCAGACTGATAGACAATTAAATTGACGTTACAGACGCTTTTTTAACAAAATAGAACTTTATGTGACATACAAAGCTGTAAAATTACGTAAAATAAATGACTGAAGAAACATTTTATCATTTTCCTTTTTCGTTGATTAACGAGGAAACCAGAAAAAGATTCGGGCTGACATGGCCCGGAGAAAATTTCATTCAGGCCCGGCCTGGCCCGGAGAAAATTTCATTCAGGCCCGGCCTGGCCCGGAGAAAATTTCACTCAGGCCCGGCCCACCCGAGCTTGAAAAAAAATTTTAAGCCCGAGCCCGGTCCGGCCCGAGAGCAAATTCAAAAATTCGGTCCGAACCCGGCCCGAGGGACGGGTAGGGCTCGGGCTCGGGCCAGAAGCCCGGCTCGTGCAGACCTCTAGTTTAGCTACGGGATCCCCTCTCTCCCCAATTTTCGCATCTATTTACATGCATTATTTTGAAAGCAGGCTTTTTTACGAAAAGGTCTTTTCCTTTTAGGACATGATACGTTGATGACACCTTTACGCTTATCGACACATCTCGACACAATATTGACCATGCCTTAGAAACTTTAAATTTCATAGACAGTAATATCTAGTTTACTTATGAAATAGAAAATAATGGCTCACTTTCTTTTCTTGATATCCTTGTTTCTCGCACAGTAGATGGAGTTTCCACCACCGGTTATCGTAAAAGTTTTGCAGTCTCTCTACCTCCCTATGCGCGCTCATGTCATCCACCTACCCAAAAAATGGCTGTTTTCTATACTTTTGTTAATCGTGTGCTTAATATTTGATCCGGTTTTATTAAACTCTGAAAGCCATAGCAACCGACGGAGGCTATAATCCTTCCTTTATAGGCACAGCTATCCAAAAATTACAACTCCCTCGTACTTCATCCACTAAATTAGTCTCTTCCAATATTAGTATTGTTTTACCCTATTTTCCTAGATCCAGTCATGCCATAGCAAAAATTCTTAAACCACATGATTTTAAAATAATTTTTTCGCCTTTCAATAAACTCACCTTTTCTCAGCTAAAAGATCTGATAGAGAGGTATAATTCTTGGGGCAATTACAGTATTTCCTGTCAGTGCGGTTTGCCATACATTGGCTAAACTAAATGCAGTCTCAAATTCCGTCTCAAAGAACATATTAATTACTTCCGTAAACAAGAAACCAATAAATCGGCTATGTCTAAGCATTGCTGGGACGGAAATCATAATTTTAAATTTTATTCAGCTAAAATAATTTGCAGACCTAAATCCATTCATGAACTCGATTTCTTTGAAGCTTTTTATATTTATAAAAATCTTAAAAATCTTGTCAATTGTGATTTCGCTGTTCCTAATTTCTCTGATTGTTGGATATTTTACATTCGGTCCACATTTTCTTAAATTTTCTACAGTTTACACAACTAGTGTTTCTAAAATTTCTATTGGTCACTCTCCTCACCTTTCGCGTAATACTATTGGGTGAACAGAATTCGGTTCCTCTTCTATATATATGAGCACTTCTCCAGTTCCAGTTATCTTTATGCACCGAAGACGGTAGGCTAAAGGCTACCGAAACAGCTGTATGCTTCCTATATTTTTTTTCTCTTCGGCATTCCTAACGGTGTAATTTTTACCAGAAAGGTATACCAATATTTTTTATAAGACTATCTTTTATCATTCAAGCAAGTGTGTAAATTCAAAGGGGGGGGGGGATGCAACTTTACTTTTCTGTTCTTTCTTGCACTCTGAATTACATATACAGTAGAACCTCGATTATCCGAAGTAATTGGGAGTGAACTTACTTCGGATAATCGAAATTTTCGGATAATCGAGAATTCATCAATAATCATCTAAAATATTTATCAGCACTCGTAGTTTGGAAAGGATGGCTTGCATACAAAAGGAATGTGGAAAAAAAAAAAAAAAAACTTTAAAAATACATATTTGTTAAGAGAAAATTTTGGATGATAGTAGAAAGTGAAAAAAAAAAAGTGAAGAAGAAACCGACTTCGGTTAACGGAGAGTTTCGGTTAATCGAGGTGAGTTTCGGTTAATCGAGGTTCGGATAATCGAGGTTCTACTGTATGTACAAAGGCTTTCAAGTCATTTTTTTTCTTTCCAAGTTCTATAAAAACAGAAAATTTAGTTTAATATTTAAGCATATTTTTTTCAATTTTTACATATAATGAGCCTTTAGAAAATTGCTCACCTATTTTTATCATATAAATTTAAATCTATTCAAAATTTTTAATTATTAATTAATTACAATACTTTAAATCTTTTTACTTTTCGAACATACATATATAAGGAAAGTATTGTAATCATGTCAAAAATCCGACATTGAAATTTTGGTGTTTCTATATGGTTTCAGGTCACCTGAGTTCATTTTTACTATTTTTACGATAATTGTGTATGTGCGCGTGCGTGTGTGTGTGTATATAGGTGTGAGAGTGAACACTATAGCGCCTAAACGCTTTGTTCGAATGAGCTGAAAGTTGTTACGTAGTATGTAGGTCACTATAGCACGAAACCTACTAATTTTGGTGAATCTTGGACTTATAGTTTTTTTTTTTCACGGACACAAAGAAATATTATTCGCCTACGCTAAAAAAAATATACACATGTTATAAATTACCATCGCACAAAGTGTATAAATTTCGGTGAATCTAACTCTTACAGTTTTCTTACAGGGACACACAAAAAAAAAAAAAAAATCCTTATCATTATGGTCAGTGTACCCAAATATTTTAAAGTACGATAGCGTCTATTCGTCTGAGCTAAAAAATTATACATATTTTATAAATTATCATCGCACAAAGAGTATGGCATCTAGCACTTATAGTGTGTTTACTGGGACACAAAGAAACATTATCATTATCTATGGACCCATATTTTTTACTTTCTGAAAATACGTGTGTAAGGAAAGTATTGTAATCATATCGAAAATCCAACTTTGAGATTTTGGTGTTTTTGTACGTTTTGAGATCCCTTGAATTAATTTATACTAGTTTTACAGTGATGAGTGTATGCGTGCGTGCGTGTGTATGTATGTGTGTGAGTGAACACAATAGCGTCTAAACGCTCTGTTCGAATTAGCTGAAAGTTGGTACGTGTGTTATAGGTCAACATAGTACGAATCCTATTGATTTTGGTGAATTTAGAACTTATAGTTTTTTTTAAATATACATTTTAAATATACAATTTTAAATATATATATTTTTTTAAATATACACAAATAATTCTTTATCATTATGGCCTATGGGCCCAAATTTTTTAAAGTGAGATAGCTTGTAAACGTCTTATTCGACTGAGCTGAAAATTCATTCACGTATTATGAATCACTGTAGCACAAACTATATAGATTTTGTCAATCTAGCGTTTATAGATTTTTACAAGGACACAAAGAATAATTCTTTATTATTATGGTCTATGGGCCCAATTTTTTTAAAGTGCGACAGCGTCTAAACACATCATTCGGTTGACCTGAAAATTCACACACATATTATAGGTCGCATTTGCACAAAGTGTTCAGAGTTTGGTGAATCCCCAGGTAAAAAAATCAGCAAAAAACCTTTAAAAAAAACCTTCAGGAAAACTGCAGGTATTTCGGACTATAGCCTACATCTTTTTTACAGGTAAAAAACCTGCACTTTTCCTGAAGGTAAAAAACCTGCAGTTTTTCTGAAGGTAAAAAACCTTCAGTAAAACTGCAGGTATTTCGGACTATAGCCTACATCTTTTCTACAGGTAAAAAACCTGCACTTTTCCTGAAGGTAAAAAACCTGCAGTTTTTCTGAAGGTAAAAAACCTTCACTTTCCCTTTTATTTGTCCGAAATACCTGCAGTTTTCCTGAAAGTAAAAAAACCTTCATTTTCCCTTTTATTTGTCCGAAATAACTGCAGTTTTCCTGCAGGTAAAAAACCTGCAGTGTTTCTGGAAGTAAAAAAACCTCCATTTTCCCCCTTTAGCCTGTCATATATAGCTGCAGTTTTCCTTAAATTTGTTCCAGAAATAAATTTTCTTACATATAAAAAAGATCTAAGCAGTTTTCTTTTAGGTATAAAGTTGTTGTACCTAATCTGGGTTTGACTTTTAGTATCCATTGTAGTATATGAAAAACAAAATATTTGCAAAATTTTATTTACTTTTATGTAAAAAAAAAAAAAAAAAAAAAAAAAAGTTACAGAACCTTTAACCAACAATTTTATATTTAATAATATCAATTATATTTCTTTAAATAAAGTATAGGCAGTCATTTGAAATAGTCATAGTATTAAAATAAGTGGAATTTTTGTGTGAAAAGATTACATAATTTTGTGTACGGTAGCTAAAGCTTAATAAAAAGGTAACACCTGCATGAAATATGTACGAAACTTTGAATAAACATCATAAAGCAGAAAAATACTCACAGCAATTGCTTTGTAAAACAAGACTTTTCATCGGGGAACAAAAAAGGCACAGTGGTGAGGTTCATTCTGCTTTGTTTTCAGCACTCATATCTACTTTATTCCCTTGAGAAATGACATTTTTTTTTTTTTTTTTGGCTTAAAACATTTGTTGCAAGCTCTTGCATGTTATGGTGTCAGGGATCGCGTTGGTGAGCTATAGCGCACTATTGATCCCAATTTTAATGAAAGAGATGCAGAATTTTTTTAATTGCGGGTCACGAGGACCCGTATTTTTCCCCAAAAAAATATCCTTTATTCTAAAACAATAAATTTTCTTTTATTTAATTCTGTGTCATCATTTCAAAGCAATTTATTTTCCTGAGCTATTTAGCTCTGAATTTAGAAGAATGGGAGAAAGATTCTTTTCACCTCCTTCAAAACCAAATGAATCTCTGGCTGTATCCTTCTCTGTGGGCTGTATCTGCTCCAGTCGAAAACAATGCCGTCACTTTTCTCCCTTTCCTTGTGAATTCTGTCTGATGGAGCACATGCGAAATAACCCAAAACCAGCATCAACATAAAGTGATAATAGATTGGAAATGAATTTTTTTTTTTTTGGGGTGGGGGGAGGGGATTTGTTTGCTTATTTAGTTAGCAGAATCAATCTCATCAAAATTTGCTACATTATTAGCAAATGTTATTTCATGGGAAAAAAAGTGCTCTTTTGAATAAATTGCAAAATACAATATAGTACCAATTATCTGAAATTCCAAAATCCAGAATAATTTCAATTTTTTTTTTTTTTCTTTCATGATTTTAAAAGCATTTAGTATTGAAAAACAAAACTTACTTCACTAAAAAAAAAGAAAGAAAGAATGTCAAAATGAACCAAGTCTTTTATAATGTTTTTCAATAATCAGAAAATAAAGTAAATTTATTTTTCTCAGGAAATGGTTAAAAATGTTTATGGTCTGGAAAATCTTCTGCAACCAACTACATAAAAAATTCTCCGATTTTATTTGGTGGTCTATTTCAGGGTTTTTTAATTTCTTGTTCAGACAGTCTTACTTTCTAAAAGTAAAGAAAAATAAAAACTTTTCTTTTAGCGATTTGCTCTTATGATCCAGTCACCATTACATTTAGTGGCACCAACAACGCAGCAACTATGAACCACGGCGCTGACGGGAAGGCAGCGAGCAACCAACCCATGTCGGCTGAGGCCAGTTTCTGAAACGAAATCTGTGTGAAAACACATACAGCAACTGAAGATAATGCAAGAGAAGAGAAAATATGCTTCAAATTTCTGAAGATGAGGGAGGGGGGGGGGGACTGAAATTAAACAAACGGCCAGTGTGTGCATGGGGGTGAAGGAGAAGGCAGGACTGCAGATGCAAATTTTTTTTTTGATAAACGGCACTTCCAGTACCATTCTACGCCCAATTCGACTTATTTTTCAATACATTTTTCTTTCATAAATAATATTTAGACGATACAATAGACAATTTTCAATTAAATGTACACGTGTACATGTTAATATATGTGTATTATTGCAGTTATTTTTTATTTTCGGCTCTAGATTCAAAAGAAATAAAAATATTGGATTCAGGAGCTGTTTCAGAAACAAAAACAACTACTACTACTACTTAAAAAAAAAAAAAAAAAAAACAACTTATGTATAAAAATTCATACAAATTATTCTTGCATAATGATAGTGTTAAAATGAATATTAAATAATGCATCTAAAATATTAGCTTTTATTTTTTTATTTAAAAAAAAAAAAAAAAAAATTTAAAGAATTCTTTTAAAGATTTCTTAAAAAAAAAAAAAAAAAGAAATTTTAGATTTTTTTAGCTAACAACATGTGCAAAAAGGTAAGTTATTCTTTACATATACACTATTGTTAGAGAGTTGTGTTTTATAGTTCAAGAAAATCAATTATGGAAAAAAAAAAAATCTGGAAACTTCTGAATATTTCCTGCGAAGGATGGATCTGATGGATCCTGCGGTTCCTGGATAATGGATCCTATGCTTTTTTTTAAATATCCTTAATAAGAGACTGTTTTTTTCTTTTTTAAGATTATTAACCTTATTCAAAATCTATTGCTGTTGTTAAAATGATCATAATTTTTACTTCTTTAAAACTTCTTTCAATTTCATTGAATAATTTTCTTTGTGCTTTTTATTAATTTTACTTAAGCCTTAGTTTTTAAGAACATAAAACGCGAATGTCAATGTATTCGGTGTCGAGATTTTCAATTTGCACATGCGTCACGACACTCTGTTCTGCGGATTCAGTGCCAGCACTGATATCAAGGAGACTGATTGGAGCGTTGCGGTATCAGAAATGTTGATATTTGCTTCAGAGTTCTTAAAAACCAGGGCTTTAGTAATGCATTATTTTAACTATATGATGAAACACAAGTTTAACAGAGGTAAGTGCTGATTTCCCACGACAAAAAATAATTAAGTTAGAAAGTTATTTTCTTTTTAATGCAATGTTTCAAAATGTAAAACGAAATTGTGAAAAACTTTTTTGTGTTTGTGGAAAATATGAGCAGTTACACGCCCCCCTCCCCCGAAAAAAAATAAAAAATAAATAAATAAATAAATAAAAATAAATAAATTTATACACATATGTTTTTTTGAAAAAAAAAAATAAATAATAATAAAATTAAATAAATTATTGTGTATTAAGACATAAGAAATGGAGAATACAGAAATTTCTGAACATAAAAATATATTGTACTAGAATATACAAACATTTTAAAACTATGCATCATATGTATATTTGATTTATTTACTTAAATATTTTATTATTATAGAAAATACATGTATATATATATTTTAAAAAGTGAAAAGTGATATAAAGAATTTTTTATCGTCTTCTTTCTTCTATTTCTTCATACACTAAAATTCTCTCATTCACAATTCCGTCATTTTATTTCTCTCATACAGTACCTGAAAAATAAAAGAAATTGTTTTATTAGCAATTTTAGTGTAATCAAGAGTGAAAATGGCTTACACTCAAAAAGCCTGAAAGCTGATAGCAGCAATCTTGGGGGTGGGGGGAAGCTTAACAACAGTGGTGATTTCGTGCAACAATACACAAATACAATTTTACTACAGAACAATATAAAATAAACAATTATACAAAAATAAGTTGAACTCATTCAATTAAATATTTTATAGCAATGTTTGACACAACACAATATAAATAATTTTAAATAATAAAAGTACTAGTTTTAGTTTTGATACAGAAATTTTTATATGACTGAAGAATGCTCAGAATCTGAAGAAAATGGGAATGAACGTGAAAGATCCAGTATGTGTACGTTCCCATAGAATCTCAGTAACAGGTAACAGGAGAAAAGAATACACACATAAAGCTACCTATAAAGGGAGATCTAGGCTCCCTAGGTCACTGTTGTTAAGCACTGTTTTATGTGTTCCTACGAAGGCACCTATAAGGGGCTCTAGAGTTCCTACCAGAGAGCATCTAAGACGTCATAAATCAGTAGCGCATTGTCATGGGCAAAAAATGACTGCACATTGCAGCCAAATTTTTTTATGATCGCAGACAACGTCTGTCCAAAAGTTGCGGCCAATTTTTTTATTTATTTATTTTTATTAGTGCAGACAAAAACTGTCTGCAAGCTGTTTTTCTGTATCTGTGACTATGTCGCCGTGTCACAGTGTTTCTGCAACTGGGAAACAACCACACTGAAAATCTTAGATTATACACATAAGAGTAAGCCTGCAAAAAATCTTATTTTGCTTAGTTCTTAACACTATACACTAAAAAAATAAAAAAGGAGTTTCCCACCAAAAATCAATTGTATAAAAGACTGCCTTCTAAACCAATTTCTGGTCTTACCTTACCATGTAAAAAAAAAGACATTCATTTGAAAAATATCATGAAAATTTTTACTGCACATAAAGGCTTTTTTAACTTTCAATTTTTACTTTAACATTTTATTTGTTTTATGTTATTTTTTAAAAATATTTTACCGTTTTCGTTGAGAAACATACATTTATAGTATATTTTTATCTGATGCAAAATCGGACTTCACATACCTTCGAACAAACGCGATCTGAAAATTCTATAAGAAGTCTCTTCTGGGCGCGATCTATGTGTCCTCGGTCTGTATATTCCGGTGGTCGACAGAAAAAATTATCGTTAGCCGCGGTTTCTCCGATGTTCTTGTTCACGCCGTTGCTGGAAGCCTGCGTATTGAGGATCTCTTCTGCGTATCCAAGAGTAGAAAATGATTGTTACGGAAACAATATAATACAATAAAGAACCACAGAAATTATGTTAAAGTATTAAAATCGGCACCCAATTCTCATATGCAGGATTTCAAATATTCTGCATATTTCGTATTTTGTGCTGAAGCTAAAATTTTTTGTTTAAAATCAGAATTTTATTATTTTGTCAACTTCATGCTAAAACTAATTTACTTAAAATGTAATCAGCGAACATGAAACAGACCTTTGACAAATGTTTTTTTATAATATTCGGACGATTAAATTGCATATATTTCGGTAATCGGATGCAAAAATTATGGATATTTCGACAAATATATGACAGAAAAAGGTAGGAATTAAGAATCTTGCTGATTTTTTACTCAATAGGTATATATATATTTAATATTTGTGATATCAATTTTTTTGAATAGCACAAATTTTGTCGATTATAGTTGCGAAAATAGTTGCCTATTTCATATAAATTTAATGAAAAGCAAACTAATTTTATTTCATTTAAAATATACCTTATATAGGCTTTTCAATTTTGGCTAATCAATTTCGATCACAATCGTGATCATCTTCAGAGCCACTTGTTACGTCTTCGTCCTTCGTTTTATGGTTTCGCGGTTTGTTGTCAGAGTTCCTTCGCTTCACTTCGGATTCTTGTAAGAGGTGTTGCCATGCAGCTGGGATAATGGAATGTTCTCTATTGTTTACTGTGTTGGGGTTAGTGATAATTTCAAGGGCCTCCCGTTTTAGAGCGTAGTTATGGTTATTGTAGGGAGCTATTTTTTGGATGTTAAGTTGCCTATTTTTATTTAGAGAAACAGAGAAACAATCGCTTATTTGAGCAGTTAGCCGTGATGAAGGTAAATTTTGTTAAAATGTAAAATGATAAATTTCGACAATCCACCGCAAGAATATTATATTTTTTTGTAGTGAATTGATGGCTTATTTCAGCACATAATTTAAATGATTAAAAGTAAATTTTATCGACAAAACGATCCCGTAATTTAGTTAGACTTTCATATCTCATATTTCTGCAATCATGCATAAAAAAAGGTAATTTTATTATTAGGTATTATTATTATTTGTGAAATAATCGCATATTTTGGTATTATTATTATTTTTTAAAAACATACAAAATTTAAAAATTAGCGGTAAAACTATAGCCTATATTAGCAATTAGTTGCTATTACAAAAATTTCAAAATATCAGTAATATGATTAATTCGGTATTTCGGAAAATTTGTTGAGTATATCGGTTATACTCTTTGCAAAAAAGTGCGGATTTCATGAATTAATATAGAGATAAAGCCTATTTCAGCAAACAATTAGGATTAAAGTAACTTTATTAAGTAGCGGCGATATGATTACGTATTTCAACAATCAGCCACAAAACATCATTGCAAATTTCAGAAATCACCTTTGAAAAGAGTGCAAATCTGATCGATTAACGCCGAAAAAAATATCGTATTTTAGTAATTAGTTGCGTTTAAATATAACTTTTTGACAGTTAATAGTGAAATAATCCCATATATCTGAATTAGGCTACAAAATTATTGTGTATTTTGGGATTCAACATTGGAAAAAGCGTAAATTTTATCGATTAGTGGCGAAATATTTAAGTATTTGAAGATTCAACATTATAAAGAACATGATTTCCATCAATTAGGGGCGAAATAATAGCAGGTTTCAACAATCGGCCGCAAAAATATTGTTAATTTCAAGAACAGCTTTAGGGGAGGGGGGGGGGAGGGGAAATCGCAAAATTTCATCAATTACCAGCGAAATAATAGCAGAATTTGGAAATTATTTGTGATTAAATGTAAGTTTTGACTATAAGAATTGACAGCGGAGAAAAAAATCCTGTAATTTTTAAATCGGCTGCAAATCTATTTCGTATTTCGGTATTCAGCTTTGAGAAAAAAAGCTCAAATTTCATCACTTAGCAACAAAATACTTGAGTATTTGGGAATTTAACATCAAAAACTGCAGAAATTGCATTGATTAGAGACGAAAAAAATTATGCATTTTGGCGATCAATCATAAAAACATCGGGAATTTCGGGAATCAGTCTTAAAGAATTTTATCGATTAGTGACAAAATTATAGCATAATTAACAATTAGTTATGACTATAAATATATAAATATTGCTAATTTCACATTTATTTTGCACAATGCTGCATAGTTTTTTTTTTTTTTTTAATTTAAAAAAACTAAGTGCATTTTTTTTTTTTTTTTTTTAATATAATAATGTAGACTTAAAAATAATAATAATAATAACACTTTCATCTATCTGATCGAGCATATATCAGAGAGACACAAATAGATACCTACTATTCTTTATAGAATTATGTGTAATATAATTATTTATGGGAAATAATGCTTAAGACAGTTACACATTAAAGCCTGCACTAACTTTTAAAATATTTGTAGATTACTATTTAAAAATTTTAAATAAACTTATCTCAAAAATAAATATTTTGAAATTATTTAAGTAAAAATTGTTGAATTGTAAATTAGAAATATTTTACTGGGCCCTAATGATTTTAATTATAATTTTTATGAAATTTCAGCTCTTTTGGACAAATAGATTTTGAGATACATCTAAAAAACTATTGCCACCAGGAGACCAGGTTTAAGACTGAAAAATACCAAATTACTTCAAATTTATTAGTCGGTGGTAAAATTTTCTCTAGAACTTATAAAGTCAAAATTTTGTGTTTGTTGAAAATATAAATTTTAACATCATTGCATGTTTTCATCTGTAAATGGCTGCTAAGCTTACAATTTTAATAAATAATTAAATTAAAATAGACCTGAATCCAAGAAGGATGGTACCTGCTGTGTTTTTTCGTTAATTAGGTGATGAGATAGATGAGTGTTCTCTTTTTATTTGTATATATTTTATTTTGTGGACTGTACATTTTATAAACCGTTTAGTCAGTGGTGAAGAAAGCGCCCTTTCGTCTATCAATATGTGGCCTTTTACTCACAAAAAAATGCCCTTTTCTATAAATCCGCCCTGCCCTTTTTTTGAAAAAATGTGAACACTAAAATTATAAGAGTTCAATTTTAGTTGTAAATATTTAGCACTTTATAAGAAAAAACACAAATCGAGAAAAATGTGCTTTACAATATGGTTTGGTGAACTTTTCCAAACTCGCCAATTTGGCACAGTTTCTCGATTTTTTTCAAAATGGCCAATTTTACATGTTTAAAAGAAACTACCTAAAAATACAGCATAAAAAGTAGTTTTTCAAAAACTTCAACAAAGCAAAATACAAATTTGCCTAACTTTCATAAACAAAAACTAACAAATAAACATTACAAAAATAATATAAATGTTCAATAAACATAATATATATATATATATAAATAAAATAGAATGTTTTTTTACTTACTTGTTTCCGATTAATCCTGTGCGGAAACCAGTGGTGTCATCAGAAAAAAAAAAATTCAACGGGGTGCACAACCTGAAAAAAAATTTCTTTTTAATAAAATTCTGATAGCATAGTTTAAAAACTCTTATTTAGAATTTACCGGGGAGTGGGGGGTGGGGTGTTGCTCCCCTTGTCCCATTGTGAAAACTTCAAAATAAGTATGTACAGTAACCAAATTAACACCGTTTCAAACACTACTGCAAAGCTTTCTTTTAATATATTCAACAGAAAAACTGAATTCTATTAAACCAATAAATCACCATTTTACATAACATAAAAAAAGCAACCATATCAATTACAAACATATCTCCTACAGAAATTAACAAATAGCCTACTGTTGCCAAAATTAAAAAAGTAAAACCAAACGAAACATATCAAATAAACTACTACTATACCAGTGTACATAGGTAGGCTGGATTTAACGTTGCACTAGTACTGTGATACAGGTAATTGGCGACGATCTGGAATTTCGTTTCGCAGCAATCAGTGATACGAACAGTCGGCAGCAAAAGTATTCAAGCACTAGCAATAATACTGTCTCAAAAAAGTACACTTAATACTGCTTTGTTAAATAAATCCTTGTGAAGTCATGTTCTTAGTCAGTCTAAGAACAGGATTTGACAAGGATTTATTTAACATAATAATATTAACTATACTTTTTTGACATCGGAATTATTGGCTAGCACTCGGATATTTTTACTGCCGACTGCACATCAGTATGCTTCGTGTACATGAAAACCCCCCCAAAAAATCACTGGATAGATACCTCACACGCATACTGCACAAATCTTTAAAACGCACAAAATTTCGTGTTGCAGCAATCAGCAATATGTACGTCTGTACACTCCGTATAAATGAAAAAAAAAAAAAAAAAAAAAAAAAAAAAATCATTGGATACCTCACCTGCTTCCTGCTTAATGCATGAATCTTTAAAATGCACAAAATTTCATTTTGCAGCGATCAGTAATATGCATGTCTGTACGCTCCACATACATGAAAAAAAAAAAAAAAAAACTGGATACTTCACCCGCATTCTGCATGACTCTTTAAAATGCACAAAATTTCATTTCGCAGCGATCAGTGATGTGTATATGAAAACCCAACAAAATAATCACTAAATACGTCTCCCACAAACTCCATGAATCTTTAAAATGTACAAAATTTGATTTGGCAACAATCAGATACACGAAAATTACACAGCTTTAAAACAGACCTGTACTGAGAACTCGGTATATACTCGCTACTTGGCCTATCTACCGAGTGCTCGGTACTCGGCCAAATTTAGGCTATGTATTCGGCCAATACCGAGTAGTTGTGGGAATTTCACTATTTTTATGCATTTTCGAAAGAAATGTGTTAATGAGAGATATTTATTTTATAACTACACTAAAAAACTATGTAAATATAAATACAGAGTCATTATAATTAAAATTTTTGCTATAACAGCTTTCTGCAGTTAAAATGGGCTGTTACCAAACTTAGTATAGAGCCCAGTGGCAGGAAGTTTTGTAGCTGTCTGCGACAGGCTTTTAAATTTTCATAATCTGTCTACGAAATTTGCATGTAATCAGGGGTGAAAATGGCTTACACTCAAAAAGCCTGAAAGCTGATTGGGGTGGGGGGGCTTAACATCAGTGGTGATCTCGTGCAACAATACACGAATACAATTTTACTGCAGAACAACGTAGTATAAACAATTGTGTATATTCATTCAATTCATCTCAATCAATTAAATATTTTATAGCAATGTTTGACACAATACAATATAAATAACAAAAGTATTAGTTTTAGTTTTGATACAGAATTTTTTTTTTTTAAGTGAATTGTTATTCAAAAGTTGCAGACATTTTTTTTTTATCAGTGCAGACAAAAATTGTCTGCAAGCCGTTTTTCTGTGTCCGCGACTATGTCTCAGTGTTTCTGCCACTGAGGTATAGAGATGATACATGATATGAGCTTTTAATTATAACTATCTTGTATGAATGTAATATGCATTATTTTATAAAAACTTAGTACATAAAATTGTATCTATAAATCACAAAAAAATAAAAGATTTTAGAAAAAAAAGAACCTCTATGTAGTATTAACACAAAACTTTAGTTATACATTTGTGCAAATAAAAGTAACGCACTTTCAAATCGGTAAGAAAAGATTGATTTTGAATTTTATACAATAAAATAACATAAAAAAACTATCACCTATTCGGATACAGTCTACCGTTGAGCAAAAGGTGCATTTATTTAGTATTTTAAGAAAAAAAAAAAAATCAATGTGAAAAGAGGAGGGGACAGTTAACCGAGTTAAAGCTTTTATAGCATTTTACGGTATATATAAAAAAGGTAAATACACTAAAACGTTATTTAAAAAGTATTTTCATAATCAAATCTGTTGTTTTGCCAATTATGGCCCAAAACCACCTATCATTTTACATTTCTACGATCTGAAGATTAATAAAACCTAACCTTTAAAACACCATAGTGAGATTACCACATTTCAAACACTGATCATTCAACGATACATAAACATCGAGGGTACCAATGTTGGCATCTTTATCAGTGATCAAAAACAAGACACCAAGCAGTATCGTAAAGCACATTCTATCCTTTTTATTTTATGTATTAAAATCTAAAAATACCTACTCCTTAAAATTTTAAAAGTGACTACTTTTTCATGCTCTGAATTTTTACATTAAATTTAGTGTATTTTATTGTTTGTGTCTGAAAAAGTTTATATTCTTTCTTCAATAATCAATTCAATGCTTTGCGGACTTTTTTAATCAATAAATGCCTTTTTTACAATGGATAAAAAAATTGTATAATTAAAATTACCTTGATGCGTAAAGCTGTAAACATTTGCAACATTAATAGAATTTCTGAGATTCAAGTACAGTCTTCATTAGAATTTGTAATCTGAGTCGCATTAAGTTCACATTCAGAGTTCTGATATTGTAATGTATGAATTATGCTGAAAGGAATATTATTACAATTAGCCAGTCCATATAATATAACGTGAACTCATAACTTAAACTTACAATTGAGTTTATACACACACATTTACTGTATACCTGTATATTACTCATTTTATTTTTGAATATATTGAGAAGTAAAATTTAGTATAAGCTCACAAAAGATCAACTTATTTTTTCTACTTTATTTTATTTAATTCTTTACTTCTAATGCCAAATTCTCTCTTTTAAAGAAGTACTCTCACTTCTAGAAAAAAAAAAAAAAAAATCCTAGCAATATCTCTGTATTTAATAAATAATAATACATTCTGTTTATTTGAGAGTTGTTAAGAAATAAATAAATTATACTACATGATATTCAGTAAATAATTATATAAACAGCTTTAGTTGTTTTAAAATGAAGCTCACTTTTTAAATATTTCTAGCTTTGAATCTAATGAAGACAACAGTGTCATTATTTTTATTATCTTCTTAAAGTAAATGTGCCAGTAATGAGCATCCTTAAGGAATTTCTTTAAAATTATATTTTATTTATTTATTTTTATTATTAAGTATAATTTAACCAATTTTATATCGTCATATTATTACTCTTACAAACTCACCCTAATTCATAAAAAAAAAAAAAAAAAAAAAAAAAAAAAAAAATACTACATTAAGAATTTCTAGATATTTACTATAATAATAAATTAAGTTGTTGTCGTTTTAATAATAACTAATTTCTAATTAGATTATTCTGTTCTTTAATATTTGATCATACAAGTTTGGTTATTATAAACATAACTTTAAATATTCCGCATGAAATCGAATTGCAACATTGATGAAACAAACTGACGATTACACGCTGATGAAACATAACTTTATACTACATACTTGCAATTAAAAAAAAAAAAAAAGAATAAATAATAAATGATTAAGAATAAATAATGAATATTAACTTAACTTGATAAATCCACGCAAAAGTAAATCCGTGTAGTCAGTCACATTTCTTCCATGACGCCGGGCATCCATCTTGTAAATGTAAATAAATAGCGTGTGTTGCCATACCTGTTTTTCGAAGGCTACAAAATATGCCACAGAAATTCTTTGATTTAAATTAACATTTAACATTCAGGTTCAACCAATATTAATAATAATCATAAAAAATGAACTATATTTTAAAATAAAGATGAATAATATACATATAATATTTTATATTAGAGTATTTTGAATGCTCGAAACTTTTGAAATTAATTTGAAATCAATAGTACAGTCAAATTAGGAAAAATAAGGGAAAAAATTTATAAAGTTTTGAAACTTTGGGATTATACTTATGACGGATCTAATAATTCAAAACAAAAATGTTCCCCACTCTGAGGGGGGAGCTTCCCCCCTACACCCCCCCCCCCCAAAAAAAAAAAAAAAAAAAACGTATAATTCGTTGAAATGAAGAAAAAAATAGGGAATTTATTGATCGAGTATTAGAATTATGGCATAACATTCCTGAGGGGTCTGATAATGCAAATTAAAAAAGTTTCCTACCGTGGGGTGGGAGCTAACCCCCTCCCCCCCCCCAAAAAAAAATGTATAATTCGTTTAAATAAAGAAAAAAAATATATAATATTAATTTATAGAGTATTGAAATTTTGGTACAACATTCCTGAGTAATTTAATAACTGAAAACAAAACAATTTCCCATCCTGGGGTAAGAGCTTCTTTCTCCCCCTACCCACCCCCTCAAAAAAAAAAAAAAAAAAAAAATATTTAACTTATTAAAAATAAGAAAAATGATTAAATAGAATTTTGAAATTTTGGTATAACATATTCTTGAGGTGCTTAATAATGGGATACAAAAAATAATAATAATAATAATAATAATCCACCATGCAGTGGGAACTCTCCTCCTTCACCCCTCCCCCCCCCCCAAATAAAAAAATAATTCAATTTTGCTGAATTTAAGAAAAATATGAAAGCAAGTTATATAAGAGTTTTTAGTTTTAGGGAAAGTTCTCTTGAAGGGTCTAATAATAGAAAACAGAAAAGTTCCCTTCTCTGGGTTTCGGTAATTCTTGTCCATTACTAGACTTTTCATGAATGTTATCCTAAAATTTCAAGCGCTTATAAATTATTTTATCTGTTTTTCCTAATATGAAAGAGCTATACGGTCTAGAGAGGAAAAGGAAGGAGGGGGGAGGAATGGGGGGAAGCTCCCCCCCCCAGGAAGGGGGAACTTTTTTGTTTTGCATTACTAGAGCCCCCAGTAATGTTATTCCAAAGTTTCAAAACTTTATAATTTTTTTCCCTAATTTGGTGTTTTTTGGTCTAATTTGACTGTACTACAATGCTTTCCTTTTAAGATAATTCTAGGTTTTAAGACTTTCAGTTGGGCATAAGAAATGGATTTCAGGATCCTCCTAGTTCGAAATAAATAAATGAATAAAGAAAGAAGAAGAAGAAAAAAAAAAGATAATACATGATTTTTTTAAGGTAGCTTTTGAAGAAAAATAAATTCATTAAAAAAATAAATAAATAAAATTGTCTTACGTGGGGTTCCGAGGAACACTGGGGATGTATTCAAATTTTTAAAACACACTGATTATATAATATAGTAAAAAGTAAATATATATATATATATATATATATATATATATATATATACATATATATTGCAAAATTCGAATGTACAAACAATTTTGCGAATAAAAATTCACAAACTTTGCCAATAGAAAATAAGCATCAATTTTACACAAAATATGTGCACAGTTTTTACAACTTAGAATCTACACTTTTTTGCATGTATGTTAAAAAAAAAAAAGAAAAAATGCAAATAATTTGCACAAAAAGTGCATTTTTTTTTTTCGAAGTATTCACAAATATTCAGTTTTAATGCACAAATTGCGCATAATCTACACTTTTTTGCAAAAAAAGTGCAAAGAATTTCTAGCTGGGCTTACACACACCAGAAATTATTTTCTCCCCACCCAACCTTCTTTACAATGTCAGACTTCTTCTCTCTTTAATATAGAGCTGACTTCCGTAAAAAGATTCGATCCTATGAATATTACAACCTTCTTCAAAATGATCTTCAAAAGCCTTTAAGTTACCTGCATGAAAGGCAGTTTTCATTTCCCTTCAAAATACCTGATATAATCTAATTAAAATCGTCTAAGTCATTGAAGGTAATTTGAAGGTGATAAGCTTTCTGAAATAAACCTGTATGAAACCTTTAAAAAAACTTCATATTTCCTGAAGGGAACTTGCAGTTTTTATTTTTGTATGAAACCTTTAAAAAACCTGTATGAAACCTTTAAAAAATCTGAATATTTCCTGAAGGAAACCTGTATTTTTTATTTACCTTCAAAATACCTGTGGAAACCTTCAAGATACCTGCAAAGTATGCATTTTTTTAAAGGTTTTTTGCTGATTTTTTTCCTGGGTCTAGCTCTTATAGTTCTTTTTACGGGGACACAAAGAATTATTCTATATCATTATGGCCTATGGGTCTAAATTTTTTAAGAATTGAGACAGCCTTATTCGGTTGAGCTGAAAATTTATACACATGTTATAACTCATCGTCGCACGAATTATGTAGATTTCGGTGAATATAGCACTTCTAGATTTTTAAAGGAACACAACAAAATATTCTTTATCATTATGATCTACTAGCAGGCTTTGCCCGCTTCGCTGGACATTAAACTTAAATGAGTTGTCAAAATCCCATATCATTATTAATAACCTAAGTTCTCACTGTGATTGGTAGAAGTTTTTCTCGCTCACAATATAAGATAATTCAAAGCGAATTCAAACGGAAAAACATGTTTTTACACATGTGTATTGCCTTCCGACTCCGAGAAGTCGGGGGGGGGGGGGGGATTTCGAATTTCGTGAAATCCAGTTACAATAAGTGCCGGATGCATACAAGCAATTTACGCACCAAATTTCGTGACCACAGAAGTCTTTAATAGAAAATATTTTAAATAAATAAATACAAAAGCACAGCTTTAGTATGGGACCCCTTTGGTGACTTTAAATATTTTAAGGCATTTTTGCGATGAATTGAATTGGCTATCTCAATTGTGCAATTAAAGATCTTGGCGAGAAACGTCCGAGCTACTTCGGTGCCAAATTTCAAATTTAGCCAAAGGGATGCGAAACAAAAGCTGTTCCATACACAAAATAAATAAATAAATAAAATAATAAAAAAAAAATAAAAAAAAAAATTCTGATATTTACAAAATAAAAATAAAAAATCTTTATAAAATCCAAATTATAATGATTTACAATTAAGAGGAGAACATAAAAGAACCTCATAAGGTACATAATAAAGACAAAAAATTTTGTTTTACTGCAGGAAAGAAAAGTACTGCTTAATTAAATAAAAATATTAAACTAATGTCAAATATCTCTATGAAAATATTTATCCACATACAAATTACTGATTAAAAAAAAAAAAATCACCAATTTTTGTAGGTTAACTATTTATTTTTCTCTCTAATTTTTATTATTATTCACGTGAAATTAAAAATATTTCATTTTATTTTTGGAAAATAAAAATATATATAAATGAGCATATATAAACATAAAACCTTCTACCGAATCTGGATTGAAAACGGAAAAAGGGTAAAATAAATTAGAAATATCAGACCTATATTTATAAATTTGATTCCAAATGAAAGGGGCGATATTTCTGAATCCAGGGGTGCAAACAGTTTTTCGATGCGACAATTAGATTTTTAAAAAACAACTAAAGTATGAAATTTAAGTGGCAACGGAAAAACGGAAAAAGGGAAAAATAAATTAGAAACATCAGACCAATCGTCACAAATTTAAGACCAAATGAAAGGGATGATTTTTTTTTAATCCTGGGGTGTAAACAGTTTTTCGATACGACAATTAGATTTTTTAAAATTAACTAAAGTATGGAATTTAGATGGCAACACTTCATTTCAATCTTTTCATAATTTGCAGTGCGAATCACGCGAATAAAAAAGTCTTGATATTAAAAATTAATTTTTATATTTTATTTTTCCATTCAAAGCGTTTTAGTGAAAAAATATTTATGGAGCATGCGCAGGCGCTTTTTACCCACAATTTAAACACTAATCATAATTTTGAAATTTTCTATAGATATAATTTTAAGTTGGGTGAAGACCTAAGTTTCTACCAAGCGCCTTTGAATCCACCACAGCCGTTCTCGAGTGAAGCCTGGACAAACACGTGTTTTAGTCTTTTACCCACCAGGGGGGAACGGGGGGAATTTCTGAAAAAAATGATAGATATAATTTTAAGTTGGGTGAAGACCCAAATTCCTGCCAAGCGCCGTTGAATTCCGTCCTGCCATTCTCAAGTGATGCCCGGGCGAAAAAAAGAGACATACAGACACGATGACACACACACACAGGCAAAATTTTCTGAATTCATTTTCGGCTTTCATGGGGTGTGAAACGTGAAGATATCGCAAAATTTTTTGATTCCGACAAATTTACAGACAAAACTCTGATTTTATTTATATAGATGGGCTCAAATTATTTAATGTGCCATAGTGTAAAATTAAACAATGGAGAAAAATACAGAAACTCCCTATTATAATTTTCACTTATATTTATTTAACAATTTGTCTTATTTTAAATTATTTATACAGCCGTTAATTAATTAATTCTCGGAAATTCAAGAGGAGTCACTCCAGATTTTTAACTTAAAAATTCAATATTTTCATAAAATATTGAACTATGAAGCATAGAATAAACAAATAATACTAATTGTTTTAATGAACTTCATAAAGTTTTAAATAGTTCTTTAAAATATATCATATAAATTCTTTCAATGACATACTTTTACAAGTTATAATATTACAATTTTACACATCATCTTAATCATAAAAGTCGTTGATTTGCTGCAATATTTCTAAAAATGTATTTTTTTTACATTCATTTAATTATTATTATTATTATTATTCTAATTTTAAGTTGATTCTCTTTATTTTGCAAATATGCATTACAGGCATCTATATTAGTTTGTACTAAAAGATGTTATATATGTATGCTCAAATAATTAATTTTATAATTCCACTAAATATATATATGTATACATATAAATAGTATAAAACCAAAGAAAACCGCTCATAGGGACTCGTTGGCTGAGTTCCAATATTTTTTAAACAATCTATCAAATTTCATTTTCACTCCAGCTAAATATGTATTCTCTCCTCTTACTTTTCCCACAACTGTGTCATTGAAGAAGGAGCATCCATTAAAGAGCCAGGAGAATTTTCGAAATTTTAGTAAGGCGAGTAAATCTCCTTGCTTACAAATAATCGCTTTTTATTTATTTGTAAATTATATTTTAGATCAGATTTTTATAAGTAGTCTTCAGAAAGTAATTGCTCGTAATCATTAACAGGGAAGAGGTTCCGCTCACCGCTCTAGGAGCAGTGTCGAGCGATTCCAGCTGTGTTAGGCCCTCTTCCGGAGTTTATGAATTTAAAAAATAAATAAATAAATAAATAAATAAAATAAGTAAATAAAAATTACAAAGGCCGCTAGAGACAGGTCTCCCACGCGACAAGGAGCGGCATGCTGTATGCTGGTAGATAAAGTGACAATTGGCTTAAAGATATTTGGTAGCAAGTTATTGTTGAGAGTTCATGAGAAAAAATTGGTGCTGGGAAAGTCTTTATGAATTTTCGTGCTGTGAAAGTCTTTATGAAACCCTTCTCGAGAATGGGCAACGTTGTTGTTAATTTAGGCAGGAAAACAAAGTGTTATATGTGCCGGGCTGTGCCCCACGTGACAAGTGGCACCATATTAACTATTAAGCTGGGGTTAATTAACTGGGAGGTTCTTTTATGTTGATTTTGAGAAACAAGAAAATAGGCTGAAGTTGTCGATGGCGATATTTTATGTTCTGTTGAAATGTCCCACAGCACAAGATTGATGAAAAGATGATTTTGTGAAGGTTCGATGACATATAGAGCAAGCAGATGTGAGATTAATCTGTGAGATTAGTCATATTCATAAGAAATTCAAATATACTATTTAGTTTAGAAAGCAGGCTTTTTCTATTTAGGATATTAAACAGCTAATCGGCTGGTCTGGGGCTCGTAATCATTGTAGGATGTGATTAATTATTGTAATGCTTTTAAAATAATTCTTTACACTGATGAAAAATAAAAATGGCGATATAGGACTATTTGGCCCATTTCGCATGAGGCACGTTCGTCCGGTGGACAGCATGCTCTGTGGGATCTACAGTAGCTAAATGTAACGGAGAAGGTCTCTAAAATCAATTTATTTACCCACATTTAGGCATCCTTTGATGCCACCATTGGGTTTTTAATATTATTATTATTATTTAATGTTCTGTACTCCAGTTGTTCAAAATGATGATCTTCAAAACTCATGGAATCATACTTTTGTCCTTTCTATTTCATTGTAGCCTTAAGCTATAATTTTTAGGTCCTACTGTCTATGTCGTTTTAAAATATACATTAATCAGCCTAGGATTATTGGATAACAATACATAAACGTTCAATGATATTTTATTTCATCAGTCATAAAACCTACACTTTCACTTGCACCAACAGCATTTAACATAACACCTAGGTTTAGGGACACAGGTATTTTCTCCCTGAGTAAAGCTAATTTTACATGTGTTGATTTAGGCCATCTTATATCACAGATCGGCATAACACAGATTTCATATCGCAACCCACAGCATCTACCACTCAGTGTTTGACGCCAATTTCGATGTGTTTTTTTCCATGACCATTTGGAATCAACCAACTCTCAAATAAAATTTGAGAGAATTTATTTTCCTTCTTCAAACGAAGTGAAGCTTTTTTCTAATTGCAGAACACAGGGAAAAAACTGCAAAGAAAGATAAAGCCTAATCCTATAGTATTGATTAACACATAAATCAAAAAAGCACTGCAAGAAAAGCAAAATAAGTTAAATCAGAAGAAAGAAAATCTGCTACAAAAAAGAAGGAAATTTTATAAAAATGTCTTTTTCCGAAAAGAAAAAGTAAGCTTCAGGAAATCCACACGACAATGTAAAAGTGAGAAATTTTTAGTGAGTGAAAGTGAGGAGGATTGGAATAACCTGGGTCTTTGCTGTCTTAAATCATTTAAAAGCAGTAAATTGGGAAAACAAAGGACTCGATTCATCGTCAACAAATGCTGAGCACATGTATCACATGTTCTTGTAGAGAAACAGCATTTTATATTTGTCTTTATTGAACATTATATAATTGAAAACAATTAACTATATTTATAACATTAAATTCATTTTTTTTTTCTCCTCACGCATAATTTTGCATTTTTATAAATTTATGGCTTCCTGAGGGAATATTCTATGAGTGATTTTCTTTAGGAGTGAATTTCTTTTGTATGGTGTTTCCTTTCACACCATATAAAAATTAAGTTTTAATGCAAATTTTGAACATTATATTTTGACTTCTAAACTATCAGAAAATTAAACAGGTGACATGGAATAACTTACCTCGATATCGGGGCAAGTTGGATCAAGTGAATTTGTGTCAGTTTTAAACTTTAAACTAATAATTATTGTTAATATTTTCAAGTTTTATCATGGCGATTTATTTCTGAAGGTATACGGATACTGTTAACGGAAAAATAAACGAATTGTATTTATATATTTTTTATTTTTATTTTTATTTTTATTATTATTATTTTTTTTTTAGAGGTAAAAGCTGGTCAGCTAGCCCCGGTCTACCCTATGAATATGCGTATATCTACTGGTGTTGGATGACAACTAATACAAACTTTAAAAGAAAAAAATACCATACACTTCAACACTCTCAATAACTCCTCTAACGTCGCAGCTTACGTCGTGCTTACATTTAGTTTAAATTGCAAAGAATGGTGTGTAACCATAAAATGAAACAATTGTTACACATTTTTACAATTTGTTATGATTGCTTACAAAGTTTTTATTCATCAACTTCTTTAATTTTGTCATAGAATTACAGTTTCTGAAGGAATTCGCACATTAATCATACCTCAAATTTTAAGCCAATCTGACACAGATTGAAAAAAAAAAATGGATACACGCTTAAAATAATATTAGGTTAACATAAAAAACTTATTCTTCTCTTTATACTCCTTATACTTACACACACAAAAAAAAAATTGTATAACTGACATCTAGAAACAAAACTGTGGCTCTAGTAAAAAAAGTTCCATGTCATCATAATAAATTCTAGTTTTCCTTGCTAGAGAGTTTTAAAACGCGTATTAGATTTCTAGAGCGTTTTCCTATATTATCATGGTCAATCTCATTTAGAAATCTTTTAAAATAAATGCGAACACAAGAGGTGAGCTTTAGTAATGACAATTTTGTTTTATGATCCAGTTCTAGAAAATCAAGGGAAAATTCCTCGCAATACAAATTATTCATAATATTCATTCATCATGTAGAAAAGTGTAGATTAGAAATTTTGGATCATTTCGTTTATCCAGGCTATTTCTTTGCTTTATACGCATAACTCAGAAATCGGTATTTTTAGTTCAAAGATTCCAAAAATGACATTTTTTTTTTTTTTCAGTATATATAACGCATCCTGTAATATTATACATCGAAAAGAAGTACATATTGCCGCATAAATTTGTTTAAGATTTTATGTTTTAAAATATATTTCACTTAATTAAAACAATATTTGTTTATATGAATTTTAATTTGAATTTTAATATGAATTTTAATATGAATTTTAATTTGTTGATGCTCTTAAATTATAAATAGTTACGCTGCTTTAACATCAAAGTTTTTTTTTTTTTTTTTTTTTTTCAAATAATTTAAAACATTTATTACTAAATAACAAACTTTTTATAGACGTTCTTTAAGGACAGTAAATTAAAACTAATTGAATGTAGTGGAAATATACCTACAGAAACATACTTATTTTTTTACATAAAATAGTATGTCATAAGTATACATTTTACAATTGCTTAAGACTAGTGGATCGGCAGATCAGGAGCCTCAACGTCCTATTTGCATCAGACATTATTCAATAGTTCATTTTTATTTATTCCTAATTATATAATAGTGTATATTGGTCCGATCGACTTGTTACCATGATCAGATACATTCCTGAGGGGGCTGCCACCCCCTCACACACCCCGCTGTATCTCTCTTTGTATACCTATTTGTATATCATATAAAGTGTAACCAAATTATAAATAATTGCATTTATTTTTGTATAAATTCTTTCAAAGAGGCTTAGTAAGTTGATAAAAAGCTAATTTTGTGCATTTCTAGTCGTTTTTAGCGTTAAAATTGCCTAAATTTCCCTTAAAAACACATTAAAAGTTCCAATAAGGGAAGAAATGAATATGGCACCAAATTTGGCGACTGTTCTCCCCTTGGTGATTTTTTGGCGACCTTAGCGAGAAAATCCTTATTAAGGATATACCATATATGGAAGCTCTAATCTCATTGGCTAATGAGATACGAGAATTTTCCAGAACAGTCTGTGTTCGATAGAAAAGTACAAAAGGAGCATTTTTCTCGCGAAGGCGGTCAGACTCCGGTCTGTGTCAGTTTCGCCAAATACTTGCTTTGCTTCTCTTTGAATGAGACTTACTTTATGTGTTACTGCTAAACAGTTTGTACTGTTGTTTTGCTGTTAATGGCTGTTCTTTAACCTGTGTTTACTGGTTTAATTGAAGCTGATACTTGGTCTATAGACCTGTATTTTCCTGGAACTTTCTGTGAATAAATCACTGAATTTTTGCAAGTTTCGCCTTTCATTCTCGGACAACTTACGAATCCCCAAGAACGCAACAATAAGTATTCTTAATAAACGAAGGTCTTGTATTCTGTCCCTGAAACTCATAAATACCTAATTTCATAACTACCAAATTTCATACAAAAAGAAATTACATAGCATATCGGATACATTTTGCGCAACCCTTAAACTAATTATCAATTCTATCCCTACAATTTTCAACAGGAAAACATGCTTTTAAAATTCTAATAAAATTTCATTATATTTGATGGGGTGTAACCATATTAAAATAAACTTTTAAGAAATACCGACTATAGACCGTAATAGTACGAAATTCGTTTATGTATCCCGTAAAAGTAGCCACAGTCATTATAAACACCAATAATAAGAATAAATCTAATTAATTATTACTCATTTTTTTTTTCAAACTTATTTGACATCATTTGGATGATTACAGTACGTACTCGGAATTATTTTGTATGGTCCCATAAATTATTTAGTCTAAACATAACCTTTTTTAAGAGTAAACATGATTTTAAGCATCTTTATAATGCATGTTAACTTTATTAAGTTCAATTCAGCATAAACGCATTAAAGTTCGCGCTTAAATAAAAGTTTATCCATAGGCTCTAATGTTACGAAAGTCATTCGTGTGTCTTTGTAAATGAACCATAAACGTTCTATAAACCAGTAAAAACTATTCAGCTTATTTTGCGTTTAAAATTAATAATTGTTCCAAATTTAACATCGTTTGGATGACTACGTGACATTGTCAGAACACTTATGTAAGGACCTGTACATTAATTGCCGAAACGTCAGTTGAGGTCCTCTGTTGAGACTCAAAAAGGTTTTGGGCTCTGTCTTTGTGCTTGTCTTTCTGTCTGTCTGTCGCACGATAGCGGCCGCAAGAATCCCGCTATTGACTTGCAGTTTAATACACATATTCATGTGAACCACGGAATCAGCTGTATAGTTTTTGGAGTGTATTCCATTTGTAATTCGTGTACAGGGACACGTTAAAGTTTTTCTTACCATTACGGCCTATGGGAGGAATTTGTATGTATCGCGATAGCGACCACAAAAATCACGCTGTTGACTTTCAATTTGGTACACATATTCATGAGCCCAACGAAATTAGCTGTATAGTTTTAGGTGCGTATTCCATTTGTAGTTCGTGTACAGGGACACCCCAAGGTTTTTCTTTTATTAAGGCCTATGGGAAGAATCTGTATGTACAGTGATAGCCACCGGAAAAATCAAGCTATTGATTTCCAATTTTTGCCGAAACGTCAGTGGAGGCCATCTGTTGAGACTCAAAAGGATTTTGGGTTCCGTCTGTCAGTCTGTATGCCTGTCGTGCGACAGCGGCTGCAAAATTCACGCTATTGACTTGAAAATTGGTACATATGTTCACGATCCCCACGAAATTAACTGTATAGTTTTGGATGTGCATTCAGTTCGTGTACAGGGACACGCCAAAGTCTCTTTTATCATTACGGCCTATAGGAAGAATTTGTATGTACCGCAAAAGCCTGTATGGCCGCAAAAGTCCTTCGATTGACTTGCAAATTGGCGCACCCGTTCCAGCTTTGCATATAAGTAGCTGTATAATTTTTATTGCTATATTGTTTACTAGAAGGCTTTGCCCGCTTCGCTGGTCACTATATTTAAAGGAAACTCTTTTTTATATTGCTTTATGGGGAAAAAAACTGAAATCGATTAAAAGCTCGCTTTGTGTTCCCGCTGCATTCGGCAGCGGCTTGTTCATCTTCGCAGCCTCCTGTGCCTGGCCCTACTGCCTGCGACAATGGCTAACCCGTCCCCCAATGGCTTACCCGTTCATAAACGATGCAGGCGACGCCCGCTTCGCTGGTCCCTATTTTTAAATGAATCACTATAATTACTGCATTTTCAGAATTGCATTAATTTTTATCACGTGAAAAAAAAAGAGAAACAAAATCTGATTCGGAAAAATGTCGCACTGGGTTCTCACTGTCTTCGGAAAACATCCCAAAATGTTCTAAGTCTTATTTCTATTTTTTCTCCCTTCGCCCCACCACCACCTGTCTATGCTAATAATTTTACAAATTCGAAATCATCTGCAATCGATTTGTAAGTATCATAAACCTCTATGCACCAGCTTTGAATGATCTAACTCTATTTTATTTTTTTGCCCCTTCGCCCTCCCGCCTTCCCAGCCCTTCTAATAACTTTACACTTTCGAAAATATCCCCTTTCGACTTGCAGGCCTCTAAAACCTATTTGTACCAATTTTGAATGGCCTAACTGTATTTCTGTTTGTTTTTGCCCATAGCCCCCCCCCCTTACCGCCCCTCCTAATAATTTTACAAATTCGAATATATCCCCAATAGATTTGTAAATATCGAAAACCTCTATATACCAATTTTGAACGATCTAACTCTGTTTTTATTTTTTTGCCCCCCCCTCTCCCCTCCCCCCTTCTCGCCCCTCATAATAACTGTACACTTTCGAAAATATCCCCATTCGACTTGCAGGCCTCTAAAACCTATCTGTACCAATTTTGAACGGCCTAACTGTATTTCTATATGTTTTTGCCCATCCCCCCCCTTACCGCCCCACCCCCTTCCTGCCCCTCCTAATAATTTTACAAATTCGAAAATATTCCCAATCGATTTGTAAGTATAGAAAACCTCTATATACCAATTTTGAACGATCTAATTTTATTTTTATTTTTTTGCCCCCCCTCTCCCCTCCCCCTTCTCGCCCCTCCTAATAACTCGCCCCTCCCGTACCAATTTTGAACGGCCTAACTGTATTTCTATTTGTGTTCGCCCATAGCCCCCCCTTACCGCCCTTCCTAATAATTTTTACAAATTCGAAAATATCCGCAATTGATTTGTAAGTATCGAAAACCTCTATAAACCAATTTTGAACGATCTAACTCCATTTTTATTTTTTTGCCCCCCCCCTCACCCCTCCCCCCTTCTCGCCGCTCCTAATAACTTTACACTTTCGAAAATATCCCCATTCGACTTGCAGGCTTCTTAAACCTATCTATACCAATTTTGAACGGCCTAACTGTATTTCTATTTGTTTTTGCCCCATAGCCCCCCCTTACCGCCCCACCCCTACCCGCCCCTCCTAATAATTTTACAAATTCAAAAATATCCGCAATCGATTTGCAAGTATCGAAAACCTCTATGTACCAATTTTGAACGATCTGACACTATTTTTATTTTTAATGCTCCCCCTCCCCTCCCCCCTTCTTGCCCCTCCTAATAACTTTACACAATCGAAAATATCCCCATTCGACTTCAGGCCTTTAAAACCTATCTGTACCAATTTTGAACGGCCTAACTGTATTTCTATTTGTTTTTGCTCCATAGCCCTCCCCCTTCCTGCCCCACCTGGGGGCTGAATTTCTAAAATTCCAGAAATTGGTTTTTAGATAGTTGCATTAGCCATATTTTAGAGCAAAAATTTCACGTATATCTATTTTTTTTTGTTTGAGATATATAGGATTATGCGAAATCACGTTTTACGCATGTGAAATCACGTTTTGCCCCCCCCCCCGCCCCCCTTGTTGACCGAATTTCAAAAATTCCAGAAACCGATTTTTAGACATTTGTATTAGCTATATTTTAAAGCAAAAATTTTACGGATATCTTCTTTTTTGTTTGAGATATGAAGGGTTTTGTGAAATTACGTTTTGCCCCCCCTCCCCCCCCTTGGAGGGCGAATTTTGTAAAATCGCTTGCGGCGTTGTGTTTCTCGGGCCGTAAACATTAACCGTGCCGAATTTTGTCCCGGTCGGTGAAACGGCCTAGGTTTCTATAGCGGACAGACACACACACACAGACAGACTTCGCTCTTTTATATATATAGATAAACTATGTATAGGGACACGACAAAATTCTTAAGATTACGGCGTATGGTGTGAATTTCGTTTAAACGCATTTTAATATCATTACTTTGCACTGAAGAAAATGAAACTAGCGTATGTGAGTAAGATGCTTGAACTTATGTTGTTTGACTAAAATATGTGCTCTTAAGCTTTCTACACAAGTGTTCTGACAATGAGAAGTAGTCATCCAAACGATGTTAAATTTGGAACAATTATTAATTTTAAACGCAAAATAAGCTGAATAGTTTTTACTGGTGTATACAATGTTCATGGTTTGTTTACAGAGACACAAGAAAGAATTTCGTAACATTAGAGCCTATGAACAAATTTTTATGTAAGCGCGCACTTTAATGCGTTTATGCTGAATTGAACTTAATAAAGTTAACATGCATTATAAAGATGCTTAAAATCATGTTTACTCATGAAAAAGGTTATGTATAAACTAAATAATTTATGGGACCACACAAAATAATTGCGAGTATGTACTGTCCATATGATGCCAAATCAGTTTGAAAAATTAATGAGTTATAATTAATTAGGTTTATTCTTATTATTGGCGTTTATAATGACTGTGGCTACTTTTCCGGGATACATAAAAAAAATTCGTACTATTACGGTCTATAATTGGTATTTCTTAAAAGTTTATTTTAACATGGTTACACCCCATCAAATATAATGAAATTTTATTATAATTTTAATAGCATGTTTTCCTGTTGAAAATTGTAGGGATAGAATTGATAATTAGATTAAAGGTTGCGCGAAATATATCCGATATGCTATGTAATTTCTTTTTGTATGAAATTTGGTAGTTATGAAATTTGGTATTTATGAATTTCAGGGAAATAATACAAGATCGTCGTTTATTAAGAATACATATTGTTGCGTACTTGGGGGTTCGTAAGTTGTCCGAGAATGAAAAGCGAAACTTGCAAAAATTCAGTGATTTATTCACAGAAAGTTCCAGAAAAATACAGGTCTATAAATAAAGTATCAGCTTCAATTAGACCAGTAAACACAACTTAAACAGCAGCCGTTAACAGCAAAACAACAGTACAAATAGTTAAATAATAACAAAGAGGCTCAAAGCAAAGCAAAGCAAGCATTTGACGAAACTGACACAGATGTTAGACTGACCGTCTTGGCGAAAAAATGCTCCTTTTATACTTTTTTATCTAACACAGACTGTTCTGGAAAATTCTCGTATCTCATCAGCCAATGAGATTAGAGCTTCCATATTTGGTATATCCCTAATAAGGATTTCCTCGCCAAGGTCGCAAAAAAAATTTGCCAAGGAGGAAAACAGTCGCCAAATTTGGCACCAAATCCATTTCTTCCCTCTTTGGAGCTTTTTTCAGTGTTTTTAAGAGAAAATTCGGCTATTTTCACGCTAAAACGACTAGAAATGCACAAAATTAGCATTTTATCAACTTTACTAAACCTCTTTGAAAGTTTATACAAAAATAAATGCAATTATTTACAATTCTGTAGTACTTTATATAGCCCCCCTCAGGAATGTATCTGATTATGGTAACAAGTCGATCGAATCAATATATACTATTATATAATGAGGAATAAATAAAAATGACCTATTGATTAATATCTGATACAAATATAGGACGTTGAGGCTCCTGATCAGCAGATCCACTAGTTAGAAAGCTTAAGAGCACATATTTTCTTCAAACAATGTAAGTTTAAGCATCTTACTCATGTACGCTAGTTTCATTTTGTTCATTGCAAAGTAATGATATTAAAATGCGTTTAAACGAAATTCATCCCATACGCCGTAATGTTAAGAATTCTGGCGCGTCCCTGCACACAGTTTATAAACAATATAGCAATAAAAATTATACAGCTACTTATATGCAAAGCTGGAACGGGTGCGCCAATTTGCAAGTCAATCGAAGGACTTTTGCGGCCGCTATTGCGGTACATACAAATTCTTCCCATAGGCCGTAATGATAAAAAAAACTTTGGCGTGACCTTGTACACGAACGACAAATGGAATACACACCTAACACTATACAGCTAATTCTTTGGTCTCATGAATATGTGTACCAAATTGCAAGTCAGTAACATCACTTTTGGGGCCGCAATCGCGGTACATACAAATTCTTCCCATAGGCCGTAATGATAAAAAAAACTTTGGCATGTCCCTGTACACGAAATACAAATGGAATGCACACCCAAAACTATACAGCTAATTTCGTGAGGATCATAAACATGTGTACCAAATTTCAAATCTATAGCGTGATTTTTGCGGAACCCAAAATCTTTTTGAGTCTCAACAGAGGGGCTCCACTGACGTTTCGGCAAAAATTGGAAGTCAATAGCTGGATTTTTGCGGTGGCTGTTGCGGTACATACAGATTCTTCGTATAGGCCGTAATGATAGAAAAACTTTTGCGTGTCCCTGCACACGAACTACAAATGGAATACACACCTAAAACAATACAGCTAATTATGTTGGGCTCATGAATATGTGTACCAAATTGCAAGCCAATAGCGTGATTTTTGTGGCCGCTATCGCGGTACATACAAATTTCTCCCTTAGGTCGTAATGATAAGAAAAACTTTGGCGTATCTCTGTACACGAAATACAAATGGAATACACACCTAAAACTATACAGCTGATTCCGTGGGGCACATGAACATGTGTACCAAATTACAAGTCAATAGCGGGATTCTTGCGGCCGCTATCGCGCGACAGACAGACAGAGCCCAAAACAGTTTTGAGTCTCAACAGAGGGCCTCCACTGACGTTTCTGCAATAAGATTAATTGTTGAAAAAGTTTTAAAATATACAACAGCTTGAGTTTCATGAAAGAGAAATTAAAAAATAAAATAAATAAAATAAAATAAAATAAAAGAGAGCGGATGTGTTCCACATATTCTATTCACCTTTTCTATCTTTAGAATTTAGTACTTTTCATTTTAAGCAGTTTTTTTTTTTTTTTTAACCTTATGCATAAAACATAAAGATTTCATTAGTTTTATAATTTTTAAGCCTTGATTTTAATTGTATTTCATATTTAGACGTTCTTTAACTATAATTTTATTTTAAATAATTATATTTGCGCTGATGGAAAAAAATAAAGCATATCTATTATTATTACATAAACGGGTTAAAATATCCATTTCAGTCTAAAAATAATTAAATAAATAAAAGTGTAATTTTTAATAATAACAAACATACGTTAAAATTTAAAATTAATTTATTTTTTCGATAAAAATTTTATGCAAAATTTTATAATTACTAAACATGGGTATGTATATGATTATTTTATTACGATTATGAAAAACGTTTGAATCATATTTTTCTGACTTGTAATTAAAGTACAAATAAAAATTACTCATAAATTTAAAATCATACGATATAATAAGTTTGAATGTGTAATTCTAGGCGACATAAAAATTTAGCTTTAGCAGTAAAATTTCATTGAAAATATATATTTTAAATCAATATATTTAAGTATTTTGCAACGATATGTTGAATTTCATAAATAAAAAATTTCACAATATAAATATGCACTTTTTTTCTTTTTACATACCTTGATAAAGAAAAAAAAGAAAAGAAAAGAAAAAGCTGAATATGCAAAACGCCGTTTGCTTTGATCTTCAGATAAAATTTAAAGGAAAAACAACTTTACTTTCAAAAGCAGAAACAAACGCATTTTTTTTTTCTTTGGCTTTGAATATATTACATGTTTAGTATGAATAATACTTTAATAAATAAACTTTAACAAGACGAATATTCTTTAATTGAATGAAAATTTAAAATTGTTAGTATTTCTGAAAACAAAATCATTTAAAAATAAATACAGTTTTAGATTCGTATATTATATTTAAAAATTTTTCATGGATTTTTCTATTAAGCGCATTGTTTTCGAAAAATTAAATCATTAATAAATGTTCATTTTAAAACATTATTAATTGGTTAATGCTACTTTTAACACTCGCAGTACTCAAAAAATTAATTTGACCCCCCAAGTTAACTTTATATATATATATATATATATATATATATATATATATATATATATATATATATACACTGAGAAAAAAAATATGCCGCTTTCATCTAGAACGAAGAGTTGGTCCTTTTCAAATCCCCAAACTGGAAATATAGATTTCCGAGCTATGAATATAAGGCACGCCAATACACTGAGAAAAAATTCTATTACTGGCATCTAGAATCTCAATTGTGGCTCTAGAAAAAATAGTTCCATATCATCCTTATAAATTTCTTATAAAAAATTTTCTAGTCCCCCTCGAAAGCGAATTCTAGAAACCTCTATTAGAATTCTTGAGCGTTTGCCTATACCATCGAGGACAAGCCTATTTGAAAATATCTCCAAATAAATGTGAATACAAGAGGCGGGTTTCAGCAGCTATAATCTTGGTTCATGATCCAATTCTAGAAAATCAAGCGAGAATTTCTTGTAATACAAAAGTTTCAGAATATTCAGAATATTGTTTCACCATCTAGAAATGTGTAGACTAGAAATTCTCGACCATTTCATCTATTCAGTTTATTGGCGTGCCTTATGCGCTTAGCTCGGAAATCTATATTTCTAGTTTAAGGATTTAGAAAATGACCATTTATTCATTCTATATGAAGGCGGTATTTATATATTTTTTTTTTCTCAGTGCATTGTTTTCGAAATATAAAATCGATGAGAAGTATTTATTTTAAAACATTATTAATTGGCAAATGCTACTTTTAACACTCGCAGTACTCAAAACACCAATGTATATATATATCTTTATACATCTATATCTATCTATCTATCTATCTATATATATATATATTAGGGTGGTTCGAAAAAAACTTTTTTTTAAATTTCAAATCGCTATAGTGCGGAAAAGTTGCCATTGGTATAGACATGAAAAAAGCACTAATTATTATTTTTTTATTAATTTGTCTTCCGGTCGCGCAATGCCATCGAAGTTAGCAAAAAATTGTGAAAAACTTTAATTTTTCATAATTTTTTTAAGCACGCCAGATGGTTTTAATTGCGTTCCTATCCCATGAATTAACTACTAAAAGTATGTAAAATCACTATATATTCACTTGTCATACATTTGTTTCATATCTTCCGGTCGCGCAACATAGTACAAAATGAGTAAAATTAGTAGTTTTTTCAAAATTTCAAAGTTTGACTGTTTAGTACATTTTAATCATACGACTTCTAGAAACGCTATAGTTTAATTCTATTACAATAATATATTTAAAATCCAAGCATTGTAGATAAATATGGCTATAAGATAGACGTGGCGTACGTGACGAATGCCAGCGATGCGCGCGCAGCGCTGCCATTCGCAGCCATTTATGTTTCCCGCTATTTTCTTCAGTCTGCTCATGCCGCTAGTTCTAGTCAGTACTAGATTGTGTTGTGCTTAAGTCCATATTCTACTTTTGTGTTCAGTGTTTGTAATTGAATACGACAGTTATTGATACAATGGATGTACCAATGAAAGTTGGTATAGATACAATAAATAGAAAAGATTTTGAGTGCCCTATTTTTGGTCGCTCACGAGACTTGTTGCACAACAACCTTCCTACTCATGAAAATGTCCTTCGCTGCTGCTTTCAACAGAGATTCAACCTAGCTGGGACAATAAGCAACAAGAGTGTATCTTTTTCAAGAGTAGCCTCAAAAGTAGCAAAGAAAATTATCGGTTTGTATGACAAAGCCTCGATCCCAAGTGTTACGGAGTACAGAGTCATCTAGCTAATTAGTTCTTACTACGAATCTTACAGTAAACTCAAAAAATCGTTTCATCGTGACAAAGATAAACCAGCATTCAAACTTAAACGTGACAATTTCAAGGAGAAAGGATGCTCTTTTTGATGTCGCGGCGTGTAAATGTGCAAGTACATAAACCTTAATTCAAAAGGTGGAATATTTTTTTCTCTTTCACAAATGCAGTTCACACTTAGAGGACATACACGTATATCTGAAGATTTCTTACATGAACAGTCATTAGCAACAATTACACATTTACACGCCGCGATATCAAAAAGAGAGCATTCTTTCTTCTTCAAATTGTCAAGTTTAAGTTTGAATGCTGGTTTATCTTTGTCACGATGAAACGACTTTCTGAGATTACTGTATGATTCGTAGTAAGAACTAATTAGCTGGATGACTCTGTACTCCGTAACAGTTGGGATCGAGGCTTTGTCATATAAACCGATAATTTTCTTTGCCACTGTTGAGGCTTCTCTTAAAAAAGATACACTCTTGTTGTTTATTGTCACAGCTAGGTTGAATCTCTGTTGAAAGCAGCAGCGAAGGACATTTTCATGTGTAGGAAGCTTGTTGTGTAACAAGTCTCGTGGGTGACCAAAAATAGGGAACTTAAAATCTTTTCTAGGTTTTGTACCTATACCAACTTTCTTTGGCACATCCATTGTATCAATAACTGTCGTATTGAAGTACAAACATTGAACGCAAAAGTAGACAGAAAAATAAGGACTTAAGTACAACACAATCTAGTACTGATTCGAGCTAGCGGCATAAGCAGACAAAAGGAAATAGTGGGAAACGATATTGGCTGTGACTGGCTGCGCTGCGCGCGCATCGCTGGCATTCGTCACGTACGCCACGTCTATCTTATAGCCATGTTTATCTACAATGCTTGGATTTTAAATATATTATTGTAATAGAATTAACCTACAGCATTTCTAGAAGTCGTATGATTAAAATGTACTAAACAGTCAAACTTTGAAATTTTGAAAAAACTACTAATTTTACTCATTTTGTACTATGTTGCGCGACCGGAAGGTATCAAACAAATGTATAACAAGTACATATATATTGATTTTACATACTTTTAGTAGTTAATTCATAGGATAGGAACGCAATCTAAACCATCTGGCGTGCTTAAAAAAATTATGAAAAATTAAGGTTTTTCACAATTTTTTGCTAACTTCGATGGCATTGCGCGACCGGAAGACAAATTAATAAAAAAATAATAATTAGTGCTTTTTTCATGTCTATACCAATGGCAACTTTTCCGCACTATAGCGATTTGAAATTTAAAAAAAAGTTATTTTCGAACCACCCTAATATATATATTATGTTTAAAACTAATATATATATATTTCTCTTATTTAACGAAAAATTGTTAAAATTATGTTTGAGCAATTCTCCTATAAAGTTTTTTTTTTTTTTTTCTTTATTTGTTTATTTCTAAAAACTTCGAATTGGATCACATTTAACTATGTTCTGTGATTTAAATCAAATAAAGACACGAAATATTTTCAAGTTTGCAAGGAATGTTTTAAGTTTATGTTTAAAAGTCTTAATCCATGTGTCTCTTGGCCTCTTGGTGGTCAAACTAATTTTTTTTCCGCTTTGGGCATTTGAAATATTTCTGTCACCATGGAAATTAATGTTTCTCTTTATAATCAACTTTAACTGTCATCATTATATCAATATTTTCTTTTTAATCCGTTTTTCACCAACGTGTGATCAAAGTAACTTTAATTTAAGCATTTAAGTAATATTTCCATTTGATACTGCGTAGGTTAATTAGATTCCATTATATTTATGGCGTATTTTCGATTTCTTCCTTTATCTTTCTCTGATATATCTACAAATGAAATTTAATTTTCTTTGCTTACTAAAAAATGCATATGATAACATATTTTTTTTTTTTTTTTTTTAATGAAAATATAGTCATTCATTATTCGTGGTACTGCACCTATTAACTTTTTTTTTTTTTTTTAAAGGTATTTTCATTAAAACGTAAAGTAAATAGTAAGTATATTTATAATGGACCATATTCCCACTTTGGGTTCGAGGCTACAAGAATATCAGCTGTTTAGGCAAACAATCCTCAACTCTACCATAATAAAGCATTGTGGCTTGCAAATATTTATCTTGCAATATTATTTATAAGAGTTACAGATTATATGAAATTGAAGTGAGAGTGATATAGTGATACCTTTGTTTTGTTTTTAATCCAGTTTTAGTAATATACTTTAATATTAATCAACATATGTAATATTAAAAGTTGCCATGTGAACTGTGGCGATGTTAACAAATTTAAATGGATGTTCCATTTAATAAATCCCTTTATTAAAGTGATTGAAATTCTAATTATTTAAGCTTTGATGTCTATATTTATGTATGTGTGTATAAAAGGTTCTTGTTAATCCTTTATTCATTATATTTATATGTGTGTGTGTGTGTATATATACATAAAATGTTCTGCAATTTTACGATATGGAATAGTCTTAACTTTATCATTCGATTCAGTTGTTTACATTTCTCTTTTGTTCTTGTTTGAAAATTATTATTAATTTTCACTGCAGAAATATTTAGGAAAATGTTATGCGTAACAATAAAATGGCATCTTGAATCTAATTTGTTTACAAAATACCGGCCACGTTTTCGGCGATTTTTACCTACTATGACGTCACAGGAATATTGTCCATTCTCTTAAAATTTGTGAGAAAATTTACTCACTCAAAAATGAAGGAAATATTTTTTGCCATATTTAAATGGAAATTTTCCAATCAAAATGAATGTTCTGCAATCAACTCAATTCAAATGAGTCCTTTCGCAATCCTTCTATAATTGCTGCAACTAAATATAGGCGATTTAAACACAACTCTACTCAATATACTAACCACCCTATGCCGGTGCATAGTATAGCGAAGTTATATATACTATGTATACTATGAATGCATATAATAAAGTTATTATACTATGTAATATGTATACATAATGAGTGTCAGTGAGTTGAATGTATGATTGTTCTTCATGAAATAATTTACATATTTGAGAAAGTAAATTCAAATCATGGAATTATATGCGAAGATTTAAGGATACACATCATATTGTTTTATCACATTCTAATTTTAAATCAATGTGAATACTAAATTAAAATTTATTTTTACGTTGTGCCATGATTGGATCGTCCCCATTTTGTTAGTTTTATTTCGTGACGGGCCGCACTCGAACCTATATATATATATATATATATATACTTCGGGGAGGCTAGACCAACATAATTAAAGTACGAGCCGAGTAAGGCCTATATTTTTAATTTTATTTCATGCCGGGTAGGGCTGAATTGGCCTCCTTCTCGTCCGGGACCGGGTTTGAAATTTCTGGTCCGTACAGACCTCTACTCTATAGATCTTAACGCTAAACATATCAATTACGTATATTAAATATATATATATATATATTACTTTTAACAAATAAATAATAAATGTAAATTTTTCTAATATGTGTGTGCCCACTATAATGTTAATTAAATATGATTTATAAAATTGCTTCCTATACAAAGAAAAAGAAATGGATTTTTGTTTTGTTTCTCTGAAAATAAACCTGTTAGGCTACTTATACCATTTTAAATAGGGAACATTCCATGGTGAACCAAAATAACATATATCATATTGAATAAATTCTGAAAATAATTACGAATATTAGAAATGGACAGAGAGCTAGATAGACACACGAATAGTCTGGAGAGAAAGGCAGACAGTTAGGCTTAAACGAATGATAATGACACTTATACAATATTAGAAAGTGTTAAAAACAATGCTTAAACACTTAATAAAATCGAAAATGCTATTACAGCAATTTACATGCGCTCTTAATGTATATGAATATTTTTGTATGGTTTTATAAACCTTCATTTTAATTATACTATATTGTATAGAAAATATTATTTGCACATATGAATTATAAATGTCAATTTTATTATAATTTGTAAAAAAAATATATATAGGTACTAAAATATGATTTAGAACGCAATGACTGGAATTGTTTCGCGTGTTTCTGTACACAAACCAGTGGGGGTATTAACCGAATTTTCAAAAGGGAACACATTCAATAGTAAACTTAAAGAACATATATAAGATTCAATGAATCCCACGAATTTTTACAGAAGTTAGAGCGCAGGCAAACAGGCAATCTGAATTCCTTAACACTTTTCAAATGTAATCAAAATTGTTAAAAAAAAATATATATATATATATATATAACTCACTGACATAAACTGTAAATTCTTTTGTTTGAGTTCAAATAGATGCTATGTGTTTCATTGAATTTGAATAACATACATCTGTTTAATTAAATTATTTCTGCTCATTCACTATTTTTTTTACGAATCGAAAATGAAAATATCAAAGTTAAATGTTATTTTGATAAGTATTATAAACTTTTTAGAAATCACAGAAAACATATGTAATATTGTGAAGCAATGGCATTTTTAATGTATATATAGTACATTGTTCAAAATTGTAAATAATTGTGTTTATTTTTGTATAAATTCTTTCAAACAGGCTTAGTAAGTTGATAAAGAGCTAATTTTGTGCATTTCAAGTCGTTTTAGCGTTAAAATAGCCTTATTTTCCCTAAAAAACGACTTAAAAACCTCCAATAAGCCAGGTAATGGATTTATCGCCAAATTTCTCGACTTTTCCCCTCCATGGCGATTTTTGGCGACCTTGGCGAGAAAATCCTTATTAGGGATATACCAAATATGGAAGCTCTAATCTCATTGGCCTGATGAGATACGGAAATTTCAGGAACTTTCCACACTTTTCTACAGGGGTATATAAAGGCTGTTTTCTTCGCCAAGTTCAGGACAGTTCAGTTCTCAGCCAGCTTCCGCTAAATGTTTGCATTGCTTTGAGCCTCTTTGAAAGAGACTTGCTTTATGTATTACTGCTATACAGTTTGTACTGTGGATTTGCTATTGGCAGCTGTTGTTTAAGCTGTGTTTACTGGTTGAATTGCAGCTGATACTTGGTTTATAGACCTGTATTTTTCTGGAACTTTCTGTGAATAAATTATTGAATTTTTGTAAGTTTCGCCTTTCATTCTCGGATAACTCACGAACCCCCAAGTACGCAACATTTCTGGTGTCAGGAGTAGGGTTGTCTGTGAATGGTGATAACTAGAGCTATTGAGTTGGAAATGAAGAAACTTCTAGAAAGCATAGCTACCCAGATGAATGAAATGAAAGCCGGGCAGGAAAAGATGGAAACCGGATTCATAGAGAAAATAGAAACAGGACAAAGGGGAAATGAAAGGAGTTCAGGAAAAGATGGAAGCCAGTTTGACCGAAGAAATTAAATCTAATCAAGACAGAGCTTTCAACGGTGAAAGAATGAATCGAGGGTAAATTAACGGTGATGGAAAATAGAATGGATGGAATAGAAGAGAAAGTTATAAAGATAGAAGAAAATTTTGAAGAGAATATTATAAAGATAGAAGAAAATTTTGAAGAGAATATTATAAAGATAGAAGAAAATTTTGAAGGGAAAGTTATAAAGATCGAAGAAAATTTTGAAGAGAAAGTTATAAAGATCGAAGAAAATTTTGAAGAGAAAGTTTTGAAAATAGAAGAAAGTTTTGAAGAGAAAGCTATTAAGATAGAAGAAAATGTTATGAAGGTTGAAGAGAGTGTTACGAGGATAGAACGGAGTTTCGAGGAGAAAGTTAAAGAAAATTTTTATCAGGAACTGAAAGTAATGTTTTCAGAGATAGAAGGTAAACTGAAGAGAATAGAAGAAGATCTGAAGAGAAAAGTGGAAGAAAAGCTAGAATCCATGCCCCAGGAAACTGAAAAGAAAGAGAAAAGAATTCAGAATCAGGAATTTATTAAGCAATCTACCTACGATGGCAGTTCCTCCTGGCATGTATATAAGACGCAGTTTTCCATCGTAGCTGAAGCTAATGACTGGGACTCTACCGCCAAGTCAGTCCACTTAGCAGCATTACGGGGAGATGCAGCCGATATACTGAGAAATATTTCTAAAGAAGAAAGTAACGACTTCGAGGCCCTGACTGGAGCACTGGAGCTGCGGTTCGGAGAGAAGTGTTCTAAGGACTATAGTCGCCTACAGCTAAAGTCTCGTTACCAGAAAACGGGCGAAAGTTTGCAAGAGCTGGCAGCGGACATTCAGAGACTGTCACACCTAGCATTCTCAGACTGTCATGCTGACACTCGAAACGACTTAGCTCTTCAGTACTTTATCGATGCTGTTCGTGATCCAGAAATTCAAAAAGCGCTGAGACTCTCCAACATCAGAGACGTAGAATCAGCTTTAGGCTATGCATTTAGGATAAAGGCAGCCCAACAAGCCTCCCGTAAAGACCGCCATACCTTAAGAGCAGTCTCATTAAATGATACGCCTGCTGATGAAAATGAAATGAAGAAAAGTCTCGCAGAGATATTAAAGAGATTGCGCAACTTGGAAAATAATAAGGAAATAAAGGATCGGAAGATAAAGTGCTGGGGCTGTGGAGGGGATGGTCATGTAAAGAGGAGCTGCCCTGTACAACCAACTAAAGGAAATCACCCGGCTTCACCATCACTGCAGGGAAACAAAGAGAAGGCCATCTCTCGGGGCGGAGGTTACCTGAAATTAAAGAACCCCAATTTACAGTATTTCATGTGTCATCGATGAGTGGCGGCGATAATGGACTTTACGTTTATGGCCAAGTTAACAACACCACCTGCCGTATGATTCTGGATATTGGAGCCAACGTAACCATCATTAGAACGGATTTGGCTCATGAACTAAAAGAGATCATTTGGACGCCACCCTATGTTAAACTCCAGACTGTGACCGGAGACGAAGTCAAAATATATGGAAAAGTGAACTTGACTATCACTTTTGGAAATGCCAGTTACCATCATATGGCATATGTGGCAGATATAAGAGATCCTGTAATCATTGGAATTGATTTCATGAGAAAATTTAACTTTAAATTGGACTTCAAGAATAATGAACTGCATTCGAGTTCGGGAGACATAGCTGTGTTCAACACTAAAAATCAAGACATTCAGCCAATATGCCAGATAACAGCCAAGTCTGAAATTTCCATCCTTCCACACACAGAGACAATAGTTTCAGGAACACCTCCTACCAAGCAATTCTTTCGTTATGGACTGATTGAGCACTCGAATGTAGACAATAGCCCAAGAGTAGTTCTGGTAGCTTCATCTCTAGTTGATCTCTTATTCCTGTGAGAGTCGCAAACATCAGCGATAAGGTCCGGACAGTGAAGATGGATGAGATGTTAGCAATCTGCACTCCAGTTACATGCATCAACCGCCCCACGCAATCAACCGAATCCAAGTCTTCTCTTTCATTTTAATTGTAAAGTTTAATCGTAACGTTTTATTTATATATTCTTTCTTTCTCTCTTCACTCTCTCCTTCCTTCCTTTTGTATAAATGTGTGTTTGAGCTCCTTTCCCACTATGTTGCACTTCATTGATTCGGATGAAAAACCTGTCCTGTGGGCTTTTCCACAATGTGTATACTACCAATGCCCTTTGTCGGTTTGGGACTAAGTTCTGGCGTTTTTGTAAACTTTTTTTTTTCCAATAAATGGAGAGATCGCCATAGAAGCGCTCAAAATCGCTCCAAGAGTGATGAGCGGCGTCCCTCTCCTTGTTCAATCCAAGTCTTCTGAGAAATTAACAACGGAACTACTCAAGAATGCAGAATTAGGAAGTGAACAGAGGTGTGCTGCGGAGAAGCTACTCCAAGAATTTAAAAACCTTTTTTCTCGAACACCTGAAGACGTCGGGAGAACGAACATCACCCAGCACAGAATTGATACAGGAAATCATCCTCCAATCAAACAGCATCCAAGTAGACTTCCATTTGCTAATCAAGAAGAGGTCACTGAACTTCCAAATGAAATGCAGCACAATGACGTCATCGAGCCATCAACGAGTCCTTGGGCCTCTCCCATAGTACTGGTGCGAAAAAAGGATGGTTCAACAAGATTTTGCGTGGATTATCGTTGTTTGAATGACATCACGAAGAAAGACAGTTACCCTCTTCCCAGAATTGACGACACATTAGACACACTTGCTGGCAATAAATGGTTCTCGACTTTGGATCTGAAGAGCGGTTACTGGCAAGTAGAATTACATCCCGATGATCGCGAGAAGACTGCATTCACCACGGGACAAGGACTGTGGCAATTTAAAGTTATGCATTTTGCATTATATAATGCACCTGCCACCTTCGAACGTCTGATGGAAACAGTGCTAAAAAGGATTTCCTATGAAGCCTGTCTGGTGTATTTGGACGATATTATCATTATGGGGCGCACCTTTGAAGATCATCTACGAAACATCCGAAAGATGCTGGAGAAACTCAGAATGGCTAACCTCAAATTGAATCGAGGCAAGTATAACTTGTTCCGTCGTGAAGTGAGCTACCTCGGCCAAATTATCTCTGCCGAAAGTGTGAGAACTGATCCTGAGAAGATCTCTGCAGTCGGGAACTGGAGTCGCCCTGAAAATGTACACCAACTACGAAGTTTCCTAGGGTTATGCACTTACTACAGGAAGTTTGTAAAGGGTTTCTCAAATATTGCCAGACCACTCCATAAGCTGACGGAAGCCAAACAGAAGTTCCTGTGGACAGATGAATGTGAAATGCGTTCAAGCGACTTAAAGAGGCCTTAACATCAGCGCCTATCATGACGTATCCACAGCCCGAAAGACAGTTCATACTTGATACAGATGCTAGCCATGAGAGTGTCGGCGCTGTTCTGCCGCAGGAAATTGATGGTAAAGATCATGTCACTGCCTATTGGAGTAAATGCCTGTCTAAACCAGAGCGAAATTACTGTACCACCAGGAAAGAGCTACTCGCCCTCGTAAAAGACATAGAACATTTTCGTCATTACCTCTATGGCAGAAGATTTCTCTTCCGGACTGACCATGCATCTTTAACGTGGTTGCTCCAGTTCAAGAACCAGGAAAGACAAATTACCAGGTGGATACAACGCCTCCAGGAATATGACTTCGAGATACGTCATCGTAAAGGGACTCTACATGATAATGCAGATGCCTTGTCACGGAAGCCCTGCTCGGAAAGCTGCAAGTACTGCTCTAGAGCCGAACAGAAATACCTACCGATAAATCCGGTTGCCTGCCAAGTTACTGTCTCAACACCATCAGAACAAGATCCCGATCGATGGAGTGACGAAGAACTTAGACAAGCCCAGTTGGAAGATTCTGATATAAAGCCAATATTACAGCTGAAGGAGACGACCAGCAACAGACCTACCTGGCAGGACATTTCCAGATTTAGTCCTATTACGAAAAGTTATTGGGCACTTTGGGACTCTCCACATATCAGAAACGGCGTATTATACAGAAAGTGGGAATCTGATGATGGGAAAGGCTCCAGATGGCAGATTGTATTACCAAGATAAAAAAATTCCAGATGTTTTAGAGCAACTGCATAGTAGCTCTACCGGAGGCCATTTTGGGGTAATGAAGACTCTGCAGAAAGTTCGGGAACGCTTCTACTGGTGCAAGGCAAGGGAGGACCTGGAGAAATGTTGTAAATCCTGTGATGCTTGTGCGGCATGTAAAGGCCCGCAGAAACGAAGTCGAGGAAGACTGCAACGGTATAACGTGGGAGCACCATTTGAACGGATTGCACTCGACATCTTGGGTCCTTTGCCACGGACCTCCAGTGGAAATAAATACATCCTCGTCGTGATGGACTATTTCACCAAGTGGCCTGAGGCATATCCTATTCCCAATCAAGAGGCATGCACAGTTGCGGAGGTCCTAGTGCAGCAATGGGTGTCAAGATACGGCACGCCCCTACAACTTCATACCGACCAAGGTACGAACTTTACCTCTGTTGTTTTCAAAGGACCGTGTCAACTTCTCGGCATAGACGAAACCCAGACAACACCCTTACATCCCCAGTCGGACGGCATGGTCGAGATGTTCAACCGTCCCATCCTGAATAACCTCTCTCTTCTAGTATCAAGGAACCAGCAAGATTTGGACTTGAAGTTGCCTTTGTTCCTGCTGGCTTATCGAAGTGCTGCCCATGAAACCACCGGCTATACTCCAGCCCAGATGCTGTTTGGTTGTCCACTCGATGCGCCCTCATGGCCCGAGGAGTACATCCAAGATCTCCAGGCACGATTTGAGGACGTACACAACTTTGCCCGGGAGCGGATTCACATGGCAACGGAGAAAATGAAGACAAGGTACGATCTAAAGGCTACACAGCATGAGTTCCAGGAAGGAGATGAATCCTGTTTGACGCAAAGGACTCTCTCCCAAGTTACAGTGCAACTGGGACGGACCGTGCACAGTCTTAAAAAGGCTGAATGACGTAGTGGTGCGGATCACTAAAACACCTTCATCAAAACCGAAGGTGGTGCACTATAACAGGCTAGCCAAGTACCACAATTAACGGTAATATTAAAATTTAAATTGTAAAATGTAAATACTGGTAAAATTTGAGCAAGCATAATGTAAATATTTGTATATAAATATTTGTACATATTTGTGAATTTTGTAAGTATTTCTCACTTGATATATATTTCTATTTTATCGTTATATGCAACTTAGTTTTTGCATTTTAGATTGTGTAAATTTGTTTAGTTTCACCTCTTGACAAAGGGTTGCACTGTCCGGGACGTGCAGTCCTTGAGAGGGGGCAGTGTAACAAAATTGTAAATAATTGTGTTTATGTTTGTATAAATTCTTTCAAAGAGGCTTAGTAAGTTGATAAAGTGCTAATTTTGTGCATTTCTAGTCTTTTTAGCGTTAAAATAGCCTTATTTTCCCTTAAAAACGACTTAAAAACCTCCAATAAGGCAGGTAATGGATTTGGCGCCAAATTTGGCGACTTTTCCCCTCCTTGGCGATTTTTTTGGCGACCTTGGCGAGAAAATCCTTATTAGGGATATACCAAATATGGAAGCTCTAATCTCATTGGCTGACGAGATACGGAAATTTCTGGAACTTTCCACACTTTTCTACAGGGGTATATAAAGGCTGTTTTCTTCGCCAAGGTCAGGTCAGTTCAGTTCTTAGCCAGCTTCCGCTAAATGCTTGCATTGCTTTGAGCCTCTTTGAAAGAGACTTGCTTTATGTATTATTGCTATACAGTTTGTACTGTGGATTTGCTATTGGCAGCTGTTGTTTAAGATGTGTTTACTGGTTGAATTGCAGCTGATACTTGGTTTATAGAACTGTATTTTTCTGTAACTTTCTGTGAATAAATTATTGATTTTTTGTAAGTTTCGCCTTTCATTCTCGGACAACTCACGAACCCTCAAGTACGCAACAATATACGTATAAAGTAATGTAATGGGTCATTTTAATAAGCATATAAAATATAAATGCAAAAAAAAAACCAATAATCTAATTAATCTTGATTTCATTAAAATAATTGCCTTATATTGTTACTGATACGTTAAAACATAGAAATCTCAAGTAATTCTCTTTAATAATTAAAATAGGCTGCACGAATAATAGAATTAGACAAATGTGCTTCATATTAGTTTTCGAAATTTCAATTATATAATAAATTCGATAATAAATTAAGTTATTGATTTTTATTTGAAATAATTTAATTATTTTTTTAAACATATTAAGTTGCTTAGAATCCAATTGTAGGTATATGAAAACTATTTTTTTTTTTTTCATAAAAGATCTGTTTTGAAGTATTATTTTTATTTCTGATTGATAAATTACTATGATATAACAAAAAATTTCGTATGACTTCCAAAATTTTATTTTATAAATAAACACGAAGAAAAATCTGACAGATAAAAAGTTTCATTTTGTTTGAAAATGATTATTTAAGGAAATGAGATTAACAATGTGTTGATAAAAGATATTAATAATTAGTTAATGAAATGAGATACATATTGGTAGCGCACTGGTCAGTTCCGAGAAGACAAAAATTTCCACCAATGAACAAGTGGTTTTACTCTCAAAGTTGATAGATGTTAAGTGCTGGGTTCGAATATGGATCCTGATGCATGTCTGCATAGGCGTTCACAGTTATCCATTTTTATTTAATATTATTATTACTATTATTATTAAACAAATTCGCGTAAATGCGGATTCGAACCTTTTAAAAAATTCCCCAAACAAGAAATTCTACCTAAGCCTAGGAACCTAGTGTTCTACGGCCACCCTTATCGAAAACAGCTACCCACATAACCTCAGTTTAAATTCTAGAAAAAAGAAAAAAAGTTGTATGTGTATCATTTCTAAGAGGGGGGGGGGGGGGGGGCAGGAAACAGTTACAGCACACTCTGCTGTTAAAATTGCAAATTTTATTGAAACTTTCCAAAAGTTTCGACTGTAAAAATAACCCCCCTTTTTTTTTTTTTCCCTTCATGTTATGCGATTCCCTGTTCATTTCTGTAAAATGCAGTAATAACTAAAATGACCAACATTTCATTGTAATGTTTTAAATATACTGTAACATTTATCTTTAAGCACGCACAAATTAATATTAATATATTTTAAAATTAAAATTGTATTATATAATATAAGATTAAGTAATAGAAATTTTTTGAATATATAGTAATTTCAATTTTCACAGTTTTTTAATACCTCGCTTTCGCTTCTTATTAAAAAAAAAAAAAAAAAAAAAAAAAGGGTTAGATGTGTCGAATGAAATGCATATTGCATAAAAGAATAGTTCAATTCACTGGGAATGTAAAAGTAAACATACGAATATAACTTACGCAGACAGCATGAATATCATCTTTCAGAAACTCAAAATAAAATATTCCCGCTGTTTGTTTCAGTTCCAGGATATTTCATATTCACTTTTAAGTTACGTTTAGGAAAATTTTGAAATTTAAATTCAACGTGGCAATATGTCTTAAACGACTGCCTGTTGTAGTAAATAAAATAACGAAAAAGCTATGTAACTAGATAATGAAAAAGAAAAAAAAAAACTATGATAGAACAGAAATGAATATTTTATACGTAGATAAATAATTATTTAACATAAATAATATTGCAAATAATAAGAGAAAATTATTAGATTTTATTTGCAGTTTTTTTAATTTTTAAATAAGAAGATTCATTAAAGTATTTATATTATGTATTTTTAAACTCACTATAAATAAACATGAGTTTTTTCTTGTTTTGATGATATGTGCTTCCGGAACTAATTATTATTTTTATAACCGATGTTAAAGATAAATTTAACTAATCTACTGACATCATTAAACCCCAGAAAATTGAAGATACTATCAAAAAAATACAAAAACTACCAAAATATAAAAAATCAACAGATTTTTTTCCGTTTATAAAATATTATTTATTAAAATATAGGGTTTCAGTTACTACTATTTAAATAGTTTGCCGTTCTTTGTATCGTTACAACACATTTTCATCTCTGTAATATTAAAATAATGTATCACAAAAAATTATTAGAAAAGAGTAAAATGAGTTTTTAAAAGTTATCAATGAAGTAAATTTTATGATTTCTGAAAGGATTTTTAAATAATACTAATTTTTAATATTCACTCATTTGTAGACTGATATAGCAAATAATTTTTAATATTAGTGGCTAATTTATATATATATATATATATATATATATATATATATACATTGTTTAGCATATTTGCATTCTACCAGGCCCTTTAAAACGTTAGAATGCAATGTTTTTTTCTCATTCCAATTTGCTTTAATTTATTTAGATTTTATTTATTTCTTTTTTGGTTTGATTTGGGTGGTCTTACTGATATTAAATCATCTTTAAATTTCAAATATTTGCACTGTTAATATTATATTACTATATAATACATACATATATATATATATATATATACTTTTTATTTCAAACGCATTAAGATCAGGTAGTGAAAAAGAAAAATCCAAAATAACTGATCTGTCAACTTTTATGCTGAAAGATAATCTTCTGCATCCAATAATATTTTTAGAGTGTAATTTTTACTCATATGACTGACCCATGGTTATGGTCCTTAAGAGCACATTTATAGACACTAGATTCTATGTAAGTCAATGGGATTATTTTCTTCTTCAAGATATTCTCAGGATATCTTGGACAGAAGATGAGCTGTTGATGTAGGCGTTAAGGCCTATCAATTACATGTGGGTCCTAGGCCTGGGTGAAATGCCTTCCGTCTTTTTTAAATGGTCTTATCCCTTATTTACACTTGTTTTGGAGAAAATTTTGGAACACTCTGAATGGTTACGTCAAATAGCGCTAAATATAACTGAAACTGGAAACATCCGTCTACCAACTTCGACAACAGAACTCCACATCCGCTCATGGGGCTTAATGACAGTGACGTTTTCTTTGTAGCACTTAATAGCACAATTAATTATCATCAGAATGAGGGAAATTAACTTCACTTTTCTTTCTCCCGGATTTAATATTCCGTGCTTTGAGTTTGCTATAAACAGAAATAAACCACGAATAACAAAATAAATCTGTCATTTTCATTATTCGTATTCGTATTTATACCAAATTTCAACAAGATTAAACAGATTTTAGTTTTGCTAAAAAGAAGAATATTAAAAATATGTTTTATTACAATCATTGAAGCATAAAAACCTTAAAATAATCTAATTTTTACCAGAAATATTACTAAAAAAATTTAAATAATAATTTAAAACCATTCTTTTTATGCTGATGCGAACTATACCTATGTATTATTAAAAGGGCAGTATAGAAAAATAGATTGAAACATCTGCGGTTGCAACATGTTTTAAATTATCACATAATGACAAATAAATTATGAAATTATTACGTATTTAACACCTTCGAAGAATGTTTATTTAATTTTTCCTCGGCATAGGATTTCCTGTCTGCCTTTCCGTTCTCAATTTTCCCTAAATAAATAAAGAATATCTGGAAACTAATATAAAATATACACTTTCAGTATGGTGTATTTCGTATTTAAAATGCATATATCGCATAACGGATATTATAGACATAAGGTCACTTAAGATAATTCTATAAGAAATATTTCTATATAATATATTTTAATAATTTTCACTAAATGAAATATACCTAAATTAACATATACTGCTCACATGAACACAAGATCATATTTTATGTAGAATAGGGTATTATTAGCTATAATAATTAGTTTCTGAAAAAAGGTGGTATTACAACATTTTCTAACACACACACACATATGTATATATATATATATATATATATATATATATTAGTAGATATAATTGTAATTTGCTAATTATGAATTTTCTGTGGTGTTATGCGTTTTTAACACTTTATAAGAAAGTTTAATGTCGTTTATGATTTGGGCTTGTCTGTCTGTCTTACCACGCTTTAATTTCCGTAAATATCTTTAAAATAACTTGAAACTGATATCTGCTATTTTGGTTAACTATAACATAATCTTGGATGAAAATCTTATAAATTGCACTAATATTTTGTGTACATGTGCAGGGACTCATTTGATGCATTATGGTCTACGAGAGGTATTTTAATATTTATTTAGCGCACATTTTTTATTTATTTATTTATTTATTCTGCGCACATCAGTAATTTAAAACGCACTATTCAGATGCTGAAATTCAATGTTTCTCAGTATTATTGTTGATATAGCAAAAAGTTGGATTAAAAGATCCTATAAGTTTGTTCTATAACTTAAAATATATAAGTTAAAATTGTTTAATGTTATAATTCACCGATATGAGGAATTTGTGATATTACACTATATGGGACATATGCAATATCCAGCCAATATGCCATGTTACGCAGAATAAACCTATTGTATTTATTTTCCTTAAAGATAAAGCTATAAAATAATTTTTGAGATATTCCTTTATCTACAGTTATATATATAGTAATATTTTGTAATTAAAAGTAAATTAATATGCTCTGGCCACTACGAAACTTTCTTCTACATAATTTTATATAACAGGGCCACTTATAATTTAACATGTACACATTTTAACAATAGCCTCTTATGAAAAAGGTTTTGCATGTGGAGTTTGGTGCAAAATTAATCAACATAAAATGAGATGTTGCCAGTTATTCAAATTTGATTTAACTTCATAAATTTTACAAAATTAATGTAAGACAAATTTTTTTTTAACTGAAAATTTTTACACCCGCTTATATTTCTATTTTAAACTCTTATCTCCGCCTATTTGGTTGATTTCGTGCACTTCTGTTTAAATGATTCAAATTTATTATCAGCAGTCCCTTGTGGTAAGTGCACTAATGTATATTTTTGCCACCTAAAATTAAGAATTAACACGAATATGCAAAGACACTTTTTCTTTTTTCTTTATTTTTTTTCTTTCTTTTTTCTTTTTTTATGAACTTTGAATGTCAGGGCTTATTTTCGTTATTAACAAGAATTCTCGCTTGCTGTCGCCAAAGTTTCAAAGTCCACTTATTTTTGCGTTTGACGTTGCAGTTGTACATAGTTTTACATGTAGTTAAAAAATTAGGCGTATATTTTTTTCACTTTTACATTTAAAAATTTTCTTCATTCTGTCATGCAAAACTTAATAAGAGTTAATTAATAATTAACCTTCCTTACTATACCTCCATGGAAATATTTATCTAAATTTCGAAAATTAATAATTTGAGTAAGCGTCGAAGTTGCACAATCAAATTTTTAATCATTGTGGCTGATTTTATGTTAAAAGCAATGCATCATATAATTCATAATATTTTTTATATGAATATTTTTTATATGAATATTTTTTATATGAATTTATATTATTTTTTCTTTCATAGTTTAAAATATATTTTTAAATAAAAAATTATCCTGGATTATTTTTTGATTTCTTTACTATATTTTATAAGATATATATATATATATATATATATATATATATATATATATATATATATATATAAGGTGTCAATTAAGTTATTTTTTGTGAATACATAAATAAAATAATGTGGCACGCTTCAAACATTAGCAACGTGAAACTAACATGTACGGCAGTGAAACGGGCGATTTTGAAACATCTACCAGCGATACAAATTTATTCACAGCGATATAAAAGAATTACAACATGAATTTACAATGCTAACAATTTGTGAGGAATGCCAAGCCGCAGGGCATGCTTGCGTTCAGAACGTCTGGGACTTCGGCCGATGGCTTCTACCACTCTTACAACATTCTCTGGTGTACCCACGCGTTTCGCACTTCCACACCTCTTTCTCATCACATTACCCGTTTACTCAAAATTCTGTACCCACAATTTAATAGCATGCGCCAACGGAACTGGGGCATGACGTGGGAGATTGTAATGAGCAAGAAACACAATCTGCGCGGCCACGTAGCTGTCGTTGTTTTTGTAAAACGCCTTCACAGCAAAAGCGCATAGTTCACCGGTCCACGACGCCATCTCAACTGAACACCGATATCATGGTAAATGGCAAAGATTTGCTGTCCAGATGGCACCACTCTCGTTTTCTGATTCCCAACGTAACTTAATATTTCCAGCGCTTCAAAATCGCCCGTTTCACTGCCGTGCCTGTTATATGTTCTTATAACTCTATGAATGTATAAGTAAAATATACAACCAACATACTTTTTCTCATTGCTGCGACCGCAAAAATTCTAACATGAAATCAAACTAGTATACCACCATTATAAAAAAAAAAAAAAAAAAAAAAAAGTTGGTGGGCGTTTTAATACTTAGCCGACCCCTAATCCAAATTTTCACTCCATTCTATGAAAAATGATCCATCGAATGATAACTATTACATTTTTTTGCATCAATCGGTAACGAAATAACGTAGAGTGTTGCGATTTTTTTTTCCTTTGTCAATGAATGTATATTCTTTATTTTACTGATCTTAAAATAACTGTGATAGAGAGTAAATATGATAATAAAGAGTAAATGTCATACATTCATTAAAATGAACATTGAAAAAATCGTTTCTAAAGCAAAAAATTTAAATATCTTAAAATAGTTTGAAACAATGTCTGAACGCTCCTGCATAATACTTGCAACGAGTCTTTTTTACTTTAATGGTCAATTTATCATTTAAAAAACATCATTAATGAGACACAATAAAGAATAAAGGCACAATCCATCATGCGTATATTTTTTGTTTGTTAGCTACCGAAAATCAGACAGGAAGCATAACTGGTGATTTAAAATACATTATATGCTTTAATAGAAAGGACTATTATAATACCCTATCTTCGTGCTAGAGTATATGTAAAAAAAAAAAAAAAAAAGAAAGAAAGAATCGTTGGATAATGCAAATTTAATTATTATTATTATTATTATTTTTTTTTTTTCTATTCTTAAGTTTAACGAATACAATGATAAATGAAGTTTTAAACTTTTTATTTAAATATAAAAGAGTCAAAAATGGTTCACGGAAATAATTTAAAATACATGATTTTCTTTTTCAAAACTATTCTATATTTAAAAGAAATTAGTGCACAAATAAATAAAACAGTGATGCTATTATTTTAACAACTATAAAAGTAATGAGTTTAACATAATTATTGAAAAACATAAGAACTATTCATTATGAATATTTATGTGTAATATGTTAATTATATAAAAATGTGAAGTTGTCATTGTTTGCTTGTTATCGTATAAAAATTTAAAGGTAGAAATCTACACCATATGACAGATTCGAAAGAATATTGGCTTGCATGTTCCTTAGCATCTGAAAGGAGTCACCACGTTGTTAAAAAATTACTTTCTCCCCCGAAGGCGGGAAAAAAAAAAAAAAAAAAAAAAAAAAAAAAAAACAGGCGATAAGCTGTGCTATTTTGGACCCGCTTGGACTAAAATATTTATATATTATATGCAACGTCTTCTTTTAAGTTCATATTATTTACTCTATTAAAATGGTGCTTATAATCCATTAAAGGAGATTGTAATGGAGGGGGAAATATTCTTATGTTGTACTACTCGTATTCGGAAACAACTAACTTCAGCTAGAAACTTGATTTTTGATACGAACGTCTTTCATGTAAGATCATATTCACTATTGAATCTTAAAGAGGGTTTTAATGGGGATAAAATAGAATAAGTATGCTGTGAAATTTGAACACAGTTTAAGCTAGAAATTTCATTATTTATATAAAAGTTCTAATTTACTACACATGTTCAAATTCACTACGCAATTAAAATCTATTTAAACTCCCTTAAAAAAGGGGGAAATAAGAAATGTGATAGGCTGTACAAATTCGAAACCGCTTTTACTAGAATATTTTTATTTGACATAAATTTCTTCTTATTTGAGTTCTTATACCTTACTCTATTGAAAAATTCAGGTAAATCGGAAGAAATAGAGTGTCTGTTGTACAATTATGCATAAACATGAGCTACATACTTGATATACAGTTAAAAAAATCTTTCAAGTTCATATTCACTACACTTTTTAGTAATTACTCAGCCTATTAAAAATGGGTGAAATAATGAAATAGAGTTAAAAAAAAAAGTTTTCTGTAAAATTTAAAACAATTTGAATCTTTTTAAATATTGAATTTAATATTTTTTAAACTTAATGTTTTTTTTTTTTCAATGAGAAATGAAAATAATGCCTATTTCAACAAGATTAAAAAATGACTGTCATTCTTAGTATAATTTTCAATTGTTTATTATCATAATTAAAAAGCTCAATTTCAACATCTTACACATTTTCCTTTAATCTAATGTATTTGACTAAATTTTAATTTCTTGGCAAAAACAATGCAGCCTTTAAATATAATAACTACATCTTAAAAATGAGTTTCATGATGAAAAAAGAAGTGAATTAAGAATTATAAACCACTCAGTGTTTCAGTACAAGTGCATGCTGGTTTCCTTTTAGTAAAAATGCACTCTTGATTTTTTATATATTTATTCGGGTTATTCATATAAAAGAACACTTCTACGCGCTTGCTTAAGAGTTAATCACTATGTTTTTCTAAACTATTCTACTTTTTTACACGATACAGCTATTACAGGATACTTTTAAACTCAAATATGTTTAGAGTCGATACTGTTTTTCTTCCGTATACAGAGAAATTTGCATTATTTCTACTTGAAAAATATAATTATTCTACACTGAGGAAATATATATATATATATATACGGCCTTCATCTAGAATGAATAAGTAGTCATTTTTTGAATCCCTTAATTATGCATATAGATTTCTGAACTATGCGCATAAGGCACGCCAATAAACTGAATAGACGAAATGATCGAGAATTTTTACTCTACACATTTCTAGACGGTGAAACAATATTCTGAATATTCTGAATCTTTTGTATAGCGTTAAATTCTTGCTCTATATTCTAGAATTGGGTAATAAATCAACATTATAGTTGCTGAAACCCGCCTCTTGTATTCGTATTTATTTGCAGAGATTTTTAAATAACTTTATCCTCGAGAATATAGGTAAATGCTCTAGAATTCTAATAGGTGTTTCTAGAACTCGCTTTCGAAGTGGACTAGAATTTATAAGGATGGCATGGAACCATACTTTCTCGAGCCACAATTTAGATTCTAGATGTCAGTTACAAATTTTTTTCTCAGTGTATGATATTGATAAAATATATGAAATATTTAATACATATTATTGAAATTTACAGTCAGTACTTGAGACATAGCTTTCATAAAATCAGTAAGCTTACTTAAGATATTTCTTCCAATTCATTTTTCAGAAAATTTATTTACTTTATAAATGATTTACATAAGAATACCCATTTACTTATTTTATTCAAATAAGTTCTGTTTAGGTTTGCAAATCTTCATTATCGTCCACCGATGGATGTGCTCGAAATGTCTACCTGTCTTCAGCTTCATTTTCTTAGCGCCATCTTACATTAAACATTGGATGGCTCTTCATCGTGACATGGACTATATTACTGGCTAAAATATTTATTTGTTCACAATTTATGGCGTATAAAAATTTACCATACAACAAAACTTTAAAAGCTGCTATCTGTCGTCTATGCTAAAATTATAATAAATACATTTTAAGAAATTAATATAATGACCGATGCTAGAGAATGAAACACAGTTAATGCTTCCCTCTATATGAAAAAAAAAAAAAAAAAAAAAAAAAAAAAAAGATTAAAATAAGTCATGTCACACCAAATTTAATTGTGTATGGTATGAATTTTATTTATATTACTTTAAAAATATATGCTTTTTTTTGTGTGTGTATGTATAGTTACTTAATTATAGAAGGTGTAACTATAACTAGCATTTAGCACCTCAACTGTTTCTTTTTAAAAAATTTTAAACAAACATATTAGATAAAGATATCGACAAAATATAATCATAGTTTATCATTTGTTATAAGAATATACTGTAAGTCGTTTCTGTTTACAATTATAATGTTACATAACAATATAAAAGTATGAGAACGCATAAAATCTTTTACTTAAAAATCTCTTCTGAATTCCTAAACAACATGCACGAAAATTTATTTCAAATAATATGTCAAATTTAATCAGAAAAATATTTTCAAAATATAGAAATATATTTGTCTAATTATACTCGAGGACATTCAACTCAACTCAAATTAATTTATAATAAATTTAAACATACATCTGCAAATATTGAAAGGCACTCATAAAGACTAAAGGAAATTAAATTAACGGAAAGAAGTTTTTTTTTTTTTTTTTTTTTTTTGTTTTAATACCTTTCTTATTAAAAATGATATTTTAAATTGTACTTCTTATTCCTACACTGTGTTTTTTTTTTTACATTTAAAAAAGAAAAAAAAAAAGTAATTAATAACAAAAGTACGATATACATTTTTTTAATTCTTATTTTTATTGTATTCAAATGCATTTTCACATTTTTTAAAGTGATATATCTTCTTTAATTGGTAGATAGTTAATAATATTTTTTGTTAATATAGAAAATATTCGTTTTATAATTAATTTTCTTATTTATAACATAAAACTCATTCCTTTCAATTAAGATATTATAATAAATTTACTATTAATTATAAGTTTAAGGTTAAATGCAACTTTTTAAGTGATACACTGAGAAAAAAATATACCATCTTCTTCTAGTACGAATAAATAATTTATTTCAGATTCCCTAAAATAGAAATATAGATTTCTGAGTTATGCGTATAACGTAAGCAAATAACCTAAATGGATAAAAGGATAGAAAATTTCTAGTCTATACTTTTCTAGATGGTGAAACAATACTATGAATATTATGGAAATTTGTAATCCTTTGTATTGCGAGAAATACTTGCTTTAATTCCTAGAATTCGACCATAAACAAATCTTTTAGCTATGAAAACATTCCTCTTGTGTTCACATTTATTTGTGGAGACTTTTAAATAAGTTTGACCACAATAACATTAGAAGATACCCTGGGATCCTAATATGGATTTTTAGAACTCGCTAGCAAAGTTAACTTGAATTTATAAAGAAGGTATGGAACTATTTTAACTACAGCCAATATTTAGTTTCTAAATATCAATTACAGCATTTTTTTCTCCGATAGAAAAAAATGCTGTAGAAAAATAAAAGTGTTTTTTTTTTTTTTTTTTTTTTTTTTTCCTGTGAAAGGTCTAGATTTTTGATAATTGAATAATTGAGGTAACTGGATTCAGTAATTCTAATGCAGTAATATATGGAAAAAACGAACCGAATTTTTATTATTAAGTTATATCTTCTAATATACATTAATTTATAAAGTATTATTATTATTTTCTATTTTCTATTTATGAAGCAGTTTTTTTTTAAATAATAAATTGTATCTGATTTTCTAAACAACAACTGGATAGTTAAAAATGTATATTGAAAAGTGGAACTGTACATGTTGCAGATCACAGAGAAAAAATTCTGTAACTGACATTTAGAATCAAAATTGTGGCTCTAGAAAAAAAAAACAAAAAAAAATCCATATCAACCATATAAATTCTAATCCCTTTTGAAAGCGAGTTCTAGAAACCTCTATTAGAATTCTAGAGCGTTTGCCTATATTCTCGAGGGCAAAGTTATTTAAAAATCTCTGCAAATAAATGCGAATACAAGAGGCGGGTTTCAACAACAATAATCTTGGTTTATTACCTTAGTCTAGAAAAATAAGCGAGAATTTCTTGCAATACAAAAGATTCAGAATATTGTTTCACCATCTAGAAATGTGTAGACTAGAAATTCTCGATCATTCCGTGTATTCAGCTTGTTGTCGTGCTTTATGCGCATAGCTCGGAAATCTATATTTTTAGTTAAGAGATTTAGAAAATAAACACTTATTCATTCTAGATGAAGGTGGTACCTTTTTTTTTCAGTATTGTGTTAAGAGTACGTTAAGTTTTAATAGTTGTGACTGAAAACAGTGTTTAATTACTTAATTAAATCAATATGTGCATTCAAACAAACAAATTTTATGTAATATTCCGTGCAAAAAAGAAATTATATAGATATATATATTTGTCATTTATAATATTATGCATTTTTAAAATGCTTACATGTTGGAATTTATTACGAATTCCTATGCAACGTGCATTAAAATTTATTTAAAATTTAATATGTCTGATTTTACTCGAGGACATTCGTAACAATCCAACTCAATTCATGAGAAAAATGATACCTAATTCTGCAAATATTGAAAAGCACTCATAAAGTCTAAATGACATTAAATTAACGGAAGGAAGTGGCTTTGTTTTTTGCTGGACAATTCTTGAAATGAAAATGATACTTTACATTATGCTTGTTATCCCTACAATGCGTTTGAATTTAAAAATAAAAAAAGTATATAATTCGAACTACGTTTTTTTATGTGTTATTTTATAAAAAAGAAAAAAAATAGTTTTTTTTTTCTTTTTTTAATATTGAAATACCAATTCACTTTTAATTATTTTACTTTACCTCACAGACAACTTGTTAATATTATTTCCTTTTCTTTATAAATATAAATATCTATATTCATTTTATTTTTTAAGTTGAGAATTTACCATATATTATAAAAATAAATTTACAAGCTATCCTTTTTTATGTAATTCTCAATGGATTTTATTTTATTATTTTAATTTGCAATTTTCGGTTGTATTTTTGTAAGTAAAGAAATGTTACTTAGTTCATGTACAATAGAATAGTTTTATTTACGATTGTTAAAACAAATAACTATTACTGAAACTATTACTGATACCAGCTTAAAAAAATTGTTTAATTTATTTATGTGAATATTAGCAGCATGATAGAATATTACAGACAAGAACAAAATACTGTTGTACGCATGTATTGCAATAATTATGTAACCTTTTTGTTCAATAATTTTATTATAAAAAAATATAAATAGGTTTTTTTCTAACAGAAAAAATAGTTAAAATAAACAACACTGTTAATTTTATACTTTATAATTCCTGCAATATTTTTATTTATTGTCGCATTAAATTAATTAATGAAATTTTCTTCTACGAAAATATTGTTATTAGTTATTTATTAATAAACTTTGCAGACACTTTTACTTTATACACTCTTACGTCAGTAACATGCTCAGCTTATTGTAAAGTAACAAGTATCAAAATAGACTGAATATTTTAAATCTCTGTTTATAGGTAAATTATTTGGAGAAATTTTGAAAGTGAACTTATTATCTTGTAATTCAATGCCACACTAGACGCAAGTAGGCAGCGCCCCATCCTACCCCAATAAGTCAAAACATTACAGTGCGTTAAGAATTTAAAAGACCACAAGCATATTGGTGCATTTCTGAAGACGAGAGCATAATATGCAAATTTTTAGTTACGTATTTAAAATGGACAGGAAAACGCATCCTATACTAATTCCAACTTTTAAAATTAAATTAAATTTCATTAAAACTTATTCATTTTTCTAAAAATTAAAGACTGTGACTGTTAAGAAATTATAAAACCACCTGAGAAAATTAGCATATTATACATGACATCAAACTCAATATAAAGCGCATGCATCAGTATTTCGTAAAAGCATTACCTAAGAAGCAAGGGCTTAGGTTTTGAATGTGTTATCTACGATTAATTTGACGATGCCTCGAGGTAAAGAATTATCGGAGTGCGAAGTCAGAAAAATTTTATTTTATAAAGATTCTGGTAAATCTGAATGCGATATTACGAGGTTAATGAACCGTTCTAAAACTGCCATTCATAATGCCATAATTAGAAAAGATTATTCAAACAAAATAAAATGATCTGGAAGAAAAAATATTTTGACAGCACGTGATAATAGACAAATATTTCGACTGTCAACTAAAAAAGGTCTTTCAACTCGTGAAATTTCGAAACGTTTCAGCAAGAAAACTTCCCATGTAACAGTCTGGAAGAGTCTTAAATTAAATATTAATACGAAATTTATGAAACTGAAGAAGAAAATCAAAGTTATTGAAATGCCATCGAGAAGAAAGATTAAAATGGGCTAAAAATGTCATGTCATGGAATGATGAGTGGAAAAAAATTATATTTTCTGATGAAAAGAAATTTAACCTTGAAGGTCCCGATGGTTACAAACATTATTGGCATGACTTGAAGAAGGAACCAAAAGAATGCTTCAGTCGACAAATGGTGGAGGATCAATAATGATTTGGGGAGCTTTCAGTTATGAGGGGTTGTGTGATTTACAGCGGATTTCGGGTCATATGAGCTCTACACAATATCAGTCTATGCTATATGATCATATGATACCGTTTGAACTTTTATTAGGTGGTGCTAACTGGATGTTTAACAGGACAATGCTGCTTGTCATACATCTAAATCCACACAGGAGTGGTTTAAAAAAGAAAACATTAATGTTTTGCCATGGACCAATCGAAGTCCAGACTTTAACCCCATGGAAAACCTATGGGGTATATTATCTCGCAAAGTTTATGCTAATAATAAACAATTTTCATTTGCCAATGAACTGGAAGTAGTCATTGTAAAAGAATGGTACAATATTTCTGTAACTGAACTTAACCACCTGGTTACTTCAATGAAAAACAGAGTGCTTGAAGTCACCAGGAAAAATAGAGGACCAATATCATATTAATTTTTTATACAATTTTGTTTTTTGACAAGTGGTCTTATATTTTATTAACAGGTTATTTTTCACTTATTTCTAATATATATTTTAATTAAACATTTATTGCATTATACCAAGTTATTGCAAGCTATTTATTAAAAAAATATAGAGCAATATGTTATTTTATGTATTTAAATTATGATTAGAATCTTTATTTTTCTTATAATTTACAAAACTAAAGTGGTTTTATAATTTCTTAATGGACTGTAATAACTCCTTCAGATCGTCCATATTCTTCTAGGAATAAAATTTTATTACATTTCTTTAATGTTTTTATTATAAAATTTTCTAGATCGCTTTTGTTTGTTCTATAACACTATTAAAATGAGAAACACTATTATTTTTAAGGATTATACAAAAGCAATATGTGTATTTATTGTCCCATTACTTATTGTCTCATTAAAGCACCTTTGTTTTATACACACACAAACAATAAACATCGTCTTGAACACCAAAGGAAATAATTAACTAGCAGGGACAGCTGATTCGGTAGCATTTAGCGTACCGCCATTAGTAAATAAAAGCAATGAAACGAATATAATCTGACCTACAAGAAAGGAATATGTTTTTACGGCTATTTAATCAACCAAACGAATTAGGCGAATTCTAGGGCATTAGCCAATAGAAATTTAGGGAGCAGTAGTCGTGAAAAATATAGAAAAAAAAAAAAAAAAAAAAAAAAAAAAAAAAAGAATTGATGTAAAATTTCCAACAATCACACAAAGTGGATACATCCAAATCACAATTTATTTATTTTTAGTACTTATACAGAGTACTTATTTTTAGTGCTTATACATGAATTTAAGGTCGAATGGTGTCACCAAATTTATAATCTTCATGTGAAATCATTCTTTGATGAAGTTATATTGTGAATTCGCTATTATTAATATCAGCAATATATATAACTTTCGTTATTCAATGTTTGGTTTATTAATACTATTTAGAGATTACTACAGACATATCTACATGCATTTTTATACCTCTAAATTTTTATCCATGCTGATATTTGTCTGATTCATCGTTACTGAAACAAAATACAAAATATTAATTTAAAATTTTATATGGTAAATACAAAATAAACATTAAAATTTAACGTATATAAAATGAAAATGAAATGATATTTTGAAGCAAAAATGTTAAATTCAAATGATCTGCATGCAAGTTGCTAGATATTTAGATGTATATATCAATCGATATATTAGTTTTGATGTTTTAAGCATTTTTCTTTTTAGGTTGGATACTTGGAAATTATCTGACAAATTCGATAGAAATATATAGAGTAAATGAATATATGACAATATATATATATATATATATATATATATATATATATATATATATATATATATATATATATATCTTAATATATTTCTTTAAAGACACAAAGAAATTTTGATATTTAAGAGGATTGCAAAGTTTTGTAAAATCGCATTAACTGTGAAAGAACTGGCAGATAGTTAATTTTGAAAATGTTTTGAATTTTTGAAACTAATTTTTCCTTCTATATATATATGTGTGTGTGTGTGTGTGTGTGTAAAACAGGATAAAACCGATGAAAAACAAGTATGTGGTGGCCACCGCGTGACTTTCTTCAATGATTTCCTATATAAAGGAATTTGTATACAAATTCACACAGTAAAAATAAATTATTAAAGTTACTATTTAATAAAATTATATTCCGTGATGAACGCAGTCGATTTTCATTTTGGGGAAGTAGCATAGCACTAAATATTAAAAAAAAAAAAAAAAAAAAAAAATTATTCTGTATGTGACATCTTAAAAAAATGTGATTCATTTTATTTTATATTTTTTATTTATTTATTTATTTTGTTAAAAAAAATCGATAACTTTATTTTAAATTATCGCAGATCTATTATTCAACCATTCATTTTAAAGATATTCACGAACTCTGTTCGAAGATACCCATAACGACGGGTCTCCTACGTATACGAAGTTTGTTTTTCCCAGTAGACTATCACTATTATGAACGATTCTTTTCAATTTTATAATGGTTATTAAAATATGTTAAGAAAATAATTTAAAATAAAATTTTCTCATTATGGAATTTATACGAAATTTTGTGCTATATAGCCATCTTAAAAAATTTAGAAAAAATTAGGATGGCAAAACCACCTGTTGGACAACTTTCAGTAGAAGTTTATCGGTACTAATTAATGTCAAGGTGGAACTACACACCAAGTTGTAGTTCCTGAAATACAGTTGCCACGAAATTTTGTCTCCCACACACAGACAGAAAGACGGACAAACAGACATTTTATAAAAACACCTCTCAAAACGTGCAAATACATCGAGAACCATAAGTAGGAAATATATACGAATCCAATACTTTGTTCTGTGGAATATAGAAGAAAGCAAACAAGTTTTTTTTTTTTTTTTTTTTTTTAAGTTGACAAATGAATTTAACGTTGATAATAATTTTAAAAGGGAAAAAAAAATTCAAAATATGATACATTTTAAAATTTCAGTACATTACTTAAACGTACTAGAGTAAAAACTGATTATGTATGTTAAAAATAAACATGCTTTCTTGTGTTTATAATAATAATAATAATAATAATAATAATAAAAACAAAGGTATGAAAATTTCTACCTAATGCAAAAACTGATTAAATATTCAACAACTAAAGTGTTTAATATTAGTAGCAATTAGAACAGATCAAACACTCCCGGATAATCACCTGAAATGTTTATTTTATTACACGCGTAATACTTCTTAAAGATTTGTGGCTTAAAAAAAGTAACCAACATGAAGAAAATCCTTTAAAATGTCATAGGATCAAAAGTTAGAAATCTCTTTTTTTTTTTTTCAGAAAAAAATAAATTGTTCCCATAATTTTTTCATCTAATCTCTAAAGAAGCTTACACCACAACAATTATTCTTCTTCGCCTTTCTTGATAATATTTTATTCTCAAGTGATTACTTTCTTTTAAATCGAAATCTTTTCTTTTTCTTTCTTAGATTATTTTTGTTCATTACACAACTACTGGTTACTTCAATTATTCAGTGTAAAGAAAGGATTACGATACAAAAGTCTAACCATCCATATACATTTAATTAATGTTCAATTAATAATATTCATTGACTCAGACATTAAGAAATTTTTAAATGTTTAAAATATGAAAAATTATTGAGAAATACGCTTTCTGTATAGATTTTTCTTTAATGTTACAAGTAGTAATAATAATAATAATAAAATTACAGTGTATCAGCGACATTTGTCGGTCCATGCTTACAAAAAATAAATCGACATATTTTTTTCAGCATGGCTCCCATATATATAAAGTTTTGTATACTTATACTCTATACAAACCGAACTATATAGTCTTCCCGTAAATGGAGGAAATTGCAGCGCAATGCTACCTGTTGGATGATTTAAACTAAAAATTATTTGGTACTAATTTAAGTCGAGATCAAACTAAATATCAAATTTCGTTAAATTTCGTTTATTGCTTCTGATATCCATATAATTTTGTTAATACGCACAGAGACACACGGACACACACTTATACAAACAGACTTTTTCTAAAACTCGTCGAACCCTGTTTAGAGGATCTTAAAACATGTAAATCCTTCAAAAACCGGAAGTAGAAATATTTCATGAGTTCCATAACATTTTTGTTATCTTTATAAAAATAATAATAAATATTTCTACTGTTTTACCTTTTCATTAATTCCATTTAAAATTGAAAGTTTTAAGCTATTTTTACTATAATATCAACATTTAAAAAAAATTCAGATTGCTCATATACATTGTGAACATATAGAAATAAAAAAAATACTTCGTCATGATTTTGAACTATATTTTCCTAATGAAAATTATTTTTTTACTTCCTGGACGTAGTACAGTGTCGAAAAATCCAAAGATCTTTATACATTATTTTTCATTTTACTAAGAGAAATATATTTATTTTTTATCTTCGGAAAATGTTACTAAGAGAAGTATATTTTCTATTTTTTTTTATTGCTTTATCAGAAATAGGTAAAAATCATACATCATAAATTCGAAAAACGCAACATAAAATGTTTGGTAAACTTTAGCAATGGTATTTCCTGTGTAAAAGGCATGTTCAATCATTTAAACAAACAAACAAACAAAAAAAATCACAAGAAAATGTGTTTCAGATTTAATTATTTATTATTTATTTTTATTTTTATTTTTATTTTTATTTTATTTATTTTTTCTTTCTACGTGCACCAAAATTTCTCATCTTTATTTTTGAAATAATCGGTTAGATTTTGCAAATGATTTATTTCAAAAGACAAATGTTATGTTTGCTACCAATTTTTACTTTAAACTCTTGATGACGAATAGCAAAGCTCAGTTTTGAAGATAACTTCTTCTTTGATCTTTTAATAAAGCAAGATGAATAGATTTTTTTTTTTTTTTTTTTTTTTTTTTTTTTAAGCAAGTTTGAAAAAGTACTTTTTTCTTACGAGTATATTTTCAATATAATTTGGCTCTAAATTTTTTAATGTTCAAAATTAATAACCATTGAAACGAAAGATTTATATAAATATATCCGAAAAATAGAGTAATACAGAATATTAATAAAAAAAAATATGGATATAGAATATTAATAAAGATAATACCAATAATTAAAAAAAAATCAGAATGCTCATATACATTGTAATCAAAAAGAAATAAAAACCACATGAGTTTCAACTATATTTCCCTAATAAAAAAAATATTTTTTGCTTCCTGGACATAGTACAATGTCGAAAAATCCACACATTATTTTTCATTTTACTAAGAGAAATATGCTTTTAATCTTGATCCGAATAATTTGAATTCCTTTATCAGAAATATATAAAAATTATGCATCAGAAATTTGTAAAACCCAAAATAAAATGTTTGGTAAACTTTAGCAATGGTGTTTCCTGTGTAAAAGGCATATTCAATCATTTAAGGTTGCTGTGTAGTGACAAAAAAAAGTCCTTCTTAATCATCACTTCACTTCAAAAAAGGAGAAACGAATATACACTGACATTCTGACAGCTTCCCGATCCCCCCTCTCTTATTACTAATTGAAACTAGAGCCCTCGGTGTGAATCGGGGGCTCTAATTGAAACCTGAAAGAACTACTTGTAAGTTCCCCGAGGCATTTTCAAAAGTTCCTTATCGTACTGTTGGTTACATTTTGAAGATTTGGAGTATTTCACAAACATGTGAAATGCTAATCACAGAGGAAGGAATACGATCAAGAAAATTTACACTTTGGACTTTTAACAAACAAAGAAATGAAATTGGTAATATAAATACAAACCATAAATTTTATTATCAAATACAGGAACAACTTCACATAACTAACAGGGAATATTGTGTCTTTATAATGTGGACAAAGAGAGGTTATAAAATAGAAAAGAATGAAAAAAATGACGAATTTTGGAAAAATAAAATGGAATCAAAATTAAAAAATTTCTATTTGGACTGTCTTCTCCCTGAACTAATAGATCCTCGTCATCCACGATCAATGTCAATCAGAAATCCGAAATATATTATTGAGGCCCAAATTAGGAAAATGAACACTAAAAAAAAAAAGGAAAAACCTTCAAAAATGTTCTATATATAGTCATAAATTATAACCATTTGTAAAATATAAGTAATTTTTTTTTTTTTTTTTTTTTTTTTTTTTTTTTCTTTTAATATAGTAACATGTATAATTAGTGCTGATAGCCGCCTAAGTATGTGGTTAGTATATGCTTGGTTTTTCGAATTTAGACGTTTTTGTTAAATATCTAAAAAAATGCTTTAGGAATTCTCTTGAAACTTTAGAAGTATAAAGAACCTGTGAAACCTCATATATTTCAGCAAATGTTTTTTTAGATCACCCTGTAAAAGTAAGGCTTGAAATGCGTTTTCACTGTAGTATGTGATTATGCGGATGCTTTTAATTACCAGTATAACTTTTTATGAGTCTGCCATTTATATTCATAGAAGTATAACAGTTTCTTTGAAAAATTGGGGGGGGAAGGGGGGGGGCACATTTTTAATTGTAACACGTAGGGTATTAGACCCAACGCAAAGCCATTTTTAGGAAACTTTATTTACTACATTAGACACAGCATGCAGCAAATAGAATGCAAAAATGCTAAATATCTTACGACACATGAGCATTTTTACTAAATTATTTGTAACTACGCATGCGGAAGTTTTTGAAAAATTTTATCGGTGTTATTTAATAGCCAAACCTATTGAACTACTTATATGAAAGAACAATCGGGTTGTGAGCGACAGAATAGACAGAATTTTAGTTCCTCTCAAAATATTATGAGGGGGATTTTATTCAAATTTTTATTTTTATTTAGTCAGGGTCCAATGACAATACAGTATTTGCTGAGTGTAAATAAATATTGATTAAACCCTTTATCACCTTTCTTTCTTCCCTTTTTTTTTTTTTTTTATTATTTATTTGGGGGGGGGGGACTGAAATTCTATCTCTCATATATATATATATATATATATATATATATATATATTTTTTTTTTTTTTTTTTTTTTTCACGATATTTCTTTGGAGTTTTCATGTAAGTAGCTCACTGTTTTTGGCTGCTAAATTATGCAAATGAAATTTTTTTTAAAGCTTGCGCATACGAAGTTAAAATGATTTAGTAAAAATGCTCATATTTTGTAAAATATGTAACATTTTTACATTCTGGTTGCAATACACTAGGTCTAATTTTGTATGCCAAGTTTCCTAAAAATGGCTTTGCGCTGGGTCTAACACCCTACGTGTTATGAAAGAAAGTTTTTTTTTTTTTTTTTTTTTTTTTTTTTAATATTTATTTAATGAAACTCTTATCGCCATGAAAATATATGGCAGCCTCATAAAATTTTATACAGATAATTAGAAGGATCCTATACTGTAGCTAAAACGCATTTGAAACATTATTTTTTAGAGGGTGACACAAAACATTTTGATTTTTGTTTAATTTTCACTAGTCCTCTTTTCCTCTTCAGGGCAAAACTTTTGCTAAAATGTATGAGGTATAACATATATGGTAGGCATTAGTTTATATATAAGGAATAACTGAACTCAATAATAACTGTAATATATAAGGCATTATTTTAGAACATTAAAATATTTTGTATATATTCTTTATACTCTTAAAGTTTCGAGATAATTCCTAAAGAATTTTTCCAGATATTTGACAAAACGTCTAAATTTGAAAGTATCCAAATACTGTAAGGTAGACAGTGTATTTCTGATTATATGAGGAGCAAACATTCAAACCGTGTTTTCTCCAAAAAAAAAAAAAAAAAAAATGAGTTAGTGATTTTTCTGTTAACTCAACATTAAATAGCACAAAGTTACACTATTATTTTAAACCAAAATAATTTTTATCGCATTATAAATGCTCTTAGAAAGTTAGGGTTTCAATCAAACAGTGTTTCCTCCAGAGCCTGTTTTCAGTCAAACTGTGATTTCTCCAGCCAACCAGTCAGTACTGCTCATTCTGGTCGCGTGACTCGTACATGTACCAACTTTTTATGTTTGTTTTTTCGTTAGTTCTATCTTGTTTTCTTCATTTAAGAGGAGTGTACTTTATTATTATTATTTATTTATTATTTTTTTCAAATGGAAGAATTAATAGATGGTGTATTAGTGAGTACTTCTAATTATGGAACCAGAAAAAGACAGAGAATTGGTGGAAAAAGAAAAGAAGCGAAAAATAAACGATATTCAGCACCTTTAGATAACAACATTTATGCTCCATGCAAACATTCTATTAATACTTTTTCATGCACTGATGTTAGACCTAATGACGTTAAGAAGTTTCGTGATAGACTTTACGAAATTGCGGACAAACAGCAGCAAGATTCTATTATAGCCTCATTGGTTGTTACAAAAAATGTAACTCGACGTAGACCTAATAACCCAACCCAAAATAAATCGCAATCATCTGGCTTACAGCATGCATTTTCTGCTTCTTATTTTATTACTAGTAGCAGTGGTAGGAGAATTCCTGTGTGTAAAAACAATTTCATGGCTATAACTAAAATAGGTCGTACAATGCTAGCCAATATTGTTACTAAGGCACATGCTGGTGAACCTATTGAGGAAAAGAGAGCAGGGGATAGAAAAAGCCACTTAAGCATTAATAAAAAAAACAAGGTAAGAGAATTCATCTCAAATTTAAAGGCATCAGAATGACGTAGACAAACTTTTACAATTGATGTATGGTGAAGAGTGAAAAAATCAGCCTGATTTTAAATGGTATAAAGATATCATTGCTAATAGCTTTCATGTAGAATATGAAGAAACAGAGGAAGCATGAAATTGCTTAAGTGAAGATATTGGTTTAAAAATTTAAATTTCAAATTGGCTTAAAGATTTTAGTTCTTCCCTACAATTTGCATGGTGATTTTTCACGCGTAAATATTTAATTTAATTTTGTAATTACATAACAAAATCTGTTCTGTTAATTACTTTATTACATTAAGAATGTTATTTCATTCAAGCTACATACTTCTTCATTCAAAAAAGGTTTTGTCCACATTGGAAACATTCAAAAAATGTTTTCTCCTCTGTGTTTCGGTCAAAACATGCTTTCTCCACATTGGAAACATTCAAAACATGTTTTCTCCTCTCTGTTTCGGTCAAAACATGCTTTCTCCAAATTTCAAATGCATTTCTCTAATTAACTCTAAGTTTATTAGGTAAAGTAGGCCTACAGATCTTCCTAGTAACCAATAATACAACTAAACAAATGATAATTAGGGTCTAAGAAGTGTTATTTTTTAATTTATTAGTTTTTTGTGTTTTCTGAAAAATTGCATTTGAAGGAGAAAACACGGTTTGAATGTTTGCTCCTCATATATATATATATATATATAATTCTTTTCCATTTTTTTTTCTTTTTTTCTTATAATTTAAATTTTATTTACAACATTATTCATTGTCATTTCTTCCTACAAATTTATTTTTCTACTTTTAATAATATTCTATGTACAATCATAAATTTGAATCACTTGTAAAATGTAAATAGTTTTACTGAATTTAGTAATATGTATAATTAGCGTTGTCGTCGCATATTATGTGGTTAGTTTATATTCATCATAAAATAAATCTTTACTTTTCAGTTATTGTATAAATTTATTTATTTATTTATTTATTTATTTTTTTTTTTTAATATAACAATATTTTTTTGCAATTTCTTACTCCAAATTAAGTTTTGCACATGTTCTATCAGCATATGTATTTACGCTCATCACTTACTGACCGACTCTGTCAAGGCTAAGAGATTTCCTTGGACACTATCGTGTTTGAACCGCCACCTAATTTTCATACTTTATGTAATAAAAAAAAAAAATCTAAATCCATAAGCTGTTTAATCCGACGGATTCAGAAAAATCGCCCCTTTCATTTGGTACCTTATTTGTAACAAATTTTTGATTAGATATTTTAAAGTTAACAAAAATATAAATATAGAAATAGCTTTAAAATAGGCATTTAAATTTTTAATTGTTGCCTTTTTTTTTCAGCATAAAATGAATTATGCTTTCACGTGAAAAAAATAAAAAATAAATAAATAAATAAATAATAATCATAATACATAAATAAATAAATAAAATATTAAATTTGCTCATGCATATGAAAAAATGACGTCTATAAAAATAATAATAATAATAATAATAATAATAATAATAATAATAATTTTAAATTTTAAAAGTAACGAAGAGATAAATAAAGTGCGAAAATTTGGCACGGGCTTGCTAGCAAACGAATTATTTGAAGTGAGAAATAAATAAAATGAAGTGATCATTTTTCAACGGGCGCCTTAGTCGCTCTATAACTAACTAGTATTATATAAATAAAGAGAAGTGTGTGTGTGTAAGTGAGTGTGTGTCTCTCTATCTGCGCTCTGGAGCTCAGACTACTAATCTCAGAGCTACACAACTTAGCAGAGTGGTTGTTGGGGCATTGCAGGTGTGTACTTCATCACCTTTTTTTTTTTTTTTTTTTTTTTTTTTATTATTATTAGTTTTTTTTTTCGATTTTATCCATTGGCTTTTCTGATTCATTTTCTAAAATTTATTCTTTCACTTTAATCGTCTGCGTATAATACAACGCATTTTAGATTGTTTATTTATTTATTTATTTAATTCCTTCTCGTAAATGCGAAATATTTTTTTTCTTGCATTGCAATCGTATGTGTATCACAGCAACGTATTTTACAATATTTATTTAATTCATTTAATTGAAAGCGAAATGTTTTTTATTTATTTATTTACTAGCAGGTTTTGGTAGATTTGCTATTCACTGTATTTAAATGAATTCTCAAAATTGAACACTGTTTTTTTTTAAACACTTTATATACATAAAAATATACAATAAATCCCATTGAAATGAATCCCTTTGAGAATTAGTTCGCGTACCCGCTGCGTTTGGCAGCATCTTTCTCTCTCGTGTTATGTCGGCTCAAGTCTATACAATCAGGTCTCACTGCCTAACGGAGCGACATTTCCCGAAATTTTAGTTTAGTTATTTATTGGACGACAGATGGAGCTGCTATTGTTCAAGAACTACGATTTTTCAGATGGCTATATCCCAGCCTTTTCATTTTTGTACCATGTATTAGCAAGACCCAATCACTCAGTTTTTTTGCCCTCACTGTAGAATTATAAAAATTCAAATAGAATAAATTTATAATTTTACTACAATTAATTATATTAGAAAAATTATACATAAACATAACTGTTATAAATATATGTATATATATCTTATAAAATTTAATATGTTTAGTTTTTTCTACTGTATTGCCATTTGATTTCAGTAAATATAATGTATAAATAATAATAATAATAATAAATCGCTTTCACATGTATGAATGAATTAAATAAATAAAAAATAAAGAGTTTATAGCCTTAAAATAAAATTAAAAGGAAAATTAATAAATTTTAAAAAAAATAAAATAAAATAAACACTTAAAAGTCGTTAAGATACACAGACGATTGAAATGTAAGAGTAAATTTTAGGAAATGAAACCGAAATATGAATACATAAGATCGGTAGAAAAAAAAAATTCAAATTCAAAATTCGAAAAAAATCTCGATGAGGTGTACACTTGCAGAATCCCGGCTATCCATTTGCCGAGTTTTGTAACTCTGCGATCAGTTGAGCAAGCACCACAACGCGTGCACACACACATGCTCACAGATATACACACACGTACACCTCTCTTCATTTAAGTAGATTATATTTATTAAAATCAAATGACAGTACATTAGAAATCAGAATACCATTCTAATATATTATTTATAATTGTACTGTTATTTATCCTTTTTAATGTAATTAGAACTACGCATACTTTAGAAAAAATATTTTTTCTTCTTTACTCATTGTGAAGCAGACTTCATCTAAACATTTTATTTTTAGCAGAAATACTAAATAAAAATTTGTAATACTATTGGTATGCTTTATTTAATTTTATTACTTCTATCTAAAAACCGTTTGATTTATCACTCAACAGGAGTTGGAAATTGCTTGCAAATTTTCAAATATCAGTACTAAGTGCCCCGAAAAAGAAAAGAAAAGAAAAAAAAAACACATTTTAATTATATTAAAATATTTGTCGAACAGATTTTCATTGCACATAGCTAAGAAATACACCAGTAACAAGCTTTCTAATAAAAATGTCACACTGAGAGCGGCCTATTCGTTTTGGAGTTAAAATGTCTGACACATCTCCTTTTTGGTTGGAAATTAATAATGGACATGGAGTTAAATAAGACAAAAGAAATTTCATTCAAAAGACTGCATCTCTATTCACAGAAACAGAAGGGAAAATTCCGTCTCTTGTGAGAGCGATTAGTGTAGATTAGGTAGGCACTGGGGAGCTTAGTTTATGAGCACATATGCTAAGAAAACGCAGGTTCGAAACGTGGGATCACTTTTTCTAGCATTGCTGAAATTATTTTGACCTTTATATCATAAAAGTGTGTAATATATATTGTCAAAGTTATCATTTCAAAACTACAATTTGATTTGATTTGATTTGATTTGATTTGATTTATTTATTTATTTTTTTTATTTTTTATTTATTTTATTTTTTTCATTTTAATGTGTTTGTAAGAATCTAGCGTTGCAGTGGAAACTTATTCAAAGACAGTTCTGTTACAAAATGATATTTCGGAAATGCTCAATAAATAATATTGCCATTTCATATCCAGTTTCAACAAAATCACTACAGACTTTTGAAAGTGATACTGTAAAACATGTTATGCCCCCCTCTTTCCCTGATAGAGGGGGAAGGGTTTTAATCTTAAATATGATTCTTAGGTATATATAGTTACATATAAAAATCAAAGTTTTATGGGTATATTTCTCCTTTGATTTATGAAAAGACATATTAAATATCTTGTTTTTCTACTCTAGTGATTTTTTATTCATTTATTTATTTATTTATAGGGTGGGGGAGCAATTTAAAGTGTTTGAAATTCGTATTTAATACATTTTAATGAAATGATCCTATGTATATAGTATGCGTTTTATTTCTTTTTTTCTTTTGACATATGATGGATTACATGAAAACAAGTTTTACCCCCCACCTTCCCATTTCTGCCACTACCCGCCTCACCAGTGGCCCAGCAGTTTTGCGCTCAAAACTCTTAAAAGAGAAGTACTGGGTTCGATACCAGGTCAGGCTCTACGATATAGCCGTTCGGAGTTTTCCTTGGTTTTCTCCAAAATTCGTGTAAATACGGGCTGGTACCCCGTACAAACATGGTAGGGTGGTACCAACTACGCCTAGGAACCTAAATTAGCCGTGAAATTTATTGACCTTAATCCTAACACCAAAACATCTCCTTTGGAAAATGAAAAAAAAAAAAAAGAAAAAAATATAAATAAAAATAGGATTTTTATTGTTAAATATTCATGAGTTACTTTTTAAAATAAGAATCATATGAACATTTATATAGAACTGTATATGCATATATAAATACTTTTTTCCCTGGAGATGGAAATGAATATATGAAAAAAACGCTTTATTCCTTATCTTCTTTTGAGATTCGGGATGAGGGGAAAGAAGGAATGATTTGTTTAAAACTCTGAAATCGGTAATTTAGATTTGATTTTCATGCCTGTAATATATATATATATATATATATATATATATATATATATATACAAACTATATATATTTCTTTCTTTTTCTTTTATTTATTTTTCTTGACATCTAAAAGCTTATATGAAAAGTTCTTGCTCCATATCCTATTATTTTAATTCAGAAAATTCTTGAAATTTATAAATTTTAATTCTGTAATAGCATTTGTTACATTTTAAACGAAGATTATTATGCATATCATTTTTTTTTTTTAAATTTCTTAGAGGGAATAGACCTGTTAAAAAATCACGTTTTGCTACACTCCTCCCCTTTAACTTTAGAGGACGAATTACGAAAGATCCTGAAATTGATTTTATAAATTCGCATTTTGCATTTCAAAAATAGAATTTAATGGATGTATTTTTTTTATTTTTTTAATATAAAGGATGTGTGAAAAACTATTTTTCTCTGTTTACGCCTTTGAACAAAACACACTATTCTGCTTATAGTACAAATACGTAATATGAATTATTACACTATATCTGGAGAAACATCTTTTTCTACAAGAAATGCGAGTGAAAAGTGCTTACGTCCTCTTCCAATTGTCATTTATAGCCGAAGGGTACACGAGTAAAAGTTAGCGACACAGGAAGTAATTTATCACGATCCATCATTTTCCCCTCTACAGAGATTGAAAATAAAAGAAGATCGCAATATTTTTTTAATTTTTCGGCCGTTTTATAAAAAATTAAATGCATAAAAGTGAATAAAAGTGGTATGACACTAAACAAAAATTTTTTTTTACATCTCTGAAGAGTTTTTCTTTTTAAATTTTCCTAATTGAACTAAAGTTATCGATAATTAAGGTAAAACATATGCAAATTCGCCCAGAATAAATTTAATTTAAATGTGTTAAAAATCATTTCTTCAAAAAAAATAAAACTGTAGAAAGGTGTGAAAAGTTGTCCTCTACAACACTGACAAATATTTTGCAAATCTATTGGTTTTTTAATTAATTATTAAGGGACAAAATTTCCCCATAGGTTAACATGGAACCTTCAATATTCAAGATGGCGGGTACACAGCAACCACAAAACAAACAAACAACCACAAAAATCACAAGAAAATGTGTTACGGATTTATTATTATTATTATTATTATATTTTATTTTTTTCCTACGTGCGCCAGTATTTCTGATCTTTTTAAATAATCGTTTAGATTTTCTAAATGATTTATTTCAAAAGACAAATGTTATATTTGCTACCAATTTTTACTTTAATCTCTTGATGACAAATGGAGAAGCTCAATTTTGAAGATAACTTCTTCTTTGATCTTTTGATAAAGCAAGATGAATAGAGACATTTTTTTTTTTTTTTTTTTCTTTTTTTCGAAGCAAGTTTGAACTAGTACTTTTTCCTTACGTGTATATTTTGAATATAATTTGGTCCTAAATTTTTTAATGTTCAAAATCAATAACCATTGAAACGAAATATTTATATAAATATATCCGAAAAACTGTGTAATACAGAATATTAATAATAAAATATGTATATATAATATTAATAACGATAATACCATCAATTTAAAAAAAAAAAAATTCAGAATGTTCATATACATTGTTAACAAAGAGAAATAAAAAATACTTCGTCATGTGTATTATCTTCGTCATGTCAATTATATTTTCCTAATAAAAAATATTTTTTACTTCCTGGACATAGTACAATGTCGAAAAATTAAAAGATCTTTACACGTTATTTTTCATTTTACTAATGGCCGTATTCACCATTAACTTCAACTCCAAGTTCAACACAAAAACTTGAAAAGCGTCTAAAGGCAAGGTCACGTGGGCAAGGTACAAATTTTCAGCAAACTTTGGCAAGCTGTTTCTGCCATCTAGCGACGAGGATTTCATATAAACTTTTATTGGTTATTTTCACCTACAAAATCTTAAAATAACTATACCACTAGATACCAGAAACAACACTGCAAAATTTGCTGAAAGTTTACACCCTGCCTTTATACGCTTTTCAAATTTTCATGTTCAACCAGGCGTTGAAGTTATTGGTGAATAACAGCCTAAGATAAATATGTTTTTTTATCTTCATTCGAATAATTTGAGTTCTTTTATCAGAAATAAATAAAAATTATACATCACAAATTTGAAAATCCCATCATAAAATGTTTGGCAAACTTTAACAATGGGGTTGCCTATGTAAAAGGTATATTATCAATCATAAAAAAAAAAAAAAAAAAAAAAAAAAATCCAATAAAATATGTTGCTGATTTTTTTTTTTTTTTTTTTTTTTTTTTTTTTTTTTCCCTACACGCGACAGTATTTCAGATATTTTTAAAATAATCGTTTAGATTTTTTAAATAATTTATTTCAAAAGACAAATGTTATGTTTGCTACCAATTTTTACTTTAATCTCCTGATAACGAATGAAAAAGCTAAATTTTGAAAATAACTTCTGCTTTGATCTTTTGGTAAAACAAGATAAATCGAAACATTTTTTTTTTTTTTTCAAAAACGAATTTGAACTAGTACTTTTTCCTTATGTCTATATTTTGAATGTAGATTTTTCCAAAATTTTTAAATGTTTAAAATAAATAACCGTTGAAACGAAAGATTTATATAAATATATCCGGAAAAAAAAGTAATGTAGAATATTAATAATAAAATATAGATTCAGAATATTAGTAAAAATATACAGAATTTTTCATATTTTAAACAATTAATTTCTAAGCAGTGTAATTATTTTAATAGAATTATATATGTATGTATTTATATATAAATGCTAAAAAATTGAAAGATTTATATAATTATATTCACATTTAAGCCTTTTAAATATTTAAATTAAAATAATTCAGCTTATGAAAAATATATGTTTTACCTTTTTATTATTGAATTAATAGCAATTAAAATTAAAAAGGGATAACATTTAATCTATTTGACAAATATCATTTTATATTTCCTAAATGTTTATTCATGTAAAGCATTATCCATTAAAAAGTGTGAATGACCAAAAAATACCCCAGCAAATCTTAGATTATTTCAAAAATTAAAACATTTCTGTAAAAAATAGAATTACATATATTTAAAATCATTATAATGGTAAATATTAATTTAATTCAATTTAAATTTTTCAGTCATAACCTAAACGAATTTTTGGATAAATATTTGTATCGATTTGAAAAAAAAACAAAAAAAAAAAAACAATAGAGTTCAGGCTTACAAATAGCACTGGTATACGGTTTGATAAATATATCAAAATTTATTTTAAGGCATTTTTATCTTTTACCACTAAAATAATCTGGTGTGGCACTCACATAACTTTATTTTACACTTATATTTAATTCTATAAATTCTACTTACCTGCAATTTACCCTAGAGACGCAATATATTTAAATTATTTTAAGTGTCCCTGTACACGAACCATGTGCTTGATCTCAACGAAAGGTTTAGTGCAGCATCCCTATTTCATACAAATTTAGGATTATAAGTTTGAATTTCCTGATGTTAATTTTACTTGAGATATGCTGATGACACACAGACACACAGAGCAACCGCTAAAATATTGTTTTTCGAATTCAGGGGACACTGAAATGTGTAAATATAACAAAAACTCAATATCAGAAAATTGACCTAAGATATATACTTTTTGGAAGTTTGTAGTGAAAGTTTAAAAAAAGAAAAAAATCAAGATACATATAGATTTTTAACCAGTATGTTATCGCTAAAAGTCAAAATTTAAACTGATCTTATTTATTTAAGACAAAAAAATATTTCAGATCGCACGTGTCGACCTTATTATTTTTTTTCCATTATTCAATGGCGAATTATGGATAAAATTAAAAATGAAACTGTAAAATCAATGAAACGAAAACGATAACAATGTGAAAATTATGTAGTATTAATTGCAAAATATATAACAGCATATTTAGTACAAAATATTTCTTTACATAATCTTTCAAAAAACATTTTTTTTTCTTTTTTCTAAACTTCTATGCAACATTGCGATTTTTGGTTCAAAAGAGTAACAGTATTCTATTTATATAATTCCGAATAATTCCAGTAATTTTAATAAATTTTACTTTCTATTACCCCTACGCACAGTACAGAAAGTATTGTTTTGGAGTCAAACTTTGGAAATTGGGTTTTTGTTATATTTACATTTTTTGAGGTCCTTTGAATCAGAAAATCATGTTTTTACGCGGTTAGTGCGTCAATGCGTCTCTGCATGCCTCTGTTTGTTATCAGTGTATCTCTAGAACAAATAATAGCAGGTAGTCCAAACTATGTATTCTAAATTTGAATCATATAGAAATACTGCACTAAACTTTTCGTTAAAATCAAGTAAATAGTTTGTGTACAGGGACATCCAAAAGAATTAAAATGCATTAACTCTATAGGCGAAGTACAGCAACCGTTTAACATCCATAAACTACACTAAGCAAATTGAAATAAACATATGTTTTACTTTATGCATAAAAGCATATTTCATGGTATGAAAATTATTTACCATTCGTTTACAGTGCTTCCCAAAAGAGCTAGACTATAATGGGATAGTACTAGGAAATTGGAAAAAATAGCTCATGGATGAAAAATAATACTCATATTCATAATATAGGTGAAATATTTCTTAAATTAAATTTTCAATGGTTATTTTTTGTGTAATTAGGCGTTTTGAGACTCCCTGAATACTAAAGCAAAGTTTTTTTCGAGATTTGTCTTATTGTATGTCTGTTATCAGCATAACTTATAAAGAAAAATATTTGCAAGCAATCCAAATGTTGTATTTTGAAGATTATATGAGATTTCTATTAAAAAGGTTTGATCAAAATTATCATGTTTCAAGGAGTAGTGCAGGTGAATGTTGTCAGTGTAATTTGTAATAAAATTTAAAATTTAATAACAGCCTTAAATTCTATATAAATGTTCATACTAAGTTCAAATGCTGGTGGAAAGGGAGAACCGACCTCGCACACAATTAATTGTCAAATAAATATATTCCTAAACCTATCTTGAATCCTTTTTAACCAAAATTTCTATACAGGGTGGCCCTAATTAAACTGGCATTGTTTACAGTGTTCTGTAGAGTGACCTAATTGCGCGAATGGCACCAAATTTTGTAGGATGATTTAACAAGACGGGGAACGAAGGACTGCACTAAAAAAATATCAGTTCAAAAGTCACCGCTAGGGGAATATGCGGCACTGTGTAAAAGAAATGTGAGTTCTAAAAAACGCAGAATCAATATTGAAATAAAATTACCTTTTATATAGTACATTTAACAATTTAATTCAAGTTCAGTGTGGTAACAATTTTTAAAAAAGCGAAGATTACATAAACAGAGATAAAGTTTCTTTATCTACAATTTCACTTACTGACGATTTGATCAGTCGTCGCCTCAAATGGATTGGTAACTTGGAACATTGAGAATTTTGATCTGTTTCTAAATAAAAAGTAATTTTATTTCAGTATTCATTCTACGTTTTTTCTTTCATTTCTGCGGTTTTTTTCTCTCATATCTTTTACACAGCGCCACATATGCCACTGGCGCTCACTTTTGAAACTAATATATTTTTAGTGCAGTCCTTCGTCCCCCGTCTTGTTATATCATCCTACACAATTTTGAGCCATTCGTGCTATTAAATTACTCTACAGAACACTGTAAACTCTGTCAGTTTAATTATACCCACCCTGTACAATACATGTTATTTTACCCTTTAATTTGTAACTGTAGTTATAGCTTTGAAATACAGAGTAGAAGAAATTCGTGTAAGTGCCACAACACATTATTATTATTATTACTATTATTATTTCTATTATTATTATTTCTATTATTATTATTTTATATTTTTAGATATAGGAATAGGAATAGGACAGCATTGATAATTCCAATGTGCTATTTTTTGTGACATTACTGTGTGTCTATTTTTAATAATTAAAATATTTTTAACACGCTTTTATTAGCTTCACCTGTATGTATGTTTGTAACCGCTCTGGGAGCAAACAAAAACATCTAAATCGTAAAAAAAGACTTTCTCTACGTGAATGCTATGGCTCTGAGGTAAAGCTCCGGGCTACAAACCTAAAGGTGTAACGTTCGAGCCCAGTCAGGGGAGTTTTTTTTTAAAATGGTTTTTGTTTAATTCTAAATTATTTTATTAAAAATTTAAAAGTATGTAAATATTTTGTGGTGTGTCACTCACACGATTTTCTTTTACACTTAATTTTAATACTATAAAGATAGATATTTTGTACTTTTTAGTTCATATTTCAATAAAAGCGTGTAATTTAATTTTTTAAAAGAACAATTTTATTTTAAATAATTTTGACCTAAACATACGAAAAGGATTAATCTTCTGTAAACCTGCATTCACTTTCCTAAAACAGACCATCTATATTTTAACATTTAATATTGGCATATACTTCATTTTTTGCCCTCAAGATATTTTTCATGATGAATAAGAAAATTACAAGTCGTGTTTTTCAAACACAATAATGATTAAGATTTACTACATTCTGAAGTATATATATTTATATATATATATATTTATTTATATATATATATACGATACAGTCATAAAAGAATTATAATATATTTTCAATTTCATTTGATGTGAAATATTACTTTCATCACTAGTTTAAAGCCATATATGAATTTAATATCGACTAAAAAAATTACTTATATGAAAAACTGAATCGGAAAATATATTCCAATAAAACTGTCACTTGAAAACTTTGCATTTCTTGAAAGTTAAAAACACATTTATAAAAATGACATATCTCTATTGAATGAAAAACATTATTTTGTCCCTGTACTTTTTTATATTTTACATTTTACACAAAAGAAAAATATATGTGTATCAAAATGTATGTTTAAGGAATATTAAGTAATTTTTATTTATTGTATTTATTTTTCGTTGTATATATATATATATGAAATCGAAAATAAAAAATTTATGGAATATTAATTTATTAAAGATTTTTAATGCTTTATTTTTACTTCATTGTATATTTATCGTAGGTTATAGAAGTATTCTATTCCTTCAAATTTTGTTATATTTTACCGGATTTACCATTTTAAATACTATCTAAGTTCAAAAAATTGTTTTTCAGAAATTCGTCAGCGGGTATATTAATGTATATGTACGTGGGAATTTTTTTAATTATCAAATCTCTAAAAGTAAAAGCTACGCTGTACAGATAGAATTTCCAAACTTTGGTGAAATACGGAAATGGGGTCAAAATTACCTATCTGAAAAAAAAATATATATATAGTGTTTTTTTTTTTTTTTTTTAATGCATATATATATATATATTCCTCATTTAGATGATTATTTGTATGTATCAGCTGGTTATTACAGGGGAAAATAGGAGCTCTGATTAAACAGGTCAATTTCAGGCCAAAGGAGCGGACGTCTAAAAAACAGTTCTAACAATTGTCTTCGAACTAGGTATACAAATTACGTTTTAAATGTCTTGGTTTAGGTTTAGAGTAAATTTACGACAGAAGAGTTCTAGGTCTGGATGGTATACCCTCCGTTGGGTTCTTTCTAAATGACCCTAGTACGTATTTACACGAATTTCGGAGAAAACCATGAAAAGCTCCGAACTGCTGTGTTAAAGAACATAGCCAAGGATTGAACCGGCTCTTCTTGTCTACCAAATTCGACACCAGAACTGCCGACGACTCGTGGGAATGTTTTAAATAGTTACTGCAAGAAAGTTGATAGACGTTTTAGGTAAATTTTATATCTTCTTAATGCATTATCTCCAAAATGGTGTTTTGTAATGTGTAATGAAAGTCGTATGGTTTTTTCAGCACAGAATTTTTTTAACTAAAAATATGACATAAAATTCTTACAATTAATATTCATACTATTTATATTATTTTGCTAAAAAAAAAAAGAATGCAAAAACGTTTTATGATTATTACTATCACCTTAGTTATAAGAAAATGCTGCAATAAATTTATATTACTTTTTAAATAATATAACTGTAATTGAAGAATATTTTAACATCAAAATTCGTATAAATTAAAATCCTCTTTCTAAAGTTAAATCAACATTAAAAACAAAATATTTATTTTCAGTAAAATATAAAAGCACAATTAAAAACTAGTATGTTGTGGCCACCACAAGACTTTCTTCTATATTTTCCTATATACATATTCAATCAGTAACAATATATAAAAAAAAAAAAAAAAAAAAAAAAAAAAAAACGATTTTTTTCTAATTTTTTTTGTTTTGTTAAAAGTAATACATATTCAACCACTAACAATATTAAAAAAAAAAAAAAAAAAAAAAAAAAAAAACGATTTTTTTTTTTCTAATTTTGTTTTTTTTTTTTTGTTTTTTTTTTTTTTTTTTTTTTTTGTTAAAAGTAAAAAAATCGATAACTTTGTTTCAAATTGTCACAGATTTATAGTTCAACCATTCGTTTTAAAGGTATTGACGAGTTCTTTCGAAAGATACCCATCTTGAAAATTGGAACTGGTGCCCCCACATGCACAAATTTGTTTTCGTAGTTAACTACTACTATTATCAATAATTCATATTAATTTTACAATCACAAGTTTAAAATAACGCTCATTATGTACATTTATACGAAATTTTGTCCTATGCTGCCATGTTAAAAGTTATCATAAAATGCGATCACAGCGCCATCTGCCGGGCGATTGATCCCAAAATCTAATCAGACCCTTTCCATGTCAGGGTCCAACTATACACCAAGTTTGGTTCAATTTCATTCATCGGTTCGTGAGATACGGTGTGACATACGAAATTTTGCGATCACAGCGCCACCTGCTGGACGATTGATCCCCAAATTCAATCAGCACCATACTCCGTCAGGTTCCAACTATATACCAAGTTTGGTTGAATTTCATTCTATAGTTCGTGAGATACGGTGAAAAATACGAAAATTTGTCCTATACAGCCATGTTAAAAATTTACATAAAATGCGATCACAGCGCCACCTGATGGGCTATTGATCCCAAAATCTAATCAGCACAATGCCCCGCCAGGGTCCAACTATATACCAAGTTTGGTTGAATTTCATTCATTGGTTCGTGAAATACGGTGAAAACACTAAACCACAGACAGACACACACACAGACAGACATTTTCTAAAAACTATCAATTCGTGTTCAGGACACCCCAAAACGTATAGATCCGTCAAAAAACGGAGGTCGAAAATTTTCGCGAATCCAATACTTTCTCTATATTACATATAGAAGAAAGTAAAAAAATATATTAAAAACAAGATACATGTTTCGGCTATAAATCACCCTTCTTCAGTATCCTAAACACCACATGCATACACTGTAAAAAATTTGAACATATTTTGCCATTCAGTGACCGTTAAAGATTTTACAGTCACTGACCGTAAAAATAAAGTCATGCACTGTTAAAAGTGGTTTCTTAAAAATGAGCTAAATTGCCTCAAAATAGATCCGAAACAATAAATTTGAAACCCCATACTTAATTTGGAATACTTAAATTTGAAACCCCGTGTAATCATTTTTGAGTATATGGAGATGTCAAACATGGGGATATTGGGATTCTTATTGGTAAACTCCATGTTTGACACGTCAATATACTAAAAAATGAGTACAAAAGTTTTCAAATTTAAGTATAGATTGTTTCGGAGCTATTTTGAAACAATTTAGCTCATTTTTAAGAAACCATTTTTAACAGTCTGCCCATAAGGTTGTCATGACTTTTTCATGTAAAAAGGGATTGACTTTTAATAAATAGTCAACACTATAAATTTTACAGCACTTTATTTTAAATACTTGCACATTGTAAAAATATTCGCACTCCAAATTACGGTCACTAACCGGCAAAAAGTGTTCCAGTCAGTCACTGACCGTAAAAATAAAGTCACATCCGTAAAGCTGTATTGATTATTTTTTCTCGAAAAAGGGAAGTGGCCTTTTTTAAATGGTCAACAATTTCGATTTTGCAGAACTTTCTTACAAATACGAGAACTGGACATTTTTTCTCGAAGAATCGAGCTGGCCGTATAGGTTAACGGACAACTCTCTGAATTTTACTAATTTTTTTTAGAGGTGTACTGCACTTTTTTCCTAAAAAAAAAAAAGGCGCTGACCGTATAATTATATAGTCAGCTATCCAAATTTTACTGAAATTTCTTAGAGTGTAACAGTTAAATTCTAGTAATTAATATATTAGAAGAGTATTGAATATTCTGCAGATACCACTTACGTACCAATATTAATATCTCTTCTCACTACATCATTAAAATTTTCGTGTATTTTTTCTAATAGAAACACATTAAAGTATGTTTCATTCTCAATTATTTAAAAAAAAATAACAGAAAAAATAACTTTACTTGAAGGTAAAATCTTAAATTAGATTGTTTTTCTGTAACTATGTATATTCTAAAAATTGAATTCGGACTATATAGTGCATTGAAAGTCCAGGCTAAATACCATAAAGTATGAATAAGATGCGTCACTTATACGACTTTTTTTAGTTGTATTTTTATAATATAGATACATAATTAAAAAAAGGTGTAAGATAACAAATATTTTATACGAACGTACTTTCAAAAAAAGTTTTTAACAGTTTTAAAAACAGGTTTAGAACAGTTTTATAGTTTTATTTAACACACTTTCCTGCGTAAGGAGGGCTATTGCCTCCACGTCCACCCATTTAAGCATAATACTAAAAAAAAAATTAAACCATTTAATGTTCATTTTTAATTTAAAATTTTATTCAAAATTATTAAGACAAATTTCCAACACACCACTCTTTGAATTTTAATAAACCTGATCAAATCTTTTAAATAGCAACTTTATACAGTATTCAAAACAAAAAATTTGAATTTCCAGGAAATATTTGTTTATAGGTTTTGCTCATAAATTTCATATGCACGTATTAACTCCTAGAAACTTGATTTTTCGTATTCATGAGTCTTCAAAATAGTAAAATACAGGAAACATAATTACCGATAAAAATTAGACTTCATGATATACTTTGCCTGATGTCTATGAGAAATTATCATTAACTAAGCAAATTTACTGTACTTGATAAAATTTCACGAAGATAGAGAGTATACGTTTAACTTTGTACAGCCCTGGGTATTTTCTATAAATTTTATCTACGCCACATTGGATGCTTAAATTTAGCACAGTATGAAAAACACGTAACACAACTTAAAGCGTTCTTACAGAAGTTATCTAGTATAATAATAAGGCTGTACATCGGTAGCATTTCATTTTTCTTTCTTTTTATATTATTCAATAGGATTTTTGTTGCTTCGTTTTATAAGAATCTCAAAAATGAAATTTTTCGAATTCTATTTTTACACTAATCTATTTAAATATGTCGCCTTTTAGCTTAGTGAGCAATTTTTTGAAAAACTAAATTTACATATTTCGTTTAAAGATCCTAAATTTACTTAAGGAAATAAAACATTAAAGTTTATTTATTTATTTTTTTTTCTAAAGAATTGTTCACTAAGCTAAAAGGCGACATATTCAAAGAGTAATATTCAAAAAATAGAATTAAAAAAACTTCATTTTTGAATTAGATATCCTTATAAAACTAAGCAATAAAATCCCATAGGATAACATGAGAGGAGAGATTTGGAGCTATCTGACTAATGTACAGCATTTATATATCATAATTCTTTTGTGTGGGCCTGTAAATGAATAGTGAATAATTTCCATAACATGTCCAACATGAATAATGTTTTTATCTTTCGCATATATTAAACAAATTAATCACATGATTTGTTATACACAGTTGTCTTGGGTTTCTTGGAAACGACTCTAGCATTTTTTGTAAAAGATTGTGGTTAAGAGTATGTTGTGATAAAAAACCGATTGGACTTATCTTCATCTTCAGGAAAATTCAGATTCGTTGTTAACCCTTTTTCCGCTTGTTGCAATATATGACAGAAATTGGATTTATTCGGAAATGGGTATAAGAATTTTTAAGAAAGCTTAGGATTAAGGGTTTTTCGAAGCGAAAAATTGATTGGAATTAACCTCATGTTCAAGGAAATTCACTTTCGCTGCTAACAATTTATTCGATGTTTGTAAAATGAGGTTAAAATTATAGAAATAGAGCTCAGAATTTTAATAAAACTTAAGGTTAAAAGCTTATTTGAGAAGACAAATCTATCTGACTTATCTCATCTTCAGGAAAATTAGCGTTCACTGTAAAGTTTCCCTCCGCCCACTGCAAAATATGACAATTATCTGGTTTTCTTAAAAATATTAAATGTAACGATTTTGGTAAAAATTTAGGCTTAAGGGTTTCTTGTAGGGTTACGAATAAAAATTTAGGCTTAAGGGTTTATCTTTCGGAAAATAACCTTTCCTTTTAACCCTTACTCAGCTTGTTACAAACTGTAACAGAAATTTGGTTTACACAGAAATGGGTAGAACAATATTCATTCAGTGAGTGTGAAGATCATGCAAATCGTATGTTAGCCTATGAAGGAAATAGTCCCTAATATTATTCATTAAATAATGCATAAATTTAATTTTTGTTTTCATATTCAGAAAATTTATAATACTTAAATTATATCTCGTTTTTCAAAAATTGAATTTTATTTATTTATTTATTTATTTTAACTTTAATAGTTTATATATAAGCCGTAAAATTCAAAATTTCATTCTGTGAAATTTTGCATTTTGCAACTTCAAAATATATTTTAAAAAGAAGAAAAAGAAAGAAAGAAATCTAAACCTAATCTGAATGTCAAGATGTAATTTAAAAATTTGCATTTTTTAATGAATAATAACTGATATTATTTTCCCCATAGCTTAACATGATGTGTGGATGACCTTGATGGTTCCTGATAGAGAACCTTGATTTTTTATGAGAAGACAAACCCGTCTTACTTACTCCCTTCTGCAGGAAACTTAGCATTCTCTGTTAACCCTTATTCCACCTGTTGTAAAATATGGCAGAAACTTAGTTTTGTTGGAAATGGATCAAAAATTTTAATAAAAACCGTTAAAGACCTTTTTTTAAGAGAAATCAATTTGGCCTAGCCTCAATTTCAAGCAAATAAGCGTGCTAAGCGTCACTCCACAGTGGGAAATATAGCACAGAACTGGTTTTCTGGGAAATATATCAAACAAATTTAATAAATACTTGATTTTTTTTTTTTTTTTTTAATGTGAATTCAAGTTGAATTTTCTTCGAGCTAAATCTTCAGGAATCTTGAACGTTCACAGTTAGTCCATTCCATTCGATTTAAAGTATTGCAGAAACTTGGCTTCTCTTGACAAAAAACTTAGCGTTAAGGGTTTTTAGGGAAAAAAATAATAAGTAAATTAATAAATTAATAAATATAAAATATGACTTGTTCTCAACTTTACGAAAATTAGCTTTCACTGTTAACCGTCTCCCTGCACGTGACAAATTAGGCAAAAACTTGGTTTTATTAGAAACTATTTCTATATTTTTTCATTAAAAATTACATTTAGGTACATTTCAAGTTTTCAGTTTAATCTGAATTGTAAACTGAAAAAGTCCTCGATCTGAATTGTAAATTCAAAAAAATTGCACTCACAGATATCTTGCGATTCGTCCAGGAAAAAGTAGCAGAAAATTCGATTCTTCAAATGTTCTTGAATAATTAAAAAAAAAAAAAAAAGATTTCGTGTGTTTTTGAAATTATAGTTCAATCTGCAACACCCTAATTTTTAGTACAATTAGCGTTTACTTGTAAACTGAACTCCAACTGAGAAATATACAGCAGAAACGTGATTTTCTTGGATATCCTTAGAACAATTTTGATAAAAAAAAATATTTGTTTTATTTTATTTTATTTTATTTTATTTATTGAGGTAGAAAATGATCTTACTTTTCTTCTTTTTTAGGAAAATAGCCGTCGATGGTGAAATTATTTAATACACTTCTTAAAATATACTTCTGGATTATTTTGGGAGTTCATCTTCATTTAAAAAATTTTCAGTTTTAGTTTGAATTGGCATCGTTCTTCCTACCAATTCAAAACAATGTATTACAATTTTGAATTTGAATAATTATACTTTTATCATTTTTATTTTTTGTAATGAATATTTTTATTTTATGGTTCTATAACTCCTTATAACTGAATTTCGTATACATTTTCTTGATGATATATTCGTGAATTGTTGTGCGGTAACTATTTAATGTTTTAAGATTTTGAAAAAAAAATTAAGAAATCTTCATGAAGTAAATATTTAATTAGATATAAAACATAGCATTTAGTTTACATCATGAAATATTTATATTAATATCATTATATTCTAAAAAATATTTAATAGTTAAGATATACATCTTTTTTTTTTTTTTTTTTTCAAAAATATCATACAATACATATATTTTTCTCGTAATGATGACTTAAAAATAAATGTGAGTTCTCCCTAGTGCTATGGAACTTTCCACAAGAGATATTTCTTTTACATTTTTATGTAATATAATCCATCTTATGTTATTTATAGTATTTGCATATCTCAGTAGACAAGTATTTTATCGAGCTCTCTATGATATAAAAATCTATCTAAAGTTTATTCCATAAATATGCTGCTTAAGATTTCTAAAACTTGACTAATAGATTTTATTCTGTAAATCTCTCCAAGGATTACTTTTTATTTATTTATTTTTCTATTTATTTGGTATTTACAGAATAATATACGATAAATATATTTATTTATGTTTGTTATAATCTTAAATAATTCTAAAGAGGGACTAAGAGAAAAGTTATTTTATCTTATGTTTATTTATTTTATTTTTCCTTACTTTATTTTATAACCATTGTTAATTTGCATAATATTGTTAAAGACGTCCATTTTCTTTTAAAAAATTCAATAGTAATTAAGTTAAATTGTCTATGCCCGAATCAATTATAAGATATATAAAGTAATTTTATTCCAAAATGTACAAAAAGAAAAAGAAAAATAATAATAGATTTTTCTTTAAAATTAACCCTAACTCCATTTCAAAATATTAAATTTTTATCTATTTTTATCTAAGTAAGGTCATTAGGGTAATTCTTCTAGTTAATTTTGAAATTACCCTAGTCCACGAAAATCACCTGTCCGTGGATTATATCCCATTTTTCTAAATCAGAGTTGACAACTTTTACAATTTATTCCGGAGCACTTATAGCGCGCCCCGCCTTCTTTTCGCACCAGAATTTTTGTAGAATATTTTTCTACAGTATATGACAACGATTAAACAAGAAGAAAATCATCCTTCAAAATTGCTGGTATGAAAAAAGGCAGGGCTAACAATATTCCTGAATAAATTTAAAAAGTTTGAAACTGTCTAAATTTATGTCAGTAATAAATTTTGAATTATTTTGGGAGAAATATTTTTGTTTCTTTATCCCTGGCGTATGAGAGATTTGGATATGTATGTTTAAATCCCTGTATTTATATATCAAGCCCAGGATCTTCGTGTAGTCAATTGGTCTTAATCACAAACACCAACACTTTATTATCATTTTTTTTTTCCACATGGTAAACTCAATTTACAATGTTTTTACTGAAGAAATGATTTAATAGAATCTAAATACGATGTTTTAAATGCTTTAAATGCTTAAAATATTACATATGGATTTTTTAACAGAAGACTTGCAGTTTAATCACATAAGTTTTCATAGTAAAATTTTTAATATACTTTTAAAAAATTTATTTTTCAGCTTATGGTACAAATATATTTACGATATGTGTCACATAAAGTAACCGAATTTTGAATTTGTAATAAAAGATGGTACAGGAGTTTTATGGTCAGTGTTTTCCTAAATGATTTTGTTTTGATTACTTCTTTAGATTTTTCTTTATATATATATATATATATATATATATATATATATATATATATATATATATATATATATATATATATATATATTTAGATAATTATAGTTTATTCAATTTGGCATGTGAAATAAAATATGTGATTTTAAACTGCTACATTAGAAATGTAACAGAAATTATGTCGCGAGCTGAGTATGTAAAATTTCAGCTTACCAGACACTCTGTGATACAATTTTTTCACGATACAAATTAAGTTAGATGTCCTTAATTATAATTCATATTAGTTTGAAACTTTTACCATTGAGAATTTGACTTCATACACATATGTTACACTAGCATGCTTTGCCCGCTTCGTTGGTCACTATATTTAAAGGAAACTCTTTTCTGTATCGCTTTATGAACAAAATATAAATTAAAAAAAAATAATAAAATTATGAAATCGCTCAAATCTTGCTTCGGGTCCCTGATGTCTTCGGCAACGTCTTGCTCATCCGCAAAATCTTGGGTACCTATTGCTTACGACAATGACTTACCAGAGGGTTTCCATTTGAGTGATTATTAAATGACAGTTTCAAAACGGACAGCATCGAAAAAATTGAAGTAGCCCTTTTATATTTGAATCTCAGTTACATGCGAACAACACTATACGTGGTGTACATAATATTTGCTTTCACGTTATTTCTTATATTTATTTGATTTATCCAACCAATCATAAAATGACAGCAATTTCACGCCAAATGTAATATTACAATATGCTATGATCGGTTACATCTATTGCATGAGGCAATTATTTTTCTGGTTATATAAATTTCATAGTTAGTTAATAGTAGTTGGTATATAGAAAAATAAACAAATAAATAAATAAATATGTAAACTTGATCATGGTACAGCCTTAATACAGGTCCCCTTTGGTGACTTTTGTATTTTTGTCACCATTTTAGACAAAAAAACACAATTTATGCGATTATTGTTTCTATTCCTTTCTTTTCTCTCTCTCTCTCTTTTTCAATATTTTATAATTTATTTATATTTTTGATGCGCTACTTGGCTTAAAGTGGCGGTTGCGGAAAAAGAGTCCTTGGCGAAAAATTTCCGATTTACTTCAGCATGAAAACTTAAAATAAAGCCCAGGAAATCTTTTTTATATATACTGAATTAGTTTTCATGCCAAGAGTGATTCATCCGTGCCAAAAACATACTACTAAAAAAAAAAAAAAAAAAAAAAAAAAAAAAATCAATAATGGAGGTCTATTAAAAAAGGTTATGAAAGAAAACTCGGAAGAAACATGCTAGATTATTATTATTATTATATCATTTTAAAGTTATGAAGGCGTCCATTTTTCATATGCATGCGCATTAGTGTTTGATTTTTTTTTTTTTTTTTTTTTTTCCGCGTGAAAGCATATTTTATTTTCTGTAAAAAAAAAAAAAAAAAAAAAAAAAAAAAGAAAAACGCGTAAACTTTTTTGGCAGCAATTAAAAATTTTAAATCGCTAATTTTAAAGCTATTATAAATACAGTGCAAGAATTCGTATTTATTTCTTAAATAATAAAATAGTTCTAATTTTCCTGAAAAAAACGTAAGTTAATTTCATTTTTTCTATCTATAATAAGTAGTTTACACCATAAATCATAAATCGTACAGCCATCATTGGTTAGATTTCGAGAACAGTGAAATATACGTACATACATCTATATATAAAATTAAAATAGACGTTTAAAGATTAGAAAAAAACAATAGGAGAATTACAAACCAATGCTCAAAATTGCTGCAAAAGGAAATGCAAAACTTAAGTATAGAAATAAATTAACAAATCAATGTAATGAAATAAAACCCCAAAAAACACAGAGGTCTTCATCAAGGAGACCTCTCCGTGTAGGGGTGAAAGAGAAGTTTCTGAAAGGATAGTAGCAATTAGCTAATAAATATCCTTAACCGCCAACTTCTCACCAAACAGAAAAACACCATTAACTGAATAGAAATCTAATATATATAATGTAAAAAAATTCTAAAAAAGGCATAAAAATGCTTCAAACTAATATATATATATATATATATATATATATAATACAATAATATAAAGAATTAGAAAGTGTATACAAGAAAGCAAATAAAATACATGAAATAAACCCCCTTCCTGATAAACAAACACTTTTCGACCGATAGGGCTACTCGTCGGTACTTAAATATCGCCCTTGAATGATGAAATAGAACTAACCGAAAGAGAAAAATACTGGAAACACTCGGTTAAGAATTGAGTAACAGTTAATTTGCAAGGTTCATCTTAGATTTTCAAGAGCTATTTTTAAACCATTATTATTATTGCATACAAAGTGAGTAAGATACATTTATTATTGCTACAGTAAATAAAGCAAATAGTAATTTTGCAATCATTTGAAAAGTATTTCATAAAAATCTGCTTCTAAAGGAATATTCAAGTAATACTTCTTTTAAAAGTTAACTGGCAACCTTTCTATAATCAAAAAACGCATTTTGGTCTTTAATAAAAAACTAAATCTAAGCAGAAATTGTTTTAATTTTCCATACCTTTTCGTTAATGTTAAATTTCATAAAAATCCAGGTAAATTTCGCTTTGTTACTAGCGGAACTAATATTTATATAGATAAAGCCGGTAAAATCTTGTTTAAATATCTAAATTCAGACTTAAAAGCAATAAATTCTAATATTAATTGCAACATTCTAAACATTAACCTGAAAGTTATTGAATACTTCAAGGTTTACTCAGAAAGCATTATTTCAGTAAGTACTTATGATTTTGAAAATTTGTTTGGCAGTATTCCGCACTTTTTGGTAATAAAAATTTTTGAAAGCATTTAAAATGAATTTAGCAGTTATTTAAATTGTGTATAAAATTACTGGATTAATCTTAGTAAGTTCTGTCTTTTTGAAAATGTTTTGTTTAACGGGACATATTACTTTATACAGAAGAGGGGAATTCCAATGGGAACAAGTTTTTCGAGCACTTTCGCAAATTTATTTTTATACTTTTTCGAAAAGAAATTTATACATATAACTTTTTTCAGGTTTATTTATGATTAGATTGTTTTTAATTGCAATAACTTCGAAAATATTTCTGGAGAAATATATCCCAAAGATTTAATTTTAAATCGTACCGATGCAGATGAAATTTCATACCTAAATCTGAATATAAAGCGAAAATAAAGAAAAATATCTTATTGGATTACATGATAAAAATAAAGATTTTAATTTTAAAGTAAACAGTCTTACTAATTGGTTTTCAAATGTAAGTAGAAAAGTTTTAAAGAATATTATGTTCGCACATTTTAAAAGAATTCGCACTATGTGAAATAATGATAATAATTTAAAAATAGCTCTTGAAGATCTAAGAAAAATCTTGCAAATTAATTTCTACCCATCCAAACTTGAACAGAGTGTTTCAAGTGTTTTCCGCTTTCGGTTAGTTCTATTTCCTCATTCAAGGGCGATATTTAAATACCGACGAGTAGCCCTGTCGGCCGAAAAGTGTTTGTTTATCAGGTAGGGGGTTTATTTCATATATTGTATGCTTTCTTGTATACATTTTGTAATTGTTTATATTATTGTAGCTTATATATATGATGTATTTTTATTCTTTTTTTTATTCTTTTTTACATTATATATATTAGATTTCTATTCACTTAATGGTAGTTTTCTGTTTGGTGAGAAGTTGGGGGCTAAGGATAGTTATTAGCTAATTTCTATTATCCTTTCAGAAACTTCTCTTTCACACCTACACGGAGGGGGCCTCCCTGACAAAGACCTGTGTGTTTTGGGGGGTTTCATTTCAATTCATTCATTTGTTAATTTTTTTTCTCTCTCTCTCTCTCTCTATATATATATATAGAGAGAGAGAGAGAGAGATAATTCTTGCTTGCTTAATAGTACAAGACTTTTTGGAATTTACCAAATAAAGTTTTTCATTCGAAAAATTAAATTAATTTGATTAAAATTTAAAAGCAAAAGTTGACAGGACGTCACTGCACACAAGATTGTGGGGGGGGGGGGGGGGGGGGGGGAATGAAAACAAAGGCTGTTTTTTGAACTTATACCTCAAATTATTTTTTTTAATACTAATTTAGTATATTAGTATTTAAATACTAATTGAGTTATTAGCTGTTATAACTAATTTAGCTAATAACTAAATTAGCTAATATACTTATTTAGTTATTAGCTGTTGAACACATAAAATTCAATATTGTTACCTAGTTTCATGAAAATAACTTATAATGTTGCTGAAACACGATATGCATAAGAGCAAAATTTACAAAACTGAGAAAACAGCAGTTAAATATTAAAATGTCAATAAATGAGAGCATATAATAGCTCACTAAACAGTCACATCTCAAGAAATAAGACTATTCTAATCCGGACTTTTGAATACAGTTCAGAAACGTTTAAAGAATAATAAATAAATTTTTAAAATCTCGAGTTTTTGAACCGTTTAAGACTTCTTAGAACCCATAAATAGCTATTAATTAGCTAAATTATTTTAAACAAGGTTAATGTCTATTATTTACATTCCCAAAATGTCTGCTTCAGTTTTTACATGTCGCTAAGAGAAGATAAATAACTCCATCTAGTAATTACTTTTTCTTCTTGAAGTTTTAAATTGACCGCAGACATTATGCAAAATATCCTGATAAGCTTTCATTGAAAAATAATAATCCTTATGGCAACAAACAAAGAAAAGCATTTTTTTTATTTTTTATCCTTTTTATTTGTTTATTTTTTGCGTGTGTGTGTTAAGTTCATATATATTCTAATAAAAATACACTTACTTTCACCATTTATAGGTAAACGCGTATTAGCGTTGAATTAATATAATTAGGGCTTGTGGCAGTACTAAAAAGTCATATGCCCCCATTCGTAAGTGCATTTCGAATTTCTTTTTTATACTGATTTAATTTCAAGAACCTTTAAATAAATATTCAATAAATGCTGTACTTTTGCATGAAAAATCAGAAAGTAATAATAACAACTGTTTGGGATAAGAAAACGAACATTTCTGTATAATTCCCTTCATAAAATATGCAATTACAAATACTTATTAAAAAAAATATATATGACAATTACGTTTAGATTTATAGAAACTTTCTGCAAAAATAAACTAAGTTCTATTTAGAAATAATCTAAGGAAATAATCTGCAAAATAAACATAAATTTTCTTTTTACATGTTCCAAACTAAACTAAAAGAAAAGAAAAAAAAAATGAAAAATAAAGAAATTTCTAAATAGAAAAATAATAATAATAATAATAAAACTATAAATATAAAATTAAAATTCAACTAAATTATAAAAATTGCTTTTCTTCTGACCAGTTCTTATTTAGCAATTTTGATATTAAATTGTTTCACACTTATCATATTTATATAGTAGTTTTGTTCTTAAGATAACAAGCAAAATTTTTTTCAATCAGGTGAGGCCTAAAAAGGTAATCATCAATTTATTGCTTCAATGAAAAACATCCAGTTAATATATTATACATATATATACACTTATAGAAATTTCCATAAAATTTGAAGAATTGATCTATAAATTATACAGCCAGCCAGCTCCCTTCATCGAGAAAAACCTCTTACCTGTAAATGAAAAGAATTTGTGAGGTCTGCGCCCCGGCATCATTTACGGCAGCAGACCACATCTTAGTTAAATACTTAGATAATTAAACAATATAAGACGAGACTCTTTTAAAATAAATAAGAAAGATTTATTTCACTTAAACTGTAAAGGGGACGGGGAAGGGGGGGTAACTTCCCTCAGAGAAACTCAAACTATGACTTAAATAAATAACAATAAAAATATAGAAAGTGATTCTCACCACTCTTGAATTACTTGTGAAGGAGTAGAAACGCCACTCTCAGATACATAAGTAAACTCACAACTATCCTCCTCTGCTGATGGTAGATTCAGAAGCCCTACAATCTCCCAAATACTTCTATCAATAACACAGTAAAACTCTATAACTCTAACTTACAACAACACTATAGCATGAATCCATCTACTTCATCCTCCACAACAACACACACCTCTTACTATATTCCGATATATATCTACATTGAAACCCACAACCTCTCTTGCTTTACTTCCCCAATTCCAGGAATTGATCGCATTCATACATACCTCGCAGACTACTTTCTCTTTAGTGACTCCCTTGCCGACATAAAATCATTCCAAGTTCAAGCTACTGCGCCACCTCTTTGCTGAGGTAAAATCATCCTAACTTCAAACTATTACGTCACTGGGTAGTGGTACCAGACTTTAAATTCCCCAACTTCGGAGCTACACTACGATCTACTTTCACATTGTTTACCTGCGGTGATCTACAACTGACTCAATCTCATATCCTCACAAATTGTTGAAAATTTCGGAGTGTTCACCATTTATTAAAGGTGGTGTCCCTTCTTTGAGAAAAGGACACCTAATTTACGAACACATTATATATATATATATATTCAGTCACTGAAATATTTTTACGGTCATTAACCATAATCTAGTGTGCAAAAATTTTGCAGCATATTTTATTTCAACTCTGAAGTTATTATATTATTATTACTATTATTATTATTATTATTTATTATTATTTATTAGGACTGAGGGCCTATTAGTCTCAATCTGGGATTTTTGCGTTGTCGTTTTCGATAGTTGGACATTTATCGAAATCTAAAATTTTTTGAAAATATAATTGAAGAATTTGAAAGCGATGTTATAATTGGGAAGAAAAAAAAAAACTAATAGTCCTCCGTCCTAAACTAAATTCTGCTTTTGCCAGAATTTCATCAAAATCTTTTTTTTTTTTTTTTTTTTTTTTTTTTTTTGAAAGAAAAAGAAAAAGAAAAAAAATTAATAATAATCAGTATCGTTACAAGAGATATCGAAAACGTTTTTTTTAATAATTTTGAATTAGGAAATAAATAGTGCGCGTGCAATAATATGAAATAAAAATAAATAAAAAATATGAATTTAATGATTTGATTTTTATATAAAACACGATCGCGTGCTATCTTAAAAAGTAGATGTAAAATTTAAAGTTTAATTTTCTTGGCATTAATTATAAATTAAAATAAATAATTTAATGAAAGTTTAGAAGTTAGAATTTCTAATTTTATTTATTTTATTATTATTATTATTATTATTATTATTATTATTATTTTTTTTTTTTTTTTTTTTTTTTGTTGTTTTGAGTTACAGCATTCTGTCAGATTTTAAAAAGTGCTGATTTCAAAATAATCAGTTTGTTCAAAAACAAATATTTAAAAAAAAAAAAACAGAAACTGCAAAAGAATGTGCAGAAAAAAGTTTGGAGCGAGAGATATTCAAGTGTAATCCTTTATAAGAAGAAAGATTAGTTGGCACAATACTTGACACGTGCAACAAAAACGCTGCATTAGAGAGAGTTATAATTCGAAAATGTTCAAACTATACAATAAATCTAGAAATAACTTAAATAAATTTTTATCACTATTGTTTTCAATTTTGTGATAAATTGAGCACCATAATAACATTTACGTTCTCGTAAAGCAATGTTTATTTAATTTAAACATTTTTACCCTAGCAGAGCGTACATTTTTCAAAAATCCTATCTACGATATGAAAAATCTTTGCAAGAACAATAAAATTTTCCATAAATTTAATAAGAATTTTTTCTTTGTGTTTACAGATATTTGTGGTATCTACGTATTTCTTGGAGTATTAAAAGCTCACAATTCCCTCCCTTCTTTATTATTTAAAAGCATTTTGCGTTTTAGACATCTGTAATGTATTATTGTACGGATTTTGTTGATATCTGTGTAATCCTATAAAGATACTTTATATTTTTTCTGGTGTAATCACTTGCTACGTTATTTTTTATTTTTAATATACACATATCCCTTTTTATTTCTTCTGAAACAAATTATGATAAGAAAAATTTTAATTTTACAAACTTAATACTTTTATTACAAATTTCGAATCAAATATGGACGATATGATATCGAACATTTTCTTTTCTCCTTTTTCCCAATTTTCTCCTTCTAACCCGCATCATTATTTTAAAATAGAATTTTCCATTCTGGTTTATAGAATTTACTTCTTCGTAAAAACATTCAACTAGTCGCATAAACTTGGAGGATGTACAATATATAGATTTAATATTTAAAATTAACTATTCTTGCATTTCTGTATAATAAACTGATATTTTGTGCAATGCGAATCTTTCACACTTTTAATACATCGGAAATTCTACCGGACATTTATTTTTTTCCTTTTCTAAGTCAGTGTAATTTAATTTATACTAGCTGTCATGTATAATCTTTTGTTTATCTTTTTTCCCCCACTTCACATAATCTTAATTCATCTTCATATAAAGTTCTTCAGTTTCATGAAAACTGATTAAAAAAATTAAAGATCATTCGTTAGAAGTAACAAGGTCTTTAAGTTTGGCAGCCAAACCGAGCACACGTAAATTTTGAACTCTTTATTTTTATGTCTTTCTTATTGCTTTCAAAAAAGAGACATTCGAATAATTGAAAATTAAGAATATACTTCAAATTTTATGATAAATTAAGGAATCAAGTAATGAAATTCTTCCACATAAGAAAAAGCTGTTTGGAAGAAGCCCATTTCAATTTATATGTAAGACATATGATGTGCACGATAGGCGGCATCGTATACACTGGAAAAAAAATATACCCACTGTCATGTAGAATGAATAAGAAGTCCTTTTCTAAATCATTAAACTATAAATATAGATTTCCACATAAGGTAAACAAATAACCTGGATAGACAAAATAATCGAGAATTTCTAGTCGACACTTTTCTAGTTGGTGAAACAATGTTATGAATATTATAAATGTTATGAATCTTTTGTATTGCGAGAAATTCTCGTTGATTTCCTAGAATAAGGTTACAAAACAAAATTATAGTTACTAAAACTCGCCTCTTGTATTCGCATTTATTTACAGAGATTTTTAAATTAGACTGATATCACCGTAATATAGGAAAATGGTCTAGAATTCTAATAGGAGTTTTTAGAACTCGCTACCAAAGTGAGCTAGAATTTATATAGAAGATATAGAACTATTTTTTTCTAGAACCACAATTTAGATTCTAGATGTCAGTCACACAATTTTTTCTCAGTGTTCCATGAACTTCCAAGTAATCCAATACAACGGGAAAAGTGGCTCGCAAGTATTTCAAGGCAAGGTATGTAAACTATATAAATTTTTGGTACAGAATTACAGGGAACAAGAATTTGTCAGGATGACATGGAACTACTTTTACTAGAGCCACAATTTAGATTCTAGATGTCAGTCCCATAATATTTTCTCAGTGTAAATTTGCGATTTTGGAAATCAGGCTCTTATTTTAGTGCAGAAAAAATAACTATATCGAAACGTAAATGTATATAATCATATGAATAATTATCATACTTTATTTTATCACCGATAATTCTTACTTTTACTTTCGGAACATATACCATGAAAGAAAAGCATTGTAGTCAGGAAAAAATTCTAGTATGAGATTTTGATTTATCTTAACTTTCAACGGTTGTTGAATTTATGTTTTGTTATTTTTACTATGATGCATGTATTCATTTATATATCTGTGTGAGTGAACACGGTGATGTCTAAACACTTTACTCAATTGTTTCAAAAATGGAAATTATGTTGTAAATCGACGTCAGAAGACCTGTATTTATTTTGATGAGTGTAGGTCTTATATTATTTTTTCTTATAGAAGGAAACAGAAATATACTTATATATATATATATATATGCACAAAGAAATATTCTTTATTATTATGGCTTATAGACTCAAACTATTTAATGTACGATAACATCTGAACGATTCATCCGAGTAAGCTAAAAATTGGTAGGTATATTATATATCAAAGTTGCATGATTTGAAAATTTTTGATGAACGTGGGAATAAATCTTTTACTGGACACAGTGCGAAATTATTTTTCAGTATGTCCAATGGATATACATTATTTAAGTGCGCCAGCGTAAAAACTGTACATTCGAATGTATTAAAATTAGGCAGGATTGTCACATGCTTCCTTTGAATGAAATATATAAATTTTAGTGCAAGTATGAAATATAGATTATTGCAGGGAAGTATTATATATTGCGGCATATGGAATCAAATTAATTTAATTTTGTTCTATTAATATAATATTGTTTAATATATAAACTTAACTGATTTATATTGCATTATTTTGCCAATGTATTATCATCAAATACGCTGTGCGTATTAATTATAATTATTTTACAATGAATTTTGAAATAACTTACAATTATCGCGTCACATTAAAAAGTTTTATGCGAAAAAGTTTTATTAAAATGTTTTAATAAAAAGAATTTTTTCGCGTCATATTAAATGCTTAGTAACTTATGTAACAGTTACAAAACCAAACATGTATTTTAGAGATATTTACTGCTGGATGGTCTTTACAATAGAATGCTTGTTGAAAACTTATGCTCATATAAAGGATGAACAAGGATATTCTGTTACATTAATTACCATTATAAAATATTCGAATCTGAGGGGGGGGGGGATAATTCAAACATTGTTCTGTTCTTTTCATTTTTCATTATTTTCTGAATTATTCGATGATTCAAATTTATTAAAATTCCTGATAACTACGAAATGATCAGAATATCGAGTAGAGCCCCGCGAGGTTCTTTATAAAATAATACTCTCCCTCTCTATCTTTTCCGGCCTCTCTCTCACTCTCTCTCATTAGAAACAAAAGAAATTTAATTGTAGAGAGAAAATCATAAAATATTAAAAGAAATAATCTGGTGTGTCACTTACACGACTTTTTCTTACACTGAAATTTAATACTATAAATACAGGTTGGAGATTAAGAGGTAAGATAACGAGTACTGTTATGTAAACCTATTTTAAACAATTCAAATTAGGCTTCGAAAGAGTTTTATATGATAATTAGTTATGTGTGAGGGGGGGGGGTGCACCCGTTTCATTAATGCACCTACATTTATGAAGAATTTAATTCTGTTATTAAAATTAAAATTTACTTAAAATTATACAGACAATTTTCACACGCAACATTCCTTGAAACTTATATATCTTGATCAAACTTTTTCAGCAACAAACTTATATTAATTTCAAAATGCAACATTTGGATCTCGTAAAATTATTCGTTTTTAAGTCACTCTAAGAAATAGACAAGGTTCAAACGTTAAAAAACTCGACTGCGGTAATCAGGAAGCCTCAAAACGTGTAATTATACAAAAAACAAGCGACGAATATTTAGCTTAAAACATACATTATTTACCATATCTCTATGAGGATTTTACTTCAATTCCCGAACAGCTTTCCTGGAAATGGTAAAATATTAATAGTAAAGCACATCCACTAACAACAAATAACTAGTGTGTTGTGGCCACCACATGACTTTCTTCTATATTTTCCTATACAAATTCACTCAGTAAAAATAATTTATTAAAATTATTATTAAAAAAATATCTTCCATGATAATGCAGATGATTTCCATATTAGAGAAGTAGCATAACACTAAATATCCAAAAAAGTTGAATTTATTCTCAATATTACATTTTTTTTTTTTTTTTTTAATTAAAAATGAAAAAACTCCATAACTTTATTTTAAATTATCGCAGATCGATGGTTCAACCATTCGTTTTAAAGGTATTGGCGAGCTCTTTTGAAAGATAACCATCATGGAAATTTACTCCCTTTGAGGAGGGACTTCCCCCACCAGAAGGAGAAGCAAGGCTCCTACTTACACAAAAAAAATTTCCCAGTTGACTATCTCTATTACAAAATATATATATTCGTTTCATTTAGTTTAGTCTTGTCTATAGATGTTAAACTCGACTTACCTGAAATTTCCTCCATAGACATAATGTATTTGAATTCTTTTGAGTGTCTCTGTAAACGAACCATTTGCTTCATCTCAACGAAAAGCTTAGTGCAGCATTCCTATTTGATACACATTTAGAATACTGAGTTTGGAATTTCTGCTACTATTTGTTCTTGAGAGATGCTGATAACAGACACACAGACACACACACACAGACCATTCGCTAAAAACATGATTTTCGTATATAGGGGACCTCAGAACATGTAAATATAACAAAAACTCACTTTATAAAATTCGACCCTAAAACAATACTTTCTCTACCGTAAGGGTAAGAGAAAGTAAAAATATAGTTACATACTTAAATCGAAAGAAAAGGCAGAAAAGGGAAATCGAAAGGGATATAACTAGAAGCCAACAAATAATTGAAAGATAAACAAAACTTTAAATAAAATAATAGTAATAATAATAATAACAATAATAAAAAGTCTCCATCATTAAGGCCATTACCAATAAATTCCCTAAAATTTAAGACACATATATATACTTCAATATTTATTTATAAATTTGAAGTCACAATTTAAAAATGTCCAATTATTTGTAAATAATTAGAAGATAAAAAGAACTTTTATATACCATGTTTTTAAATTTTCTGTTGAATCATATAAACGCTACAGAAGGCAGCGGGAACCCGGAACAATTGCATAAAAGTATAAAAAAATGCATTGCTATCGTGATTTGAGCTATTATAAATTTTTCAAATGGCTATCTAGCCGGAAAGTTAGTTAAAAAATGGTTGTAAGCTTTGCGCTGGTAACGCTGCCGAAGGCAGCAGGGTCCCGAAGCTATTGATTAAAGATATTTTGAAAATGCATTATCACCGTGTTCTGAACTACTCTGAAAGTTTCAAATGTCTAGTTAGTCGGGAAGTTAGTTAAATAAATTTTCTGTTGAATCATATAAACGCTGCCGAATACAGTAGGGACTTAAAACAGTTGACTAAAAGTATTTAAAAAAAATGTATTGTCACCGTTTTCTGAGCTATCCTGAAAGTTTCAAATGTCTAGCCAGTCGGGAAGTTAGTGAAAAATCGATTGCAAGCTCTGTACTGGTAACGCTGCCGAAGGCAACAGGGTTCCGAAGCAGTTGTTTAAAAGTATTTAAAAAAATTCATTTTGACCGTATTCTGAACTATTCTGAAAGTTTCAAATGTCTAGCTAGTTGGGAAATTAGTTAAATAAATTTTCTGTTGAATCATATAAACGCTGCCGAAGGCAGTAGGGACATGAAACAGTTGACTAAAGGTATTAAAATAAAAAAAAATCTGGAGTGACTCCACTCGACTTTCCGAACAATGAGTAACTAACAGTTTTATAGATAAAATAAAGAAAGAGGAGTTGCTAAACAAACAAAAGAGAGAAAACCATAACAGAGTGTTTGAGTATTTTTCTCCATATATCACACGAGGTTTTATTTAACGCTACTGAACTTTGAGCCCTTAGATCATAATGATAAAGAATTTTTCGTTGTGTCCCTGTAAAAATCTATAAATTCTGACAAACTTAAACAAATTTTCACATTTTACCCACAATTTTGTCAAAGTCTTTTTTTTTATTATTATTATTGTTACTGAGTGAATTTGTATAGGAAAATATAGAAGAAAGTCTCGTGGTAGCCACAATTCACCAAAATGCTTATAGTTAGTGCAACAGTGATTTATAATATTCATACAAATTTTGAACTCAATTGAATAAGGCGTTTAGATGCTATTGCACTTTTAAAAATTTGGTCTCATAGGCCATAATGATAAAGAATTTTTCTTTGTGTCCCTGTAAAAAAACTGTAAGTGCTAGATTCACCAAAATCTATACAGTTGGTTCAAATGTGACCTATAACATGTGTACAAATTCTTTGCTCAGATTAATAAGGCGTTTAGACGCTATCACACTTTTAAGAATTTGGCAAAGAATTTTTCTTTGTGTCCCTGTAAAAAAACTATAAGTGCTAGATTCTCCAAAATCTATACAGATTGAGTATCTGTGACCTATAATATGTGTATAAAGTTTTTGATCAATTGAATAAGCCGTTTAGATGCTATCGCACTTTTAAGATTTTGGTCCCTTGGCCATAATGATAAAGAATTTTTCTTTGTGTCCCTGTAAAAAAAGTATAAGTGCTAGATTCACCAAAATCTATAGGGTTCGTACTATGGTGACTTACAATATACGTACCAACTTTTAGCTTATTCGAAGAAAACGTTTAGACGCTAGCGTGTTCACTCACAGACATACACACATACATACACACATACATACACACATACATACACACACACATACATACATCATCGTAAAAATAGTGAAAACGGACTCGTTGGACCTCGAAACGTATAGAAACATCAAAATCTCGAATTCGGATTTTTGACATGATTACAATACGTTCCTCACTATAGTGTTCGGAAAGTAAAAATGTATTGTCACCGTGTTTTGAGCTATTCTGAGAGTTTCAAACGTCTAGCTATTCGGAAAGTTAGTGAAAAATCGATTGCAAACTTTGTACTGATAACGCTGCTGAAGGCAGCAGGAACCCGAAACAGTTGGCTAAAGGTATTTAAAAAATGCATTTTGACCGTATTCTGAACTATTCTGAAAGTTTCAAATGTCTAGCTAGTCGGGAAGTTAGTTAAATGAGTTTTCTCGCGAATCATATAAACGCTGCCGAAGGCAACGGGACCTGAAACAGTTGACTAAAAGTATTAAAAGAATGTATCGTCACCTTGTTCTGAGCTGTCCTGAAAATTTTAAAAATCTAGCTAGTCGAGAAGTTAGTTAAAAATCGATTGCAAGATTTGTATCTGACAAACAAACAAACAAACATGCAAACAAGAATCGAAGTTAATAAAAACAAGGTAAAATACACGTAGTATTATAGATTTGATAATGATCTTAAAACTGCCTTATGCTGTTTTTAATATGTGGTAAAAAATACTGCAAATTTTTTAAACGTTTTTTTCTTTATACAAATCGGTTGTATGGATAATAAATAAAAAAAATTTGAATAAGAACGAAACATGTAAAATTGAAAAAAGAAATGTTCTTTTCTATTTTTCTAAATGTTTAAGGATATAATATGTTCTACCATGAAATTACTCACACAAAATAATTGTTCATACGATAAGCTAATTGAAAACTTTTCTCATTTTAATATATTCTGCATATTGCATATGAAGAAGGAATGTATTAAATATATAAAATACAGGAGGCATAAAGTAAATTACAGAATTGTGCTCATTTTGCTATGCGATAATTTTTTTTTTTTTTTTAAACATGGTTAAAATTGCACTTTATTTTTATCGCTAAATGTTTGTTTAAAGATAGCTGGAGAAATAACAAGTAAAAATAATGAGACAAACTTTATCTACAGTCCATTTTATCTAACAAGATAAAATAAATATTAAATATTTCTTTTTGACAGCTAACCAAATTCTCATTTGCTATGAAACATAAAAATTGTCCCATGAGATCTGCTTTGAAACTCTACCGATAAAAGTCAAGAAGTGTTACACTGTTTCTAAATAATGATCTTTATCTTGTTTATGCTATCGATTTGTTTGAGAAATGGCTTTGTTCATATCAACCTATTTATGACAATCTATCAGCTGAAGCAAGTTTTTTGAAATACTGAATAAATTTATATTTTGTCTCTATTACCTAAATTTGCGATCACTATTATTTCTATGTCTATATTAAATTTGTCATTTAGCTAATAATCTTGTAAATATCAAACACTTTTTGATTTTTTTTTTTTTTTTTTTGCTTAAGCCTCAGAACGTAGATGTTCTGCAAGTGGTTTAATATTTTTAAGTGTCTACGTAAATCATTCTGAACTCATAAGTGCAAAAAATACTAGTTCTTAATTTTATTTTTTTTTATTTATAAATGATTTTTAGAGTACGGTAATTTCAAGTAAAATGACTGATTATTTATATTTTTGTATAAGATTTTTTTTTTTTTTTTTTTTTTTTTTTTTAGGTACATCATATTGAAATTTTCTTGTACTGAAAAATCAATATTTTTTTAATTGGATATTAATTTTCTCCTATAGCTAATCATCTTGAAAATGTTAAACAAGTTAAACTTTTTCCGCCTACATCGCTAAACATACATTTGTTGCAAGTGGTTTCATATTTTTAAGTTTCTATGCATATCATTCTGAATTCAAAAGTGTAAAAAATAAAAAAAATCATTTTAATACTAGTTTTTATTTCTATTTCTATATTTATAAATTCTTTTTAGAGCATGATGTTTTAACTTTAATGACAGAAATTATTATTCATCTATATATACATTGGCTTTGCACTGGGTCTAATACCCTTCGTGTGAGGAAGTTACTCACACATTATTTAAATACATCTAATCTTATTCTAAATTTATTAAGTATCAAATTATATGTTACATAGTTAAATAAGTAAATTTAATTTAAATCTAATTCGCAGTTAAGTTACTTAAAGTATTTTAAATTATCTGAAAAACTCACTTAATAATATCATTTCATTCAATTCATTTAGCTGAAACAATACAGACTTTCTTTTAATATTGTAAGAAAGACTTATTGAAAGACCACAGTTTATGTGTTTTCCGTTAACAACGATCTTAAAAGCTCAAATAATTAAATGTAGATTTTTGCCTTATTTGTTGAATAGGTATCATTAACTGACGCAATTTAAATCTTTTCCGGTTAAGAAATAACTTTTTGACTACCCATCAGAAGTCAACTAACTAACAGTGCAAAGTATTTTTTATTAAATAAACTACTGGTTTAGAAAACTCAAGGTCAAATAATATTGCACAAGTTTATTTCATTTTCATTATATCTAAATTTAGAAATCTTTGTCAGTTTATATCATTAAGAAATAATTTAGTTTCTAAATTACAATTATAATGCAATCGTTAGATGTAACGGTTTTTTATTCTTGTGATTTATTTTGTTGGCGAAATAATTGGTCATAAGTTTTAATAACGAACTTTTGAATTCAAAATATTAATATCATTTTATTCGAGAAACGAAGAAAGTATTTGACATTAAAAAATTTGGCTGTTTTTTCTCAATATTGGCTTTTTAGTTGAGACATCCCTGATCAGTTCACAGCTGCTCCAGATTATCGTACAGGATATACGCTGGTTTTCTTCTCTCTCTCTCTCTCTCTCTCTCTCTCTCTCTCTCTCTCTCATTCCTTGCAGTTTTTGAACAGAATGAACTGTTTTGGTTTTTACATTACTGTAGAGCCACTATACTTGTTTTCTGATGTTCAACTGTATTGTCTGCTAAATAAAAACTGTTTTTATCTTTTCATTCCGAAGTTAAGGTTATTTACGGTCAATTTAGTTTGAAAACTTCGGACCTGATTGACCGATCTTTGTTATTCTAGGAGCAATTTCCTCCGGTCAGTTATCAACATAATATTGCGTGTTATAACACTGCTCGGCATGAAAATTGCCTCTGACATCATTTGAGCATATTCTTATGTAAAATGACCTCCTGAATCCGAATATGACGCCCATTTCGCTCTATCACTCACCGTTTTTTTAGGAATGGTCTCCTATTCTTCTCATTTTTCGGTGATTGTATGGCTATAAATTTGATTTTTAGGAAGGGGGGAGGAGGATTATTTTAACCGTTAAATATCTTCTGAGGGGCTACAGAGTTGGAAAATTCTGAAACATGGACATTTACGACAAGGGATATTTTTTTTTTTTTTTTTTGGGAGGGGGGGGGGGGAGGGGGATTTGCCACTGAAATTATGCATTACATATCTTATATATATGTATATATAAATATATATATATATATTATCTTATTAATGTTATATTTTAAACTTTATATCTTTTTGTTTTTAGGTGTTAAATTAATTATTTTTCATTCTTCAAATCGAATTCATGATCATAAAATTATCGAACAGGGAAAGAAATTGAGGGAGGGGTGATGTATCTTGAAAACGGTGGGTGACTGGGCAAAATGGGAGTCATATTCGGATTCGGGAGGTCATTTTACATAACAGCCAGCAAGAATGATATCAGATCTCGAATATATATATATATATATATATATATATTTTTTTTTTTTTTTTTTTTTTTTTTTTTTTTGCAGAGCAGTGTAATTAAAAGAGTGGTAATTTGTTTTTTCAATTTTTTAAAGAAACCATTATATTTTGATGAATATATGTGGTAGCCTCATAAGCATTTACACATATAATTAGAAGAATCTCAATAATTGCATGCTACAATCAAAAACGCATTTAAAGCATTACTTTTTACAGGATGATCATAAACATTTTTACTCTTGCTAAATTTTTTACAGTTTCCTTTTCTGCTTCAAGAGAAAACTTTTGCTGAAATATGTGAGGTATAACATGTTCTTTATACTTCCAAAGTATCAAGATGATTCCTAAAAAATTTCCTAGATATTTTTCAAAATGTCTAAATTCTAAAGTATCCAAATACTTTTTTGTAGAATGTGCATGCAATGAAAATATCTATTTTTGATAAAATACGAAAATTTTATTATGTTGATGTTCAATGTTATTTAACATAATATTATAAATGAAATCGTTAAAACTATTTTGACGAAACTAATCCTCATAAGGTATAATTATAAAAGATTTGGCTCTAATCGGCCATATAAAGGGAACTTTTTTTAAACTTCAAATAATTTACGTAGTTTACAAAGTAGAATGTTAAAATTAGAGAAGTCTTTGGCTAGTATCATAAATAATATTTTAAAATGAGTAATTAATATTTTAAATCTCTGCAAATAAATGAGACTACAAGAGTCGGGTTTCAGCAAGTATAATCTTGGTTATTACCCAATTCTAGACGATCAAGCGAGAATTTCTCGCAATATAAAAGATTCAGAATATTCAGAATATTGTTTCACCATCTAGAAATGTGTACACTAGAAATTCTTGATTATTTCGTCTATGCAGTTTATTGGCGTGCCTTATGCGCATAGCTCGGAAATCTATATTTCTAGTTAAGGGATTTAAAAAATGGCCACTTATTCATTCTAGAGGAAGGCTGCATATTTTTTTTCTCAGTGTAAAGTAGCACTATATTAATATGAATTCACAAAAAATTGGCTCTAATATTCAAAACAGCGGAAGAAAGAATTAATAATGCGATAGTGTGAAACGTGAAAAATTTATGCATGTATTCATGCTCAAAATATGATAGAAGTTTGAAAGCTAATGCAAAAAATGCTATTCTGCTATTATTTATTTTATTAACAATGGAAGGGCTATAAATTCATAGAAGTATATATATATATATATATATATATATATATTTCACTAAAAAATTAAGTGTTTAATATACTATTATAAATATATATTTATATAATTTTTTGTATAATATTATACTCCTAAAATAAATATTAAACTTTGCATAAAAATGTAATAAACATTTCTTTTAAAATGAAAGATTTCTTCAAAAAAATTAAAAAAAAAAAAAAAAAATGTTACATAGAAGGTGAATTGATATTTTACAAACAATACAGTTATATATTCCAATATTCTTTTTTTCTTATACTTTTTTCTTATGTTTTTTAAACAATATCCTCACTTAATTTTATTCATGTTTAAACAACCGCTTATATTAAATGTGCATTATTAGTTCTATTCATGCCTTATTCTAGCACTTATTGAATGCTCCTATATCAGAAAATTGATGTTTTAATCAATTTTACTGAGTTCTATTTACAGAAAATCGATATGATATATATATATATATATATATTGATAATCAGTCAGTGAAATTTAAGGATTATTTAATATTATCAGTATTCAAACAATTAATTTGATCGAAAACGAAGACCACCAAATCAGACAAAAAGGGAATAAATATATTTGACTACAACATAAAAATTAATACTTTCGAAGCATATCACCCTCTTTAGTTTTTTTTTCTTTATCATAGTTGACAATTTTTCTAGTACATTTATTTATTCTTTCTGATGTCATAATTAATGACACAAGGCTATTCTCATAATGCAGGTCTGCGATGATTTTTTATTTTCTTTAAGGTGATATGTTTTTCTGGTGTACATTTGGATACTGATTAAAGAAAATGTATTCAAAAATTTCTATAACGTACAGTTTTGAGACTAAAAGGGGATTTTTGAGCTTAAAACTCAATTTTTTCAACATCCATCTAAGTTATTTTCCGGAAATTTTGGGTGGTAGGAATAAAGAGCAAAGAGAGCTATTTCATGAAGACATTAAAAAAATTATATATAGGAGGTATCAGGGACGACGGAGTGTTGACATGTTAGCAGATTATATTTGGATGTTGTATACCAAATCCCCCCCCCCCTTAAGGTCATCAAGCCGAGCAGAAAAGAAAAAGCTCTAAACGAAGCTTCGATGTAAAGAAACGCATTTAAAAGATAATGTGAAAATAATAGTCTATTTTAATGTATTTTATACATAAATAGTTTCGAATTTGCCATAGCCTCTGTGTAAATTTTTCTCATCTTCAATTTTACTTTGTGAAAAACCGTTCAGTGATAGCAAAAAGAATTCAAGCATTTCTGAATTTAGCCCATAAAAACACATTAGAGACAACCAATGATGTGTAGAAAAAATAATTAAAAGTATGGTTTTGCATGCATGTGTAATTATTCTACTTCTTCCAATTTCATATCTTACCGCAAAAAATATAGTATATCCAGATAGCAAGAAAGTGGGGGAGATTTTAATAAGTATTAATAAATTAAAACAAATATGGAAACTTTAATAAAATGATTTTTTTTATAGGTCATTTAGATTATTTCTTCAAATGCTATTACTTTTAATATATTTTTCTATTTTTAATGTTTTATTTAAATTTTAATACATAAAACGTACAATGTGAACACTTCTGTGTAAATGAGATCTATTTATATAAAAGTATTTTGTAAAATCAGTTTCTTACATGAAAATAGGAATCTTTTAAACTTTACCAAGTCAAATAGAAATGTAAATCGTTACTTAGAGATTATGGAAATTTTTCTAATATAATGATAACATTACATTCAAAAGGATTTCAATACCGAAGTATAGGAAAATAGACAAAAATACTGTCTAAACATTAGAAACACAAGGAATAAAAATGCGCTTTTAAAAATATTTAATTGATTATTGCATTATTTATAAATTTCCTATGAGTGAAAAATCGTAACTTTTGTATAAAAACTAATAAAAGGAAATAATAATACACGAATAAAATCTTAATACTAACACTTATCTACTGGAAAATATTGCAACTTTAATACAAATTACTTATTTTAATTTAATTAAAAAATACATCCCAGTTAAAGGTTATTGCATTAATTTTCATTTCAATCAATAGCAGCATCTTTCTATTAAAACTGTTTGAAATCTCTGAAATGTTTTTTTTTTAAGGAAATATTCTCATAGTCCTTAGTATATTTTCTAATAACTTTTAAAATTAATTAGATTTTTTTTTAATAAGAAATGTGTTTTACTAACTATTAACAGTATATTTCTTTGCAAGTATTTAGCATATAGTATTTTCAATAACATAATATAGTAGAACATCGTTTATCCCAGGTAATGTCATACTTTACAATCACCTCATTAATAACCGTACGATTGTTAACGCCCCCTGAAAAAAAGCCCCTTTCCTCACACCACTATATTTTTAGAGTTATTCTCTCCAAATGTTGTTACGATAAAATAAGACTAAAATTACTCTAAAAAATTATTGGTGTGAAAAAAGGCGGGTACTAAAAATTATACGGTTCATAATGAGGTGTTTGCAAGTATGTAATGTGGACCGAGAGTACCTCGAATTTCAGAAAACTTGGATAACACAGACTCTGTTGTAAATCGGAGAGGGAAACAGTAAAGTTTAAATTGGGTTAAAATGAAAACATAGTCAATGAAGTAAATAATTCATACATTACATATTTAAATGTAGTCAGTAAAAAATGCAATGCAACACATTCATATATAAATTATAAAATACAGAGATGTTTGCATGATGATGATACAGTGTTGTAAAATTTGTCAAAGTTATCTACACCATTTGTCAAAAGCCATGCCTTTTTCGGGACTACCTCGGTTAACCCGAAACGCAGTTAATCGGGCTTCGATAACAGCAGCTACTGTACTTGTAAAATATTGTGAGTGAGTAACTAATACAATACAGGCAATTCAAAGTCTTATAACAGTTAAAAATTTTGTGTTTTAGATGTCTTTAAACACACATAACAATATTTTTCTAATGTACTTTTCAAACACTTCCTGAGTATGAATCCATTTCAATGTATAAAATGGCCAAACTATATAGTCTTTTACAATTGAGCAAGAAAATAATACGGACGAAAAATGGTTAAAAACACAGATTCATTCAATTTGAAACAGTTTTCTATGATAAAAATGCACTTAAAACAATTATTCTACATAAATAAATAGTCACAAATATCTCCTACATTTCATACACACCTCCAATAAAAAATAAATTTAAGTAATGGAAAAAAATTCATGAATTCCAAATATAATACTCTCATTTGGAAACCGGGCCATTGCAGCCTGAATTATTCGAAGCATATTTATGCAAACAAAACTACATAGAGACAGAAATTAAGAGTAGCAGAGTTAAATTCATTATATTGTCGAAGAAAAAATAGAGTCAGTACATAACAGCATACTTGCTAACCTAACACGGAAGATCGTTAGTTCCCGCCCCTTTTTGTACACCACTTAATTTTTAGAGTAATTCTCTTCAAATATATTTACTATTAAATAAGAATAAGAGTACTCTAAAAAAAGATTGGTGTGAAAAAAATAGGCGGAAAGGGGCGGGACTAACAATATTCCGTGTTAGGTTGGCAAGTATGTAACAGTATATACTTTTTAAACATTTATATTAAAGTTAATTTGCAAATAATGATTTACATTTTATCAATCTTATTTAAATATATTACTTATTAAATGATTTGAAGTGTTTTTAAAAAGATATGAGTTATATTTTACATTTTTGGGTTTTCTTTTAAGAATTCCTATACTTTCATATATAAATAAATAATACAGAAAAGAAAAATCTATTCATTGACTAACGTGTAATTCATTATTATAACTGAGCGAAATTCTACATTTTTTTTTTTTTTTTTTTTTTTTTTGTTAAAATTATAAAATTTCTATCTTAATTCTTTATAAAAACAGATTGCTCTTAGGAAAGTCTTCTATTTTCTTAAAAAAAAAAAAAAAAAAAAAAAAAAAGAAATAAAGTAAATGTAAATTTGAAGTTTTATTTTGCATTATGTTAGTTGTCTTAAATTCATTTACATTACGTTTATAAGTAATAAATTCAATATTTTAAAGTAGTTTATATTGTAATTTAGATATTTAAAAATATTGAAATATTGTATTAAAAGGAAATAAAATTTTTAACAATTCATTAAGAAAAGCATTTATTACATTATAAATATAAAGTTTTATTAAAGACTTGCGGCTTTAAAGTAAAACCCAAAAGAATTCTTTAAAATATCATCAAATTAAATGCTTAAAATTTCTCTCTCTCTCTCTCTCTCTTTTTTTTTTTTTTTTTTTTTTCTGATAGCGTAAATAAATGTGCTTCTATACATTCTACATTTAATCTCGAAAGGGTCTTACACCAATTATTCTTGTTCACCGTTTTTTGATAATCTTTTATTCTCACGTGGTTTCTTGTCTTGAAATCCTATTTACTACATTTTGAGTCTTTTCAAAACACCTTGCGACTTAAAGTTTTTAGCTCAAAGAAAAATATATAAACATTAATTTTTCTTTTAAGCATTAAGATAAAAGCATATTTTATCTTGTGAAGTTTGCCAAGTAAGTCAATTTCAACTTCATCCATACCTGCTGTTTACGTAGATTAAGAAATACCGAGACTAATATGAAAACAATAACTTATTTATTTAAAACATACAAATGGGAGGGTTAATCCATACAGATTCATTGAGTGGCTGTGCTTGACTATTTTTATTTCCTTTGATACTTGTGTCCCTTATAGCTACATATGAGAGATGTTTAAAACAATTTGTATTTTTTCTGTTTTCTATTGACCTTGAATTTTAAAGATGTCACCAAAAGTCGTTCTCGTAGTTAAAAATGTGATTTTTAGATCATTATATTTTCGTACAAATCTCTTTGAATAAAATTTATCAGTGCTAACTTTGAATAGTAGTATCGAAGTAAAGGTAAATGTTGACGCATGCGCGCCACCCCGTCGCGGATCACCGGCAGAAGGCTATGAGAAGCCAAGTACAATGGACGTGGGCAAAGAACTTTAAATTTATTGACGCCCGCAATTATTATTTTATGTTCTACCTATTATAAATCTTATTCTTCGTTGTAAATAGTGTAAATACTTGATGTATGTGATCGTACAAATTAAAAATATTTAAACAACGAAGATGGTCCGTCGAAAATTAATTATTTGTAGTTAAGTTCCTGCAAAAAGTGGCTCCGTCGAGAAAGGAGCTTGTAATCAGCGACTAATGGATAAAAATAATAAATTGAAATCTTCCTTGAAAGGGAAGATAACTAGAATTGAAAACTATGTAGAAGGCACGAATGCCGAAAATTACGATATAGATATAGTGGAATTAAAAGTGAAATTAAAGAACATAGAACTGCTACAAACAAAAATCGATGAATTACGACAAAAATACTACGAAATTCAAGACTTGAAAGATGCTGAACAAGCAACCATAGATGACGACCTTGACTCATGTGAAGAACGTCTGGAAAAATTAGAGGTAAGAATTAATACTCTTATTAATTCTTATAAGAAATTTGATTCTCATAAAAAAATAAATGCGACTGAAAATGCATCTCAAGATGCTTTTGAAATTAAAACTCAAATTCCTCCTTTAGTATTACCTGAATTTTCAGGAAAATATGAGGAATTCAGTTCTTTTAAAGAACAATTTGATGATTTAATAACCAATAATGTTCATATTAATCAGTCGCAGAAATTATATTATCTTAGATCTTGTCTCAAATATGACGCTAAAAATCTAGTTAGTAATTTTGATACATTTGAATCATTATATAATGCATTAGAAAATCGCTATGATAACGAGCGATTAATTGTTGATATTCATGTACAAAATATTCTGAATTTTGAGAAAATTCAAACAGAAAATCCCAAAGAGATAAGAAATATGATTGATTGTATACAGAAAAATCTGCGTGCCTTGAAAGTTCTGAAATATGAGCAAAATATATTATCAGATGTTTTCATTGTAAATATTCTCGTAGCAAAGTTAGACAGAGAATCTAGAAAGAATTTTGAGTTATCCCATAAATCAAAAAATGTTCCCACCTTTGAAGAATTTATCAAATTTTTGGAACAACGAGAATCAGTTTTATTATCTATTAATAGAACGAATATGACTAGCGGAAATAAAAATACTAACAAAAACTTTCCGGCTATTAACAAATCTAAAACTCTTTTAATGCATGAAAATAAAAACAAAAATTGTGTTGTTTGTAAAAATACTTATCACCCTATTTATAAATGTGATGCATTTTTGAAATTAAACATTAACGAAAGATTAAGTATAATACGCCTTCACAAGCTTTGTGAGGTTTGTTTTAGGCAAAACCATAAGAAAAATGATTGCTTATCGAAATTCAAATGCACCTGCGGAATGAAGCACAACAGATTAATATGTTTTTCTTCTGGCGCCAAAACCCCGGTTCCAGACGCAGATGGAATAAATTCATCCAACTTACCAGATATAGACAAACGGGTTGCGCAATTAAATGCTTCCGTTTTGAGTAATAATAGCAGATATTTAAAAGAAAATAGAAAAAGTATTCTGTTTTCGACAGCTTATATTTATGTTCAATGCGAAAACAAAAAAAGAATAAAAATAAGATGCGTTCTGGATTCCGCTTCAAATGTGTGCGTTTTAACTGAAAAGATGAGTGAATGTTTAGGAATTAAAAGAGAAAAAATAAAAACTCCAGTTTCAGGTTTGAATGGATTGACCCAAAATATTAAGTGGAAATTAGATACCTTTATTTCAAATGAAGATTGTTCTTTTAGTGAACCAGTAGAATTTTTGATTGTAGATAAAATAACTGGGCTTACACCATGCAATAAATTAAACATTTCAGACATAAAAATTCCAGAATTTTTGAAATTGAGTGACGAGACATTTTTTGAACCGAATGAAATAGAAGCGTTAATCAGTGCAGATATATTATTCAAAGTTTTAAAGGATAATACTTATAAAATAAATGACGATTTGTTTTTTAAGGAAACCGAATTTGGATGGCTAGCGTGTGGAAAGGTTGAAGAAACAGAACTGAATAATTCGAAACAGTGTTTCGTTTTGTCAGACGATTCCCTTAGTAGCACTCTTAAACTCTTTTTCGATCTAGAAAGCATTGGAATAAGAGACGATCCAATTCAAAAAGAAAGTGATAAAGCTATAGAAATTTTTAATGAAACGATTCAGTTTAAAAACAAACGCTACGTTGTACACTTGCCTTTTAGAAGACCCTATAATGAACTTTCCGATAATTACACGTTAGCGAAACAACGATTTTTAAGTTTATGGAGACGTTTTAAATATGATAGAGAATTATATGAACAGTATAGAGAGATTATTCGTGATTACGTAAATCAAAAAATAATAGAAATAGTTGAACCCAGTACAGCAGAAAATAATTTAAACAAACCTATTTATTATTTGCCTCATCAGGCAGTAAGAAAGGAAGGTCGCTTAACATCCAAAACAAGAATCGTATTTGATGCAGGGAGTCATCAAAATAATCAGCTGTCACTGAATGATTGCCTATGGCAGGGGATAAATTTAAATCCGAATCTTTTGGATGTTTTAATTAATTTTAGATTAAACAAAATAGCATTTTGTTCTGATATTAAACAAGCCTTTCTACAAATCTGTCTCGCTGATGAACATAAAGACGCTGTTCGTTTTTTCTGGAGTGATGAAGAACCGCATGCACAGAAAAAACCCAAATTACAGATTTATCGTTTCAATCGAGTTAATTTTGGGGTGTGTTCAAGTCCATTCTTACTCGCTGCTACTATTAGACATCACATTGAGAAGTATAGAGAAGAATTTCCCGCTACTGTTCGACTTTTAGATAAATGTTTTTACGTAGACGACTTAATTTCTGGAGGTAATGATTTTAACGAAGCACTTGAATTATCACGAAGTGCAAAATATATTATGGAAGCCGCAGGAATGTCCCTTAGAAAATGGATAAGTAACGATACCGAATTAACAGAGCAGTGGAAAAGCGAAAAATTTGATACATACCCAGTAGAATCTACCATCAGCTTAGGTATAAATCAGACAAAGATCTTGGGACTATCTTGGGATACTAATAAAGATAATTTGATTGTAGATATCAAGAGTTTGTTGAACTTTAAATCCATAAATAAAATTACAAAACGTACCATTCTTCAAGCCGTAGGGAGAATTTTCGACCCCTTAGGGTTAATTTCTCCATTCACTGTCAGGGCAAAAATTATCATTCAAGATATCTGGACAACTAAAACCAAATGGGATGAATGTGAATCATTATCACCAAATATCGAAAAAGAGTGGATGAAATGGTGTTCGGAATTACCCTTGTTAAAAGAGCTTGAAGTCCCTAGATTCGTCCTTGATGCCACTTCCCCAGAAGATGTAGTTGAATTACATAGTTTTTGCGATGCTAGCAAAAAAGCATATGGCGCTGCCATTTATGTACGAACAAAATCAAAAAATGGTATTTCAGTAAAACTTTTGACTTCCAAGAGCCGTGTAGCTCCCCTCAGCGGTGTTACACTACCTCGCCTTGAATTATTGGGTGCCCTGGTCGCAGCTCGTCTGATCACCAAAGTGAAAAATACTGTAAACCTTAAAAGACCTTCTGTTGAATATCACTGGACTGATTCGCAGATAGTGCTTTTCTGGATAAAGGGTACTAAAACCCGATGGAAGCAGTTTGTCGCCAACCGTGTTCAAGAAATTGCCAGCCTGACAAACCCTAACTCTTGGTTCCATTGTGCAAGTAAAGAAAATCCTGCTGACCTGTTGTCTCGAGGGATGACTGCTGAAAGCCTAACAAACAGCGCCACATGGTGGACAGGTGCTGAATTTCTGAAAGATCCTGAATTTCCGAAAAACAAACAATCTTTTATTGACTTTTCAGAACTAAATGAGGAAGACTACACTCCTGAATTAAAATCTGAAAATGCAGTGACTCTAAATTTGAAAAAAGACTTTATTATTTTGAACTATCTGATTAATCGTAGTAATAAATTTTTAAAAATATTACGTATATGTAGTTTTCTTTTCAGGTTTCTTCACAATCTAAGAAATCCTTTAGAAAAGAAGAAAGGACCGCTGATGCCTGAAGAGCTGACAAAGGCAGAAGACTTCCTACTGAAACAGCTGCAGGAGGAGGAATTTCATACTGAAATATCTGCCTTGAAAAGTGGCGGTAATGTATCGCATAAGAGTAAAATTTTTAATTTATCCCCATTTTTGGATGACAATGGTTTAATAAGGGTAGGGGGGAGACTGCAAAATTCGCAGTTATCTTATTCGATTAAGCATCCTTATGTACTTCCTTCAAAAAATAAATTAACGGAATTAATTGTAAAATATTATCATGAAAAATATTTTCATATTGGTCCCCAACATCTTCTGTTTCAGGTTAGGCAAAAATATTGGCCCATTCATGGGAGAAATCTTTGTAAAAAAATTGTGCACAGATGTTTAGTCTGTTTTAAAGCAAATCCGAAAGTATGTGTACAAAAAATGGGAAACTTGCCAAAACAAAGAATAACGCCAGATAAAACATTTAATTCAACTGGAGTAGATTTGTCTGGACCCTTTTTAATCAAAAATAAATATGGAAGGAAAGGTCCAGAAATCAAAATTTATGTTTGTATTTTCATTTGTCTAGTAACAAAGGCTATACATCTTGAACTTATTAGTGATTTAACTTCACAAGCTCTGATAGCTGCGTTAAAAAGATTTATTTCGAGAAGGGGCAAGTGTCATAAAATATTTTCGGATAAAGGGACCAATATGGTAGGCGCCAACAGGGAACTAAATGCCTTGTATAAACTGGTAAGAGATAAGGAAGAATCCTTATTCAAATTTTTTGCAGAGGAAAAAATAGAATGGGTTTTTATTCCTCCAAGGAGTCCAAATTGGGGTGGTCTATGGGAAGCAAATATCAAAGCGTTTAAATACCATTTTAAACGCATAGCGGGTAATTCAAAATTTACATTTGAAGAAATGCTTACACTTGTTACTCAAGTGGAAGCGATCTTGAACTCGAGACCACTGACTCCGCTAACTTCAAGTATTGAAGATTTAGAGGTTTTAACTCCAGCCCATTTTCTTATTGGAAGGCCAATAACGGCTGTTGTTGAACCCTCTTTAATCAATATTGAGAAAAATCGCCTAAGTGCTTGGCAAAATATTACGAAGTCAGTTCAGGCAATCTGGAAAAGATGGAGTCTTTCTTACTTAAATAACTTACAACAGCGCAGAAAATGGATAATTGATAAAGAAAATTTAAAAATCGGAGACATGGTTTTAGTCAGGGAAGAAAATCTTCCACCATGCAAGTGGGTTTTAGGGCGTGTAATAAAGCTATATCCTGGTCAGGATAATAAAGTTAGATTGGTAGATATAAAAACTACCAAAGGGATTTACAAAAGATCCATCTCCAGATTGTGTGTGCTGCCTATCGAGGAGTAAAAATGAATATGAACATTTATTATATTAATTTACTGTATTATATATATTACTCTAAATTTGTTAGTTAATTATGAAAATTTCTGTTTATTATAATCAGTTAATCTTTTTTCTAATTCTATGTGTTGTGCGAAATATTGATATTATGTTACATTCATTTATTTGTTATTATTTTATCTATTCATGTTATGTGAAATTGTAAATTTGAAGTTTTGCAAAAAAAAAAATATTGTAAGTTCTTGCATGACAACATAGCAAGGCCGGGCGGGATGTTGACGCATGCGCGCCACCCCGTCGCGGATCACCGGCAGAAGGCTATGAGAAGCCAAGTACAATGGACGTGGGCAAAGAACTTTAAATTTATTGACGCCCGCAATTATTATTTTATGTTCTACCTATTATAAATCTTATTCTTCGTTGTAAATAGTGTAAATACTTGATGTATGTGATCGTACAAATTAAAAATATTAAAACAACGAAGATGGTCCGTCGAAAATTAATTATTTGTAGTTAAGTTCCTACAGTAAAGTAGCCTAAAATGATCCAAGGGACAAAGCGATCCATATATGTTCTCTTCGAAACAAGTAGCACTATATACCGAGTAACATATAAACTACTTGTACCGAGTCAAGAAGAAACAATGGCGGTATTCAAGCGATTGCAATGTTACGTGTCTGAAAAGAATTCTTTGAAAAAGTGAGTTTTATAAAATCTATTATATCTTAAGCACTAAATTTCCTATTTGTTTATATACACAGACTTTCATGTACTGGAATATGATTTATTTTACTTAATAAAACATGTTTTTAGATGTATATTACACTTACTAATTTTGTTATGTTTCTGTGCGTCATCTAGTAATATAACCTAAAATGAATAGCCATGCTGTCGGATAAAAATAATAGTTTTGGATTCATTATGTGGATCGTTATGAATCCAGTCATAATTACTTTTATACCCTTTATTTTGCAGATAAAAAGCAATTTAGAAATATTTTTAAATAAAGGATCATTTTACCCTTTGATGAAGGCAAAATGATCCTTTGGACCGTTTTTCAAAAATTAATTTTTTTTCATTGCTCAGATTTAAGTTTAAAATATTATTAAAGTGTGTTTATAATGCAAAATATAGCATAAAACACTCTAGTAAATGGTCAAAGTTTTATTTTAACATTTGTATTGTTTTACACAAACGATTTTATATTTCTACTGTAAATAACTCTTCTAGAGGACTAAATCACAACACAAACTATCGCACAAATTAATCTCTGAAATCACATTACTTAGAAAATTTAATTGTAATTGTGCGGTTTTTAACTCTTGACAGTTTATAGCGACCCAAAAATGTTACACAAATGATAAAAAATGACATTTTTAAGATCACCAAAACTAAAAGGGTATGCAAATTAAAAAATATTTTTTGTCAATTCATTAATTTATTAAGTTATTGTGTATACTGTGTACATTGTTTTGTGGTTTTCAATATAAGAAAAAAAATAGGTTTCAAACATACCTTTAGAGATATAATGAGATATTTTACTCTTCAATTTTAATTTTTCACAAAGTTTTATATCAATTTTAATATTTATGCGTGGATTTTTTTTCATTTCAAAATAATTTTAAATCAACACGTAAACGTCTAAAAAAGAGCTTCTTCAACTTTTTCGATACTGATTATTAATAATTTTCTTTTACGAAAAACTATTAATTATTTTTTTTTTCAAATTATAAAATTGCCTTCTAATTATTCAATTATATTTTCGATAAATTTTCGATTTCGATAAATGTCCTAGATTGAGGCTAATAGTGCCTCGTCCTTAAAAAAAAAAAAAAAAAAAAAAAAAAAAAAAAAAAAAAAGCCTACAAAATAAGGTTGAAATATTCATAAAAGAATGAGCAACAATTTTTAATGTTTTAACATAAATCCTTTAAAACAATTTTGCAATACTATAAAGCACATTTTAATTAAAAAAAATTATCTGCTATTATTTAATTCAATTTTTAATTTTCTATTTTAGTGTGCGTTAATTATCTGAACTACACAACTTAAAAAACTACATATTAAAAAAAAAAAAAAAAAAAAAAAAATCAAAACCACAAAATAATACACATAGTATACATAATACTTTAACAGATTAATAAAGTCGAAAAATTTTTTTTAATTTAATTTCATCCCATTTTGGATTATGGGGGGACTTAAAATGTCATTTTGGTCATTTTTCTGATATTTGTGGGCGCTGTAAACTGTAAATGGCTAAAAATCACACATTTACAATTAGTTTTTTTCATTATCGTGATTCCAGATATATTTTTTTTTGTGGTTTTGTCCTCTAGAAGAGTAATTCACTATCGAAATTAGTAAATATTTTATGCTTGACCTTGAATATTGACCTATTGTAATTATTTTAGTTATTAAATTGCAGCAGTGTATCTAAACATCTGACCACTTTAGCTTATATACGTCAATACTAATATATAAAATTAGCACCCAAAATTTAATTCAAAGACTTTGTGCAAAAATATAAAGGTTTAATCTCATTTTGAATCATGAGAGAACGACTTTGGATTGCGTGGATAAAATCCTAAGCCAATAATAGAAAAGAAAATAAAAGTTGCTTCTAACATCTCTCATATGTGCTTATAAGGCACACAAGTATCAAAATAAACAAAAGGTTGTCGACCAACACATTTCTAATATATTCCCTGAAATTATATGGAATGACGCGGAAGGGAATTCGGAATTAAGCTTCTGTATGTAGAGAAACTAAATAATCGTAATGAGCTCTTAGGTATACGATATTAATACTTTAATATTATCAATGAACTAGTGCTTGAATAGAATACTTTTTTTTTTTTTTTCAGTACTTTATTATTATTATTATTATTATTATTTTGCACTGCATTGGGTATCCTTAATGTGTTTTCATACGCTAAATTCACAAATGTTTGTTTTTTCCTGCTATTACATAAGTGTTATTCACAAAGTAAGGATGAAGATCAGAAAATGCCACACAGAGGATGCAATAAATTCGAAATTATTTATATATAAAATACATTAAAATAAGCTATCATTATCTTTTAAATGTGTGTCTTTACGTATAAAATCCCATTACAGCTTTTTCTCTTGTGCACAGCTTTATAGCCTTAAGGGGAAATTCGGTAACAGCATCCAACAATAATCAGCTAACATGATAACTCTCCATCGTCCCTGATACCTCCTCCACATTTGTTTTATGTCTTGATCAAATAACTACATTTGTTCTTTACTCGCATCACCTGGATTTTACGGGAAATGTCTTAGGTTGAAGTTAAAAAATTAGAGTTTTAACATGGATTTTGTCTATACTGTACGTGATGAAATTTTTTTAACACATTTTCCTTAATCAGCACCGAAAAATACACCCGAGAAACACGTAGTCTTGAAGAAAAATATTTCAACGCAGGCCTGTGTTGTTGTACATTAATATATATATGAGTTATGAGGAATGTCACATTTTCAGCAGCAACATATTATCTGATTAAGAGATCTCCATCAGAGTCAATGGAACTTCCGTGAACTACAGTGTTAATATGGTCCTAGAAAAAATCCAAACTTGTCATATCTGCTCAGCATAAGTAACAATTTAGTAACTTGTATAACTAATGCATAAGTAACTTTTTATATCCATTGCTGCAAATAGGAAGTGTCCAGGTAATTTCTGATATTTCTGCTAAAATGAGCTACTAGCAAAATTTTCGTGATAGCATCAAAAAGAATTTACGGTAAGATCCCTTGTGGAAATATTCGTTTAAGAAATTCAACAGCAGCAGATTTTTTTTTTTTTTTTACCAGCAGCAGTCGTTTCCGTTTGCAGCCTTCAGAGAAAGGATAACATGAAATCTATCTTCCGAGTTATAAACCTATTAAATAAATCCGTGTAGGCGAGCAATAATTTGATCTGATTGAATTCCCTCAAAACCTTTGCAGAAAATGATGACTGCAAAACACTGTGAAACTGAATGATACACTGTAAAACATAACGGCAGATTTTACCAACAGAATGTACTGGCACCCATATTGCCAGCGCATTCTGCTATTAAATAAGGGAATTTACAGCGGAAACATCTGTACAGAGAGACTCTTTTACGGTTGTTTCTTCTGTAAAATCTATCTTTTATTTATTATTATTACTTTTTTTTTTTTTTTTTTTTTTTTTACAGTGTAGCAGGATATTTTCATGTAACGGTCTTGTTAGTGCTATCTAACTTCTCAATTAAACATTTCTGCACCTACATTCTGATTTTTTATTCTCAATTCGGTTTCTTTTACATTCTTTTACATACATGTGCAATATATTTGAGACGTATTTCTCTTTATATGTAGAGTAAAAAAGCAGACAAAAATAAATAAATAAATAGATAAAATAAATAGATTGCCATCATAATCCACAAAAGCTTCCAATAAATTATATATAGCTTTTGTGCATTAGCTTTAAATTTTTTTAATGTCAGAAAAGTAAATAAACAAGTGATATTTTGACTTAATGAATAAATAAATAAACTTTGCTTGAATAACATAAGTTTTCTTTTTTTTTTTTTTTTTTTTTTTTTTTTTAGGACTGAGGGCCTATTAGTCTCAGACAGCGATTTTTGCGTTGTCGTTTTCGATAGTTGGACATTTGTCGAAATCATTTTTCGATAGTTAGACATCTATCGAAATCTAAAATTTATCGAAAATATAATTGAATAATTTGAAAGCGATGTTATAATTGGGAAGAAAAAAAAACTAATAGTCCTCCGTCCTAAACTAAATTCTGCTTTTGCCAGAATTTCATCAAAATCATTTTTTTTTTTTTAAGAAAAAGAAAAGAAAAATTATACAGTATCGTTACAAACTATATCGATTTTTTTTTTACTTTTTTCTAGTGAAAGCATATTTTATATTATGGTTGAAAAAATTAAAATAAAGGCAACAATTAAAAATGTAGATGTCTATTTCAAAGGAGGAAATGTGCTGTCTCGATCCACTCCTGTAGAAAAGTGTGGAAAGTTCCGGAAATTTCCGTATCTCATCAGCCAATGAGATTAGAGCTTCCATATTTGGTATATCCCTAATAAGGATTTTCTCGCCAAGGTCGCCAAAAAATCTCCAATGTGGGGAAAAGTCGCCAAATTTGGCGCCAAATCCATTACCTGCCTTATTCTTTTTAATGCGTTTTTAAGGGAAAATAAGGCTATTTTAACGCTACAACGACTAGAAATGCACAAAATTAGCACTTTATCAACTTACTAAGCCTCTTTGAAAGAATTTATACAAAAATAAACACAATTATCTACAATTTTGTAACAATATCTATACTGTAAACAAAGTTTTTTTTTTTTTTTTTGTATGGAATAACGACATTTAAAAAAAATTATCGTTTCTGTCTACTATTTCTGTCTGGTTAGAAGTTTTTATGGTCGAAAAAACTATTGGACTTATCCTCATCTTTTGAGATATTAGAGTTAACCCTTTAATTGCCAATCGCAATGCAGTCGGATACTTTTGGATACAGTCGGATACCGATTGTATAGAGTAGAAATTTATGTTTACTCGGAAATGGTTATAAATATATTAATAAAAGTTTGGGATAAGTGCTTTTCAGAGACCTAAAACAATTGGAACATCCTTAGCATCAAGAAAATTAATGTTAACCCTTTAACTGCCAATCGCAACATGTAGTAGAAATTGAGTTTAATCAGAAATGGATATAACGATTTTGTTTAAAGTTTGGAGTTAAGTGTCTTTTTTTTTTAATTTTGTTCGCTTTTTCAGATAATTTCGTTGTAGTTTATCACATAAAATGTGTTAATAAAGTTTTTTTTTTTTTTTTTTTTTTTTTCCTCTCTGAAAATCAGATGGTTTTATACGAGGAGTAAACATTCAAATACTGTTTTCTCCTTTGGATACAATTTTTCAGAAAACACAAAAAATTAAAAAAATAACTAAACTTAAACCCAAATTATCGTTCGCTTAGATGTATTACTAGTTAATAGGAGGATATGTTGACATTTCTAGGAAAATATTTTTTTTTTTTTTTTTTTTTTTAATAAATTGATGAATTAGAACTTTTAACAATACATTTCCTTTAAAAAAAATAAACACTAATTTCCCATTTCTGATAATCTTTTCTTTGAGTACAAAATGTTAGAAACTTATACTAGAAATTTGAATGGTAAAATAAGTACCAGGAATATACAGAAATATTTTTTTAAGTGATTGACTTTTCTTACCAAAACAACTGTGGAAATTCAAGCAGAACTTTTCTTCTACCCTTTTCTTTCTTTCTATATGGTTTGCATATATATACAAAGCTTATAAAATATTTTTTTTCTTTCCGGGTAATCTAGAAACAGAACTTTTATTTTAATCTTTAAGCATACTTTTCTCTAATATCAAAATTTATAGGCTATTAGTAAACTATTCATTTTTTTTATAATAATTTTTATTCTACGCAGTATTCCTAATCAGTAATTAGTTTAAAAATTTAAAATCTATGTAACTTAATTGTTCCACATTTTCATCTTGTAACAATGAAAATTAAAATGCGGGTTATTACAAAAGAATCATCGGGTTTCCGAAACGTTTATTTGGGAACATAATTGGGTTACAACAATAAGTTATACATGGAAATAAAACGAAAGCATCCAAGATCGACGTCCATATTATAGATGTTGTATGCGGTTTGTTGATTTCTTGGGACTACGGATGAAACTCTCTCTAACTCTGTTCACTGTTTCTTCAGTTACGCTTGGTCGGCCAGAACTTTTGCCTTTACATAAACAACCGGTTTCTTTCAACTGTCGATACCAGTGCAGAATGCTTTGTCGGGTTGGTGGTTTGCATTTGTATGCCCGCCGGAATGCTCTCTGAACAGTTATGAGCGATTTCCACTTTGAAAATTCTAGTACACAAAACGCTTTCTGCTGTCCAGTCGCGATTTTGAATATGACGTTCGCGCAGCAACCATGGTAACCACACGCACATTGCACATAAGCAGCGTGAAACTGTTGTTAACGCCCTCTCGTTTGCGTTGTCATGGAGACATATGTTTCCGTGTTCATACGTAGTAATGTATCAAAAACCGATGATCCATTTGTAATAACCCAGTACAAGAGTACTATTAATTTTGTTAAATTAACTTTCCTAAAATGTTAAAATGTTCCTAAAAATATATCATACCTATTTTTATTGGCATATTTTTATTTTTACATATTACAGTCTTGCAAGTTACTTATTACTTAATTTTTATTTAAAATGAATTTCAATTTGTTGTTAATATCTTATATTTATAAATTTATCCACTACTTAAACACCAAGGGACTTTTACTATTTTTGTTTTCTTTCTGTGTGAGATTACATTTATAATTTCATCATAGAATAACATGATCTTTCATAAACTTGTATGAGCACTGTAAATCAAAACTACGTCAATACTATTAAAATATATGTTTACATCTTCATATATATAAGACTATACTCGCACACTCACTGGCTCAAAGCGGCTGTATCAATTCTACGGGAGTTGAAGTCACAGCTTGGTGTGAATATTGGTTTTGGGACTCTGAGGAGAATGGGAGTACAAGTTAAGCGGCCCAACAATATGCTAAAAAAGTCTGTCCACAGCAGCGCCAATTGCCTGCGGCGGTTGGGCGTAAAAAAGCAATCAGCAGCAAGAGATTACGAGCAGTCAAATCCAACATCTACATTGTAGGATATGTTAGAAAAATCTTAAAATCTAAAATGACATATAATTGAATTGGCATACTAACTAAGTCTGCTGTAATCATTTTGCTTTAAAATAATTGTGGTATGAAATAAATATTTTAATATGATGCTTGCCACTCCAGGCGGCTGGCGGGCATATTTCCTATACATGTTGTACTGCTTACTTTGTACATACCACTAAGATATGCCCCGAGAGTCCAAGCGTTAACTCCTCTCTGAATTATCTCAGAAGGACTATTTTTGGTGTTTATGTACTTTATATGTACCCAGCACGTATAATAAAGTACTTTTGCTAAATTGCTTCACCTCTCACATCCAAGAGCGAGAAGGAATACAAAACACATTTTCAAGCTTAATTCTGCTCCAAATTACCCTAGGATAGCGAGTTTTGGTTGTAGATGAGGTGATGCAACATGTTTTTTGAAGACATTTTATCAATTTCCCCACTTCATAAGCAGAGGGGAGTGAAAAACACAATTTCAAGTGTAAGTCTATTAAAGTTTTATTAGGAATAAAAGATGCTGCCGCAAGCAGTGAGGATCCGTACACTTCGAGGTCTGAGCATGAAAGCCGCTGCCGAAGTAAGAAATAATTGAATTTTTTAACTATTTCAATGAAATATTCATTATTATTATTATTATTTTGAATCTTTATTATTTTATACTTAAAAATAATACTTAGCTCACAACCCGATGACAACACAATACTTCGAAGTCTGATTTCGGAATTTTCGAATAGCTTTCTTATAATTAATTAAAATTTGAAAATAATAACCTCCTAATACCTTATAAATAGCCATTAAAATATTAGCTATAATTTAATTGTTGCAAAAAAAAAAAAAAAAAAAAAAAAAAAAAATTATTTTTTTTCGACATAAAAATAAATACATTTAATTAAACGTCAGCGTTAAAAAACTTTAAAAAGTTAAATTACGCATCTCACAAAAATTGGCGTCATTATCAATTTCAAGATTTCATACTGTTGCGTACTTGGGGGGTTCGTAAGTTGTCCGAGAATGAGAGGCAAAACTTGCAAAAATTCAGGAGCTTTTTTTACAGAAAATTCCAGAAGAATACAGGCCTATAAACTGAGTATCAGCTTCAATTCCACCAATAAACGCAGCTTAAAAAAACAGTTGTCAACAGCAAATCCACAGTACAAACTGTATAGCAATAACACGTAAAGCAAATCTTATTCAAAGAGGCTCAGAACTCCTTCAATAGCACTGCAAGCATTGACGAAACTGACTGAGAACTGATCTGGGTTTAGCGCGCTGGAGCTCCTTTTATACATCTCTGTCGAACGCAGAATGTTCGGGAAATTTCCCGTAACTCTTAACCAATCATATTAGAACGTCCATCTTTTGTGTATCGATAATAAGGATTTTCTCGTCAAAAGTCGCCAAATTTGATGCCAAATCCATTACCTGCCTATTGGAGCTTTTTAATCCGTTTTAAAGGGAAAATTGAGCTATTTTAACGCGACAAAGAGCTGGAAATGCAGAAAATTGACATTTTATCAACTTACTAAGCCTCTTTGAAAGAATTTATACAAAATAAATACAATTATTTACAATTTCGTAACAATACGCATTGATAAAGTGCTAATGTAGTTAGTTCTATAGCTATGATTCAACAGAAAATTAAAAAACATGGTTTATAAAAAGTTTTTTTATCTTATAATTATTCATTTTCGAGTTAAATTACATTTAAATATAAAGACTAGTGAAGCAGTCAAAATCTGCTTGTATATATATATATATATATATATTCGTAATATTCAATTTTACGACATAGGTATTTTGTAATTACTTTAAATCAGAATAGTTATTAAAAATGTTTTAAATTATTCAATACTTCCATGGGAAAAAAAAATGGAAGCTTTTTTTGTTATATATATATATATATATATGTTTATCTGAAAATATATCGCATAATATTTAAGAAATATTTGAGATAAATTATAATTTTTACGTTAATTTTAATTATCAACTATTGAAATTTTATTATTAACTATTAATGAAATTTAAATAGTAACCATGCTTTTTATTAATATGCTGTTCTATACAACGGTGTTATTGCAAAAACATACATTTATCCTTCATACTGCGTACACAGTAAAAACTGTCAATTTCAACTTTAAAAAAGAAATAGGAACTACATTATTCATATTAACAAAAATTTATTTAAATTTAAAAGAATTATATTACTAGGAAAACATCTCTATGCATAGATTTTGTTGCAACTAAACATAAATATTTATTCGATTATTTTAACTTTAATGTGAAAAAAAAGTTTAAATAATATATATATATATATATATATATATATATATATATATATATATATATATATATATATATATATATTTGAGAATTATCATTAAAAATAAAAACTCACAATATTAAATAAATTTAAATTTTACTACAAAAGAAGTTTCGAAAGCTTACTCACAAAAAATTTAAACTTTAACAGTAAAATTTCATAGACAGTATTTTTTTATCTGATGCATTTAAATATTTTAGAATATTGAATTTCATAAATAATAAATTTCAAAAGATAAATATCTTCTTTTTTATTTTATTTTATTTTTAATCTCTTGGTGATAATAAAAAAAAAGCATGCTGAATATACAAAACGTCGTTTGCTTTGATCTTTAGATAAAATATAAGGGAAAAAGTATTTTTTCGCGAAAGCGGAACGAAACACATATTTGTTTTTCCAAAGCTTTGAATGTATTATAATTTTAATATGAAAAAAATTATATTAAATAAACATAAGGTAGATAAATTTTCTTTAAATGTATGTAAACTTCAAACTTTTTGGATTCTTCAAAACAAAAGTTATAGTAAAACCAAAACTGTTTTAAGTTTGATTTTAACTTTAAAATTAAAAAAAAAAGTTTTATTGATTTCACCACTTAAACTCATTAGTTCTGAAATATAACATTATTAAAAATGTTTTTTAAGACATTATTCATGAGCTGTATCTGTGATTATGACCTTGTTTGAGAAGTGAGTTAAATTTTGTCTATTACAGAAGGTCGTTCCCGCTTTATGGAGGTGATTTTGTAATTTATCTGAGATAAAAATTTGATAAATTTAGAAGATTCGTCTGCTAGTTTTATCTTTTGACTGGAGTATAAAAATAAAAGATTTGTTTTGAATATGGCTCCTAAAATTAATAGATGAATCGAAAGTAACGTAACTGCACTTTTCGTGGAGAAATACTTCGTACCACCAAATTATAAAGCGGTGTAAAATTCGCGTTTATTGCATTTCTAAAAAAATATTTTCATAAAATATTAAATTTGAAAGGAAAAAAAAAAAAAGAAAAAAAGACACTATCGCACTTTAAACAATTTGAGCCAATAGACCTTATAATCTACGGAATTATGATAAAGATTTTTTGTTGTTTTCCTGTAAACAACTTTAGTACTAGATTCACCAAAATCAATGGGGTTGGTGTTATGGTGGCCTACAACTTGTGGACCAACTTTCAGCTCATTCAAACAAAGCGTTTAGAGGCTATAGTTTTCACTCTCTCATATACACACATATACTCTCGTACAAACATCAACGTAAATATAGAAAAATTAAACTCGACAGACCTTAAACTCGATACTTTAAAACCTTAAAGTCGAATTAGTGTCATGATTATAATACTTTCCTTGCATAGTATGTTTAGAAAGTGAATAAGAGAAATGGGTGTGAGATGAACTAAATAATGCATTAAATAATAGTTCTCTTCACTGGGAAAGGGAAAGTAAACTTACGAATAAAATTTATTCAGACAGCATGAATATGATTTTTTAGAAGCTCAAAATAAAATATTCCCGCTGATTGTTTCAGTTTCCAGGATATTTCTCATTCACTTTTACGTTATGTCTACGAACAATTTAAAATTCAAATTCAACATGGCAGGATTTTTAAAGTCTGCCTGTTTTAAGATCTAAGTTAACGAAAACGGTATGTAACTAGATAATGGAAATGTCGATTCATTAAGAGACCGAAAAAATATATTATAAATAGATAAATATTTGATATAATACTCTATAACAAAAAAAAAAAAAAAAAAAAAAGACTCACCAAGAAGAAGTGGGGACAAAAATTGGTGGAATGGGCGGTCCGAATGGGAAAAAAATTGGTAGATGTGATGTACATGTGGAGAAAAACAATTGATTACAGTTTCAGAAAATTTGTATGATTTAATCATGAGGAAAGGCCTCACAAAGTAAACAAGTCAATAACGCGTTTGTCTACTTCTGGCCCTTATGTACTCAGTTATTCGGCTTGGTATTAACTGATAGAGTTGGCAGATGTGCTCCTGTGAAGTATCGTGCCAAATTCTGTCCAATTGTTGCGTTAGATTTATAAAATCCCGAGCTGGTTGTAGGACCCTTTTTATGATGCTCCAAACGTTCTCAGGGGAAGAGAGATTCGGGGACTCAGCTCAACCCCACTCAGCCGCCTATTAAGGGTATTTGAAGTCACTGAAGTACCCGTTGCACATAGGACCCACGATAATGATGAATTGGTGCTTGATTCCACACTGTAAAAAAAAATTTCAGTATTTTACAACAAAAGGTGCTGGCACCGCGGCTGCCAGCACAGTTGCTGTAAAATTTACAAGCTGTTGTTATTTATGGTGCTGTAAAATTTACTGCACTTTGCTGTGAATTTTACAAGATGCTGTTTTAAAAAGTGTTGTAAAATTTACAGCAAAGTGTAGTTAATTTTACAACACTTTTTAAAACAGCATCTTGTAAAATTCACAGCAAAGTGCAGTTTATTTTACAGCACTACTAAAAACAACATCTTGTAAAATTCACAGTAGAGTGCAGTGAATTTTACAGTACCATAAAAAACAGCCGCTTGTAAATTTTACAGCAACTGTGCTGTCAGCCGCGGTGCCAGCACCTTTTGTTGTAAAATACTGATTTTTTTTTTTTTTTTTTTTTTACAGTGTAGGCAGTGATGCCAGATTGCGGATTTTCGAGGCTTCTGGGGGCAATTTTGGGGACCAAATGTTTCTGGGGACTTTTTTGGGGAATTCTAAAATTTTTGGGGACAAATCTGGGGAGTTCTTCAACTTTCTGTCAATGTTGGCAACGTAATGATTTATCCCTACGACTAGAGACTTTCAATAGCTTTATTGTTATTTGGGAATTTTTTTCAAAAATTGTCTTCATTTGGTGAAAAATCTGAGTTTAAATCATAGAAAAATCTGCTTGATATTTTTTCTATATATATATATTCTTTTTTTGAAGAAATTTTTATTTTCCGAAAGAAATCAAGCAGGGGATTTTTTTCGAAAAAAAAAAAAAAAAAAGTCCCTGATTTGGGAAAATTTGAAGACCTGTTTGGGGAAATAATTTTCGACCATCTGGCATCACTCAGTGTAGACAGGCGCCGCGCGCCATCAACGTTCAATTGCAATTAGTTGCTAATATGGGATGTTATTTTGCTGTTAATCAATAAAATTGTTCGCAAGTTTTCCAAACTTTCGCACTTTTTTGACTGGATAAGTGTTAGTAGCAATACACACTGAGAATGAGATGTTTTTCAGCTTTAGAGGAAAAATGCGTTCATTCATTGTAATTGCGATTATTTTTTTAAGTTAAAGAGTTAAATTTTAAGAGATAGAATTTATTATTATTATTATTATAAAATAGATTAAAAGATATATGTATTGCGCAACTTATGATAAAGAGTTATTAATTAGTTAAAGAGTTAAAGTTAATTTTTTTAACTGTAACGAAGCTCGATTCTGTAAAGTTGTTGTTGGTAAGTATGTATCTAAATACAACAAAGATGAGATATTTTCTAACAATAATCAGTACAGTAAGTGATCAAATTATTAGATTTTTTTTTTTTTTTTTTTTTTTTTTTTTTTACATTTTTTAGATTAAAAAAAAAAAAAAATACTAGACGAAGAGGTCTGAAACTTCATTTTTGCAAAGAACATTTAAAAGCTCATTGTTTCCACTGTCGATTTAGTCGAGAGAGGAATTAGAGGACCAACCACATATTGAAGAAGAGTGAAAATACTTTGATTCACTCTGCATCATAAAAAAACTACAAATGATTTATAACTTTAACACTTTATTGCACATACCATGTACAATATACATGTTTTGGTGCGGAAATTGCACAATTATTTAGGTCAGTATATATATATATATATATATTTTTTTTTTTTTTTTTTTTTTTTTCAGAAATTACTAATTTTTTTGACAAGTTTTTTGCTTGTAACTAGAACAGATTTCCTTAAAATTTTACCAAACATACAAAAAAATTGACAAAACATTAGAAAAACATTATTATGAAACATAAAATTAACACGTGTAATACTCGTTGAGATATGGGCATTTTTAGTAAATATCATTTTATTGCGCATGCGCGAATGATATAAAAAGTTTTACTGCATACGTTGAAAGCTAAATATATTGAGCAACTTTTGTCAAAAGCTCATTTGAATGGTTTAAAAATTAACCAAATTGTTGGCAAAAGAACGAGCTAGATTTTAGGTTTTTTCCAGAGTTGAAATTTCATAAAGGGTTTTTCACATACCACGCAGTTAATTTGATGATCCAATTATTTCAACCACATTGCGAAAGTTCTTGATTGTATAAAACCTCTTATAGGCCTATAACTTTATCATTTTTTTTATTTATTTACTAATATTTATGATATCATAAGGGGTTTTCCCAAAAAAGAACTTTTGCAACGTCATTAAAATAATTGGATCTTCAAATTAAATGCGTGGCATGGGTGAAATTCATTTTGAAATTTCAACTTTGAAAAATACCTAAGATCTAACTCGTTCTTTTGCCGACAATTTGATTAATATTTACTCTATTCAAATGAATTTTAGACAAAAATGTATCAATGTACATCTAGCTTTCAAACTGTGCAATAAAAAATTTTATATCTTTCGCGCACGCGCAGTAATATTTATTAAAATACTCATATCTCAACGAATGTTACACGTATGGATTTTCTGTTTCATAATATGTTTCTCTAATGTTTTGGCAATTTTTCAGCAATTTTTGTAAAATTTTATGGAAATACGTTCTAGTTATAAGCAAAAAACTTGTCAAAAAAATTAGTAATTTTTGAAAAAAAAAATAATAAATAAATAAATAAATAAATATAAAATATCTGTCTAAATAATTGTGCAATTCCAGCACCAAAACATACAAATATTGTGCACAGTATGTGCAGCAATGTATTAAAGTTACAAGTTATTTGTAGCTTTTTATGATACAGGGTGATCCAAAGTATTTTCGCTATTTTTGAATTTGTGGTTGGTGCGCTAACTGCACTCTGGACTAAACGATAGTGGAAACAATGAGTTTTTAAATGTTCTTTGCATGCATGAGGTTTCAGGCCATTTCGTCTAGTTTTTTTTTTTTTTTTTTTTTTTTTTCAAATAATTCGATCACCCACACTATATTAGTTAATCGGAAAAAAAACAAAGTAAAAATACAATAAAGGTTTTTGTGATGGAAGTAGTGGTAGGAAAAAAAAAAGTGCTGAATGTTATCCCTGGTACATGCTTAAATTCTTATAAATGAGTAATTGATTTCGCATTAATATACTAATAGATAGATTTCCTATATAGTATAAGACATGAACAAAAAGTACTTGCTTCTAAAGCGAAATAGAAATACTTTGAAAGTTGAAAGATTGACTTCTACAATTTCTAAATTTAAAATTGGAGATTGACTGTAAATATTACGCTGGAAAGTTTTGATTTTAAATAACACAAATTTACACATAATTGACTATACTTGTGCTGGAAACAACAAATGTAGAAACTACTGAATTAAAAAAAAAAAAAAAAAAAAAAAAATCTTCAGTTTATTTCTGGCTATTTGTAATTTAACGAATCTGCTGTAAATTCGTTTAGACTGGGCTACCAGGTTCAAAACCAGGTCATGTCCACTGGCACAGCCGTACGGAATTTTCTGTGTTTTTTCTCCAAAATTCACAGGAAATCTGCTATGGAGTGTACTTCCCTCGAACCTAGGTCCCAAGGGCAGACAAACAGCTTCAATTCTCACATTATAACCGAAATGTTTAAATTAGTCCACAAATAGATACAGAATAAAGTATTGGAAATTTTTATTAGGTTCATTTGGTTATTATTTATACACAGAATTCCTTTTTTAGAAAATATATATATATATATATATATATATATATATATATATATATATATATATATATATATATATATATATATATATATATATAGTAGGTTTTTTTTTTTTTTTTTTTTTTTTTTTTTTTTTAATGAATTGATCACACTAAGGCCAGGCCATTATGAAACCTGAATCCATTACTTTTTGACACGCTTAAAAAAAAAAAAAAATCCTTTTTATTCGTAAATACAAGAAATAGGCAAGTATTTCTTTTTCATGCACTAAAATATCTCACAGCATTTTTTTATTTTTTTTTTTATTTATTTTTTTTTTTTTATGTTAACGTAAAGACTAATAATTTTTGATAGAAGTGTGTGAAAGTGTTTTTTAGGAAACAGACCATCCATATATATATATATATATATATATATATATAATTGTTTTACCAGTGCAAAGTGTAGAATATTACCTCAATAAATTTGTATATCCATTATTCTTGAATGTAAAACCTTTTAAGTAATAATATGATGAAAATGTAATGAATAAATCTTTAAAAATCGTCATTTTAAAAATTAAAAAATATATATTAAACGGTAATTTAAACTAACGATAAAGACACATATGTATTTATTGGACTTTTAAATAATATATATCGTCTTTAATTTGAATTAAAATATTCAAAAGAATTTATATAAACACCACTTATGCAAGGTGTCTATTTTTTGGACGATGGTGAAATATGGGTTAAACACTTTCACACACTTTTATAAAAAAAATTATTAGTCTTTGCGTTTACATTTAAGAAAAAAAAAAAAAAAAATTGTGAGATATTTTAGTGCACAAAAAAAGAAATACTTGCCTATTTCTTGTATTTACGAATAAAAAGGATTTTATTTTATTTATTTATTTATTTTTTTTTTTTTCAAGCGTGTCAAAAAGTAATGGATTCAGGTTTCATAATGGCCTGGCCTCAGTGTGATCAATTCATTAAAAAATGAAAAAAAAAAAAAAACCCTACTGTGTGTGTATATATATATATAAAAGGAATTCTGTGTATAAATAATAACCAAATGAACCTAATAAAAATTTCCAATATTTTATTCTGTATCTATTTGTGGTCTAATTTAAACATTTCGGTTATAATGTGAAAATGGTATGTTTTTCATTTTGTGTGTATACACAGACATTGAAAAACATTTTTTCAATGCTTGGTAGGATATGGGTTAAACGGAAAAAAAAAGGATAGGGGGAGATTTCTTTGTGTCAGCCAAAATACTCTTAAAAGCGATTACAGAAATTCTAAATGATTTTGAAGGGTTCATATTTAATTGCAGTTTTACTTTTAATCGTAGCTATGACTGCTAAAAATGCGATATTGTTTATTAACTAATGCTTAGAACAAGAAAATGCTACTTTTTTTTTTTTTTTTTTTTTTTTTTTTTTAATGTATATAATGTTATTATTGAGTAAAAATAAATAAATAAACAAGGGAATAAATAAAAAGCAAAAAGATTTTTTTTTTTTTTAATCTTAAAACGTAAAAAAATTAAAAATCTCTAGCACCAAGTTTATATATGTCTCCTATTAAACATACAATAACACGCATTAAATTTAATGATAGACAGTTATAAATTTATAGTAATTCGCTTGCACTTTGAGACAGATGAAAAAAATAAAAAGCAAGCCTTTCATTCAATATCTACAGTAGATAAAACATAAAAGTCATATTTGTGGTATGGGCATCTGGTTCATTTTCAACTTTCATCCAGTATTTGTTTATCTTACTCAGCGAGAATTCCTCATTTTCGTTTTGACATGCTTAGTTTATAATCTGCGTTAAAAGATGTTAATTTTTTTTATTTTTTTTTAATGGACATACATGTATATAGATACAGTATAATTGATTATCCGCAAAGTTGAGAGCCATGGGTTTCGTACATAAACCGCAAAAAGACTGAATATGAAATTGAAATGACATAAAATGCATTCTAGCTTAAAAACTTGAATATATCGTATATAAAACATAATACAAACAATGAAAATATTCATAAAAAGTAAAATTATTTGTACAGCCGAACCTCATTAACGTGAATTTTATGGGGGATAAAAAAATTTTTCATGTTACCAGTAGTTCATGTTATCAGTAACTAATCCTCATTTTGACGGGGATTGTGGAAACAGTTCATATTAAAAGTAATTCACGTCAACGAGGTTTGACTGTACTTCATATACTATAGGATATAAAAAACATAAAGAAAAAAGTGTACTTAAGATGAAGCCATGGTTCAATTTGTAATCTAATTTATGCACTAAATTAAACAGTACCGCAGACATGCAAACATTTAATTTATTCCATACCATTGTGAATAACCGCCACATTTTCACACCACTTTATTTGTAGAAAAATGTTCTCCAATATTTAATTACGATTGAATATTAAAGAAAGTACCCGCCAGAAAAACTGGTGTAAAAAAAAAAAAAAAAAAAAAGCGGTCACGTCAATATTTTGAAATAAATTGAAATGTTGACGTGTTTGGTAGCGTATTCTACTGGAGAACAAATAAAGCAAAAACCACATAATTCTTCATATTTACTTCTTCTTCTTTTTTTTTTTTTTTTTTAAGCTATCATTTGTATCTGTTTATTGTTGATGATAAAAAAAAAAAAAAAACCTTTCTTCTGATTTCGCCCATTTCCCGCGCCACGAATTATCCGCAACGTGTGTAATCGAGTTTACCGTATATATATATATAGATTATTACGGATAAATCGAAATGCAGTAGTCGGTCGATACAGGTTTTTTTTTTTTTTTTTTTTTTCTTTTTTTTGAGCGCATTTTAAACACAAATTATATTGTATGGGGGGGGGGGGAGGGGGAGAAAAGTAAATCCTTTTCTTTTAGCAATTTTTCTATAAGTAAACTAATCTAGTTCTGGACATCCGAAAACATTTAAATCCATCGAAAAACGGAGATCGAAAATTTTTACGAATCCAATATTTTTTTTCTCGTTTATATTTATTTTTCAATATAAACGAGAAAAAAAAAATCCTTATTTATTTATTTATTTATTATTATTATTATTATTTTCATTTGATCAAAATATTTAAAAGGCGTAATAAATAAATCAATAAAAATAAAAATAGCACATTCCTTTCCTTAAAATATGAAATTGCGTTCTTTAGCAGCGGTTACATATATTAATGTTTTAAAATTTCTTTTATACTATTTCTATTTGGTGCCAAATGGAAAAAGAAAAAAAAATGTTTTCATTTACTCTATTTTGTCCGAAAGAAATAGATCTCTCGTTCTAATAGCTTATTTCATGACAAAAATTCAGGGCTGGAAATTTACGTCTTTTTTCAAGATATTTTCAAAATCGGAATGGCAATTTTTATCATAAAATAAACCAAAAAATTATCATTACTAAATAATGGCTGGAAAATGTCCTGAAAAAAAGGAGGGTATTTCAAATTCTACAGAAATTAAAAATTCTGGAAACAGTAAACGTAATATAATTTTAAAAAGCAGATAAATATAATATAAAATCTAATTTCAATAGGTATATCTGTTATAGCAGATATCGATTTTGAAAATAAATAAATAAATACATAAAATAAAATAAATTCAATAAATAAAAAAGAGAGAAAAATCTTCCGGGATTCAAAAACCCCACTATCGGATCACAGTTAATTAACAGCAGCGCTACATGTCGGCCGATATACACATAAATTTAAACTAGCGTAGTTGTCTGACCAAATTTTTCAAAGGTCGTTTGGATGGTGAGCAAACATCCAGGTTCAGATTATAAAACGGGCATAGAATGCAACTGGAGCCAAATTTCGGCTGATTGTCGAAATTTGCTACAGGCAGAATACTTTATCACTAGAGGTACCTAAAATTGACGCGATCATGTAAAAGTCGTTTTATTTGCTAAAATTACATTAATATTGTTTTTAAATATGTTTAATTATTTGCTGTTTTACCCAATATTACTAATTTTTTATTATCTGAATAATTATTTCGAAGCCCTTAAACTCAAATAAGTGTATCGATAATAGGGAAAGTGCGGAAAAAAACCATTAAATGAAGACTGCACGTAAAAATTACGTAACACTAGTGTTCTAGGGTTAAAAATTAATTTGTAATCATAAACATATTGAATTTGTTATAATTAATTACTTGATAAATAATTAATATTTTTTATTGATTTTCATGAGTGCAAGTTTATACACGTTCATATAAAAAAGTGCATTTAGCACTTTCTTGGCCAGCATATAACTTGATAAATGTAATTGTATGAAAAACTGAAATGTATGAAAATTTAAAAGGACTATACTGAATGATTAATAAGAAACATTTTTTTTTTTTTTTTTTTTTTTAATTAATTATAAATCGTTAAGACAAAAGTTATAGAATAGATTAGACATGTTACAATATGTTTATAACTAATGCGTTTTAACGAAATATTAATTAATAAATACAAAATATTAATATAAAAGTTAATAACTAACCTTTCTGATGAACGGACATTGCTCATTCCATGATCTTCCAGTGTTTCATTAATCGTTCATCTGCATCTCAGTTCAAAGACGCAGATGTTCCTGTCTAAAGTCCACAGGAAGTCTATTTTTACAGCATTTAGTGCTTGAATTTATTTCACAGCATAAATACTTGAAAATAAACCGCAGAAAGTGCAGGAAAAATTACAACATTTTTTTACAGTGCATCAAAACCTGTATGTATGTCAATTTGTGTCCAGTTTGCATTACTCTTTTTGGTGCGTCACTTTTAGGTTGATTTCTTTAGAAATCGACCTATTGCAATCACTTCGTTTATCTATCTACCTATCTATCTATCTATAATGAAAATTTTGTCATCACGATACCCCCGAAATAATACTCCAAATCGAACCAAATTTGGACTGTGAACTGATCTTATAAATATCTTAGATGAGTTTGTTAGCCAAGTTGCTCCGACTTTTTGTTTTCAAGAGGCAGCCACTTGAAAATTTTAAACCCACAATGTAAAAAAGCAGATTTAAAGCAAGATTTGCTTGAATTTTGATGTAAATACAGGCCACATAAAGGTCTGAATGAAGTTTGTTAATGAAGTTTATCCGCCATTTTTAATAAAGTGGCAAATATTTTAAGTTAAGCGGGGCCACTTGAAATCAGGCTACCACATGAAAATTTAAAACAACGATAACTTCCGAAATAATACTCCAAACGGAACCAAACTTGAACAGTGTCTTAACTTATCTTATAAATATCTTAGATGTGTTTGTTAACCAAGTTGCTCCGCCATTTTGTTTTCAAGTGGAGACCACTTGAAAATTTAAATTGTAAAAAGCGTATTCCGAATTTGTTTGAATGTTGATGTAAATACAGACCACATAAGGATCTCAATGAAGTTTATTAATGAACTATATCCGCCATTTTTAATAAAGTGGCAGATATCTTAAGTTAAGCGGTGCCACTTGAAATCAGGCTACCACTTGAAAATTTAAAATCATAATAACTTCTGAAATAATACTCCAAATCAAACAAAATTTGGACAGTAGCTTAACTTATCTAATAAATACTTTAGATGAGTTTTTTAACCAAGTTGCTTCGCCATTTTGATTTCAATTGGAGACCACTTGAAAATTTAAAATTCAAATTGTAAAAAGCGTATTCAAAATTTGTTTGAATTTTGATGTATACATAGATTACATAAGTGTATCAATGAACTTTATCCGCCAATTTTAATAAAGTGGCGGGTATCTTAAGTTAAGCGGGACCACTTGAAATCAGGCTACCCCTTGAAAATTTAAAATCATAATAATCTCTGAAGTAATACTTCATATCGAACCAAATTTGGACAGTATCTTAACTTATCTTATAAATTTCTTAGATGTGTTTTTTAACCAAACTGCTTCGCCATTTTGATTTCAAGTGGAGACTACTTGAAAATTTCAAATTCACACTATAAAAAGCGTATTCCGAATTTGTTTGAATTTTGATGTATACATAGACCATATAAGGGTCTCAATTGATTAATGAACTTTAACCGTAATTTTTTGGAAAGTACCGGCTATCTTTTACTAAAAGGGCTACTTGAAATCAGGCTCCCACATGAAAATTTAAAATCATGATAACTTCTGAAATAACACTCCAAATCGAACAAAATTTAGACAGTGATATTATCATATAATTGTCTTGAACGTGTTCACTGGGCAACTTGTCCCGACATCTTGTTTCTAAGTTGCAGCCTGTTGAAATCACACTGCCACATGAAAATATAGCATCACGGTAACTTTTAAAATACTAAACTAATTCAAATAAAAGTTGGATAGTGAACTTATGGTTCAAATAACTAAGATAAGTTCATTTGGTGACTTCATCCGCAATTTTATTTACAAGTGGCGGCCACTTGAAAATTGTCAGTATGGTAACTTTAGTAATACTGAATCAATTCACATCAAATTTGGATAGTGAAGTTATCATTCAAATATCTCAGATAAGTCCGCTGGGCATCTCACTCCGCTTTTTTTTACAAGTGGTGCCAAGTCAAAATTTCTTATGACGATAATTTTTGAAATACCTATTTAATTTAAAATAGAACTATACAATGAACTTATCATACAAATATATTGGATGATTTCACTGGGTAAGTTGTTTCGCCATTTTGTTTCCAAGTCGCAGCCACTTAGACTGCCACTTGAAAATTTGCCATAATAATAACTTTTGAAACGCGGCACTGATTTGAACCACAGTTGGACAGTGAAACTATGCTTCAAATATCTTGGATGTGTTTGCTGGGCAACTTGTTCCACTGTATTGTTTCCAAGTGGCGGCCACTTGAAAATTTGTTATTACGGTAACTTTTGAAATACTTAATCAATTCAAATCAAAGCTGAAAAATGGATTTATCATTCAAACAACAAAAATCTAGAAATCTCACTTAACTCGTGAACCAATCACATTATTGCGTCTATCTTTGGTATATCGATAATAAGTACTTTCTCGTCAAAAGTCGCCAAAAAAGTCGCCATGGGGTAAAGTCGACACATTTTTGCGCCAAATCCAATACCTGCCTTATTGGATATTTTAAATACGTTTTTAAGGAAAAAATAGGCTATTTTAATGCTAAATCAAACTAGAAATGCAGAAAACCTTTGGAGTGCATGGGTTCAAACATGGCGCTCAAAATGGCCGCCGAAATCTTTTTGCTCGGAAGTAAGCAAAGAAACGAGGAAGATGAGAAAATGACAATTTCAGGTTCAAACATTGTGTATTGCAAGTTTGCAAACGTAAGAAAACAATCATTTAAGAGTTTTAGTTCCCTATCATACTATAGATGTAGGATATTAAGTAATCGTGAGCATTTTCGACCTCAAACAAATCGGACATGGTGTTCGTCTTTAGTGTGTCTGTTAGTTTGTTACTGGGTTAGTAAGCTAATGTCTTATTTTGTTATTTTGTTAGTCTGTGTACACGATACATTAATCAACCCTTCCATCACATTGTTTTAATATGATGACATTTGAAAAACATATAAAAAATTAACCTGCTCTTCCGACTAATTGGGAAGGTCGTGTTTGATTTTTGTGCAAGTGCAGGATTTTTCCATTGTTCTTGCAAAAAAAAAAAAAAAAAAAAAAAAAAAAAAACTTACAACTATTTTTATTAATACAGACTAGATGCGCTTAACATGTCGCAAATTTATATGCAAATATATGCTACAAATATTAAAATATGTACTAACATATTTTAATCTTTACTTTCTTTCCAAAACATTTTTCATTTGTTTTAGTATATTTCTAAATCCTATTTTTCTTTTTTTCTAATATATATATATATATATCGGGGGGGAGGGGGGTACGACGGTGCAAAAATCTAGATCCCCGTCCTACCGCTAAATTTGTCCTGGGAAATCTATGGTAGCTGCAGTCACGAATTTTGGTGCGTAAATTGTTTACATGTATCCGACACCTATTGTAACGGGCTTTTGAGAAATCCCCTTTCCCTCCTCGGGATCGTGTTCAATAAACACGTTTCTAAGTGAAACCTTGTTACAAATTATCTCAGTGAGATTAATTTTTATGTGCAGGTTTGTTATATGTACCCAACACGCTCTATAAAGAATTTTATCATGTTTCCCTCTTTCCTCCCTTTAAACCTTTAAAAGTGGAGGGAAACACGCTTTCTATCGTAACTCTCCTCTAAATTATCTCAAGAAAGCAATTCTTTGATGTATCGATTAGTTATACGTACTCAGTACACACAGTACAACGAGATTTTGCGAAATTACTTTCCACTCCTGAAAATAGAAAGGCAGGGGGAAAAAATGTTTTCAATCGTAAACTTGTTCCAAATTATCTTAAAAGATCTCATTCTGGTTTGTGGGTTGTTTATACGTATCCAACACGTAGTATAAAGAAATTTTGCGAATTTCTCTCTTTCCCCTCTTTAAAAGCGGGGTGTAAATATGTTTTCAAATATAACGCTGCTCCAAATTATCTCAAGAAGGCGATTTTTTGATGTGTTGGTTGGTCATGTGTATGGAACACGCAATATAAATATAATATGCAAAATTATCCCCTCGGGTGGGACAAAAAACACGGTTTCAAGCTTAAATCTGCTTCAGATTTCCTTACAATGACGTATTTTGTGGGTAGGTGTTGATTATGTGTACGCAATTTACACTTTGATGGGATTTCGCAAAATTTCTAACATATCCGCGAGGTGGGGAGAGTGAAAAGCAGGTAAGTCACTATCGAAAGCAGTGAGAACCCGGACTCTTCATGTCGCTAGCGGGAAAATAACTACTAAAAGCATCAGGGAAATTAAAGTAGGTTTTTTCTTTTGACGTTATATTTAATCAATTGTGTTATAACTAAGTCCTTTTAAAAGTCGGAGTATAAATTTATTCATTATTTATCCTCTGTTTTGTATAAGTTCACGAGCTGAACAATAAGTATAAAAAAAAATGAATTTAATGATTTGATTTTTATGTAAAACATGATCGCCTGCTATCTGTAAAAAAGTGTAGGAATTAAAAGCTTATGTGATGCGTGTGGCATCTATGAAAAATGTTTAAAAAGTAGAACAGAATAAAGAAAGCAACTACGTTGATTGCATTTGGTTATATAGTTTGAGTTTTTAAATTTTAATTTAAGTGTTATCTACCGTAGGAATAATTCCTTGTGTTAAGTATATTGGGAATTGTTATGCGAGCACAAATTGATGCTACTTTATTAATTTTTAAAGTGTAGATAATAACAACAGGCGCACAGTGGATCGAACAATGTTAAAATACGAACATAGGCCCAAAAATCAGTCTCTAAATAACTGATATTTTGCAGTGAAATTATTTAAAAGAGTAGCTAAAAAATACAAATATATGGTTATTTCTTCAATTACACGAAGTTTTATTATATATAAATAAGTTCAAAACGAAAACTTTCAGAAATAAGATTTTTTGATGAATTTCACTGACTTTATTTGAATAGCCATCAAGTGGCATTTAAGATAACTATGAAAAAATATGAAATAAAAATACTTTTAATAATGTCCTAATAAAAGTTTAAGGTACATCTGCCAACATTTAGTTGTTACTTTCCGAACACTATAGTGAGGAAAGTATTGTAATCATGTCAAAAATCCGAATTCGAGATTTTGATGTTTCTATACGTTTCAAGGTCCAACGAGTCCGTTTTCACTATTTTTACGATGATGTATGTATGTGTGTGTGTATGTATGTGTGTATGTATGTGTGTATGTGTGTGTATGTATGTGTGTATGTATGTGTGTATGTCTGTGAGTGAACACGCTAGCGTCTAAACGCTTTGTTCGAATAAGCTGAAAGTTGGTACGTATATTGTAAGTCACCATAGTACGAACCCTATAGATTTTGGTGAATCTAGCACTTATAGTTTTTTTACAGGGACACAAAGAAAAATTCTTCATCATTATGGCCAAGGGACCAAAATCTTAAAAGTGCGATAGCATCTAAACGCCTTATTGAATTGAGCAAAAACTTTATACACATATTATAGGTCACAGATACTCAATTTGTATAGATTTTGGAGAATCTAGCACTTATAGTTTTTTTACAGGGACACAAAGAAAAATTCTTTGCCAAATTTTTAAAAGTGCGATAGCATCTAAACGCCTTATTCAATTGAGCAAAAACTTTATACACATATTATAGGTCACAGATACTCAATCTGTATGGATTTTGGTGAATCTAGCACTTACAGATTTTTTACAGGGAGACAATTCTTTCAAAACAGGACAAAAATTCTTTATCTTTATGGCCTATGAGACCAGCGATAGCATCTAAACGCCTTATTCAATTGAGCTGAAAATTTGTATGAATATCATAAATCACTGTTGCACTAACTATAAGCATTTTGGTGAATCTAGCATTTATAGATTTTTACAGGGACACAACGAAAAATTCTTTATCCTTATGATCTAAGGGCTCAAAGTTCAGTAGCGTTAAATAAAACCTCGTGTGATATATGGAGAAAAATACTCAAACACTCTGTTATGGTTTTCTCTTTTTTGTTTGTTTAGCAACTCCTCTTTCTTTATTTTATCTACAAAACTGTTAGTTACTCAATGTTCGGAAAGTCGAGTGGAGTCACTCCAGATTTTTTTTTTTTTATGTTGTGATTCACGCATGGAATGTGAATATAAAATTAACAACAAAATTAAATTTATAAGTTGTGTAACTTTTTTTGTCCAAAATTGTCCAAAATTTCAAACACATTTTACTACTCCCAAAAGTATACATTTTAATCCGTGAAAAGGATATTCGCCACAAATCGCCACTTTTAAAGAAAAATAAATTTTTATTCTGTTCACCCCTAAATTATCAATCGATAAATTTATCTGAATAACTGTATACATGAATGACAGAAAATATATTAAAATTTTTATAGTGAAAATATTATAGAAATTAGATGATTAAAATAGATTTAATAAATCAGAAATTATTTCTTATATTTTTAAATATTTAATAAAATAATTAATTTTACTTTAAAGGTACGGGAAATTACCGTTGGACCCCAAAAAGCGGGGAAATGTAAATACTTGCTGTGATATGTCATAAAATGTTAAAATTAAATAAATGTTTAATGTTCAACTACTAAAGTTAAAATTAAATAATATAATCCCATATTACGATTTATAGTAAAAGTTTCTGTGCAATAAAAATAAATAACAAATAATAAATAATAAATAATAAATAAATAATAAATAAAATTCAAGCGAACTAGACCTGAAGATGTCCACAAGTAACTATGCTTGGACGAAACGTCGTGATGTTCTTCCTTTTAACTTGTATACTGTAAACTTTTAAACTAAGTCTCTTGACTTGAATTTTAACGTGTAAAGTGCTGTGTTTTTATGTTTTATCAATAAAAATAAAGACAAATGTGAGTTTTTCATAGAGTTTGTCAGTAAATGCTTGCATGAGTTTTCTATTGAAATACTACATAAGAAAAAGAAGCAGTAATGCGATGATATATTTAAAATTGTGTGCTAAATTACCGTAATTTCTGGTAGATACCCGCAGGTTATATAATCCAGTTTTGCACAAGAAATTTCAATTGATAAATAAATTTATATTTGTACGAGCTCTTCCTTCGAAAAAGTATAGATTTCTCTATTAATAAAATTTCTGGTGGAGAAATGACACATCTTACCTGCGGCTTATCTACCAGAAATTACGGTAATTATGTTATGAATATAGATTTTCTTCACGAAATTTTTATCTATTTCCTTTTATTCTCTTCTTTTTTGCAACATTTGTTTCTTTATCAGGTATGTATCAAAATACCTGTTTGCAGCAGAAAAATATGATACCGTTTAACCCTTTTATAATGCAAAATTTTCCTCAAATGTCACATTAAACTAATTTCACGAATAAAAATTGATGTAAAGAAAAAAATTCATTTAGCTTATTAGAAATAATTAATTTTAATTTTGACACATTATTCTCTTAGTTAAACGCAAACTTCTCACAACCCATTGTATTAGCATAAGCAGAATTGCCACAAATGACTGCTTTTTTTTTTTTTTTTTTTTTTTTTTTTTTCGCACCAATGTTTTAAAAATAATATTTATACTGATATTTTTCTACATAAATGATACACATGAATCATTATTTAAAAAAAAATGGTGCCAGTTGAATAAAATGATAGTGAATTTGGTGAGGAAAATATTCCTGTGGCCTTATAAAGGGTTAAAAAAAATCATAGAATCGCTTTTAGTATCATACATATATACATATTTAAATCGAAATGTGACAAAAAACATCATACATAGATAATAATTATACTATAACCTTCCTATGTTCGCCACTGCCTATACTTCGATCCACTGTGAGGCGCCAGCTTTTACATAGTTACAAGTTTATATCAGTAGGAGAAAAAGTCGGGAATTTCCGGTGTCCATTTCGTGGCTTTACAAATTATATATATATATATATATATATATATATATATATATATAAATTCTTACTAGGAGAATAAACTAATTGCCTGCACTTTTTTAAAAATATAACCAAAATTCGAAAATGCTCTCCCACATATACCAATACTAACTGTGGTACGTTGATATCAATATGAAAGCGTGGTTATAAAAATGAGAATACAAGGAATTTCTATCAAATGGAATCTGCGAAAATCTAAATAGTCAAACATAAGTAAAAACGATGCCTGAATTCTCTTATATAGTACTTGCAACGATCATTTTTTCTTTTTTAAACATACTTTAAAGGTCGTTTATCGTCACACTATTTAGTATTATTATAACAGTGAAAGTATTTGCAAATGATATAGAAAAACATTTTGAAATTAACATTGTGTATTCGTTGCATTTAATGTTTGACATAGTATAAAATTTTACTGAAAGAGACATTGCTATAAAGAATGTATAAAAAAAAATCACATGACAAACTTTCATATTCATGTAATTAAACTTAAATTAACTATGCTTAATCACTAAATCGAAATTATGAATAAACGCAATTAATTGATTAAATGAACTAGAGTAAATATTCTTTAAAACAGAAAATCCGAACATATTTAAGTAAACTTAAAAAACAATGCAACAACAAACCTATATAATCCTTGCAACGATCTTTTATGTTAGTTTAATGGTCCATTTATAATAACTTAAAAGACATCATTAATGAGACACAGTAAAGAATATATGTACAATCCATCATGCATATATTTTCTGTTTGTTACGTAGCTAGCGAAAGTCTGACAGGAAGCATAACTGGTGATTTAAAATGCATTACACGCTTTAATAGAAGGCATATTATATTATACAATCTCTGTATTAGATCATAAAAGATTTTTTTCAATAATGCAAATAGTTTTTTTTTTTGTTGTTTTTTTTTTTTACGTTTCCTGTTCATAAATTTTAACAAAACAATAATAAATGGAGTCTTGATTTTTTTTCCTGTAAAATTCACAGTGCCAAAAAGATTCTCAGAAACATTTTAAATATCTGAATTATTTTTTTTAGGAATTAATGTAGAAATAGTTTACATAATGATGCTATTTTTTTGGATTCGAAAGGAAATTAGAACGCATATTCCTCAATGCATGAGATTAGCCAATACGATATTACAAATTTACTTTTCCACTAAAAGGAAATTAAAAAAAAAAAAAAGCAGGGGGAGTTGTGAAATTTTGGAACAGCTTTGGCTGTATCATTTATACTTAGTATGGTTATTCTACCTTCAAGTTCATATACCAATACGCAATTAAAAGGTTTCTCACCCGCCATTTAGGCGTGTAGAAATGGGTGTAAAAACAGTGTACGCTTTGTAATTTAGAAACTGCTTGATCTAAAAAACTTGATATTTCGTATGAAAATTTTTAATTTAAAATCATATTTACGATAAAATCATAATTCGATGAAGATTTTATATACTGACGGTACTTTAATTTACCATTAGATTAAAAAGCATATAAAATCGAATTTATAAAGGACTGATAAAAATACATATAAGGATACAATGTAAACATTTCATTTTCATCTCTCTACATCGCACTAGACATTACATAAAGGCATTTTTGTGCAAGAAAAGGTTTTATAGAGCACTTTTGTTGGTTTTGATGCTGGGCATGTTTCCTAATCCTTGCTTACGCTATAATTCATTTATATATTAATTGAAAAATCTGCCATCAAAATTAGAAAAATATATAGATGATGAAAAATAGATACTGCTCTATAATTTTCTCCCTCCTAACTCTCCCCCCCCCCACGTCCGAAAAAATTGAAAATATAAAAAAAAACAGATAACGCTTTGGAAATATCCCTAAGAAGACACACGAACATTCTCAACCTCATTTTAATGATTATGATAGAGTTCTACTTAAAAATGCTGATTTTTCGAAAATTCTTCCTCCCCCCATCACACCCCCAAGCTCTTTAAAATTAAATATTCTAAATTTCACAGATTTATTTATTTTTATTTATTTTTATTTTTTTAAGCTTTATAGTCTTCACGTGTGCAATTTCTTTACTGTGAAGAAATTACGAGTTTCGTTTGCAAACGTGTTCGTACTTCTTGCTCCCCCAGTGATAAAAGGGGAGAGTTTCGTCAAACCCCGTCTAACTAAGATTCGATGTTCCAAAATTAACCTTAACACCAAAACTTATTACTCCATCTTCCAAAGAATCGCCAAGGCCGTGCTGAGTCAATCTGTTAGTGAGTGAGAGTTGATATACTCTTTTATATATACTGATATATAGTTAAACATATAATTTCATAAATCAATATAACCTTGAATTTGAGATGCATGAACGAAAGATTCACTAAGTTGTGAAGTCTAGACACAGTATGAAATTCTTTTAACATGTTTGACAACAGTAACTGCAATTATATCACATTCCAAACATATAATTCTAACTGTATCTTCCGCAGCAGTAAAGTAACTTCAATGAAGCGATTTTAACCGCCTTTTGAATGTAAAAGTAAATAGATGCACATGCCTCTTATATCAATTTGTAATTCTCGTCATTCTTTTCCAAGGATAATCAATAGATGCTTAAGTATAATCGTATAGAAAATTGAAGAAAAGAAATAACATCTGTCATCTCATTACATTTATATTAACTCAACATAATTCATTATAATATTCATATTTAGTCCGTAGATGATGCATTCCAAAATCTAATGAGCACCGATTTAAGTAAAGGTTCTAGCAAATTAACAGTTTTGTTGAAATTTGTTCATTGGATTGTGGAATATAATATCGAGAAAAATTTGGTAACATATAGGCGCACAGACAGACATTTTATATTAAAAAAAAAAAATAGTAATCATGTTGAGGTTATCTAGCCATGGGAAAATCTTCTGCAATTTAGAAGTGAAAAGTTTTAATAATTCAATACTTTCTTCTTATATATAGAAGAAAGTAAAAATTACATGCATAGTGTTTCTTGTAAATCGCACAGTGTAGTATCGCTAGACCTATCGTTTCATTCAAAATATTGTTTTTTTTTTCTAGAATATTGTAATTTTGTGTAAACAGTCATTTATGTACATTGCATTAAATTAAAATTGCATGTTTCATTAACAATCACACCCTTTTTACCAATAACCTATCACATTAGGTGGAAAAATATTTCGCTTCAGCCGTTTTATCTATAATTTATACCAAAAACATTTAATTTGTGTTTCTTTGCATTCCTTCAATGAATTTTATTATTATTATAATTTTATTTATTTATTTATATATATATTTTTTTTATCCTTTTACATATCTTTTCTAAAATAAATATATAATATTCAAAATAAATTTCGAAGAATTTGTTTTCCAGAAACACAAAAAATAATGATAATAAAAATAAATGAAATAATTATAATAATTAATATGAACAACAGGAAAAAACTGCAATTAAAATTTTTGAAATCTCAGGCTGAATACTTGTTTTTTCAATAGTTACTAGAAACGTAATAGGAGATCCGTTTGAAAGTAAAATAGAGAATTGTTTTACAGCCATTAATAATTTTTTTGTAATAACAAGAAAATTTTTATCTATTTCGTAAACATTAATGAGTTGCTCTTACGAAAACGAAAAAAAAACTGTAACCTTTATTTTTGTAAATTTACAGAAGAGAGAGAGAAAAAAGAATAATAAGAATTAAAAAGTGTCTCTTAATTGACGTTTTTTTTTTTCTTTGTGTATAATTAAATAAAACTAGTATATTGCCGTTAATACAAAACTTTCTTCTATAATTTCATGTTCAAATTCAGACAGTATAAAATATTTATTAAAATTATTATTTCTTAAACTTACTTTCCACGTCAAATGAAAACGATATTTAAACACAGATAGACAGGTTCGAAATTAACAGTGGTCCATTCACCTGGGACCACAGAATTATTAAATAGACCAGCAAAATGTAAATTCTAGTCGCTCGTTGGACCAGTGAAGCTTTTCAGTTTTTTTTTCTTTTTTCTTTTATTTAAAACTGCCCGTAAAACTTTCACAGAATAGTATATTATAACATTAGTAAGTGCACTTTTTTTAAAAATAATTTTCAATATCACCTATTCTCCATAATGTTTGATATAATTTACTTTCATAAACTTTTTTTTTTAATTCTCAATAGTAAATATGTGACATTAAGTGCGTTTATTAAAGTATAAAATTTTGATTTAAATCAGACATCCATTGTATTTTTTAATTAATTTACAAAATTTATCATCTTTGTCTAGTAAATTTATAAACAATCAAAGTCTTAGTGAAATAAACAGTTTACATATTTTTTTTTTTTTATTTTAAATATAATAGAATGGAAGATCCGACCACTCTAAGTACATAAGGATCAGTGAAATATGAAAATTACTGATCCTGCGGACCTATAACTTTGTTTTCTTAATTTCTACCCCTGGATATAGGTAACACTAATTACTGTACTCTGCCTATATAGACGATATCTGAAAAAAGATGTTTTTTTAATTAAAAATAGTCGATAAATTTGTTTTAACATCATAGATCTATGGTTATACCACTGATTTTAAAGGTATTGATGGCTTCTTTTCATAGATGAGCATATTGACAATTTACACCACCAGAGGAGTGCTTCCCTACACGGGGACAGTCGGTGCTCCTATCTATAGATCGTATTCTTCTTGGAACTAATAACTTGGACAACTATTACAAATACACACACACACACACACACATATATATATATATATATATATATATATATTATTTCACTTTGAAAAGAAAAAAAAATCCCATTATGTACTGTCGGCAAAAGAAAGGGGGAAGAAAAAACAGCACAACCCCCCGACTAATTTCGCCGTAAATTATCGTAGAAAAATGTGACCATGCCGATCGATTTGTAATAATGTTTAGTTATTAATGCAATAGTTACATCACGCTTAGTGTGGCGTCGACACATTAAAATAATTTTTCTTTAATAGAAACGCATATTTTTGACTGACTGCATATTCGAATTTCTGAGTTCAAGGCGGTTCGGAAAAGAAGTGGTTTATATACTTTAATTACTTGTTGATAGAGTTACAAGAAAAAATCTTTTAAGATAAATTCCTATATTTAAAAAAAAAAAAAAAATTAAGTTATCACACAGAAAAGTAGTATGTCCATTCAGATAATATCCGGTAAAAAAGTATCACAATTTGAAATATAAAATAAATTAAAATAATGCTATTTAAGAAATGATGTGAGTATCTAATCTTACTTTAACCAGTGGATCTACAGACCAGAAGCCTCAACGTCCTACTTGTCTCATTCATTAGTGTGCAAATCATTTTCACTTATTATATAGTATTTAAAATAATCATATGTATGATTAAATCATTACAGAAATAGACATGATTTTGAGGGGGCTGCCGCACTCCTCCAATCCTCCGTTATATCCGTCTGTTTATACCAATCTGTATACGTATAGTATATGTATATATATATATTTCCTTGAAACTCATAGCCTTGTTTTTATTCCTTTTAACTCATAAACATTTGTACCGAATTTCATGCAAAATGATTGCTTAAATCATCGGAATTATTTTTTATAGCCCTGTAAACTAATTACTTTATCTATGCCGACTATTTTTAAAAGATATCTTGCTTTTAACATTATATTAATGTTTGTTTATTTAATTAAGTTTAATGGAATGTGACCATGTTAAAAGCCACTTATAAGAAATACCGTCTATAGACCGTAATGGTAGAAAATTCTTTTGAGTGTCCCTGTACACGAGACACACTGGTTAAACAAACAAACAAAAATCTGATGTGGGCACCACATGACTTCCTTATACACTTTTAGAAATATACATAATGTTAAAAAACATTGTCACTGGACCCGAAACAGTTGGCTAAAAATATTTTTTAAAAAATGTGCCTTGAGGGGACTCATTTAAAAGTTGAGTCTTGGGGGGGGGACTCATGTCAAAGTTGTGCCTTGGGGGGGACTCATGTCAAAGTTGGGCCTTGGGGGGACTCATGTCAAAGTTGGGCCTTGGGGGACTCATGTCAAAGTTGTACCTTGGGGGGACTCATGTCAAAGTTGGGCCTTGGGGGGACTCATGTCAAAGTTGGGCCTGGGGGGACTCATGTCAAAGTTGTGCCTTGGGGGACTCATGTGCTTTGGGGGGGACTCATGTCAAAGTTGTGCCTTGGGGGGGACTCGTGTCAAAGTTGTGCCTTGGGAAGGGGACTCATGTCAAAGTTGCACCTTCGTGGGGGACTCATGTCAAAGTTGGGCCTGGGGGGGACTCATGTCAAAGTTTTGCCTTGGGGGGACTCATGTCAAAGTTGTACCTTGGGGGACTCATGTCAAAGTTGGGCCTTGGGGGGACTCATGTCAAAGTTGCGCCTTGGGGGGACTCATGTCAAAGTTGTGCCTTGGGGGGACTCATGTCAAAGTTGTACCTTGGGGGGGGGACTCATGTCAAAGTTGTGCCTTGGGGGTCTCATGTCAAAGTTGTGCCTGGGGGGGACATGTCAAAGTTGTGCCTTGGGGGGGACTCATGTCAAAGTTGTGCCTTGGGGGGACTCATGTCAAAGTTGTGCCTTGGGGGGGACTCATGTCAAAGTTGTGCCTTGGGGGGAGGGACTCATGTCAAAGTTGTGCCTTGGGGAGGGGACTCATGTCAAAGTTGCGCCTTGGGGGGACTCATGTCAAAGTTGTGCCTTGGGGGGGACTCATGTCAAAGTTGTACCTTTGGGGGGGACTCATGTCAAAGTTGTGCCTTGGGGGTCTCATATCAAAGTTGTGCTTGGGGGGGACTCATGTCAAAGTTGTGCCTTGGGGGGACTCATGTCAAAGTTGTGCCTTAGGGGGGACTCATGTCATAGTTGTGCCTTGTGGGGACTCATGTCAATGTCATTTTGAAAAGATTTTGATGAAATTCTGGCAAAAGCAGAATTTAGTTTAGGACGGAGGACTATTAGTTTTTTTTTCTTCCCAATTATAACATCGCTTTCAAATTATTCAATTATATTTTCGATAAATTTTAGATTTCGATAAATGTCCATCGAAAAATGATTTCGACAAATGGCCAACTATCGAAAACGATAACGCAAAAATCGCTGTCTGAGACTAATAGGCCCTCAGTCCTAAAAATGAATTATCACCGTGACCTGAGCTTTTCTGAAAGTTAGTTAAAAACTGATGCAAGATTTGTACTGGTAACGCTGCCGAAGACAGCAGGGACCCTTAACAGTTTGCTAAAAGTATTAAAAAATTGCATTTTCACCGTGTTCTGATCTAGTCTGAAAGTTTCAAATGTCTAGCTAGTCGTGAAGTTAGTTAAATAAATTTTCTGTTGAATCACATAAACGCTGCTGAGGGCAGCAGCAGGTATCGGAAACAGTTGGCTAAAAATATTTAAAAAATGCATTGTCAACGTGTTTTGAGCTTTTCTGAAAGTTTCAAATGCCTAGCTAGTCGGGAAGTCAGTTAAATTGCATGATTTCTCCAAACCGTTTTTGAGTTATTACCGTTTTTTGATACATTATGGCCAAAACCTATGTATTTTTAATCACTATGAACCTAATTTTCCTAAATATCTCCAAAACGGAAAATCATACAAAGTCCAAAAAGGGAGGTGCACAACTAGATGTTATAACAAACCTATGTACCAATTTGCAACTTTCTACGACCAACCGTTTTTGTGTTATGCGACATACGGACACACACACAAACACACATACATACAGACGTCACGAAAAATCGTGTAAAGTCGCTTATATCTCTAAAACGAGAGCTCGTGTTAAGACGACACTTGCAGGTGTACAACTAGACATCATGACAGTCACACGTATAAATTGGCAACATTCAGCGATCATTCGTTTTCGAGCAATGTGAAATACAAAATCCATTTCGCAAATCGGGATTACTATACTTCCTTTGAAACCTTTGGACGGCCCCTGCCTGCCTGGGCTCAGCCAAGCTTAACGGGTTGGATGCCGTCCGCCGGAGCGAATAAATCGCCAGATCACCGCGTGGAAGCTGCTGGGCAGCAATGTAACTAGACGCCAAAGCTCAGGAATTGCAGCACGCTCCAGATGTTAAGGAATTTGGAATAAGTGCACTAACTAGCTGAGAGTCGAAATAACCGGAATTATACAAAATTAAACAATTTTGAATTTAGGCAGGGAGGAGGAAAAAAAAAAAAAAGAAAAGAAAAGAAAACGCTGGGGGAGCCGCTAAAGTTAGTTGTGCACACAATAATTAAAGCCGAAAGAGGAGGCCATTTGAAAAGGGGAAGGGGACAACACTTATGATTTGAGAAAGACGAGGGAGGAACAATGAGATTATAATAAAAAAAAAAAAAAATTACGTGAAGCCACTGGGGGATGGAAGATAGTTTTGGGCGCATAGCGAAAATTTTGAAGTTTTTGAAGTGGCAAGGCCTAATCCTAATTGGGAGGGAAATTACTATGCGCAGGGAGGCCGAATGGAGAAGAGAAAGAGGGACCATCGCAATTTTGATCCACCACGGGAGGATGGTTCCCCCCGTACTATACTTCCTTATACTTTGTATAAGGAAGTAAAAAAAGTATAAACTAATTCATTGGAAATAATTAATATTTAATCAAATTTGACATCACTAGATGATTACAGAATGCCATCGGAATTCTTTTGTGTGATCCTCTAAATAAATTATTTAGTCTGTACATACCTTTTTTCTACAGAAAACATTTTTCAAACGTCTTAATAATGTATGTTAATTTCATTTTGTTGAACACAGCATAGACGCGTTAAAATGAGCTTGAGGAAAATGTGTCTATAGGCTCTACTGGCGTTGCCAACGAACCATAAACATTATATAAACCAATAACAAGTAATAATAATGATAAAAAAAGGTCAATTCCTACTAAGGTCAACAAAGAAAAATTTTATTTTAGTTATGTTTTGTTAAATAATTACAAATATTTGAAAAAAAAAAAAAAAACTGTATTAACATCAAGTGTCATCCACTACAAGTTTAAAAAAATGGATTTGAACATGAGTGGATGAATAAAAAGTATTTTATAAATTACTGAAAAATTTAACAAGATATATAAATATATATAGGGAGAGTGTGAACTAATAGTAGGAATTGAATAATTATAAGATTAAAAAAAAAACTTTTTATATACCATGTTTTAAATTTTCTGATGAATCATAGAGCTCTTATCAATGTGCATAAAATTTTTAAAGTGATAATGACGTCAATTTTTGTGAGGTGCATAATTTAACATTTTATAATTTTTTTTTTATGTTCACGTTTAATTAAATGTATTTATTTTTTTGTCAAAGAAAATGATCTCGTAAAAATTTTTTTTGGCACCAATTAAATTATAGCTAATATTTTAATGGCTATTTTAACGCTATTAGGGTGTTATTATTTTCATATTTTAGATAATTATAAGAAAACCACTCAAAAATTTGAAAATCGGACTTCGAGGTATTGTGTTGTCATCGGGTTGTGAGCTATTGGGAAAGTTTCAAATGTCTAGCTAGTAGGGAAGTTAGTTAAAATTCGATTGCAAGATTTGTACCGGGCAAACAAATAAACACACGAATGGTTGAACCATCGATCTCCGATAATTTTAAATAAAGTTACTGATTTTTTCATATTTAACCTTTTTTTTTTTTTTTCATATTTTATTTTATTTTATTTTTTTTTTTTATTTTTTTTTTTTAGTGTTATACTATCGCTCTAATGCGGAAGTCGTCTACATTATCATGGAAGATTTTTTTTTTTAAATAATAATACTAACAAACTATTTTTACTGAGTGAATTTGCATAGCAAAATACAGAAGAAAGTCATGTTGTGGCAATAGCATACTAGTTTTTTTAATTGTGCTCAAAATAAAGCTTTTTTTTTTTTTTTTTTTTTCAATTTTCTTCTTTCTCTCAACCACATGTGAATATGTATGTATCTGTCACAACTGTACACAGACACGCACACACATACATATATTCTTCCTTGGCTTTGGTCTGCTGACATATTACTACATTAGCCTGCTTTGCGCATTTAGTTGGTATTTAGTAGATAATTTCATTTATTCACCATTTTCAGTTTACCATTTATTTGAGTAATATAAATACAAATTTACATATTTTACGTATATTATTATTTTACTATTATTATTATTATTATATATATATATATATATATTTTTTTTTTCATCTGTTCTTTTTTCTAGAAAAAATATATTTAAAAAAATAATTTTAAGAATAAATTATTTGTTTACTATCACAAAATTTTCATTTCGATAAGAACACTATTTATGTAACAACACCAACAAAAAAGTATTTATAGCATATCTTTTGTTATAACATTATGCATTAATGCTTCAGTTCAAAATATTTATTGATGTCAAATAACAGTATCACAGTGCGAGAATATATAAAATATATCCCTTCGGAATCTGTTCTGATTTTCCTAACTACGTGCATCAAAATTTATTTCAAAATTAATATCTGATTGTACTCGAGGACATTCGCAATAAATCAACTCAATTTGTGATAAAAATGAAACCTAATTTAAAGAATAATAAAAGGTACTCATAAAGGCTGAAGGGCGTTAAATGAACGGAAAGAGTAGTTTTGATTTTTGCAGGACTTTTTTTTTTTTTTTTTTTTTTAATGAAAATTATATTTTAAATTCTACAAGTTGTGAAGACACCGCCTTTGAATAATAATAATAATAATGTAAGAACGAATTTAATTTCAGGTGTACAATCTGAATTTTCTGTTATTGTTTCATTCAAAAAGTATTTTTCTACTTTCTTTCATATAAAAATACTAATTTACATTTTAATGTTATTCTTTACCTGACAGTGTTTGTTAATTATTATTTCTTCATTTTTTAAAATACAGAAATTTCTCATTTTACGAGATTAATATTTTATAAAAAAAAGGGGGGGGGGTGACTTTACCACTATTTAGGAATATAAATTTAGACTTAACTTTTTAAGCAAGATAAAGCATTTTATTAGTAAAAAATGCCTTTTTTAAAACTGTTTTATTTCCTGGAAAATGAAGGTTCATACATTTAAACACCTTTATGTACCGTTAAAAAAAAAAAAAAAAATCAAATATAGGCTTAATATTAAGTATATTAATATTATTAGAAAAATCGGAAACTTTTAATTTTAAATTACTTATCAGTTCGTAATAAATAAAGAGTGATTATTATTATTATTATTACTTTTTTTCGCTACGGGGCTCTGTCCCTGCATGCTCCACACACTAACCTCTGACTTACTTCGCTTTTTACCCCTGCTTGGCTCTACCCGCTTATTCGCTGCTTTGCCTTTCACTGAATAGGAGTACCAACGTTGCACAACACAAGACAAAAGCAAGATAAAGCATTTTATTAGTAAAAATTGCCTTTTTAAAAACTGTTTTAGTTCCTGGAAAATGAAGGTTCATACATTTAAACACCTTTATGTACCGTTAAAAAAAAAAAAAAAAAAAAAAAAAAAAAATCAAATATAGGCTTAATATTAAGTATATTAATATTATTAGAAAAATCGGAAACTTTTAATTTTAAATTACTTATCAGTTCGTAATAAATAAAGAGTGATTATTATTATTATTATTACTTTTTTTTCTCTACGGGGCTCTGTCCCTGCATGCTCCACACACTAACCTCTGTCTTGCTTCACTTATTAACCCCTGCTTGGCTCTACCCGCTTATTCGCTGCTTTGCCTTTCACTGAATAGGAGTACCAACGTTGCACAACACAAGACAAAAGCAGGACAATATTATAAAAAGTCCTATACCCATACAGGCACTGATACCCATTAGACATCTAAATTACATCCAATGATCCATAAAATGTGCAAAATATCTGAATAATGTCCATTAAAAGTCCTGGATATCCTGTACTAATTATAGATATCTATTAGATGTTTAAATATAGATGAAATTTAGAAGTACCTTCTTCGATATCTAATAGATGTAACAGGTTAGATCAAAACAAGATTTAGATATTTTCAATACCTATTAGAACTAACAAGTCCAATTATTGGATATTTGGAGATTTATTGGATATGTAACAAACAACTCAGGGATGTAAAAAAGAGTGACATTTATCGTGCTAATAAATATTTGTAGATTATTTATAGAAGTTTAATTGATCTTTTTTAATTTTTATACGTGTTTATAGATTTCTTATGGGTGTAAGTGGCTGTGTGGGTATTCAATGTCAAATTAAAATAAATGACATTTAGTATTTTTTTTTTTTTTTTTTTAAGAATAGAAAGGAGTTAGTAATATCTAGACTATTTTTCGTTACAGCTTTAATATATGTAGTATATGATCATTTTGGTGACTTCTAAATTTTTCTCACTGTTTCCCGATAAATTTTTTAGTATATATGTTTGTAAAAAAAAAAAAAAAAAAAAAAAAAAAAAAAGTACAAATCTAGTACCTAAATGTCGAACCAGAATTTTTCCGTTATCCATTATAGGCAAGCGTTTTTTTTTTTAATGATGTATTTTATACTTACATTTACATTATAACAAGATTTAAAAAAAAAAAGTAACTGGATTAAGGCTTGAAAATTTTATATTCGAAATACTGCTTGTGCTTAGGATTACTTTTTATTTTATTTTATTTTATTTTAATTATCAAGCTTGTAAGAGCTCATAGTGCTTTTTCGCAGAAATGTCAAACAAAAATTTATATCACATTTCTTCTTGAGAAATTGTTTCTAATACCAAAATATTTTGAAAGATGGGCGGAAAAAATAAATTAAATAATATCTACATAATTGACTTCATTTCTTTTTGTCTTTAAAGTACATTTACCTTTTTTGTTTAGAAACATATTTTAAAATACTTCGAATATACTTTGGCATAAAAAAATATTTTATACTCAAAATCAAACTCATTTATAATAATAACATCATCTTCTAGTTTCGCATTGATAAATTTTACCATTACAGAATTTCTATGATACATTTCATATTTCAAATTATTGGAAGAAACAAATTCATCCCCTAAAACTCATATGGAGAACCGAGCACATTTTATCTTTCGTTATTTTAAGAAGTGGGCAGGAGAAATTAAAAATTGAAGCTGTAAGAGAATTAAAAAATATATATATATATAGTAAACTTTTTTTTTCGAATATTTTCGAATGAATAAAAATTATTAGCTAGCTATTCATTAGAAATATAAATAGAGAGTATTGTATATTGTCCTAAACTAACTAAAAAATTCAATAGTAAAAAATATAGGCCTTAGATATTTTCTTATTTTTTCTCTCTCTCTCTCTAAAAAAAAAAAAAAAAAAAAAAAAAAAAAGGAGCACATAAAATTTGACGAAGAACATAGTTTGTCAGTAAGAAATTCAATTCTCTAAAAGAAAAAAAAATCTGCGATGCTACTCACACGACTTTCTCTTACCCTGAAATTTAAAACTATAAATACAGACTAGAGATTAAAGAGTAAGATAACGAGTATTGTTATGTAAACCTATGTTAAAACAATTCAAATTTGGCTTCGGAACAGCTTTATTTGACAAATAGTTCTATGATAGGGGGCATCCACGCCCCTCAACCCCACGGTTCATTATTGTGCCTACAGTTATATAGAATTCAAATTTGCTAGTAAATTCAAAAGTTCCTTTAAACTTATTCAGACAACTTTCAGATGCGGATGGCAAGAAGTGCCAACAACGATGAGCAAATCAGGCATAGTGAGGCGGGTGGAAAACAATTTTGCTCACTCAAATTGCACAGAAGTTGGAATATTTGTTGGCAGTGATCATTCCATCGTACAACACAGATCCCGTTTTAAATTTCCTTCAGCACCAAGGATTGAGTTTCTGTCGTCAGAGCATCTAACGGTTACTACAACATTCTATCAAATGCGACAGAGAGAATAGTATCGTAACGGGATCTCAATAAAATGTTTTTTGGCATGTATTGTTCAGGCATAACTTACTTTTTGAATGCCTGTAGTAGAAAAACTGCTGTCAAATCGCATTTATAGTGTCATAGAATATAGAAATCCTTTGAAAATTTAAGCCTTGCATTTTCAAACATTTTTGGTAACATTTTTATTTTATGCAGAAGGTACTTTATTTAAGAAAATAAAAAATGCTTTTATTAAGAATACAATCTTATTAAATTGCCTCGTTTTTTTTTTAAGATATTTTGCCTAACAATAATGAAATTTCTTTTTTTACTAATATTAACTTCTCGTAAGAAATCTCAGGAGAAATTCTTGTATTTCTAATATATTACTAGACGAAAAATTCGTTTTGTAAAACTTGTATATAACATAATCCAACGCAATTGTACTACCTCTTCTTCTGTAATTTTCATGGAATTATTTACAATATACTTAGGTTTATTTTACATGCATTAGATAAATAGTATTTGCTATAAATATTCCTACTTGACCATTTAAACGTTCTCTAGTTTTCCACTGAAACCAAATATTTACTTATTTATCTATTTTTTATTCAACATTTTTTTTAAATTCTTTTCTTGTTTATATATATATATATTAAGTTTTGTTCTTTCTCTTTTTGATAATCGGCAAATCTACTTCAAAATTTAATAAATGATGGTTCAAAGAAGTCATTTGTAAAAGATACTTTAAATTCCTTGCTAAATGCGAGTTTATCTTGCGGATTTGGTGGTACACTCGTGACTAATGTTTTCACATGCCATTATTTTGATCTTAAATAAACGTCGCTAAGTTATTTATTTTTAAATAGTTTTTGTTTATTTTTTATTAATTGTTGTTTATTTTTTATTTAATGAATTAGTTAATTAATTATTTGTTTATTTAGTTTACGTATTTATGATTAATCATGTGTTAAATAGTCATTTTTGAACTTAATTTAACAATTTTTAAAAGAAAGTATATTATGAACATGAAAGGAATAAATAAGTTACAAAACAGCACAAAATCAATCTTATTTGTTTCTCGAAATTTAATTTTCATATATTGAAATAAGAATTCGTGAATATTTTGCATACATGTTCCCTCTTATGGCATGTCAACTGAAAATAAACAAACAAACAAAGCTCAAGATATCTTCGAAACAAACTTTTCTTCGGGAAAGTTTTCTTTGAGAAATCGTGCAAATTGATTTCGTGATACGACAGTTTTAGGATGTGTCTTTTGATTCATCAATAAAAGAACATACACGCAAATCCCGGAGCTTGAAACACGAAACATAGATACTGTTGTATGTATTTGTTTTCAAAGTATATGAATAAATAACATATGTATGAAAAAATTTAGAGCTAGAAAAGCTAACGCAGTACTGTCTATTTTTCTGTTCGGCAATTATTTTGCATAATGTTTATTTTACTTTATATTTTCCATATACGGCAGAGAATGGTTTTTTTTTTTTCTTATTTGTCAATTTTTTTTAATTAATTTTCACCTTTTCAGATGTCTTGAATATGAAACAAGACTTTCCGTTCCTACCGAGAAGTGTAGGTTGATTTATTTTTTCTTATCGGCTAGCGCCGTTTCAAAACAAGTTGACACATCGAGTAGATTAATAAACATAGTTGAGATTTTAATAGGGAGCTGAGTACATCATATATTTCATGCATGCCGAGCCTCTCTCGGGCACAGTTTAGCAGGATTGTAGACAGATTTTTTTTTTCCTGTGGGAACAAAAATCCCTATAACCACGCGGTTTAGGACCCACAGTGAGATACCAATGTACCATTGCAAATAGGCGTAAAAATATCTTTTAATGCGATTGTACTTATGATATGTGCTTGTGATATGTACATACTACGTACATACAGAATCTCAAAAAGTGGATTAAGAATTAATGTATTTTATAAAGTTCGAAACTTTAAAATAGCCGCCAATTTTTCACAAAATAAGATGTCAGATAAAGTTGACCAATGAACTTATCAAAGTATTTTTAAGATAAGTCTACTCACCAAATCTCTTTCAAATTTATTCAGAATTTTAAAAGTTGCTGTAATAATAAATCTTCATGTTGTTTCCTGATTTTAAGTACCTACCAACTAAATTAAAATAGTGACACAAATTAATTAATAAATTTGATTCAGACATCCATATCGCCTCTGTATAAATTAAATTTTAAGGGAATCTGTTCTTAAGAGGGGGAAAATACCTAATCTTTCAGACAGCCGAGGCCATTGTTATTCTATGGGAAAAAAAATTTCCACAATTACTAAAAATATGATTTTTCACAAAGTGTATTTTTCTCATTTTCTACTCGCAAAATAAAATTCTAAAAATTTAAAAAATCATTTTTTGGAAAACAAGTACGAACTTAACATTTATGAATTTTCTAAATGCAAAAACAGAACTGAAAAACATTCGTTGGATAATGAGTAATTATGGAAAAAACTTCCCATAGAATAACAATGGCCACGGCTGTCGGCGAAATTAGGTCCGCTAATACTATCCGCTCTTAAGTAGTTTTTGTTAAATGTGATTTTGAAATATTCAAGTGGGCATCGCTCGGAAACAAATTAGTGGAGAGTTATTAGTTAATGAGAAATTTCAAGTGGTCACGTTATTTCAAGTTATGAGATTGTGTTACCTTGAACTTTCTGATTTAAAATATTTCTGTTGAAAAGAAAAATTAACAATTATATTAAAGTTCTGTAAGAAGGAATATGTATACCCCATGTTATGAAATACTGAGCAATATGGCGCGAAATGGAGAAATTTTTGGAACATGTATGACCTTAAAATCGCTGGCGACAAATAAACTTTAACTATACAAATAACATAATACCCCTGTTCTTGAAATTACTCCAGGTGTCACTAACATCTTCCCGGAAAATAGATCTTGAAATCGAACAACAGCTCATGCAAGAAAAATCTCTGTTTAACTACTATCTGTTTATTGATAACGCATATACATCAGATTTGTATGCTTGACTGGTACCCCGCTTGTAAATCTTCATCAGATAAAAACAGATAGCACGTGACAGAATTAAAATACGAATAATTGGATAGGCACCCAGGGCTAGCGAGGGAATCGAACCCGCTCTCCTACGCTCGAAGGCGATTAACAGTGTGGTGACATTACCACTCGGCCACGGAAGGCCCAGAAAAATATTTAATCTACTCTTTGGAACAAACTCTAACTATCTTTATCTTGCAAATTTTCGCTACTTGTGTAGTTCATCGAGTGTCACTTTAAATATGTGATATAACAAATTTTCTTAAAAACACTATCCTATCTAACCGAACACTAACACTTCACCGAAAGCTGCATTTTGCAATTTCGCTATAACTACCATCCCTTTAAGGATGCGAAAATTTTAGAATTCACTTGTATTCCATGTTTGTATTTGATAAATTCGAAAACTAGAATAAGAAAATTAAGTAGTTTAGACAAAATCGTTAATTGTGGAACTGCTTTTCTGTAGAAAATACTCGTATAGTAGATTTTAAATGTGTTTTGCGAATGTTATATAAAATATACTTTTCTGCAGATTATTCGAAGATTTTGAATTTGTGAGTCGTTCAAATTGAGTTGAGTGAGTATCATCGTACTATAGAGTGAATGAGTGAGTAAGGTTTACGTTACATTAGTGCTACGCTACGGACAATTAGCGACGCTCTGACTAAAGCAACGCTGTAAGCAATTGGCGATAGTCTGTTTCACACTTGTTTTTTTTTTTTTTTTTTTTTTTTTGATATAGCCTTACAATGCTATTCCTCTGCGAAGTGGATGACTCTGCTGCTTTGGCAACACCCAAAAGTATAACATTTTCGGAACGTAGATGACATTGCAGCCACGACGCATTTTATACGTACCCCACCTGTAATGTACACGACGATAGCGCCCAATGAGATAAAAAGTACAGCGCTCATCGAGCGAGCTTAATTTGGAGATAATTGAAGAAACTGAACATCCTTCAGTAAAGTCAGAACGCATTTTTTTATAATTCTACACAGAAAATTTTTAATTCTTGTTTTTGATATTGTCGTACAATTATAGGAACAGGTTATAGAGAGGTTCTTAAATTAATTTTCATGGGAAAATTATAATAATAGTAATAATAATAATGGTAATCATAATAATAATTCAATAAAATATCTTGAAAGGTCTTCTACATCAGATCATAATCGGATTGTATGTGCTTATTTTTAAACTTTTAAGCACATGTTTCATAATGAATAATATGAAAATTGAAAATCAAGTTCATAGTTTGTAAATATTAGATGTCAATTTTGGGTCCTTTCGATCCATTAGGTTTATTTACTTATGATAGGACGCTCTTTATTAATGAAGCAGTTATACCCTTTGGTTTATACCAAAAAAGAATTTTTAAGAATAAATAATTTCTTAAATCAATTCGAGAAAAATTAGAAAATAAATTAGAAAATAAATTAATTAGTATATATGCATTATATTTATAGAATTGATTAATGCGAGCAGTTATCAACCAGTATTTATTGAAAAAATTGAAATTATGTTTTCTAATAATGAAAAGATATTTTTTCGTAGTTTCAGTGAATTTGAAAACATATTATGAATGTTATATTATAATAAATTTTAAAGTGTACATTTTTTTCAAACCAAAATAAAGTATACTTTGATTACTTCTACACTTTATATCTTTTTTTTTAACACAAACATTGCTTATCTCTTAATTTTCCGAAAAATGAAATTAGAAGGAGAGAAGTTTAGAGAAAAAAGAATATCTATCTTCTTTAAAGCCATTAAAAGAAAAAATATTCCGTGTTAATCTGGCAAAGTTTAATGTAAATTTTGTTTTTATTATCTATAAAAATATTATTTATAAGAGTTTAAATGATTAGTACATGTTTTATTTATTAACGAAATCTCTGTACGTAAAGCTCGTTAACTGCTATCTGCCTTTACTGTGCTGACATTTAATGAGCACTGTATTGCTTATACCTCGTTGAAGTTGAAGTTGAGTGAGTGCAGTGTTCCACTATACATACACACTTTTCAAATGATGCCGGGGTGAGTTTCAACCCTACGGATTTTTCTGGAGACATACGTACACAATATTGAACTTCCATGGAGAGAATTATTTTCTCAGTTCAGCAACCCCGAGAGGTATTGTTTTTTACAGAGCATTGCAACTACACTGTAAAAAAAAATAAAATCAGTGGATTTACAGCATAATTTGCTAGGGGGAAAGTTAGAAAGAAGTAATTTACAGCAGAAACAACCGTAAAAAATCTTTCTTTATAGATGTTTCCGCTGTAAATTGCCTTATGCAGAATATGCTGGCAATGTAGGTGAGAGAATATTTTGCTGTAAAAGTTTCCTTTTTCTTTTTCTTTTTCTTTTTTTTCTTTTTTTTTTTTTTTTTTTGCAGTGTACGACGGAAATTACGCGCACGAGCCACCATTAAAGGGTCAGATACCTTTGAACGGTGTAAATACCAGTAAAAAAAAAAAAAAAAAAAAAGATTAAAAGGTTTTTTTTTCACAAAAAAGTATTTTTGGAGCGTGGTTGAAATAAAGGGATCTTCAAATTCATTACGCGGCATATTAAAAACCCCTTATGAAATTTCAACTCACAAAAATACTTAAAATCTAGCTCGTTCTTTTGACGACAATTTGTTTATATTTTACTCTATTTAAATGAACTTTTGACAAAATTTGACTTTCAACCTATGTAATAAAAATTTGTCTATCTTTCTCACATCCGCAGCGAAAATGTTTTTCATATAAATATTCATATTTCATGCGATATTTAACATATTTATATTCCAATTGTTGTATAATGTTTGTTTCAAACGTGTTTCTTCAATTTATCTGAAAAAGGGAATAATTTTCGTTTATAACTCTGTATATTATAAATACAAAACATGCTGATTTTTTTTTTTTTTTTTTTTTTTTTTTTTTAGTTTTAAAATAGATGCTTACATCTTCGTTATTTATCATGCTGTCATACAAAAGCATCCACAAACTGCACTGGTTCTATTTTAACACATGCCAAATCGTTTCCTTAATTTAGCGATACAGGGTGATTGCAAAAATTATTGATTTTATTGAAATTATTGATTGACTCAATTTGTTGTCGGCCCCCTATTTATTGTCGTAACCTAATCTTAACTGAAAAATATGAGGAATGCCCTTTTCTTGACGTATCCAGTGTTTCAAAGCATTTCATCTAGAGATAAGTCTTTAAATAAAAAAAAATCTAATCGTTTGTAAATCTTGCACTTTTGACAAGGAGTGTATTATGAAACAATTATCACTATTTTTGGCGTAATTATGCTTATAAATATAGAACTTTTATTGTTAAATGCTAATTGTTCGTCAATTTTTACATTTATATCTCATGTAAAAGCTGTTAAACTTTCATTAAAATCTGGATAGCTAGCACGGAGATATTGTGTGTGCAAAATTATAATCAATAAAAAATTCGTTCTGATATTTTTACTAAAAATAAATAAATAAATAAATGTAGAATTATTTTAATGGTTGTGATAAAGAGGTAAAAGCTTACTTAATACGTCATAAAATTTATAAGTTATAAAAGTAATTAATTTTTGAATTATTGTATGTAAAATAATGGTCATTTATTTCTGATATTATATCCTTTCAAAGATATACTTGACCCTTTAATGTATACGATTTACGTTACGGCTCGAATATCGAACCCACATTCTTATCATTACGAGCTCGATGGTTTGCCAACTAGACTCACATTACACCTAAACTCATTTGAGAGTAATTTATAAATTTTAAGTGAAATTGGAATTAGTACATTGATTCTCCAGTTACAAGTAAGATTGATTTGGAAGAGAAATAGTTTGGGAGGATAACTGCCAGAAAATTGTAAGCATTCAGATCAACGACACTAAAGTAACTTACTTATTCTTTTTTTTTTTTTTTTTATACTGAAATAAATTGTTTGAATTTAATTGAAATATGTCTTGTGTTGTACTTGTTCTACTTTAAGTTTGTTACTTAACCCTTTCGCTACCAGCGTCACATATATGTGACGATTCGATTTTCTTACCTGAGCCCACGTCACAAATATGTGACGGGTGTTCATTATCAGTTTATGATAATTGTTTGCATCAAATCGTGTCGACCACAGACGGGTTATGTTATAAAAGAATAAAATAGATACAGGATGTTATTGATTTTAGTTAGAACGTTATAGATACATCCCACAAAAATAAATGACAATTTTATCATATTTAAATAGTAAGACGTCTGGGCTGTGGTGGCGGTTTTTCTCCTGAGGCTCTGGTAGCGAAAGGGTTAATCGGGTAACATGAATAAAGTTGAGGAAACCTCAGCATGCAAAATCTCACAATACTGTAAATTTTACGATAACTTCAAGAAATGTAATTTTCTATTATATTTTAAAAGCTTAGTTTCTTTTTATTATCCGTAAATGTTTAATATTTTTTGTATGCTTAAAAATGTACTTACAGTCCACTCTCTTTAAAGCGTTTTTTTGTTTTTAATTATTTCGAATTTTTAATCATTTTGTTGTCATTAAAAATGATTAAAGTCATTGCTTTGAAATAAAAGTAATATTAACATCAAAATCGCGTTCCTCTTTATAGAAAAAACCTTGTAAATCTATTCAAAAACATTTTCATACCAATTCATAATTTAGTTCATCTAAATTTTAAATAAAACACTAAAATATGAAGTAGAAAAAATACACTTTTCGATATTAAGTTAATCAATAGTTAAATTTATATATTTTCCCAATATGATTATTGTTTATAAAAGAACAAAATATATTTGTTTTAACTTGTACCTTAAAAAATAATAAAGTACGATAAACACATTAGTTAAATATTTTCATGGTAAATACCTTAATTTTATAATATACAAAACTGGTAGAATAAAATATTGTTGAAAGACCTATTATAAAATGATCATTTAGTAAATATATATGCCATAACGATATTGTTTAACATAACTATTTAATGATTTTGGAGCTCTTTTTTTATTTATTTTTTATTTTTTATTTATCTTTCTTTTTTGTATTAATTATATTTCTAAATTAAATAAATATAGGCAAATGTAGAATTTTCTTCTTATAACAAAACAAATGTTTTCCTAAAAACAACAGAGTTATTTATTTATTTATTTATCTATTTATTATAATAACATAGCATTTTTATAAGTAACAAAGGAAAATGTAGTGTATTAAATATGCTTATTATTTTCTGAATATAAATGTCAATCTAATAAAATATTTTAAAAATAATAATAAATTTATACGGAAAAGGGAAATCAATGTCAAGGCAATTTTCTTGCAGGTGACCTTCGTCAAAATATTTTTGAAAATCATTGTTTCGTACTTTTCTTTTAAAAGCAAAGCAATAAATGCACAATTGCCACTTACAATAATGGGAATTAAAAAAATATTCTTGGTAAAAATACTTTTTTTTTTCTGTATAAATAACAAACATCTCTTTTAAAAGTATGAAAAGGGAATACTTTAACATTGCCATCTATTTGATATCAATGTAAAAAACACTTTCAAAAATTTAACTCCGTGAATTCGCTCTTAACCATGCTGATATTATTTTGCATTCCTTATCAATTAAAATTAGTTTGAGAATGAGAACGAGATTAGAGATTATAGATTAATAGAGATTATAGACTAATAACAGATTTACATTTGTTACATGCTCTTCTTTCCATTAAGAATTTTCTGTAAAATATAACTGCACTTTACTCGTTTTATTAGGAAACCATTACTAAATCTCCAAAACCTTATTTTTATCTGAAAACAATTAAGCACACAAAGGACAAATAAAATAAAATTTAACATTAAATAATAAAAAAAAAAAAAAAAATTCTTGTTTAGCAGAAACAACGAGCTCATGTCAAAATGTTTGTATTTTAAGACAATGAAATTAAAAACGTTTAAATGTGTTTTGTTGGAATAGTTTGTATTTTGGTTAATTTTAATTGAACTGAGTATGGGAAATTATTTGAAAAATACTTCTAGCATTCTGATTTATGTAGGATTTTAAAATTAAATCCTTATACAGAGCTTCAATATATTTACTGTTAAAATAAACTTTTTTATTTGTGGGGGACGGGCGCATAATCATGTTTGTTGTACATAGAAAGAAAAGCATCGTCATCATTTGCAGTAGACAACATTATTTTTTTCACAATAAGAAATAGTTTATGACGGAATCTATCAGTTTAGAAATGCAAATAAAAGAGACGTATTAAAATGAGACTTCGGTACCGAATTACATTCTCATTAGGAAAGTTATCATTATTTTTTTTAAAGGTTAATATAGTTTATATTAGTTATATTTTCGTTAAAATATACAAAAACGCTAAAAATGATTTTTATCTTGAAAATATGAAGTTGCATCCTTTAGCAACAGTTAGTAAAATACTTTTAATGATAACTCAAATCACCATATGTTTGCTCTTCTTTTTATTTTCTTTAAAAGAAATATCCAAACACTCAATATATCGCATAATACAGAGAAATATAACGTAATACTGATATTGAATACAAAAACATAATGTATGAAAGCGATTGATAATGCATACGTGATGTAAATTATTTCCTTTTTCCTATATTATAGTTATTATTATTATTATTATTATTATTATTATTATTATTTCGTGAAATATTTCTTTCTAAGAAAAAAGTCATCCCAACGCATAAGAAAGTAAGCATAAGTGTACAAATATTTGTACTTATAACTAATAAAGGCTCAAACAAAGGCTTTTATAAAAATCAATTAGTTTTACAATTAGATAATAATTATATTGAAAACACATTAAACACAAGTAAAATTAAATTTTATTTCAAATATGTTTAAAAAAATTATCCGAAGCTTTTTGCTTTAATAGTAAAGCATCATCAGGGATTTTTATAATTCGTTTCCAATGAGCAGTTTTTAAATATTTTTTCTTTTCACAGTCAACAGTTAAGTGTTTTAATAACGTGAATATCAGCAATGAATTAGCAGCTATTTCTGCTAATTCTTGATGGTTTTTCTCCTACATCAGATTCGTGTGATATTTCAATAGTTCCAGCTTCTCTTATTTTTCTAAGCTCCTTGATCCAACCTTTACCGGACTTCAGATTGACTTTGCTGATATTCACGTTATTAAAAGACTTAGTTGTTGACTGTAAAAATAAAAAAATATTTAAAAACTGCTCATTGGAAACGAATAATAAAAATCCCTGATGATGCTTTACTATTAAAGCGAAAAGCTTCGGATGTTTTTTTTAAACATATTTTAAATAAAATTTAATTTTACGTGTGTTTAAACTGATTTTAATATAATTAACAAATGACACGTGTTCAATTTAACTCTTTTTTTGGAGATTATTTATAATTAGATAATAGTTGTTTGTCAAAATATTCTTTATAAATTCCGCAGAATAACTGCTTGTTAGAAAGACATTCCTAAAAATTCTATAAAAATCATTTCTTTTAAATTTTGTTCCAATTTATAAGAAAATACCAGGTTTTATTTATATTTAGCAACCTAAAGCTACCAACTCACTTGAAAATTCTGAAAATTCTTACTTTAGAAAATTCCTGTCGATTGTGCTTGAAGCTCATCTAGCCGAATTTGCGGCTTTGAACCACAGAGAAACTTAAATACTTTTCACCGTGGGAAAACAACATCAGGCTGTTCGTATACCCGAAAAATTCTGACTGCAAAAGCTTTTGCTTGCAGATGATTTTCATGCATTTGCACCTTAGTATACACTACTAGTCTGTTCGCATCCTGTGAAAAATCAATAGTTTATTTAACATGGCGGTATTTTCTACAGATTTTGGAAAAAGAACAACAACATATTATTACTCATAAACAACATCGAAAATCAAAATTCAGGTTTTCCACACGATCATATTTTCTAAAGATTTGTCTGTGAACAAGACGTGGTGGATCCATATCACTCCTTCAGTGTGAAAACTTGACAAAAGACACATATACACATGGAAACTTGAGTTGTAGACATTTATTTCTACTAGACAGCAATATACAATATAAATAAAGTAAATGACCTCAAATTTCTGATACAAGCTTTCTTTTATTCAAGAAAACGTATTGATTCTTATATAGTTCTGTGCTAATTTAAGAATTTAAAGAGAATTCGGCTAAGTAGATAACACAGTTGTTACAAGAAATTTTATAAATTTTCCGTTTGTTATAAAGTGTTTGCTTTTAGCTTAAAAAACATTATAAAAATCTGTACAAACCAACATTTTATCAAATCATTTTTCATACATCAAAAGTAAAATTTAACCCTTTGCTGGTCCTAACGCTCTAAAACGCTCTGAATAATGCAGTCAAAATTAGAGACTCTTTTATTCAGCTTCGACCAGTTACTTTCAGGAGTGATATTTTTATAAACATAATGGACGGATATCCTTCGAAGTTATTAGACAACCGTTACAGTTAAAATTTAGTGGTGGATATTGAATAAAAAAGTGCCTAAACTTGGCAATACTAACCAGAGGAATGAAATAAATAGGGCCTGTAAAGCGTTAAACAAGTATTACTTTCTCTTATCCATAAAGTAGAGAAATTATTGATTTTGGGTCAAATTTTCAAAATTGAATTTTTGTTTTATTTACACGTTTTGAGGTCCCCTGAATCAAAAAGCATGTTTTTAGCAGTTGGTCTTTATGTGTGTCTGTCTGTTATCAGCATATCTCAAAAACAAATTATAGCAGAAAGTCCAACCTTGGTATTCTAAATGTGTATGATATAGGGATGCTACACTAAACTTTTCGTTGAGATAAAAGATAATGATTCGTGTACAGGGACACCCAAAATAATTCAATGCATTACGTATATGGGGAAAAATGCAAGTAAGTAGAGATTAACATCTATAGACTGCACTAAAACAAATGAAACTAATATATATATATATATATATATATATATATGTGTGTGTGTGTGTGTGTGTGTAAGAACATGTTTCGTGTAGAATATAGTATAGAAATTGTTCACTGTTCATTTAAAGGGCTGCACAAAAAAAAAAAAAAAAAAAAAAAAACTTGATTATAGTACGACAATACTTGAAAATTGATGGAAGGGTACTTCAGGTTGTGTCGTGTGTTATTAATATAGGATTATATTTATTTCCTCCACGTGATGTGTACATAAATTTTAGAAGATATGCAGGGCTGCCATTAATTAAACCATAACGTTCTTTTTTGTTGTTAGTGGAAGTGCTTTACTGCGATATTTTACCATGTCCAGGAAAGCTGCTCAAGAATTGAAATTAATTCCTCATAGCCTATGGTAAATAATGTATTTTTTAAATCTAAATATTCATCGCTTCGTTTTTTGTATATGTAGACGTTTTGAGCCTTCCTGTATACCGAAGTCAAGTTTTTAACGTTTGAACTATGTTTGTGCCTGTTAAAATAAATTAAAAACAAATAATTCCAAGCGATCCAAGTGTTGTATTTTGAGGTTAATGTGTTTGTTACTAGAAAAGTTTGACCAAGATTGATAAGTTTCAAGGAATGTTGGTGTGAAAGTTGTCTCAATAATGTTAAATGAACTTTGGAATTTAATGACAGATTCGTATTCTATATAAATGTAGGTAGAGTACTGAAACGGGGAGTTGAAGAGGGCGGTAGCCCCCTCCTCACACAGAATTACTTCTCAAATAAAGCTGCTCCGAAGCCTAATTTGAATTGTTTTAACATAGGTTTGCGTAACAGTACTCGCCATCTTACCCCTTAATCTCCATTCTGTATTTATAATATTAAATTTCAGGGTAAGAGAAAGTGATGTGTGTGACACACCAGATTATTGTAGATTCGATTTGGCATTAAAATTTATTGAAAATTGCAGATTTAGAGGAATTATTTAAGTGATTTAGTGAAAGCGTTTCATGATAAAAGCTTACTTTAGATGCAGCATTATTTCAGTGTTTAAAGAAGTTTTTGGTGTTTGAAAGTTTATTTTAAGTGTTGTAGTCTTTTCCGCTTTTTTAAGCATAAACGAAGTCAGTTAAGTCTTGTTTTATATGTGAATTATCTGTGCATCAGAGGTTTTGAAGTTAATTGTTTTTTGTTAAGAAAGTCGAAGCTATAAGTTAATTAAAATAGGAGAGAAGGACTGGAAGCGCATTACATTAGGTAAATTTTTTGGAAGACTGACTTAATAGCTAGCTAACAAAATTTATTTTTTAGAGTAGAGACAGCGAAGCCTCACATAAATGGAGAATTAGGAAGAATTCGAAATGGTTTGAAATCTCAAATTCGCATTCTAAAGGTATTCTACAAAGAATAACCAGCTGTTGCGAGTTCCAAAGGAAAATTTTGGACTTTCTGAAATTGAGAAGCTAATAAGCTTGAAATCGAATAAGCTTGTTCGAAGGTATTTAGAATCGAATAAACTTGTTGGAAAGTAGTTAGCATATGAATGCAAATTTATTCTGCAGTGAATAAAAAAAGCATGTTAAAAGCATATTCGAACTTCAGTCCGAGATCAGTTGAGTTCAGCATAATTCAAGTAAAGTACTAAGGAGTGCATCTGAGTTTGACTACAGTTACGTATCATAAAGTATAAAGCAATATAATGTAGCCATTTATTATTCTACATTTAAGTGAATTTTCAGGTCTATGATTTATACTACACACAGACAGAGTAGTCCCATTAACCCCCTCCTCCACTTCCCAATATAAATGCTGTAACCCTTTATCTACTGACGGTACAATAAAATAACTTTAAAAATAATATAAAATCGAATTTATGAAAGAAATGTCAAAAATATTTATATTAATAGAACGTATATACCTCCGTTTAACCTCACGCATAGCACTAGACGTTACGTGTAGCCGATTTTGTTCTAGAAAAGATTTTATAAGAGTAACCCACTGCTACATTTTGTCATTTTTTAGGATCTTTACATGTGCGATAAGTAAGTGATGTAACATATTATATTACCTCAAGAATCTAATACCATTTTTAGAAAAATTTAAAGATCATAAAAAACAAATACATTTTTACACTTTTTTAAGGTTATCTTCCCTTTTTCGACCTCTATGTACCAATGGTACTCTAAAGTACCACCTGATAAAAGCCTCATTAATTAATATGATGATGTAATATACATAACTATTATTGCATATATGCTTAAAAAATACTTAGGGGAAAAACACCAGTGATTGACACTTTTAGAGCAATCTCTGATATTTTTAATATTCTAGTCATCAGAAACTATTTTTAGAAATCTTAAGTTAGTACATATGGTATGAAAGACATTCAGAACCACATATATGTTAAAATATATACGATTGATAACAATTTTTTTTTCTTTTATATGAATTTTTATTTGACACCCACTCAGTGTTCCAGTAATTGACACTGCCAGTTTTTTATTTTATCAGTAATTGACCCCCTATGTTCCAGTGTTTGACACTGCTAGTTATTCATTTTACCAGTTATTAGCACTCTATGCTCCAGTGTTTGACATAAAATGTTAAAATTCTTATATGTAAAATATAGGATTTTATTATTTTTTTTATTTATTAATTATTTTGGGATAGATGTCAATTACTGGAGCATGCCAATCACTGGAGCACCTAACCTAAAAATAAGTTTCAAAAATCTCTTTTGCCTGTTTAATAATATGGTAGATAAAGGGTTAAATAAACTGATTTGTTAAGGTCAACTTTAGTCTCTGCACTTCATTTCTTGAATAGGCAACTTGTACGGAGACAGTTCAAGAGATTGCATAAGATCAGTCTTCACGCTTGATGCAGCTGCTTTTTTACCACGCTTTGGTTTCACCCAGCATATTGCAGCTATTGTAACATCAAGTTTTAGTTCAAACTAGCACCGAAATTTTTAACAGTGTACCCAATCAGGAAAAAAATGGAATTAGTTGCTTTTTAAGGATTTTATCAGGCTTTAAAAACTTGTAAGTAGAATTGGCTTGGAATATTATTTTCACAGAGATTAAAAAATGAATCGGAAACAAATTTTTTACAGACCAAAATATGTAATAAATGTCTATCATTTTGTGTTTTCTTATATTACAAAATTTTGAAAGCGATAGTGGAAGTTAAAACGCAATGTCTTTGAAATTACTATCTTAGAATTCTGAAAAATTTTTATACATGTGCATTGAAATACATCAATATTAAATAAACTAAAATTTCTCGAAATTTATTAAAGTAAAAAATAAAAATAACAATCAAGCTTTTATTACTTTTGAAACTTTTAAAAATATTTAATATGATTGAGTTTTTAAATAATTTCCTCTCTTTTACATTATTATATTTTATCGATATATTTTAAACATATTTGTGCATTAATTTGTTAATTGATAGGTTATTTAAAAAAAAAAATACTTTTATATTTGAAATTTGAAATTTCATGCAAATATTTAACATTGAAAAATAAAATTATTTGAAAAATATATATGTAAACTTTCATAAATCTAAGACAGTGATTTCAAAGACCGATTTTCATCAATTTTTAACATCCTCCATCCCGTTAATATATGTTCCACAATAATGGAGTTTTGAAGTTTTATTAAATAAGCAATTTAGATTCATCATTTTACAGAATTAAAATAAATAATAACAAGAAGAGATATTTTTTATTGCAAATTAATAAAAAGAAACCAAATTGAAATTTTTATCTTATAATAATATAAGATGAATTAAAACATTATGGACATTATAACATTATAAACATTATAACATTTTAACATTATAAACATTATAATATTAAAACATTATAACATTATAAACACTATAACATTTTAACATTATAAACATTATAACATTAAAACATTATAACATTATAAAACATTATAAACATTAAAAGACTATGGATTAAAACATCATCCGTTTACATTTAACTTGCAAATAATATTTGTTAATTGCTTTTTGGAAGAAACACTGTAAAAAACAAAGTAAGATTTAGATTATTAAACAACACTCTCCTTATGAAGAGTTTTCTGAAGAATGTGAAAACTGATGCGATTGTTACGTGTTTTCATTTAATGAACCCAGTAGAACTGTAAGTGTCCATTTTCTTTCCTAAACAAATATTAAGTACAATACTGCTAAATCTCCTAAATGTATGAAATGCAGCAATATTATTTGGAAATAAAGAGATTTTGACTGAAAAAAAATGAAATCAATACCCTTTTTTTCACGTTAAAAAGCTTTTCTTTAAATAATTACTAAAAAATTTTATATGGAGATCTTTAAAATTATATCCGTTAATAGATTGTGGTATATTTTGTTCACAATTATACCATAGTTAATGTAAAATGATGAAACATATGAGAGGAGATTTCGTCAAAAATAAAATAAAATAAAATAAAACAAAAAAATTAAAAAGAAAATTATACAGACACGACATTATTTCATTATTTAAAACATGAAAATCTGACATTGACAGATTTTAATTTAGTGCCAGAGGCCTACTGCTAAACTTGTTAATATCGACAAATTCTTCTTTAGTTAATTCGTGACGATCTAAATTCCATGATAAAGTTTTCATTAAATCAAACCAATGTGTTTCAGCTGCAGATACTGTAACAAATAACGTTGGAAGTCCAAACTGTCTTATAGCCGCAAAACAACGTTTTGCCTCTTTTTCCCAATGAGGGGGAGGTGTGCTTTGAGGGGTACTCATGTCAAAGGTGTGCCTTGGGGGGGACTCATGTCAAAGTTGTACCTTCGGGGGCACTCATGTCAAAGTTGGGCCTTGGAGGGACTCATGTCAAAATTGGGCCTGGGGGGGACTCATGTCAAAGTTGTGCCTTGGGAGGACTCATGTCAAAGTTGTACCTTGGGGGGGACTCATGTCAAAGTTGGGCCTGGGGGGGGGACTCATGTCAAAGTTGTGCCTTGGGGGGGACTCATGTCAAAGTTGTACCTTGGGAGAATTTTTTATATTTTTTAAAAACTTGTAACCTTCGTTATGAGTAATCAAATTATCTACAAAATCTTCATTCAATAAATCCCCATTCAATAAACCGACTGAAATAGGCCCTTAGCACCATTAAGAGTGACGTATAAAAATTCGACAACGCTGTACTGACTGAAATAGGCCTCACACTAAAAATAAAAATAATAATAATATTTAAGCTAAATGTTCTTTTGCAAAATAAATTCAAAATTCTTTAATATTTTCAAAATGACCAAGTCCCTGACGTAGGCAGTCATCGTTAACCCGACCATCCTAATTATTTAAACTATCATTTATGGCTTTCTTAAAAAAAAAAAACGGTTTTTGTACGAGGAAGAATAACAAAGAAATGCCCTCATTGCAATGATTGTATAGTAATGTCTTCAATATTGATGTCTTGATTGTATTCAATGCTAAATTGAAGGATAGTTCTTGAGGTAAACGTTCTCCTTCATGAATGAAAATGTTTAGCTGTTATGTTGAGGCGGCCCAATAGTTCTGCCAGGGGTCTTTCCAAATCATGTGATATAGTCAATTAGATTTAATTTAGAAAACCATGGGGGATACTTCATTCTGTGGATATTTCATTCAACAGAAGATTCCAAAAGGAGATGACACCTGTGTAGATTTGTGCTATCCGCAATTTATTTTTAAGGAAATAAAATGTCATTATAGTACAAGAACATCTAGAAACATATGCACCTAATTAATGATAATAGCAATGGTATGTGGTAAATAAACATCTGTGGAATACGTGGAATTCTTTCGGTCTGTTTATCATAGTGCTTAATTACACAAGGATGGAAGGCACTTTGTCTGATTCTAGTGCAATGAAAACTTCTCTCTAACTTTCTCCATAAAAACTGCCACCGACACTCTTTTGCAAAATAAAATATAAAGAAGACACAATTTCACTGATGAATTATCAGATTTTCATGGTTTTACAGCATCATAAACTGTATAATATTTGTTGTCAATTGTACGTAGAATTCTGGAAAATGAACAAACGGCTTGCATTTGTGTAGCCGTTTTACTAGAATAAATCTTGACACTTGTCATCTAGTTTTCATATGGATCTTCTGAGTAATATTTTTAGCAGGTCTAATGTCAGTGATATTCCGTCTGCACAGTAACGTATATGATATCCATTATTACCGTCGTGTTCGTTGATCAAAATTGCTGAATCTTTCTTACAGGTATACCTGTTCTGTAGAAGGTTTTAAAGACAAAAATTATGAAATCCAAGCTATTATAAAACAATCTTCCCACAACACTTGTCCTTAACCTTTCTAATCCTGTTACCACGTATAAATACGCATTTATAATTTCTTGTAACTATATTCCATGTATCATCTCAATTTAAGGTACATACAATATCTAAAAAAAGGGTGTTTACTCTTTTATTTTGAGTTGAATTGTATTGCGTGCTTTGACTTTATGTATAGACTAGCGTCACCTCTAACATTCTATAAATGTTTTAATTTTATTAAAATGATCAAGTTTATATGCTCTTATAGATTTATCTATAAAAATTAAATTCTCTGTAATAAAGCGAATAAATGATGACCTGATGAATCCATATGGAGAATCGCGTTAAACAAAATCATAATATTATTTTTAAATTCTCTAAATGTGTAAGTTTTCTGAATCTTGTACTTTTATTTAGTCAAACAGAAATACATCGTCATGGGCAACATACGTAAAACATTTCAATATAATGTCTCAAAAATTTAATGATGCAATATATTTTGCAAATAAATATTTATTCTTAATTAATCGAAAGGGGATATTTTTGATACTATATGTTGTAAAAATATCAGACAATTGAAAATTTACATAATGATTAAAACGCTTTTTTCAATAAAAAAGTAGAAAAAGAAAAATTTATAAAAGAAAAGAAAAATGTCGTTCAAGATATTAATATTTTTCTATTATATGTAATCTAAATATTATATTCAATTTTAAATTATGTATGGGATTTCTAAGATAAACAAAATTAAAAACTTGCTCTTAAGTTTAGTGTCTTTTACGTATCTATTAATATCTATTTCCTATGATCACTTTATTCAAACCGTTAAAATTAATAAAATTTATTTATAGAATAATTGACTATAAATTATAAAATAGAATAAATGGTTTCAAATATGAAATACCTGTATTCCTTTCCACAAATTAATGAGTTACGTTTCATTCAAAATATTAATTTCCTCTATAAATAAACATTACTGAAAAATAGTAGATAACGTTTTCTAGCAATTCACAGAAATGAAGACGAATTTGTAAAAATACTATTATACGATATAATTTTTCAAATTATGAAATTTTATTCTCATTTGTTAGATATTGACACGAAATCAAGTCAAAATTATTCATTGGTTTCTGATCACCGTTTCTCAGCAAAAAGCGCTTAATACATTGTGAAAAAGTGTTAAATTTAATTATCAGTTAAATTCTCAGTAAAAAAGTGTTAAATTCAGTAAATTATCTACTGCAGCATTTTCTAATAGATTTTTAGTTCTCCTACCAGTGTATGTAAGAGAAAGTAATGTTTTTGAGACTGAAAGTTTGAAATTATAGTTTTGATATATTTGGCCGTTTTGAAGTTCCCTGAATTCAAAAATCTCTATCGTATGAAAATGCTACTACACACCCTTCGTTAAAAATGTACAAATAGTTCGTATACAGGGATATCCAAGATAATTCAAATGCATCATCCAATTAGAAAAATGACTGATAGGTACAGTTAAACATTTTTAGACTGCTCTAAGCAAAGTGAAATGAACCTATAATGTTTTTATTTATAAAAACAAGTTTCGTATGGAATATAGAATAGAAATCATTTAGGAAAGAGTGGGGTACAGTGGACAACGGGGTACAATGGACAGCTCCCTATAATTTATTTTTATGGTTCGTATTTTGGTACATAGATAGCAGCACTGCAATGATGAAACTTAGTCATCAACTTCATGCCTAACTAACAATTTAGCCACTTTATTCGTGAAGTTTAGTTTACGGTAGACAAAAGTATATATTTTTAGTTATGCATTTTTTCTTTTCGTCTTTCAGGAATAATGATCTGGAACAGGCTATTTAGCACAATAAAGAGCTAAGGTCATCTATTATTGTATTTATTCTCATTAAAATACTTTTTAAGAATAACTTTTTTTTTTTTTAAATTATTTGCGGTTAGAGAGCCAGACGGGGTACAATGGAGATCTAAGAAACGGGGTACAACGGACCATGTCCCTTTACCCCAGTTCTCTGTGCTAATAAACTGATTTACGAAATCTGCATTTTTGAAGTGTTAGCTATAAATTAAATATAAAAAATTCAGAGTTAACCTTAATTATATCTATTACGTCTTCAAAGATGAATAAGAAAGCAATTTACTTTGAGGTTTCTTCTTATTTATTTTTAATAACCATTCAGTTACTTTTGTATTCTTACATTTTTACAAATATCATACAGCTATAACAAACTAAATTAAATAATGCAATTAAAAAATAATAATACAAATAAATTTGACGAAAAAAAAGGTTTTACATTTTGTTGGTTTAATCACAGAAATAAAAGATAAAGAATCTGCTTTTGTGCGATTCTTGCAACGAAAACTTAATTAAGATCTCTACATTTTCCCCTGAGATTGTTTTTATATCTGTTGTAAATTTTCAAACTATTGTAATGATGAGTTTTTCAGACCCTACAACTTCACAAGAAAACAGCAGATTTTCAGTGACACAAAAATTGTTTAGCGTATCATTTTCTAATTTTAATGTTTATTAATTTACGTTATTTGTATGAATCGAAGACATAAATAAACAAATATAATATATTCTACATTTTATACTACTAAAATACATACTTCATTAGTATGCTTTTTAAATTTGACCTGTGGTCCATAGTACTCCACGTCATGGACCATTGTACACCGCGGTCGGGGTACAATGGTCCATTTTGTCAGTTAACATTTATATTAAAAAAAGTAACTATAATTATTGTTCTTGACTGAGTACCACATAAGGCCCAATATGTAGGTAATATGCACAAATATTTTCAATAGCGAGAAATTATTACTTTCTGAGTAAACACTTAAAATTTTCAAAATTGGCTATTGTACGCCGCTCTCCCCTACTATGCGGCTATAAACCCACACAAATGAATTCGAATACATTAAAGCTAATCTTGTAAATTACTGTAAGTGCATTGCAAGTTCTATTGTCTATTTTTCATACTGTGATAAATTTAAGTACACCATGTAGAGCCTATATAATTTTAGGAAATATATAATAATGCTACAAAATAAATAAATAAATAAAAGCGAAAACATTCTTTCTTGTTGAATATAATTAAAGAGACTCTCTACTTTTCATCTACGAAAACTGAAGCCAATACTATTCTATGGGAAATTTTGCCCTATTATAACTCATTAACTAATATATATTTTTAATTTCCGTTTTCACATTTAGAAAATTGACAACGATTTAACAGGTTATCGCTTTCTAAAAATTGATTTTTTTTTTTTTTTAATTTTTAGTAATATATTTATAGGTTCAAAAATGCATAATTTCACTTTGCGAAAATTCGTATTTTACAACCTAAAAAGAAAATATGAAAAATACAAAAAAATAAAATTTTAGAAAGCGATAATCTGTTTAATTGTTGTGTATTTTCTGAATGTGAAATTCGAAATTGAATATACAGATTAGTTTATGAATTATAATGGGGTAAAATTACCCATAGTATAACATTGCCATTAGCATCTGTTGATGATATGTAGAGAGAGTCCTCTTAGTGGAAGTGCTTTGCCAAATCTTATCAAATAAATGGAGATTGCTTAGTAATAGATACATTTTGTGATTCTTATACAATCATGGTTAACAAATTATTATTTTTTTTTTTTTTAAATACATTTTTCAACATTAATTTTATTTTCAAAAATTTTGCATTTTGAGGGTTCCTAAATACGAAAATTAAGTATAGAACGGTTGATAGCAGTGTAATGTATTTTATAAGACAAACTTAAAAATAAATGAACAGAGGAAATTAAAATTTGGTATTTTTAAGATCAAAAGAGGTAGGGACATTAAAATTTTGACTAAGAATTGTCAGTTTCAGCTGTATTTTATTATTATTATTATTATTATTATTACTAATGTGAACATTATTTTTAATAGAGAACTTGAGGAAGCTTATAGCCATTACGCTGAAATATATGTTAAATAAAACTATTATGTATACTTTTAGAGGGTAATTTTATACAATACTTGTTATCTTACTCTTAATCTGCAATTTGTCTTCATAGTATACAAATGTAGAGTAAGAGAAAGTTATTTGAAGACCACACCAGATTATCTTTTCTAAATGTCGTGAAAAACTATTTTGTTGAGTCTATTAGAAATATAAACACAATAGATAAAATAGATTTTTCTATTCAGATTTTTAGCGCATTCTAATTACGATTTTTTAATTAATAATATATCTTATTACTTTTAAATAATAATATCTATTTGTTTTCAGTAATATATATATATATATATATATATATATATATATATATTAAATTGAAATAACTCTATTTGAAAAAAAAGTATGAAACTGATTATAATCTTTTCTTTATTTTGTATAGAATTTCGAAATATAGAGAATTGTACAGCACGAAAGAGAACTTCTATTCAGTTGAAATGTAAAAGTAAACAAAAGAATAAAACATACGCAGACAGCATGAATATCATTTTTCAGAAGCTTAAAATGAAATATCCCTGCTGTTTGTTTCAGATGCGAGATATTTCATATTCACTTTTGCATTATGTCTACAAAGAATTTGAAATTCAAATTGAACATGACAGAATCTTAAAAGTTTGTCTGTTATAAAGGCTGCAATAACAAAAACGATACGTAACTAGATAACGAAAAAGTTTCTAAAGTAAGAAGGAACGTCGTAAAATGAATTAAATAACATTATATTGTATAGATAAATATTATTATTTTAACAATGGAAGTTATCAGAAGTTATCGTTTTTTTTTTAAATCCATTTCATTTTATTTTACTTTACACCTGTTTTGAAATTAAGTAATTTTTACTTTCGCTTATCGATATATGACAGTAAAAGTGTTGTTTCTCTAGCAAATTTTCAAAATAGCGATTTTTCTGTACTTACATGTTTTGAGGTTCCCTGAATCGCAAAATCTTTTTTCTTTTTCTTTTTTTTTTTCTTTTTTTTTTCTTTTTTTCTTTTTTTTTAGGTTTATGTTAAGTAGGTTTAACGTCACTTTAGAACTACATTGTAGACTTTGGCAATGGTTTTCGATTCTCGTATAAGAATGACCGGAAGACATGCTATCACAATTCTGTTCTTCTGCGGAGGGATGGTTAATTTACTTCAATAGGTCGCGGAGAAACTTTTTTACAGAGCATCGAAGACATTACAACCACGACGGATTTCATGTCTACCAGCTACCATTAATTAACACGACGGTCTTTGGCCAACTCGGGTATGGTACTCGGGTAAACTCGGGTAACTTGCGATCCTCCGATTACGAGATCCATGCTTCGGTTTGTCTATGTGTTTTTTACCAGCATATGTCAAGAACAAATATCAGCAGAAAGACCAAATTTGTATTATTAATCTGCATCATATAAGGATGCTATGTGAAATATTTTGTTCATATAAAACCTGTGGCTTGTATGCAGGGACATTCAAACGTACATAAATAGTTTTCGTTTATTTGGTGAAATTTGTACCTGGTAAAATTAAACATTTTCCGATTGCTTTTTATGCACAAAAGCATATTTCCTATTTTTAAAATGCCTTCAAGTGTATATCATCAAGCTGTGTGTTTAAAATTCTCTCTCTTTTTTTTTTCTGTGCTAAATTTATGGTACCGTTTTGTGTTAATATAATTTATAAAATATATAAAGTACAGATAACATAAAATTAGTCGAATAAGTTTTAAAGAGACGTATAGGTGGATTTTTCTAAATAATTTTAAATAAATTTTAAAATATAATTAAGATTTTTTTTTTAATTTTCTAACTTAATTTTTCAACAACGGTCCAAATGCAGAAAACCCCTCCTTAGGCCCAGGTCCCTAGTGTTGACAATTTGCTTTAACCCTAACACCAACACCATCTCGGGAAGTAATGTTTTATGTATCTGGATAATGTATGTAAAATTTGTTATATAGTTTCCCGTAAAAATATAATAAAATATGCTTTAAATAAATATTTCTTACATACCTTACCATACTGGATATCTTTTGTAAAATATTTAAAAACAATTACGGTATTCATACCAATTTTATGCGATAAGGAAATTAAACAATATATATGTTATAACGACATTCTTTAATTTATAACTATTTAATTATTTTAGAAGCATATTTGTTTTTATTAATTATATTTATAAATTAAATAAATATAGACAAATACAGAATTTTTCTTCGTATAGCAAAATAACAGATAAAAAATAATTGATTTTATTTAATTATTTATTTATCTATTAATTTTTAATACCATAGAGTTCTTCTGAGTAGCATCGAAAAATATAGAGAAGAAAATATGCATTTCCTTTTCTAAATATAAAAATCTATCTAAAAATATTTCAATAAAACAAATAAATAAATAAATTTTTATGGAAAAGGGGAATCCATTGCAGGGCAATTTTCTTGCAGGTGACCCTTGTAAAACTGTTTTTAAAAATTATTATCTCGTACTTTTGTTTTAAAAGCAAACCAATAAATGTAAAATTGCCATTTACAATAATGGGCATTTTGTAAATATTCTAGGTTAAGATACTATTTTTTTTTTCTGTAATAATAACAAACATCACTTTCAAGAAGTATGAAAAGTGAGTACTTTAACATTAATATCATTTTGATATCAGTGTTAAAGATACTTTCAAAGCCATAACTCCGTGAATTTACTCTTAATCATGCTGATATTTTTCTGCATTCCTTATTCATTAAAATTACTTTGAGAATAAGAATAAAATTACAGAAAATTTACATTTATTATTTGTTCTTCTTTCCATTAAGAATTTTCTGTAAAATGTAACTGACCTTTATTCAGTTTTATTGAGAAACCATTACAAAATTTCCAGAACCTTATTTTTATTTCGAAAGAATTAGATATGCAAAGAGCAATTAAAATAAAATTTAACGGAAAATAATATAAATACAAGTGTTGTTTATCAGAAACATCAATGAGCTCAGGTCAAAGTGTTTGTATTTTAAGACAATGAATTTTAAAACACTTAAATATGTTTCGTTAAAATATTTTGTACATTTGTTTATTTTAATTGAACTGAATTCGTTAAATTATTTCAAAAATAATTCTCGCATTTTGATCTATGTATGATTTTAAAATTAAAACAATTCACAAATTAATTCACGAATCTTCTATACATTTACTGTTGAAATATACTTATTTTGTTTTGTTTCTTTGGGGGGAAGGGTACAGAATCATATTTCTTATAAACAGAAAAAAGAAAAAAGTCGTCATCATTTGGGGTAGACTACGTAAATTTTGCACAGTAAGAAATAGTTTATTATAGAATCTGTAAGTATAGAAATACAGTCGGTATACAAATGTCTCCGAGCACTAGCAAAAATTCCTAAATAAAAAAGTACAAAAAAGTAAAATGAATTTTTGCTAGTGTTCGGACACTTTTGTTACCGACTGTATATATAGATGTGATGTGTTAAAAATAGAACTTCGGTTCCGAACTACTTCCTATTTAGGGAAATATATATTTTTTTAATTTTAATTTAGTTTAATATATTGTTATATTTCACTTAAATATACGAAAACGTTAAAAATGATTTTCAGCTTTAAAATTTGAAGCTGTGCCCTCAGCAACGGTTACTCAAATGATTTTAACGAAAACTCAAAGAATGTATGTATATTTTTTTAATACAATAAGACTCTCTCATTTTCACTACAACTATCTCACATAATATAGGGAAATATAACGAAATAATGATGGTGAATAAGTAACGTAATGTATGAAAGCGATTTATAATGTATGCATGATGCATATTTTTTCTTTATTTTTATTATTATTACTATTGATAAAACAATTATTTTGTAGCACACATTTCTTTTAAGAAATATTTCATATCAATACAGATATTTTTAGTATTATTATTCATAAAAAAAAATAATAATAATAACTGTATACGTATACGTATACACGTATTCACATATGTGTAATGCAAACATGTATACAAATATAAATATTTAAAAAGTAGTGAAGGATGAAACAAAAACTATTACAGTCGGCAGCAATGTTTCCGAGCACTAGCAATAATCCCTGCCTAAAAAAAGTACACTTATTACTGCTTTGTTAACCCTTTCAGGGGCGTTGATGCCACTACAACATCACCTAATTTTAATTTTCAACTGCAAAAACTCATCCCGGAAAATTTTTAGCAAAATTTTACTTTTATAGCATAGCAGAAAATGTCTCTTTTATTTTAATTTTGTTCGAGAATTCCGGTGGCTGTGTAATTTAAATGATCCGAATTACCCTGCGCCGGAAAGTGTTAAATAAATCCTTGTCGAGCCATAGTCAGAAAAACATGAGAACATGATTCGACATGGATTTATAAAAAAAAAAAAACAATTTTAAGTGTACTCTTTTGATATCGGAATTATTAGATAGTACTCGGATACTTTTGCTTCCGACTGTATGAATATAGATTTTTATTACTTAATAATAATAATTTTTTGTCAAGACTTTCTATTTAAGTTAGCACAAAATAATTGCTTAACTCAAAAACATTTCTAAAAATTTCGCAAAAATCACTTCTTATGAATTTAGTACTATTTTACAAGAAAATTCCAAATTTTATTTATTTGTTAGCAAACAAGATAACCAACTGATTTGAAAATTCGCAAAATTCTTGCTATAAAAAATTTCCTGTTGATAGTGATTGTATTTCATTTAGCCTGATATGCGATTTTAGACCACAGAGGACTTTAAACACTTTTAACCGTGGGAAAACAATATCAGGCTGTTCATATCCCCGGCTGTTCATATGTTCATAAGTTCTGACTAGAATTTTTTTTGCTCGCAGGTGATTTTCGTGCCATTACCCTTGGACGACACTACTAGTTTGTTCGCATCTTGTAAAAAATCTATTGTTTTTTTAACATCATGATATTTTCTACAGATTTTGAGGGGGTGGGGGGAATACTAATATTACTCATAAACAACATCAAAAATGGAAATTCATGTTTTCTACACGATCCTATTTTGTACGAGATTTTGTGGATCCATGCCACCATTTGTAATGTGAAAACTTGACAAAAGAGTCACATACACACGGAAACTTCAGATGAGAGGTAATTATTTCTAGTATAGAACAATATTCAATTTTAAGAAATTAAATGACCTCAAATTCCTGATAAAAACTTTCTGTTATTTAAGAAAACGTATTATACATATATTTTTTATATAATTCTAAACCATCTTGTATTCAATGCTAATTTGAGAGAATTCGACTATATAGATAACATAGTAGTTTCTAGAAATTTTGTAAAATTTTCGATTATAACGAGATTTTGTGGATCCATGCCACCATTTGTAATGTGAAAACTTGACAAAAGAGTCACATACACACGGAAACTTCAGATGAGAGATAATTATTTCTAGTATAGAACAATATTCAATTTTAAGAAATTAAATGACCTCAAATTATGATAAAAAACTTTCTGTTATTTAAGAAAACGTATTATATATATATTTTTTTTATATAATTCTAAACCATCTTGTATTCAATGCTAATTTGAGAGAATTCGACTATATAGATAACATAGTAGTTTCTAGAAATTTTGTAAAATTTTCGATTATTATAAAAAGTTTTTTTTAGCGTAAAGATTTTATAAAAATCTCTACAAATCAACGCTTTACAAAATCATTTTTCATGCATTAAAAATAAAATTTAAACAGTCACTAGAGAACCGATTTAGCATTAAAATTTATTGATAATTGCGGATTTAGAGGAATTATTTAAGCGATTTAGAGCATGCTTTTGTTGATAAAAGTTTACTTTAGATATAGCATTATTTCAGTGGTTTAGAGAAGTTTTTGGTGTTTATATATTTATTCTATGTTTAGTAATATTTTCGGTTTGTTTAAAGATAAACGTGGTCAGTTCAGAGATGTTTTAAGTGTGGATGATCTCTATAGCAAATGTTTTGTAATTTATTGTTTCTTGTTAAGAAAACCGAAGCTATAAGTTGTTTGAAATAGGTGCGAAGGACTGGAATGTCGCATTATGTTTGGTAAATTTCCTTGAAGACTAACTTAATAGTCAGTAACAAAATTTTGTTTTTGAAGATGCAGATTGTGAGGCCTCACATAAATGTCACAGAAAATTCGAAAGTTGAGAATTCAGAAGAATTCGAAATGGGTTGAAGTCTTAAATCCGATTTGTAAAGGTACTCTTCAAAAAATATCTAGTCGTTGCGAGTTCGAAAGTAAAAATTTGGATCTTTTGAAATTTAGTAGCTAAATAGATTCAAGTAATTTTGTTGGAAAGTAGCTAGTATATGAATGAAAACTTATTCTTCAGTGTATAAAAAACATGTTAAAAGCGTATTTGATTTTACGTTCGAGATGAGTTTGAGTTCAGCATAGTTCAAGTACAGTACTAAGGAGGAGCGCTTCTGAGTTTTACTGCAGTTACGTCTCCTCCAAGTATAATGTAATATAAAACCCTGAGGTCACTGATTTTCCCTACATAAAGAAAGAGTAATCCCTTTTAAATATCCTTTTGTTTGTATTCATTGTTTTTCAGTCAATAATTGAATATTCTATGTTTTGGAAAAAGTTGGTATCTAAAAATCAGCTCTAACGATTTTCTTGAAAATTGTTACATTAATTTCACCTCCATTACCTCCTTCCCCATTTGAATGCTATAACAATTTCTCTACTGACGGTACTTTAAATTATCTTTAGTTTAAAATATATATATATAAAATCAAATTTATGGGAGAAATGTGAAGGGTATTTTTATGAATACACTATTTACCAATAAGTATTTGGGCACTTTCGAATTTAGACGTTTTGTCAAATGTCTAGGTAAAGTTCTTTAGGAATCCTCTTGAAACTTTGCTAATGTAAAGAACATGTTACACCTCCTATATTTCACGAAAAGTTGTGTACTGAAGTGGAAAAGAGGACCAGTAAGAAATTGAACAAAAGGCAGAATGTGTTGTATCTCTCTGTAAAAAGTAATATTTTGAATGGATTTTGGCTGTAGCATGTGTTTAAGAATATTTTATCATTATTTATATAAATTTATATGAGGCTACCACGTACATTCATCGAGTATAACGGTTTAAAATAAACTGGATTTTCTTTTTAACTTTTTTAATTATAACACACATATATTCATGGAGATGTAACGGTCTAAAAAAAAAATGGAATTTTTTTCACTTTTTCAAATATAAAACGAAGGGTATTAGACCCAGTGCAAAGACATTTTTAGAAAAATTGGCATACTGCATTAAACGCAGCACACTGTAATCAGAATGCAAAAATGTTGAATATCTTAAGAAATATGATCATTTTTACAAAAATGTATAACTACGCATGCGCTAGCTTTAAAAAAATTTCATTTGCTTAATTTAATAGCTAAAAGTATTGAACAACTTATATGAAAACGTCAAACAAATATCGTGTAAATTAAAAAAGGTGTGAAAGATACAGACGGTAACAAAAGTCTCCAAACAATAGCAAAAATTCCTATATAAAAAAAGTTCACTTAAAATAGTTTTGTTAAATAAATCCTTGTCGAATTCTGTTCTTAGTCAGTGTAAGAACAGGATTCGACGAGGATTTATTTAACAAAACTGCATTAAGTGTATTTTTTTATATAGGAATTTTCGCTAGTGTTTGGAGACTTTTGTTACAGACTGTAGAATGAACAGAATTTCAGAGCTAATTCTTTATGCACTGAAGACGGTACGCTTAAGGATACCGAAACAGCTGTATGCATCCCAAATATTTTTCTTTGGCGTTTCTGACGTAGTAGTTTATTCGGGTTTTAATATTCCAACGCCAAGTCTCCTGTTATCATAAGAAATTCAGTGCTCTCAAAATAATGAGTTTTACTCACATTTTTATTTTGATTCAATCAATGCCCAATGGTAATACAGTGTTCGCTGATTATAAATAAATATTGATAAAAACCCCTATCTTTTTCCTTTTTTTTTTTTTTTTCTTTTTGAAGAACTGAAATTCTGTTTATTTAATAGCTCATAACTTTTTGAATTTACACGATATTTGTTTGGCGTTTTCATATAAGCTGCTCAATAGTTTTGGCTATTAAATTATGGAAATGAATTTGTTAAAAGCTAGCTTTATTGTGATTAAAATTATTTAGCAAAAATTCTCGTATTTCACAAGATATTTAACATTTTTACGTTCTTACTCCAGTATGCTGTGTCTAATCTAGTATGCCAAATTTTCTAAAAAGGACTTTGCATTGAGTCTAATACCCTACGCGTTGTAATGAAAAAAGTGAAAAAAGTTCTCTTCTCATTCGAGGCAATTGCTTGTAAGATAACTTTCGTTATTTTCAATAGGCATGTCCATCACCAGCTGTTTTGACGCTTTGCTAAATTTAACAGCGGATTTTAGCTTTTTTTCTTGGATGTGCTCTTGGGGGTGTAATGACCATAGACGACTGTATCTTTCTTTTTCGGCATCTTTCCTTTAACCTAGGTACAGGGGGAATCTGTTGCAATATTTTTGTCGGGGAGGATGTTTATTAAGTTGATTCAGAAATTTGAGACTGTTCACACGTCCGTTTCAATTCTTCACTTATGGAAAACAAGTGGCTTAGAATCGCTGCTTGGTTTAGAGGAAAAATTCCTGTCTCCCGAAAACCATTAATAGCAGCGTAAACAGAAGCTGCCCAGGCTATAACAATCGGTTCTGCAGCTTATAGTCTCCCAATGGTCCTTCCTGGATGATTAACAATCCATTTCCTTGATTCCTCTTTAAAGTAGCGTTTTAGTGGCTTAAAAAAATACCGGTCAAGAGGCTGAAGAGGTGTCGTATGACTGGGCAGGCATACATTTATAATGTCATTCTTGTCCGCAATTTCCAGCAAAATTTCAGTGAAATATTGTCCTTCTGCATTGCAACAAGCAATGACTGTAACATTTTCTCCTCTCTCTGAAGACGTCAAAACATGAACGTCTTTTGCCCCTTTGGTAGCCATGACCTTTCTTGGAACTTTATTAAACTGATAGCCGGTTTTGTCCATATTATAAATATTCCCCTGACTGGTAAATAATTGATTTTTTTCAAACACTCTTGAAAGTATTTTTAAAAAATGATCACCACTTTCTCTGTTCATGCCTTCCCCCCTTGCTAAAGAGAGCCCCTGAACTTGTCTAATACTTAGTTCTGGGTTTCTCTTAAAAAATGATGACAGCCAGGCGTACCCAGCCATTCTTGCTTCTAAATTAAATCGATTCTTGAGACCTAGTTTTTCAGCAAACTGAAATGCAACTGTCCTAAATGTCTCTCTGTCAGGTGCAAATCCACATTTTTCTAAACTTTGGATGTGCTTGACGAGATGTTTTTCGTTTTCAACTCCAAACACTCCTTGTGGCGCAAAAGAGCTTGTTTTCCCATTATTGCCCGTTTTTCTTCGACGAAGACGAAGTGTCCGAGAAGGAATTTCATAGTACCAAGCAGCTTCATTGACACCAATTTCCCCTGCTTCTAGTCTCCTGAGAGCCTCTTTTAAATCGTCTTCTGTCCAGGTCTCACGAACTGCTCCAGTATTTTTTCTTTTGTACACTGTAGGCATCTTTCCTGAAACAAACAAGAAGCACTGAACAACTGTATGAACAAATACAATAATATACACTCACTGGCACAATTAACGGCCCACCTACAGTTTCGTTAGCGCCCAAGTTTTATTCATGTTATATTTTATATGTCAATATTCAGTTTAAATGTCAAAGGTCAGTCTGACATGCCTGTGCGTTTTTTGTTTTCTTATCTGGGTTTAATCTGTATTTTTGTGATTTCTTTTTGTGTTGCCACTTCTAGCGATCACGCGAATTTGAATTTTATTTGAAGAATTTAAATCTAAATTTATAGTTGAAAAAAATATTTTTAAGTTGAAAAATTTTTCATTTACAAATATTAAGCATTTTTTATAAGTAATATGATTTAAAAAATATTAAATTAAAATTTAAACAATTAACAGACTTTTCCCCCTAAAAATGTATGTGGGGCATCTCACCCGAATATTATCTGGGGCGTCTATCCTTTTGATATGGGAGAGATGCCCCGGAAACTGTCCAAAGTACAAGACAGCAAAAATGGCCGCACAATGCCCGAAGTCGACTGATCAACTTCTTACTACAGGTTTTTAAGCTTATATAAAAAAATTCCTATTTATTAAGTAGTGCCTGCCTTACAATGCAACATCACTCTTATAACAGAGTAGACAAAACATGGTACTTACTTGAAATATTGTTGTGGTAGCAGAAAACAAAAAAATGACTTCACATAACTTCCACAGCACACTATTCAACATCTATCTGAAATAATAATCGGACTCGCAGAGCCCTCTAGCGTTACGTCTCGAAATTACATAAAGTGGGGCATCTCTACCGCTGGGGCAACTCACCCGGAATTACCTTATGAAAAATATATATGTAAACTTTCATGATTCTAAGATTGTAATTTCAAAGATTAATTTTCAACATCTACCATCCCCTTAACAGATTCTTCAAAATAATGCAGTTTTGAAGTTTCCTTAAATAAGCAATTTAAACGCATCATTTTATAAAAAAAATAAAAAAATAATATAATAAAAGATATTGTTTGTTTTAAAACTGATGAAAAAGAAACCAAATTGAAATTTTTATCTTGTTATATTTAAAACTACTTCATTAAGTATTAAAACATCATTCGTTTACACGTAACTTTTAAATTATATTCTTTAATTGCTTTTTGGAAGTAAACACTAAAGAAAACAAAGCCCGATTCAGATTATTAAACATCATTCTCCTTATTCAGAGTTTTCTGAAGAATATAAATACTGTTACGTATTTTCCTTTAATGAACACGGTAGAACTGTAAGTGTTCATCTTCATTCGTAAACAATTGTTAAATAGAAGATTGTGAAATCTCCTAATTGTATAAAATGCAGAAATATCATTTTAAAATAACATACATAAAACATTTCAAAACAAAAGCTCAAAAATTTAGTCAAACAATAATATTTTTCAAATAAATATGTATTCGTACTAAATCGTTAGATTTATTACGAATTATTGGCGACGCTATATGTTGTAAAAATAACAGACAATTAAAAATTTACATAATGATTATAACGCTTTCTTCAATGATAAAGGAAAAGTTATTGAATAAAAATTTATAAAATGAAAACAAAATTTCATTCAAGATACTAATATTTTTCTATTATAGGTAATCTAAAAATTATATTCAATTTAAATTACGCATACACTGTAAAAAATATTTGTTAAAAGTACAGGAAGATCTGGCGGCTTTATAAAGTGGCCAGTATTTCTTCGTCAAATATACAAAAGAAAACTCTACTTAAAAAAAAAAAAAAAAAAAAAAAAAAAAAAACTGTTTGATTTACAGAATTTCTGCGGATACAATTTTGCGGTTTTAAACTGTATATTTGACGGAGAAATACTGGCATCCCAGCTGTCAGATTTTCCCTGTACTTTTACAGGTTTATTCTTTGCAGTGTAGGTTTTCTAAGACAAACGAAAGTAAAAATTTGCTCTTAAGTTTATTCTCTTCTATGTATCTATTAATATCTATTTTCCATAATGACATTACTCAAACCATTAAAAATATAAATAAAAAAAATATTTACCAAATAACTCACTGTAAATTATAAAATCGCATGAATGATTTCAAATATGAAAATTCTTGCATGCCCCTTTCTATAAATTAATCACTTACGTTTTTCATTCAAAATATTAATTAATATATATAATGACCCTCATCTGTCATTCACGATTCCGGTTTACACCGCTTCAAAACAGAGACTTTTGGCAGCCATTTTTTTTTTTCCGTTTGTTCAATTTAACTTACGAAAACATACATATCATTTTCATACATGTTTTGTATCGCACATATTGTTATTTATTTCCTCTAAAACCTTGAAAAACTATTCAATTGTAATGTTTAAATGTTTAATTAAATATAACGGATCACTGGCTATTATAAACATGAACCTATAAATAGAATTATGTAACTTCATGATTATAAACAACGCAATGCCAAATAAAAACAAACATAAACTGTTGCCATTCAGAAAATACAAATTCCAAATGGACAACTCTTTAATTGCGAATGAACGACTCTTTGACTGTTTCATTAAAAAAAACGCTTAAAATATTTCTAAAACATATGGACAATATTCCTGTGACGTCACAGTAGGTAAAATCGCCGAACACGTGGCCAATATTTTGTAAACAAACTAGATTCAAGATGCTATTTTATTGTTACGCATAACATTTTCCTAAATATTTCTCCAGTGAAACTTAATAATCAGATATCTGTTCAAACAAGAATAAAAGAGAAATGTAAACAACTGAATCGAATGATAAAGTTAAGACTATTCCATATCGTAAAATTGCAGAACATTTTATGTACACACACACACACACACACACACACACACACACACACATATATATATATATATATATATATATAATAGATAAAAGATTAATAAGAACATTTTATACAGACAGGCATATATATATATAGACATCAAAGCTTAAATAATTAGAATTTCAATCACTTTAATAAAGTAATTTATTAAATGGAACATCCATTTAAATTTGTTAACATCGCCACAGTTCACATGTCAACTTTTAATATTACATATGTTGATTAATATTAAAGTATATTACTAAAACTGGATTAAAAACAAAACAAAGGTATCACTATATCACTCTTACTTCAATTTTATATAATCTGTAACTCTTATAAATAATATTGCAAGATAAAAATTTTCAAGCCACAATGCTTTTCTATGGTAGAGTTGAGGATTGTTTGCCTGACCGGCTGATATTCTTGTAGCCTCGAACCCAAAGTGGGAATATGGTCCATTAAAGCCTTAAAAATCTTAAAATATTTGTAAAAACATATTAAAGTCTTTAAATATTTTTATCAAGCTTCATTATTTGTTTACATTGTAAGGTATGATTGGCGTCGAGTTCAGTACGTAAATGTCGCCAGTTGATTTTAGTTTTGAAATTAGTGTAAAGTTATATTTGGGATAGAATGTTTGGTTGGGCAAGTAAAGGTCACCAGTTGAAATGAGTATTGAAAGTAGGGTAGTCTAAGGTGATAATGTCGAGTCAAGATAAAATGTTCGGTTGAGAATGAGAAAGTCCCTAGCTGGATCCTGGATATTTTGGCGATGTTGTGGGTGAGATAGCTGGTTGGGAGTATAGAGTAGAGGTGAATTTGGGTTAGCATGGAGTGTCTGTAATTATTAGATAGTTAGTTAGAAAATACGCAAGCAATGACGTCACTGGGCGTCAGTGGATGCAAGAAAAAGATTTCCTATGTTAATCGCCCATCGGATTTTTTGTAAAAAATTATTAAAAATTGAGGAAAATTATTTCCCGATTTTAATTCCCATATTTCGGTACAGATATGTATTAGTTATCGTGTGCATGCGTTAGATTAAGTTGTTTTTGCTGTAAAATTGATAAAATTTAAATTTTAAATTTCAAAACTTTAGAAAAATAAAATAGCAAACTTCCATATTCGATTGAAAACATAAGCATTTCATTTCAAAGGAGGATATTTACACAATAAATATCCAACTAATATACTAATTAAAAGGAAAATGATAAATATTCTATCATAATTTGAAGTAAAATTTGTTTTGAAATGTCTAAATAAAGTGTCTGATATAAGATACTCATATGTTGCAGCGGAATAGATTTAATATATCTGTCATCCTTGGCGGAAAAAATATATCGCCAAATTATTTGGCGAACATATTTTATTCCTTTCAAAAATCATGGTTATTTTAACAACTTATATTAAGAGAGCGATGAATTATATGAAACAATATTTCGTACAATACATATTACGAACATAAACATCTGGCATGTATATTTTCGTAGTATGTTTTTAATCGCCAAATACAAAAACCGCCAAAGATGACACAGTTTTGAAATTTAAAATTTTGTCAATTTGACAGCAAAATAACTCATACTAACACAGGGATACGATAGCATATTTATACCCAAATACGGGTATTAAAATCGGGAAATAATTTTCCTCGATTTTTAATTATTTTTTACAAAAAATACAATGGACGATTAATATAGGGAAACTTTTTCTTGCATCCACGGACGGTCAGTGACGTCACACTTCGCTTACGTATTTGGAAACAGGATCTTCGATAGTCTTAAAAAAAAGTATTTCGGTAAAATGAAGTGAATCGTTATTTACTTCCTCTTACCCATAGGGTCGAGAAAGTATTGTTTTAGGGTCAAATTTTCGAACGTGAGTTTTTGTTATACTTACATGTTCTGAGGTCCCCTGAATACCAAAATCACGTTTTTAGCGAATGGTCTCTGTGTCTGTCTGTCTGTCTGTGTGTCTGTTATCAGCATATCTCAAGAACAAATAGTAGCAGAAATTCCAAACTCGGTATTCTAAATGTGTATCATATAGGGATGCTACAGTAAGCTTTTCGTTAAGATGAAGCAAATGGTTCGTGTACAGGGACATTCAAATACATTACGTCTATGGGGGAAATTGCAGGTAAGTAGAATTTAACATCTATAGACTGCACTAAACCAAATGAAACGAATACATATTTTTTGTAATAGAGATAGTCAACTGGGAAAATTTTTTTTGTGTATGTAGGAGCCTCGCCTCCCCCCCTGGGGTAGATGTCCTCCCTCGAGTGGAGTAAATTTTCATGATGGGTATCTTTCAAAAGAGCTCGCCAATACCTTTAAAACGAATGTTTGAACCATCGATCTACGATAATTTAAAATAAAGTTATTCATTTCTTTCATTTTTAACATTTTTTTTTTTTTTTAACTTTAATATTGAGAATAAATTCAACTTTTGTTTGGATATTTAGTGTTATACTATTTCTCTAATATGGAAATCGTCTGTATTATCATACAAGATAACTTTTTTAAATAATAATTTTAATAAATTATTTTTTTTTAAACTGAATTATTTTTTAATAACCGAATTAAATTCTATATAAATGTAGGTGCATTAATGAAACGGGGGGTTGAGGGGGGCCAGAACTAATTATCATATAAAACTCTTCCGAAGCCTAATTTGAATTGTTTAACATAGGTTTACATAACAGTACTCTTTATCTTACCTCTTAATCTCCAACCTGTACTTATAGCATTAAATTTCAGGGTAAGAGAAAGTCGTGTGAGTGACACACTAGATTATTCTTATTATGAGGACTTTAAATAGAGCACTTAACGGAACACTGGGATGTGTTGTTGCTGTTGTGTTTTCGGGCCTATATTTTTTGTCAACCAGCAGTATTTTTATTGTCATTCATATTTATTGATCGGGTAGAATTTTTTTAATTTCAGAACGAAAATTATAAAATATCGAAACACATTTGATTTATAAACAAAAACTGAAAATACATTTAAATGATCACTTCATGATCTAAACATTGTTTTCAAGATTTATCGTTCACATTCCGTCATTTTTGACGGGGTTATATACTAGTTTATTTATAAAAATATATTTTCTTCTATAAATAAACATAACTGAAAAATAGTAGATAACGTTTTCTTACAATTCACAGAAATGAAGACGGACTTGTAAAAATATTATTATACGGCATAATTTTTCAAGTAATGGACTTTTATTCACATTTGTTAGATATTAGCACGAAATCAAGTCAAAATTATTTATTGGTTTCTGATCCCCGCTTCCCGGCAAACAGTACTTTATTAAGTGGTAAATAGTATTAAATTTAATTCTCAGTTAAAGAGTTTTAAATTCAGTAAATTATCTACTGTCGCATTTTGCAGTACATTTTCAGTTCTCTTACTAGTGTATGTAAGAGAAAGTAATATTTTTGAATCTGAATGTTTTAAACTAAAGTTTTGATGTATTTACTCGTTTTGGAGTTCCCTGAATTCAAAAATCAGTTTTTTAGCTGTGAGTCATCTGTCTTTGTGTCCAGCTTCCTGTAAGTCTTTGTGTCTGTTATCACACTAACTCAAAAACCAATATTGACGGATGTCTAAACTCAATATTCTAAATATCTATTATATGGTGACGCTACTTCGCAAATTTCGTTAAACAGTTCATGTACAGGGATATCCAAGATAATTCAAATGTGTCATTCTATTACAGAAATGACTGATGGGCACAGTTAAACATTTTTAGACTTCACTAAGCAAAATGATATGATTATTTATAAACATATGTTTTGTATAGGATATAGCATAGAAATCACATACTACGTGGCTCTAAGGTCACACAAAAGAATTCGAATATGTAAAGGCTATTCCTGTAAATTACTATAAGTGCATTTCAAGTTCTATTTTACCATCTTTTTATTAACTTCGATTCTTGTTTGTATGTTTATTTGTTTGTTTGTGTGTTTGTCAGGGACAAATCTTGCAATCGATTTTTAACCAAATTCCCGACTAGTTAGATATTTGAAATTTTCAGGACAGCTCACAACACGGTGACAATACATTTTTCTAATAATTTTAGTCAACTATTCCAGAACCCGCTGCCTTCGGCAGCGCTTATATGATTCGACAGAAAATTTATTTAACTAACTTCCCGACTAGCTAGACATTTGAAACTTTCAGAATAGTTCAGAACACGGTGAAAATACATTTTTTTTAATACCTTTAGCCAACTGTTTCGGGTTCCTGCAGCCTTCGGCAGTGTTATCAGTACAAAGCTTGCAATCGATTTTTCACAAACTTTCCGACTAGCTAGACATTTGAAACTTTCAGGCTAGCTCATAACACGGTGACAATACATTTTTTCAATACTTTTAGTCAACTGTTTCAGGTCCCTACTGCCTTCGGCAGGGTTTATATGATACAACATAAAATTTATTTAACTAACTTCCCGACTAGATAGACATTTGAAACTTTCAGAATAGTTTAGAACACGGCGAAAATGCAATTTTTAAATATTTTTAACCAACTGCTTCGGGTTCCTGCTGTCTTCGACAGCATTACCAGTACAAAGCTTGCAATTGATTTTTCACTAACTTCCCGACTAGCTAGACATTTGAAAGATTCAGGATAGCTCAGAACACGGTGCAATACTTTTTTAATACTTTTAGTCAACTGCTTCAGGTCCCTACTGCCTTCGGCAGCGTTTACATGATTCAACAGAAAATTTATTTAACTAACTTCCTGACTAGCTAGACATTTGAAACTTTCACAATGGATCTGAACACGGTGAAAATGCCTTTTTTAATACTTTTTGCCAACAGTTTCGGGTTCCTGCTGCCTTCGGCAGGGTTACCAGTACAAAGTTTGCAATCGATTTTTCACTAACTTTCCGACTAGCTAGATATTTGAAACTTTCAGGATAGCTCAGAACACGGTGACAATACTATTTTTAATACTTTTAGTCAACTGCTTCAGGTCCCTGCTTCCTTCGGCAGCGTTTATATGATTTGACAGAAAATTTATTTAGCTAGACATTTGAAACTTTAAGAATAGTTCAGAATACGGTGAAAATGCATTTCAAAAATATTTTTAACCAATTGCTTCGGGACCCTGCTGCCCTTGGCAGCGTTACCAGTACGAAGTTTGCAATCAACTTTTAACTAACTTCCCGGCTAGATAGCCATTTGAAACATTTATAATAGCTTAAAACACGATAGCAAGGAATTTTTTTAATACTTTTATCCAATTTCTCCGGGTTCTCGCTGCCTTCAGTAGCATTTATATGATTCAACAGAAAATTTAAAAACATGGTGTATAAAAGTTCTTTTTATCTTGTAATTATTTTATTTTTCATACTGTGATAAATTTAAGTACACTATGTAGTGCGTATATATTTTTAGAAATATACACTGCAAAATTAAGCGAAATCATATTTTTCTATTGAATATATTTAATGGAAGTGCTTTACTAAATAATACCAATTTCAGGGAATCTGTCTAGGAATGGATGTATCATTTTATACAAATAAGTTGACAGATTATTAAAATGCATTTTTAGACATTATTATTATCTATATTAATAAAATCAGACTTTTGTCTGTAAATTTGTCGAAATCGAAAAATTTTGCGATATCATCTCGTTTCACAACCCATTTAAGTCGAAAATGACTTCAGAAAATTTTTACTGTGTGTGTGTCATCGTGTCTATATGTCGCTTTTTTTGTTCGGGCATCACGTGAGAACGGCTGGGCGGAATTCAACGGCGCTTGGCAGGAATTTAGGTCTTCACCCAACTTAAAATTATATCTATCAACTTTTCAAAAATTCCCCCCCGTTCCTCCCTGGGGGGGGGGGGGGTAAAAGGCTAAAACACGTTTGTCCGGGCATCACTCGACAACGGCTGGATGGAATTCAACGGCACTTGGCAGAAACTTAGGTCTTCACCCAACTTAACATTTTATCAATAGAAATTTTCAAAATTATGATTAGTGTTTAAATTGTGGGTAAAAAACGCCTGCGCATGCGCCATAAATATTTTTTCACTAAAACGATTTGAATGGAAAAATAAAATATAAAAATAATTTTTTAAGATAAAGACTTTTTTATTCGCGTGATTCGCACTACAAATTATGAAAAGATTGAAATGAATTGTTGCTATTTAAATTCCATACTTTAGTTAATTTTAAAAAATCTAATTGTCGTATCGAAAAACTGTTTACACCCCAGGATTCAGAAAAGTCACCCCTTTCATTTGGTACTGTGTAACGAAAGGTCTGATATTTCTTATTTGTTTTTCCTTTTTTCCGTTTTCCCTTGCCACTTAAATTTCATACTTTAGTTATTTTTTAAAAATCTAATTGTCGCATCGAAAAACTGTTTGCACCCCTGGATTCAGAAAAATCTCCCCTTTCATTTGGTATCAAATTTATAAATATAGGTCTGATATTTCTAATTTATTGTACCCTTTTTCCCGTTTTCAATCCAGATTCGGTAGAAGTGTTATATTTATATATTTTTTTATTTTCAAGAAAAAAAATGAAATATTTTTAATTTCACGTGAATAATAATAAAATTTAGAGAGAAAAATGCCTACAAAAGTTATTTTTTTAATCAGAAATTTGTATGTGGATAAATATTTTCATAGAGATATTTGGGATTAGTTTAATATTTTTATTTAATTAAGCAGTACTTTTCTTTCCTGCATTAAAACAAATTTTGTTGTTGTTATTATGTACCTTAAGAGGTTCTTTTATGTTCTTCCCTTAATTGTAAATGAATATAATTTTGATTTTATTAAGATTTTTTATTTTGATTTTGTAAATATCACAAAAGAGTTCTTATTTTTATTATATTATATTTTATTTTATTTTATTTGTGTATGGAACAGTTTTAGTATCGGATCCCTTTGGCATAATTTGAAATTCGGCCCCGAAGTAACTCGGACGTTTCTCGCCAAGACCTTTAATTGCACAATTGAGTTAGCCAATTCAGTTCATCGCAAAATGGCTTAAAATATTTAAAGTCACCAAAGGGGTCCCATACTAAAGCTGTGCTTTTTGTATTTATTTATTTATAATATTTTCTATTAAAGACTTCAGTGGTCACGAAATTTGGTGCGTAAATTGTTTGTATGCATCCGGCACTTATTGTAACTGGATTTCACGAAATTCGATATGCCCTCACACCTTCTCGGAGTTGGAGTGCAAAAAACATGTGTAAAAACATGTTTTTCCGTTTGAATTCGCTTTGAATTATCTTAGAATGGCAAATTTTGGTGTGTGGATATTGATTAAGTGTACGCATTATGTACATTAATGGGATTTTGCAAAATTTCGAACTCACCCGCTGAGGAAGGGGAAGTAAGAAGTGGGTAAATTGCTGCCGAAGGCAGTGGGGACCCAGACTCCTCACGTTGCGAGCGAGAAAACCTCTACCAATCACAGCGCGAACTTAGGTTATTAATAAAGATATGGGATTTTGACAACTCATTTAAGTCCAGCGAAGCGGGCAAAGCCTGCTAGTTTTAAATATATAAGTAAAAACGAGGTATTGATATTTACTTAATAAAAATTTAAACAACGACACACGAAGTAATGTTTTAAGTTTTTTCTATTTTTATTAATTATTATTTTTATATTATTATTCATTTTGAGGGTTAAATATAAAAATGAAGTATCGAATGGTTGATAGCCGTGTATGTCTTTTTTCAGAAAAAACTTGAAAATAAATAAGTAGAGGAAATTAAATTTTGGTATTTTGAAGATCAAAAGAGGCAACCACTTTAAAATTTTGACGGACTCAGTTTCAGCAGTTTTTTTTTTTTTTTTTTTTTTTTCCCGAGAACTTGATAAAGATGATAGCCATCACACTGAAATATATGTTAAATATACCTGTTTTGTATATTTTATGAGGGTATTCTTATACAATACGTGTTATCTTACCATTAATCCGCAATTTGTCTTTATAGTTTTCAAATGTAAGGTTAGAGAAAGTTATTTAAGAGCCACAGCAGAAATTTTTTTCTAAACTTCGTGGAAAAACTACTTTGTTATGTCTATTAGAAATATAAACACAACAGATAAAATAGATTTTTTTTTAATTCAAATTTTTAATGCATTCTAGTTAGGATTTTTTTAAATGACAATATTCATTATTATTTGTAAATAATAATATATATTTGTTTTCTGTACAATGTAATAAAATTTTATTAAACTGAAATAACTTTATTGGAAAAAAATATGAAACCGATTATAATCTTTTCTTTATGTTGTATAGAATTTCAAAAAGATGGAGAAATGTCAGCTGAAATGCATACAGCATGAAAGAGAACTTCTATTCAGTTGAAATGCAAAAGTAAACAAAAGAATAAAACATACGCAGACAGCATGAATATCATTTTTCAGAAGCTTAAAATGAAAGATCCCTGCTGTTTGTTTCAGATGCAAGATATTTCATATTCACTTTTGCATTTTGTCTACAAAGAATTTGAAATTCAAATTCAACATGACAGAATCTTTAAAAGTTTGTCTGTTATAAAAGCTGCAATAACGAAAACGATATGTAACTAGATAATGAAAAAGTTTCTAAAGAAAGAAAGAGCTTCGTAAAATGAATTAAATAACACATTAATGTATAGATAAATATTATTTTTTTAACAAAGGAAGTTATTTCATTTTATTCTTTTTTTTAAGTGTTGTTTCTTTAGAAAATTTTTAAAATAGCCATTTTTCTGTATTTACATGTTTTGAGGTCCCCTAAATCGAAAAATCTCTCTCTCTCTCTCTCTTTTTTTTTTTTTTAGATTTATGTTAAGTGTGTTTAACGTCACTTTAGAACTACACTGTAGGCAATTGGCAATGGCTTTCGATTTACGCATAAGAATGATCGGAAGACATGCTATCACAATTCTGTTCTTCTGCGGAGGGATAGTTACCTTATTTCAATAGGTCGCAGATTTTTATCTATTTATTTAGTTATTTATTTATTTTTACAGAACATCGAGTATTTCACAACAACTTCGAATTTTAATTGCATCACCTACCATGAATTAACACAATAGCCTTTTATCAGCTCGGGTATGGAACTCGTGATCCTTCGATTACGAGCTGAACAATTTAAATAATTTGAAAAAAATTTAAAAATATAATAACAACATTAAGATCTGTTTTTTCTTTCTTTCTTTCTTTCTTTCTTTTAACGAACTTAATTTTTTAACAACGATTTCATCGGAGAACAACCCTCCTTAGGCCCAGGTCCTTCTCTCTAAAAATGAAAAGTGAAAATTCTCTCAAATTGAGCCATTTTTCACTCAATCGACGTGTTGAAGTGCAACTTTTCACGTTGAGAGATATCTGTTCAAACCATTAAGCTGCTATAAGCGGCTCAGATTTGATGCAATTGATACAAATTGTTTTTGAGTGAAATCGGGCCAGATTTGAGTGAACCTGTTAGATGCTTGAAAATATATCTGATTCCCTCCATCAGAATCGAACGCGGGTCCCTTAACTTGGCAGTAAAACGCGCTACCACTATGCTACGATTTCATACAAAAAAAAAAAAAAAAAAAAAAAAATGGTTGTACAGCTGTTCTCAATCATTCTCAAGGGGAGAAAATATTATTTATAAATTTTTACTTGTTTTATACATAACATAAATCTATGGGAAATACAATAATATTCCATAAAATGACACTATTGATTTAAAATCGAGGAAAGAAATCTTGAAAACAAAACCTCTATGTTAAACAGACATTTTAGAAGCTTTTAAATTAATTCCTCATAATTCAGTTTGTTTAGAAATATAAATTCTTCTACGCGACTTTGCAGAATGTTTTGAAAAACTATGAGTTGAAAAAACACTATGTACTAAATTGTTTATGCATATTATTCCCCCTATTGAATTTAATTATAATTAAAACATTATAATACATTTTTTGAATGAATTGCATGCATTTTAATAAATTAGTTTCAATGATTATAACAAAAATATTAAAAAACTTTAGACATAAATAAATTTCTATATTATAAAAATATATTGTTATTTTTCTTTATATTTGATATATTTCTTTAAGAAGCAGTTTTTAAAAAGACATTCACTGCTCGTTTTTAGTTTTTTATGACTAACACTAGGGATTTGAGAACTCTGTAATTTTTTGTCAGTTGTATATAAACCATTTGTTATATTTCTAAAAAATTTTTAAACTTTGATAATCTACTTTTCTAATCATCGAAAGTCTTCAACATATTTTTAATATAGTATATAAATTAATTAATTATATATATCTAAAAAATTATTTTTCATGTGTCATTTAAAATAGGATCGATAGATGGCTATTACGATCGCATCATTACGAAATTTTATTGAACAAAATGAAAATGATCGAAATTCGTTCAGAAAGGATCTGGCAACTTAACAATCATTTTGACTGAAAAGATTTTTGATCAGAAAAGACTGATTTTACTCAAATTTTATTTTTATTTTTTTTTTCTAGAAATACCTCTTAAACAATGGCTAAAAATATTGCGTCCATTTTTGAGTAAGCAAATCCGGTCAAACATTTTAAGAAGGAGTGTAGACATCTGGCTTTTATCCCAACACCAGCACCATCTCAAGAAGAAATATTTTATGTATCTGGATAATGTATGTTAAATTTGTCATGTAGGTTGCAGTATAAATATAAAGAAATATGCTTTAAATAAATATTTTCTAACATAACTTACTGCATTGGACATCTTTCGTGAGACCTTTGCATGAAACAATTATACTAATCATACCATTTTTATGCGATAGTGAACTTAAATAATACATTATTTTTTAAGCATTCTATAAACATTAATTTAAATTTCAGCATGGGCAGTCGTACAAACAGAATAATGGAAGTAATAAACACACTTATACATTGTTAAAAAATGTTAAAAACGCAATTCGTAACTGAAAATGCAATTCAATCAATTTAAAGTTATAGCTCCTATTGTATGCGAAAATTCCTGTGTAATCCTGAAAACCTTAATACCACATGTTGTAGAAAACACTTTTTGTAGATATTATGCATAAATGTGATTTTTATTAGGTATTGTGCTGTGCAAATGCATTAAAATATGTTTTATAGAAATAATATTCATGAAATGTAACCTGTTGGAATTGTTTTGAATGCTTGTATACGCAAACCAGTGATGGTATTTACATTATTTTAGTGGTTAACATACCATGGGAAACTTGCATAATATATATCAGTTTAAATGAATTCTATGGACATTTACGGCAGTTAGAGTGCGGACAGACAGACAGATAGCAGACGGCGATATAGATAAGCAAACAGAAGTACTGAACACTTTATAACTTTGATGGAATTTTTTTAAAAAGACAGTTTTTTTTTTTTTTTTTTTTTTTTTTTTTTTTTTTTTTTACTACATAACATTTTTAAGACATAAGTAATAATTCAAGCTATAAATGTCCATAATTACAAAAATATACTAATAACATTTTCCCTAATTAAAAAAAAAATATTTTCATAGTAAAATATTCAAAATATATAATCGAGATTAATTTTTTTTTTTTTTTTTGCTCCTATAAACAGTGAAGAACTTTTAAGAAATATTCTTCTTAGACTGCTATATTTTAAAATATATAATCAAACATATTAATTATTTTATAAGTCAGTGGGCATATTTTCCGTCTATAAAACAAACTTGAGATTTTAATTGTTACTGTTACTATAGTTCCTTGAACCTAAATGTCGCTAAAAATAATATTTTCATCCTTTAATACGTTTGGTATTCAGAATTGTTTGAAAACGACTATAAAACTCAAACAGTTTCTCCTAAAGTCATTAAATAAATGAGTTTGTGGGGATTTCGGTTCTACAGACTATTCCTAATGGGGAGAGAGACAAACAATAAACTAAAACCAGTTGTGTTTTCCTCATTCTCATCTTCAAAATATCTATAATGAATAAGCAACTGTGGTAAAATATCAGAATGGTTAAGTACAAATGTATAATGATATGACTTCTAAAGTGTCTTTTATATTGAAATACCAAACGAATGGCAAGTTTAAATGTACTCACTCGTTTCTCGGAAATAATAAGTATTTCAGAAATATTTGTCGTTGTTAATGCTCTGGTTTATAAAATGCTATAAGAATAATATTTTGAACTTTTCGTCTTAGGATACGTTTTTGAATTTCTTTTAAAATAAAAGTATCAGTAAAATGATTACCACGTGTATTTGCTTAACAAATCACAAAATAGGCCGCTTCGCGTTTACAATTTTTCAGTAAACATCCTCTTAAATCAAATGAAAAGTTTATTAGACAGATTTACTCTCCAAAAAATTAAAGGAAAAAAAAAAAAAAAAAACAGACGTGTTTTTAGAAAATATAATGAAAAACTTTTCCATATCAAGAATATATCGTTGAAACTTTTTGTTACTTTCTTCTATACATACAAGAAGAAAGTATTGGATTCGTGAACATTTTCTAACTCCAGTTTTCGATGGATTTACAGCTTTTGAGACTTCCTGAGCACAATTTGACTGTTTTTAGAAAACGTGTGTCTGTCTGTGTGTGCATCACAAATTTTCTGGACGGCGGTTGGGCCTGGGTTCGAATCCCAGAGAAGGCATGGATGTTTTGTCCCTGTTAGGGTTAGCGATAACCGCCCACTGGGTGCTCCTTCATAAATAGTCATCGATTTCGGCGACCCCCCCGCCTATGCTCAGTCACAAAAATGTGCTGCGCCATTCAAAAAAAAAAAAAAAAAATCTGGACGTTGTATACTCCAAACGAATAAGTAAAATTTAACCAAACTTGGTATTTATTGTAGTTGGACTCTGACATAAACTGGTGCTGATTAGATTTCGAGATTGGTCGCTCTTTATATTAAATTTTTGTCTTTATATGGCGATGAATTTCCGGGTACATTGCTTAATTAAAGAAATTATGAAGATTTTTTTGTCTAATGCCTATATTTTTAACTATTACTTTTTTTTTTTTTTTTTTTTTTTAGTTTTTAGGGCAATATGTAATACTCTATATATTTATTTCTAATGCACAACTAGGTTTTAAATGGTGCTTGCGCCAGTAAAGATGAAACATTTTAGAGATGAAACATTTAATTTTTCTAAATAAAGATTTAATCAGACACATTGAAAATAAATAACTTACGTGATTTTTGTAAATATTTAAACATTTCATTATTATTATTATTATTATTGTACCATTTAATAATTTATCTCTATATTTTTAAGGCATGACAAGAGTTAAAATGGCTATCGTGATTGCGGAAAGGAATTCCTCGGCGAAAAACGTACTAGCTACTTCATCTCTAAATAAAAAAAAAAAATATCAAATGGTCATACTGATGATAATCCCATTTATCCAATCGTTTAAAACTGTTTTGGGTTTAAAAAATAAATCTTTATATAAACTAATCTAAGTTGTTGTCTCTTAAATTTCATTTTAAAAATTTCTGAGCTTAACTTACAGCTCTATAGCAAAAGTTGTTTAACATAATCATGATATTTATTGCTTATCCTTTTTCGTCTGACGTTAAAATATAACTAATAAAATATAAACTAAGTTTCATTTAATATGGATTAAATTTTTGCTTAATACTTTAAAAATATACATTATTTTAAAATGTTTTTCCTTTCCTAAATAATTTCTTCTAAATAATTTCTTTTCTAAATAATTTCTTCGATTAACGAGAATCTCAAAAATGCAAATTTTTTCAATTTCTTTTCTTCCTTTTTCCTTTTCTTTTTCGCTTTCTCATATATATATATATATATATATATATAAGGAGAAAGAGGTGGATTCGTGAAAATTTTCAAACTACGGTTTTCGATGGACTTACACATTTTGAGACATCCTGAAAATGATTTGACTATTTCCAGAAATGTCTGTATGCGTGTATCACAAATATTGTGGACACTGTATCTCCCGAATTAGCGAACAAAATTTAACCAAACTTGATATATAATTGGACCCTGACTTAAACTGGTGCTTATCACATTTTGGGATCAATCGCTCAAAAGGTAACGCTTAGATCCCATTCTTTCTAAATTTTTAACATAGCAGTATACGACAAAATTCCGTAAAAATGTACATAATGAGAGTGATTTTTACAGACGAGTGTTTTAACCATTGTAAAATTAATATGAATTATTCATAATAGTAGCAGTAGACAACGAAAAAAAAGTTTGAGCATGTGAGATCATCGCTTCCCCCACCTGCATTGGGAGTAACACTTCTTCAACAATTTTACTAAGAAATAAAGTTTATTTGCATTTTAGTAAATATCAGTGACATATGTTTAGATTTAAATTCATTTATAAATAAAAACTTCAGAAGAATATGATCATATATAATATACTATACGTACCATCTTAAGTAAACTTCTAAACCTCTTTTATTTAATCAAAGAATTATGTTATTCAGCATACTTGAAGGCCAGACTTTTTGTATATACATTCATTATGCAATAAGTAAGGTAGATTAATGGAAAAAAAAATCTTAAAACCATTAAAGAATTCAAATATGCAATGTATCTCAAATCCTTATCTCAATCGTGAACTTTCTACAGAGAATTTTTTGTATGAACATTGGTAAATAAAATATTAGTCGTCCGTCTACTTAAGGTTTCGCTTTTAAGGATAAACTTCTCTGTATATATATATGAAAGGGATAAAAATAAATAGTTTTAAATTATTAAATAACCCAATTTAAAAGTGTAAAAATCGCTAATTGAAATTATAATCGCGAATAATTTGTAAGTGTCCTTTTAAAGTTTGTTTTCCAGCAGAAGACTTTATAACTCAGAAATCAGAAAACGAAGGAAATTATAAGTAGAAATTTGCTGACGTTAATGCAATTTCTAACTTTCGCTGCATTGAGCTGCATATTAATTAATCCCAGAAATTCCTTTTAAGAGCCCAGGCGATTTAAAGAACCAATCAGCAGCTCAGAAAATTAGGTATATAAGCCCAAACATTAAACAAACGGAGTGTCTTGCCACGATTTTGACTTGTTCAACATTTCCATGCTGCACTCTTCCTCCGAAATAACGTAGGCGCTACAGGCCTCCCCAACAGATTCTGCGGCCAGGGGCGTCGCTTGAGATGTCCGTGGATCGGAAGAGTGTCGGATTAAGACTCCATTCGCCTTACCCTGTCCCGATTTAGAAATACTGAAGCAATAAAGATGTTTCCTTAAAGAAAGCCTAGTCGTCATTGTGTGCTCCGCCTGTTATATCTCTCTTATCCAGTAATTAATACATTACACACACACACACACACACACACACACATATATATATATATATATTCTCGTGTAAACATTTTCTATTTTTCCATTTTTAATAATTATATTACATTCTAAAAATCTTAAATAATCCACAGAGTTTTTCAAAATTAGCAGGCACGAGTGTAAATGCAGGTAAAGAGATCACAATAAAATGATTTAGCACAAGAATGTGGGTTCAGAAATGTCACGTTCTCTCGGTACACTGTAAAACAGTTTGTGTAAGAATACACAGCATTGCTAAAATCTTAACATCTGTAAAGTTAATCTATATTTCTATCAATAATTCCATAGCTTGAAACTTTGTGGTAGACAGAAAAGATTGTTTTCTATTTTATTATGCATTGAAAAATGAATACTTAAAAATTTAACAGTATTAATTACTTTAATAAAGAATATTACTTTTCTTTATGGAGTGACAATTTTTACTTTTTTTTTTCTTATTTAGGTATGTTTTCTTAATTTATTATACATACATATATTGTAACATATTTGTAGAATACAAGAGAAACAAATGAAAAATGGCAAATTTATCCATAAAATTAAATATATATATATATTAGGTCTATGCATAAATTCGAGCGGTTTTTTATTGCTTCATTTCATAAAAATACATCAAATCAAATGGCAATTTTTAATCGAAATACTCTCCATTATTTTCTACAACCTTTGCCCATTTTTCGGGTAACAAATGTATACCACGGCGATAGAAGCTCTTGTCTTTGGAGGCAATAAAATGATCCGCGTCCGTACGAACTTTTGCAACGACCTAATATATCCATGAATAGTTTAAAATATATATATATATATAAGAATTGATCCATAGAACTCACGCTTTAAACACAAAACAATTACATATGGAAGTGAAATTTAATGTAAAGTAAAACATATTGGAAAAATTAATATGTGTTATTTCTGAGACACGCATATATGAGTTCATATACTACAAATAAGGGAAGAAAGACACTTAGAAGGAAGAGCAGAGGTCACCATGGTTTAAGATGGATGGAGCATGTTAAACAAGTTTGTTGAGCGCCCAATTGTTCCCGAATTTTCCACAAAAACTATAGGATAGAAAAAAAAAGCTAAAATTAAGGTAACAGTTGCTGTAAAGGAAAAAAGAAGAAATGAGCAAGAAAATGACATTTTTCAAATAATATAATAATATAACATTATGTAAGTGCCAATTTGTACGTTTTTAACACCAGTATTTTATTGCAAAAAATGTATTATGTTTAATCACAGATAACTAATAAAACACTTATTGAAAGTTTTGATTAAAAATTTCCGATAGCAAAAAAAAAATGCAGAAGTTGGAAATTATGACATTATTTAAGTAGTTTAATATAATGCAAATAAGAGTGGGTTAAGAATTACGAAATTTTATAGATTTTTTTTTTTTTTTAAACATAGTATAGCGCAAAAATACACATTTCATATAAATATAATGGAAATTCTTACAAAAAATATAAATACTAATACAATAAAAAAAGAAAAAAAAAAGGGAAAAGAAATTCTTCCTAAAAGAAATATACTACTCATTCATTATTCTAAGAGAATGTTGATATGCCGAAAGAAATCGTTGTTTCATATATAATAATACGTTCTTTTGGCTTCGATTGAAAAATTATCCCAAAAGTGTCTTTTTTTTTTTTTTTTTTTTTTTTTTTAAGGAATGAAATTCTTATAAACAAATTTAAGACACTTATAAAAATGTTAGTTCCTGTTCATCCAAAAAGACGTAACTTGTTTAAATGTAAGAAAAAAAAATATTTATAAAAGATTATGCTTCACTTTAAATCATGGTATTATCTTCATATAAAAGTTGATAACACCTATTAAAATTTCAATAATGATCTCACTTTTTTATTTGTAATTTTGTTTTAAATTCAGTGTTTAACTAGATATAAAAAGGTAAATTTTTGATTAACTTTTCTGATCTATAACAAGCAACGAATTTCCATTATATTCTACTATACAATAAACATTTACTGGAAATACAGTAGTCGGATGATAAAATAAACTTACGATTCCTGCCATATTTCCTATAGTAAAGGACTAACATATGCATCGCAAAGATACTGAAAGAGAGTTTATACAGCAAGTTTAAAGAAAATTGTTTGAACATTTTTGAGACAGGATTTAGGAAATTTAAAAGAGGACTACCTCATCAGTTCTCCTATCAATTTCCTTAAAGTAAGAGATTTATTCATATAATAAGTCATCTAAAAAAGGGAGGGGAGGGATATATCATTTTTCATGAAAATCGTTTAAACCGTTTTTGTATTAAGATTTCAAGTCTGGCTTCCATTTTCACAAAAAATCATGTGTATACAGGAAAATAGCTAATACAAACGAAACTTATCTAATTATAATTAAGTGATAATTAATTAATTTAAATTATAATCTAAAAAGGAATTAATATGGCAAGTTTGAAGAAACTCAGTCCCAGATAGAAACACTGTAAAAAATTATTTTGGTCATTTCCTGTGAAATTTTCGGCAGCTAATGTGCCTAATATTTATCAGTAATGTTCAGTCATATCAGTAACCACCATATATACAATCCTTCAAATTAATACTACATTCCTGAAATCAGGAACGTTTCATGTATAAAAATCTGTTATTCTCAGGAACCTGCTCCAAATTTATGAAAACAAGGAACGTATCTGATATATAAGAGAAACTAAAATGTTTTACAGCTAATTTAAGGTTTTCAAAACCTTTTCATAACCCCAAAAATGAAAGGGTTACAAGGTTTTCAAAAGGTTAGCAACAACAAGCGCGCAAGGTACATGTGTAACAATGTTCATAAAAGGTTGCTAGTTGTTCAAAACTAAGGTAGTTTATAAGGTGTTGCAAGAAAATTTTCACAAAGTAGTCAGGCAAGGATTTCAGCAAGGTCGACAGGTAAAATCTTTTTTCAAGGGAAACGGATGTTGGCTTTTCAAAAGGTAAACGAGAATAAGCATTTTTAGGCTTTTATGAGCAAGCTTTCTAAAGGTAAGAAAGTAAATGTGGTTTTTAAGTTTTATTTAAGAATGGTTGTTAAAAAGGTAAAATGCTGCAACGTTTTATTTTCCGTGCCGCCATCTTGTGAGGGAATCTTAAACTTTCAAATTTTATGACTAAATTTTCCACTTTACGTAGCCGTAGAGCCCTCGTATTTTGCACTGGAGTATTCTGCGATAACCACTCTAACATCAGCCCTTGCTTGAATGTCTCCTTATAAAACAGAGTTTCATTATGAGTTACTTTAGGCAGATAATGCACATTACTTAGCTTGTTATAATTAAATTATTTTTAAAAATGTAATTTATATTACTGAATATTCATAAATATATTTTTAGTTTTAAGAAATTATTGTATGTATATTAACTAAAATTTGGTTTAATTTTAATTTTTCAGTTGTGTTTTAGATTTAATAAATTATTGAGTGTAATTTAAATATCGAATAATTGCTTAAAAAATATTTTTTTTAATTATCATATAATGTTTAATTAAAATATTTAAGTCCATAGAAATTATTAAAATTTTTATTTAAACTTTATTTTGATCGTAATAATTTAGTAGATTGATAATAATTCTTATTGTAATAATTCATAATAATTCTTAAGATAATAATAGTTTTTAAAAATAATAATTCTTAACAGTGATAATAATACATAATTGATATTAATTAAGTATAAGTCTAAATACTTTTTAACCAGATAGCAATTTAAAGTTTTTAAAATTTTTTAAAAACTTAAAAATTAATAGGGTTTTAAGGTTTTCGAAAGGTTAGCAACAACAAGCATGTAAGGTTATAACAATTTTCCTAAAAGGTTGCTAGCTGGCAAAAACAAAGATAGTTTATAAGGTTTTTACAAGAAGCTTTTCACAAGGTAATCAGGCAAGAGTTTCAGCAAGGTAAACAGCTTTTTGCAAAGTAAACAAATATAAGATTTTTAAGATTTTTATGTGCAGGCTTTCTAAAGGAAATAACGTAAAGGCCGTTGAAAGATTTTTCACAAAACATTTTTCTTTCAAGCTTGTAAAACCCGCGACATATGGTATAGGTCGTAAACCTTTATGGAACAAACATTTAAAATGTGAGAATGACCCTTTTCATAAGCTTTCGCACTATCTGGTATAGAGTCGGGTTTTTGAGGCATCCATTTCAGAGAACTACAGTTAAACTAGTAAATCATAATGCTTAAATTATCCAGTACAATCAACTTTTACATACGAAAGAAAACCTAAAAAGAACGTTTATTTTTCAAATTTGAAAAAAAAAAAAAAAAAAAATTAGACCATTTTTGTTCAGCTTCCTATGTCTATTTTCTTAGTTTTCAATTTGCACCAAAATTAAGTAAACTGATCTGTACTTTGGACTTGCCTTAACTGTAAAGTTTAGTTATCCATTTTGGTTTGCGAAATTTGTGTACCAAAATACATCCCATACACACACATTCCCGCACTCACTTTCACTTCACATCCTGACCAATTTACAGAAAACACATTTTTTAGATTCATGACACGTGAAAACATATAAATGAGGTGAAAACTTAAAATCAATTTATTTTTTACCTAATGCAATATTTTTATTTTCTTAAATAGCCGGATAATGAAACTAAAAATGAAGTTAAAAATTTGGTCATTTGGAAATATCACCAGTTATTGTATTTAAAAGAGCGCTTAAAATATTTCAAATTTTATGTTTTTTACCATTTTTTGTTAATACCTACGGTTAACGCAAGCAATGGAAATTTAGTGGTGTACAAAGATCACGAAGAAAGACTTTCTCAAATAAAAAATGTTAGACAAATATATGCAAATTAAAACTTTTTACACACACTTTTGCTGATTATATAAAGGCTTTTATGCAAAATCAACAAAATTATTTTTAGTTATAAGGTGATTTAAAAACAATTTGCCTGTATATTTCTGTTTTATTATGCTAATTTCCGCAAAATTGGGAGTAACATAGGTCTACATCGAAAATTTTGATTTGATAATTTTTGCTGATCTTTATGTTATTTTGGTGTACTGAAACCTAAATTGAAGTTACTTTTTCTCTATCACGTATACACTTTTGTCAATACAGGGTGTTTACCGACATAATTAATTAATAATTATATGGCAAATTTTATAGTATTTTTCTATGATAATTATAAATGGAAACATACTATAAACTACCGAAAATAAGAAATGGCAACCGTAGACAATCTGTATTAACAAAAATCTATAGGTAATAGAAAAAACCTGGCTTCATTCTCGAATTCAGCACGCCAAAAAGAGTATGTATCAGCTAAAATTATAAAATTAAATTATGAAAACATTATTTTCGTAGACCTGTGTAATAGAAAAAAAAATTACAAAAGTACTTTCGACGACAAACTTGTCTCCCATGTGGCGACATTTTGTCATGGTATAGCAACAATTATCGCCTTGTCGCCATGTGAACCTAAACGATTTCAATACCTATATAGTACTTTTATGTGGCCGCTGAATTCCTGATGGTAATAACAAATTAATAATATTATTACTTAACATTTATAAACAAAAACACTCATTTATTGCCGTTAACAACAAAACTGACAAAGGAATTTTTCAATGTTTTGATGAATTTTATTTTATTTATTTTGTATTTATTTTTAACGCCATAAACAACTTAGGCAGATCAGCAGGACGTTAAATTTTCATATTTTAACATAAAATTAAAAGATATGTTGTATTAAACTTAAAACTTTAAATAATAATAGCAGATTCATAATTTTTTTCTGTATTTCATCACGTTAATATACAAACTAACACACTGATGTATTCGTAAAAAACGAAGTTCATAGTTTATTTTATTATTATTATTATTATTTTATGAAAACACAGCAGGGAATATAAAAAATCGCTTGATTTAAAAAAAAATAATAATAATTTAAACATTAAAAGATATATAAAATTAATTTATGCAATGTTTAACAATAGGAAAAAAAAATTAAAAATTAAAAATTCTGTAAATAGCGTGTTTTTCATATACTTTTTTTTTTTTTTTTTTTTTTTTTTTTATCATTACTTAAAAAAAATATTTAACGAATTTATATTTTATTTGTTCAGGCAAGCCATAGCTTAATGTCATTATTGTTTTTTTTTCCTTATTTTGGAAAAAAAAAAAAAAAAAAAAAAAAAAAAGTTAAACTTTTGTTTACTTGTCATTTATGATTTTAAAAATCTTTCACTTCCTCGATCATTATGAATACAGATATATTACATTTTTAAAAATTTCTTTATTTATTGTATGGGTCTTAATATACTTTTTCTCTGTGTTCTGCCTTTTCGGTGTTTTAAGATTATCAAAAATTAATAATTGATTTCAAGAATAAACATATATGTCATTTACTAGATTATGATTAAAATATTTAAACGAATGTTTTTTTTTTTTTTTTTTTTTTTTTTTTAAATACTTTTAAATGCAAAATTTAGTTAATATATAAATTTATGGATTTTTTTTTCTTTTAATTTTTGTATAATATTAGCAGTATGCTTCTGAATGACAAAAACATATTTCATTTTTTCCCATAAGAAAGTTAAAAATTTTATTATCGTAATTTATTATATTTCGTATATATTAACTTGCATTGCCAGTTAATATATATTTCTATCAGTAATGTAATTGCGCTAGTAATATACAATTTAAGGGCATTTTACGGCTATTTGTCGTGTACTTTTCTTATTTAAAGACATCCTGTCTATAATTAGCTCTTGGTACCCCAGTTAACCCATTCTAGAAACGATTGTACGCAAAAGATTCTAACTGAAGAATTTGTACCACACTCGAAATATATATATGTGTGTGTGTGTGTTTGCACTTACAATGTTCCAGTAGTGGACTCTTTCCTGTTCCAGTATTAAACACATTTGAATTTCTGCGACAAAAATAAAATAACGATTAGAAACGCTTACTTAACTAACCACTATTTCACATTGCATAAATCCATTATAGGAATTAAAATAGCACTTATACACGTATATGGCTTATTAAAATCAAATTACTTAGGAAAACTTTAACGGTTTCAATGACACATTATATTTCAGTGCTTCAATCAAATTATTTTATACATTGAGAGGCCAGTTTACTATGATCACTCCGCACTGTTCCCACTGACCTCCAACCACTATGAAGAGACGGCTGACAGAGGCTGACAGAGCTGTCAAAGGGAATTTTAGACGGTTCTTAAGATCTGCTACAAAATTTCGACAATGGTATAGATTTAATTTTTATTACAATGCTATATTTCCTCCGATCTAAACGATCTTTCACCAGTTTGTGGCGATCGCAATTTACCCTTTCAGGCACACTCTTTCTCTTGACACATGTACGGCTGCAAATAAACATTTGATAAATGCAGCAGTTTCGCTAACACAGGCTCCATGCATCCAAGCTCTTTCTATCACTCCATTTTCAAAGTCTAATAAATCCTGTTTTCTCCCCATATATTCACAAGTATTTTGCCTATGCTACAGTTTTATGAACTCAGCTTTCATTTCTTATCCTACCCTAGCCTTCTAGCGGCAACACTGTGACGCAACAATTCATTGCTGATAAAACTGTAAGTTGGTCATAATAAAGTGGCGGCTCAGCTTATATATTAAAACTTTCGTTTTTTTTTTTTTTTTTTTAATTTTACTTGTGTGAGTTATAAATTTTTGAGAATAAATGATGAAAATTTTTATAAGAATTTTATTTCGCTATTTCCTGTACTGTGATATGAGAAAACAGCTATTTATCGCAAGAAACCTTTATTTTCGCTGTTCAAAATATTTGTATGTCAGCTGCAATATATATCTGGATCCTTATTTGAACTTTATGTATCATACGTGTCATCCACTATGTTACAACGTATGCAGCGTAATGTTTAAACAAGGTTCTAAATGTGTATTTAAACTGATGCCAGAAGTTTGGACATCGGAAATAAGTTCCTTTTCTTTCTGAAATTATTCTCTTACGTCACAGTGTAAGAAATTACGAACAAACAAGTGCACTTTTAAGCTTTCTGCTTTTAACATTCATGTCTTGAATATTCGTTTTGTACTAAATCGACGATGCTCTACAACGTTGTAATCCCTATTTTTTCCCTTCTCATACTGTTTTTAAAATAATAAATATAGCTCTTTCGATATCCAGCAGATGATACTGTAAACAGTCGCATCTTGCAGTGCATAGCCGCTTACTAAACTTAGACACGACTTTTAAGAATATAGAAGCAGCCTTAAAGAAATTTAATGAGTACAACGAATTTTAGTGGGCACTCTGATTTCTAACATATATATGCATGTATATATATTGTATGTGCGTATGTGCAACAGACAGATAAAAAATGTTATAATAGCATCAATAAAATAAAATAGATGTGTTTAAATAATTTATTATGTATTTAAAAAAAAAAATCAGTATTTATCACAATGAATCACTAAATGCCATTAAAAGATTAAGTATCCTTTTAAAAAACATCAGCTTTTAAAAAAGCATATATCGATCAATTATACATATTTGACTGACAAAATGTAAATACTAATTGGATGCAATAAAAGATATTTATAGAAAATTTTAACAAGCTTTTTACCAGTGTATGAATTTAATGTGTTTATTATTTGTAACATAAAATTGTATTTTTTATCCTTTCAAAATATTTATTTTTACGCAGACATGATCCATTATAATAAATCATGATGTGATTTTGGATTGTTAAAATTTTTAAGGGATTTTATGATGTATTTCTATTACTTTAATTGAAAAAAAAAAATACAATGTCATTTATTTCTCATTAAAAAGAAAAAATACACTAAAATAAATTAAATCATCAGTTATAGAAAAATTAAACAAAATTTATTGAAAGTAGAAATTATTATAAATAAAATATATGATTCTTTAAAAAATAGTGGAATTATATATACATATATATATATAAAAAAAAAAAAATTACTATTTATTTAAAATGCATTTTTCCTTTAGCTATTTTTTATGTATGTAACAATATCGATAAAAGTAATTAAAAACACTATTTATACATTAAGGAATGTGTTATGTAACGTGATGTGAAGATAACAATAAATACTCGTTCTTTCATTCACAAATCAAAACTATATTAAACATACACAGATTTGAAAATGCGTTGAAAACAAAAGTTGTAATAAAATATTGCGACTGAATAATTAACATAAACAATATAATGCAAGTAATAATGCGAAAATAATAATGTGAAGTAATAATTGCGAATAATGCGAAAGGTAGCATGCAAGCTACCGTGCGGATGAAAAAACATATCTTAAACCGTTCGTTGTGGTTTCTGTTTGAGTAGAGTTTAGATGTTTGTACCTGTTGAACAGAAAAAAGAAAAGTTTAGATGAAAACAGTTAAGTCGAAATTATCATTGAGTGCGGAGTTCGATTATGTTAGGAATCGAATATGACTGGATGGTGGGAATCGAACATGACTCTCACCCTATCAGGGCGCTAGTCCTATTATAAAGGGATAACAGCAATTTTGTTAACAGTTCTTTATAAAACGGAGTATTTAGTCCTTATAGAGACTACTCTGACCAGTCCGTCGCTACCGGTGTGAACCTTTGTAATTCGACCAATTGGCCAGGATAAAGGTGAGCAGCTGTTGTCTGTGATAACTACCAATTCTCCTTCCTTGATATTTTAGATTTATTTCTTAATTGATTCCATCTTAATTGATTCCATTTATTTCTTAATTGCAAGGAACTGAGATACTCATTTTTCCAAGCCCTAGAAATATCTCGTCTCATTTTTTGCACCAGTTGCCATCGGTTCTTGAGATTCCTGCTACAGGATAATGGTTCATCTGCAGGTGAAAGCATGACATCACCTGTAAGAAAATGTGATGGGGTGAGAACATTAATAGAGTCTGTATCAGAATCAGTACTTTTAAAGAGGGCACGTGAATTTAATAAGGATTCAATTTGTGTTAATAAAGTGCTCAATTCCACAAATGTCAACCGTGTATCACCGACTACTCGTTTAAAGTGAAATTTACAAGAACGTATTGCAGCTTCCCAAATTCTTCCGAAATGAGGTGATGCGGGAGAAATAAAATGCCACTTTATTGCTGCTTGTGTTAAATAATGTGCTACGCATTTGTTTCTTGGTAAATACAACATTTGTTTTACTTCATCGAGTTTCCTTTTAGCACCAACAAAATTGGTTGCGTTATCGCTGTATATATGACTAGGTGAACCACGTCTAGCACTGAAGCGTCGTAAGGCAGCTATAAATGCGTCAGTCGTCAAATCGCTGACAGCTTCGATGTGTACTTCTTTTGTAGCAAGGCAAATGTATAAAGCTATGTATCCTTTTGTTGTTTTAGAGCCACGACCCTTGTTAAATTTTACATGCATTGGACCAGCATAGTCCACACCACATGCAAAGAAAGGTCGCTCGAGATTTACTCGACGTGGTGGTAAGTTTCTCATGAGCTGGGGTGTAGAAGTAGCTTTGAAACGGAAACATTTCAGGCATTTATTAACAAGCCTATTAATTAATCTTTTTCCACCAATGATCCAATATGCTTCTTTTATAATGTGGGATAATAATGATGGTCCTGCATGCAAGTGTGCAATATGTTTCTCTTGTATAATAAGTTCGCACAATTTGTGTTTAGCCGGCAATATTACCGGATGCTTTTCGTTAAATGATAATTGAGCATTTTGTAAGCGACCTCCCACCCGTAACAGACCGTTCTGGTCAATGAATGGGTGTAGAGAGTGTAAATGACTTTTTCTAGACAAAATGTTTTGATTCTTGGTGTGTTTTAAGTCTTCGTGAAAGTATTTATTTTGTACCCATCGAATGATGTACTCTTCGGCGTGTTTAGTTTCCCTACATATAAGAGGGGAACAAGAATCATTTGTTGAGACATTAACTCTACTTGCTGATTTGCAGTTATTAATGAATCTTATGCAATATGCCAAAATGCGTTTGATTTTAAAAAATGTAGAAAACTTATTTAATAGATGATCATAAAGATCATTAGATATATCAATATGGTAAGACAAAATGGGATCAGCTTTCTTTTCAGCCGAAATTTGATCCTCGATTTCCTTAGACTTAGGTGCGTCATTTGGCCAATGTGTAGGATCCAAAAGTAGCCAACTTGGGCCATTCCCCCACAAGTTGCATTCAGGTAAACTTTTAGGATCGATGCCCCGAGAAGCGATATCAGCGGGGTTTTCTTTAGATGGAACGTGTCTCCAATGTTTTGTGGGAAGAACATCTAATATTTGTGAAGTTCTATTTGCAACAAAAGTTTTCCACTTACGTGGATGTGCAGATAACCAAGAAAGAGCAACTGTTGAATCTGTCCATGCGTAAATGTCAAAATTATAATTTTCTAATATTTTTATGACTGAACAAAATAACTTAGATAATTAATAAGCGCCACAAAGTTCCAATTTGGGAACGGAAATTTGCTTGATAGGAGCTACTTTAGTTTTGGCAACTAAGAGTGAGACTTTTGATTTGTTATCATGAGTCTGTCGACAATAGATTGCAGCGGCGTAAGCATACGTTGACGCATCGCTGAAACCATGTAATTCAAATGTACTATCGGATGAAAGCGTGACGCATCTAGGAACAGAAAATTGGCTAATTTTATTGACTAAATTCTCATACTTAATGAGCTCCTCTTCAATGTGTTGCGGAATAGGAGAATACCAGTCTCCTTTTGTTAACCAGAGCTTATGATAAAAAAAATTTCAACAATACTGTATAAGGTGAAATTAACCCTAAAGGATAAAAAATGCGTGCGGATTCAGACAAAATGCGTCTTTTTGTTAGTGGTGGTTTGATTGTAAGTGTGGTTTTGAAAATAAATGTATCTGCTAAAGAGTTCCAGTAAAGCCCTAGAACTTTAGAACTGTCATTATTGTTTGGTATTATTTTAAAGTCTGTATTTGTGGTGCAATTTTCTCGAAATTCCGTAAGGAATTCTTTCGAATTGGAATTCCACTTTCTCAAATGAAACCCATGTTCCTGCAAAACATTAGCAGTTTCCTTAGCAATTAATATTGCGCTATTAACCGAGTTTGAACCAGATATCAAGTCATCGATATATATATCTTTCAAAAAAATACGCAAGACGTGTGTATTTTGATTATAATCTAGAGCGATTTGCTTAATGCACCTAGTGGCAAAAAAGGATGCTGGAGCAAAACCATATGTAACAATTTTCAATTTATATTCCTTTATTTCCTCATTGGGGTTGTATCTCCAAAGGATTTTTTGATAATTTTGATCGTCCTCAGAAATTAAAACCTGGCGGTACATTTTCTCCACGTCTGCAGAAAAAACTATATCCGGTAATCGAAAATTAAGTAAGATCTCAAAACTGTATCGTTGTAATTTAGGGCCAATACCCAAAACTGAATTTAATGATTTACCATCAGAAGTTTTACAGGAACAGTCAAAAACGACTCTTAATTTAGTGGTAGTGCTAGAAGGTTTAATAACTGCGCGATGAGGTAGGAAATATTGTTCCTTTGAGAAATATTTAGCGAATTCCGAGTAATTACCTCCATGTGTCCTAATTGTTCGTATTCATATAAAAAATCCTTATATTGTTGTTCGAATTCCGAATTTTCAAAAAAATTCCTCTCCATTGCATATAATCGGGAAAGTGCAGCGGGCCTTGAATTACATAATTCGTATTTGCGTTTTTAAAACAGTAATTTTACCACAAAACGGCCTTCTGGATTAATTGAATAATTTTCCTGAAAATGTGACTCCACAAACTGCTCCTCGGGAGAAAGTAACTTCTTACTTGGATTAAAAACTTCTTCTAATTCCCAAAAACGTTTTAACTCACTATTAATATTAGTTTCGTAAATATGTAAATTTGAAAACGAATTAGATTTTGTCTGAGATTCAGGTAATTTTCCGAATACAAGAAAACCAAAAATTGAATTTTGAGCAATTAAACCATTCTCAGTACAATTTGTTTGACCAGGAAGTAAAATAGAAAAAAAAAATAATCATATCCCAAAATCATGTCAATTTTACTTGGAATTTCAAATTTGGGATCGGCCAGTTGCATATTTTTTAAATGCGAAAAATGTTCTTTGTTTATTTTCTCTAATGGCAATGGAGCTGTTAATTTATCTAATATAAAAACTCGCATGGATAACTTGACATCGGAATCGTGAATGGAAATTAAATTAATGTCTGTATAACCTTTAGTTATTCAATTTTTTAATTTGCCAACCCTTTGACGGGAAATCTTGCATTTTTTCTCTCATAACCTAAAATATCCATACGTGATTCAGTGATAAAAGAACTTTCAGAGCCCGAATCGCATAAAATTTTTATCGCATGTCTCTGCCCCAATGAATCATAAATATAACCGCTAGCTGTAGGAAGTAAAGCGAAAGATGTTTGTATAGAATGGTTATGAGTACTTGTTTGCAATTGAGATATGCCAGATGGCTCTGTACGGTTCTCAGAATTTTCAAAATTATTACCAGGAGATGAAGCTGAACTGATATAAGTTTTCAAATTATTATCGCATATACTAGAATGATGTTTTTCACTACAAAAATGAAAGGTATAAGTGGAATTACATTGAGAGAGAGAGTGTTTATTAGATAAACAGTTGCTGCATAATGAGTTCTTTCTGACAAATTGTTTTCTATCCTTAACAGTGAGTTCTTTAAAATTAATGCACTTGAACAAGAAATGATTATTGTTTATGCATAAAATACATTTGTAATTAACGCTAGAATGAAATTTAGATAACTTAAATTGTTTATCTTTATTTTGTTTACACTCATTCTCTTTACTCTCATTTTCATTACATAATTCCATAGATGCACATTTATCATTAATAAATTGTAAAAAGATCTCTAAAGTAGGAAAATCAATTTTTGCAGAATATTGTGCCCATTCTTCACGTGATTTATGGCCAAGTTTTTGTAATAAAATATAAATTAACCATACGTGTATTTCAGTAGCTTTAGTGTCAATAGCCTTTGATCCCCTAATTACTTCATCTGAAGTATCTGCTATCTTACGTAAGTTATATGCATTAGCATGAATTACAGCTGGTTGATCCATAATGGTTTTAAAAAGTGCAGAAATTATTTGTTTTTTCTTATCATACCTAGTAAGTAATTTTTCCCAGGCTTCTAGATAACTATTCTCAGATATTGGAATGTGTTTAATAATAGAAGCCGATTCATCTTTTAATAAACCCTTTAGGTACTTTAATTTTTGTACATTACGCAAATTAACATTCTCATGAACTAATGATATATACAAATCCTTAAAAGACATCCAATCTTTATAAATGCCGCTAAACGGGCAAATATTTAATTTTGGCAATCGAAAATTACTAGATATAGTATTTGTGTTAATGGGAGGATTTTGAAAATTTAAAACATTAGACTGCATGCTTACAGATAAATTTTCAAGTTTTTGTTGAAGCTTGGCTTTGGTTTCATAATATTTTAACTCAAATTCTTTTATTTCTGATACTTCATCAGGTAATTCAGAATCGGCTTTATCAAAATCAGAATAAATAATTTCAACATTTTCAAGTTTATTTAAGAGATCATGTTTTTGAAAAATTTGATTTTCATTATTTATGAAATTCATAATTCTAATAAGCGCAGATTTCGCCCTGCCTCGATAATGTTTTGCTATTTTTTCAGCATCGGTTTCTATTTGAGTAGAGTTTAGATGTTTCTACCTGTTGAACAGAAAAAAGTAAAGTTGAGATGAAAACAGTTAAGTCGAAAGTGTCATTGAATGCGGAGTTCGATTAAGTTAGGAATCGAATATGACTGGATGGTGGGAATCGAACAGAATGCGTTAATCCTTATCATCTTTAATTTGTAAATATTTTGAGAATGGATTTCTTTTTAAAACATTCAACAAGTTAATAATAATAAAAAATCATTATGCTAATATTAGTAGACCACTAAGTACACATACAAATAATATAATTCTGTTTCATACGGTTAGTTTTCTGAGTTGACTATAAATCTTAGTAACACACACTGTTTATAACAATGTGAAGCGTTTTATGCCTTCATTTTTTAGAATAAGAATACTGAGATTACGTACAAAACTACGAAATCTTTTGAACTTAAAATTTTTAAAATAATAATTTTATTTTTTGAATTAAAAAGAAGTATAATAAGTTAAAAGTTTTTGTAAAGCATGCATGGAAATGATTTTAAAATGAATATAAAAAATTGTTTAATTTCTAAAAAAAATAGTACTGAACATCATATGTGTTTTAAAAAAGGAAAATCAGAAGAATGAAAATGAGAAGAAATTATTGAACTTTTATATCTTTTAAAAATTACTTGATTTCTTGGCTTTGTATTCTACTCCATATACTATTTCAAAATATAGTCGTACATATGTAGTTGCTAGAAAATGCTTCATATTTTAATGCTGTTTATTGAATTAAATACGGTATCTGAAATACCGAGACATAAAATCGGTAGCAGTAAAACACTATTAAATAAAATACTCCATAAAAATCAAATTATTTTTAAAATTCTGTTATGACATAAAACGTAATTGAAAATTTGTGCTTAGTTTGCTAATTTTGCATAATTTAATCGACAATAAAGATTTTGTGGTAAGTATAATTATTAAAAAATTTACTTTAATCAAAATTTCACTCTAGTCACTATGATAAAATATTATGCATCTTAAAGATCAGCCTAAGTTTAAAAAAGTATTTTATATAAAGAAAAATTTGATTTATGCACATACAATAAGAAATTTTGGGGACTATGGTGGATAATAAAATGCAGCAAAACGCATGATAAAATGATAAAAAGCAGTTTATTGTATAGAAGAGTATAACAACAATAAATTACCGTCAAACACTTAATTCTGCGAAGGAGTGTCTTCACATATATTAGTTTTATTTACAGTTTCAAATACATTAAATAATTAAATATTATATTTTCAATAACTAAAATTCCTATTATGATATCTAACGAAATTCTAAATTATCTTTTACATGTTAACACATCTGTCTCTCTATAAATAAATATTTTAATTTTATCAGTTAATCTATTAAATAAATATTTTAAAAATCGAAGCTTATTCTTTAAAAGAATAAATTATTCATAGTAATCTAAATGTTTTTTTTTTATTATTATTATTAAATAACAGTCTTTCAGAATTCTAATCTTCCAAAGCTTAAAAGTTTTATAAAATAAAATAAAAAATATTATTCTCATGTATTAATCGTTGCTTGTTTCATAAATTACAATTCATTCTTGTCACAGAAGGTTTCTAGCTATTGAAATCATCGATAAGACCACAGTAGAAAGAAAGTTAGGGACTTAAATATTTTTGTAGTATGAATACCCTCAAGCTGTCATTTAATTTCATACATTACCCGTGCCTATATCTTTTATCGTACTGGCTGTGTCACTGCACTGAGAAAAAATTCTGTAACTGACATATAGAATCTAAATAGTGGCTCTAGAAAAAATAGTTCTATGTCATCCTAATAAATTCTAGTCCCCTTTGAAAACGAAGAAACCCCTATTAGAATTCTAGAGAGTTTGTCTATATTACCGTGGCCAAACCAATTCGAAAATATCTCCAAATAAATGGGAACATAAGAGGCGGGTTTCAGCAATTATAATTTTGGTTTATGACCCAATTATACATAATCAAGTGAGAATTTCTCGCCATACAAAAGATTCAGAATATTGTTTCACCATCTAGAAATGTATAGATTAGAAATTCTCGATCAATTCATCTCTTCAGTTTATTGGCGTGCCTTATGCGCATAGCTCGGAAATCTATATTTCTAGTTAAAAGATTTAGAAAATGGCCACTTATTCCTTCTAGTGGAAGGCGGTATATATATTCTCAGCGTGTGAAATTTTGTTAAACAGTTTATTTCCTCCCTTTATCTTAGTAATGACATATTTTAATGGAATCGTATTTATTTCATTCCACATGTCTATTTTTCAATATACCCAGTCTATCTCTCTATAGAATTTTGTTTTAAAATTACTATGCCCATTTATCATAGAAACGTATTCATTGAGTCATGATTTTCTTTCACTAACGTATCCGAGAGAGTGCAAGCAGGAAAGACGCTGTCGATGGCAGTGGATACCAACCAAGATTCAAGTGAATAATACTATAATACGATATAGGCACTGCTTGCCCTAGTAAGACGCTGCTTCAGGCTTTGGGCACTCGAATATGTAATATTTCCGGCAGATAAGTGATTGAACCGAATATATTGAAAATTGAAATTTCTTTTCATGCATGCTTTCTTTTTCTTTTCTTTTCTTTTTTTTCTTTTTAGAATTATAAAGGATTTGTTTAAACATAGTGAACATCGAAGCGAATAAGGTCCGCTACTGATTTAATATTTGTGAAATTATTGAACTATCCATACGTTTTTATCTGACAAAAGTAATGATACTGCATGATACATGTATTATTCTTTTGCTCATTAATTTAGATTATATTTTTTCAACTCTATAGGAACGTAAGCTCTTTTAAATCAGACATATTTCTTATTGCATATAAAAAAAGATTTCCCGGGATTTCTCTGCTTATGTAACGCAATCTAAAAATCGGAATTAAATTTATCCATACAAATGATACTCTCATAAAATGATCGTAATAAAAATAATCTGTTATTTTCTTTGCATCAATAAAAAGACTTTTGACGCAATGCCAGCTGAAATTACTAAAGTAGGTTGTTGAGATAAATCATATCCAATTTAAAGAAATTGCTGGCAGTTCTTTTTTTCTTTCTTTTTTTTTTTTTTTTTTAAAGTTTGAAAATAACTAATTATAGATATACATAAGGCATCATTAGAGAATTTTTCTCTTAATTACGTGGAATTTGGAATAAGATACAAATTAAGGATTCCGTACTTTTATTCTCACGTGGGTAGAATAAATAACACTTGACAAATTAGAAGTCATTATAAGTAAAAACCTCAGAAAAAATTATGTGCGGGATTTAAAAAAAAAAAAAAAAAAAAAAAATGATTTTTTTATTCTTTGTGTGTGTCATCATAGCCAATTTAAGTAAAGCATTCGTTAAAAAAAATCATACTGCCATGGGATTTATTGCACATATCATCTATTGCACATATCTATGTCATTTTCAAATGTGTGACTTCTGCTAGTATATAAAGGAAAACGTTTATGGAAGATTAAAAAAAAATGTTTTTTTTTCAGTTTTCAGCTTTAAAATTGAGAGTAAACAAAGATATATTTTAATTATTAATACCCCTTGTATTAGTAAAGGAAGGATTATATATTAATTGGAATTCTGGAATTTTTTCACTGAATCGAAATACAAATAATGATATCGTATATGTATTTCGCTACAAAGTAACAAGTAACTAAAACGAACTAATGCGTGAATATATTACTAAGGCACAATTAGCGAGAAAATTTTTAAATTAAGTTTCTGCGGATGTAAAATTAACTTGGAAAATTTAATTGTTCACAGAATATTTTAAACCGTTTGAAATTTTATAACAATCTGACATAAACAATTACACAATTACAAAAAAATAAAAACATGTAATTTCTGGCAAAATCCTTGCTTCGAAAAAAATTTTCGTAAATTTCAACTTGAAGTGAAGATTCTCTAAAAAAAAAAAGATAAAATGTACACTAAAAGATTTTTTTCAAACACTAAATTGATTTTTTTTTTTTTTTTTTTTTTTTTTTTTAGGACTGAGGGCCTATTAGTCTCAGACAGCGATTTTTGCGTTGTCGTTTTCGATAGTTGGACATTTGTCGAAATCATTTTTCGATAGTTGGACATTTGTCGAAATCTAAAAATTATCGAAAATATAATTGAATAATTTGAAAGCGATGTTATAATTAGGAAGAAAAAAAAAACTAATAGCCCTCCGTCCTAAATTCTGCTTTTGCCAGAATTTCATCAAAATCTTTTCAAAATGACATTGACATGAGTCCCCTAGGCACAACTATGACATGAGTCCCCCCCAAGGCACAACTTTGACATGAATCCCCCCCCCGACCCAACTTTCACATGTCTCCCCAAGGCACAACTTTGACATGAGTGCCCCCCAAGGTACAACTTTAACATGAGTCACCCCAAGGCACAACTTTGACATGAGTCCCCACCCAGACCCAACTTTGACATGTCTTCCCAAGGCACAACTTTGACATGAGTCCCCCCCAAGGTACAACTTTGACATGTCTTCCCAAGGCACAACTTTGACATGAGTCCCCCCCCAAGGTACAACTTTGACATGAGTCCCCCCAAGGTACAACTTTGACATGAGTCCCCTCCCCAAGGCACAACTTTGACATGAGTCCCCCCCAAGGCACAACTTTGACATGAGTCCCCCCAATGCACAACTTTGACATGAGTCCCCCCCAAGGCACAACTTTGACATGAGTCCTCCCCAAGGCACAACTTTGACATGAGTCCCCCCCAGGCACAACTTTGACATGAGTCCCCCCAAGACCCAACTTTGACATGAGTCCCCCCCCAAGTTTTATATTATGGTTGAAAAAATAAAATAGAGGCAACAATAAAAAATGTAGATGTCTATTTCAAAGGAGGAAATGTGCTGTCTCGAAAAATTATCATTATTTTTTCGACAGAAAAAAACAAAACAAAAACGTGAACAATAAAAATTACATTTATTTAAAATGAGGAAAGTAAATTAAAAAAAAATTAGAAATATCAGTCGTATCGTTACAAATAAGATACCAAATGATAGATGCAATTTTTGTGAATCCAACGGATTAAACAGCTTATCGATCGGACAATTAGATTTTTTAGAATAACTAATGTATGTATTTTAGGTGGCAAGAGAAGGAGATTGTATGGAAACCGTTTGGAATTTTTTTTTTAAATGTGCTACTGATTAAGTCACATGTTTTTTTTTAAAGTGGGATTAAAAATTGCAGTTTTGAATTTTTTTTAAATTTTCTTTCACAAACACAAACATATAGTATACAGCCTGTACAACACTAGACCAAATTGAAGTTCAAATTTCATCAATATTTAAATAAATAAATGAAAATAAAAATATGTTTAATGGGAAATATATATAACCATTAAAAGTTTAGTTGTCTAAAATATTGCAGAAATAGCGCTCATAGCATATTGTTACAAGGTATTAAGTCTTATTTTTACAAGGGATTAAATCTAAAATGGTGACAAAAATTCAAAAGTCGCCAAAGAGAGCTATATTAAGGCGGTACTACGATCATGCTTACAAACCATGAATTATATATAACCACAAAAAATTAATTGTCTCATGCAACAGTCGTAGCCGGTCATAGCATATTATAATATTTAGCGTGAAATTGTTATCATTTTTATGGTTGATCGGAGATAAACAAAATAAACATAGGAAATAACGTAAAAGCAAATATTATGTGCACCACGTATAGTGTTGTTCATATGTAACTGGGATTCAAATATAAAGGGGATACTTCATTTTTTTTTTCGATACTATCTATTTCGAAACTGTTATCTAATAAGGACTTAATGGAAGCCTATTGGTAAACCATTGTCTCAGGTAATAGGGAAAAGCGCCCGAGTTTTAGCGGATGACCAAATCGCTACCGAAGGCAGCAAGGATCCGAAGCGAGCTTTTGAGCAATTTTAGTGTTTTATTTTATTTTTATAAAGCTATATAGAAAAGAGTTTCCTTTAAATTTAGTGACCAGCGAAGCGGGCAAAGCCTGCTAGTGTTAAATAAAATTGGTTTAAATGCAAAATGAGTTACTTTAAGTAACAAAATGAAACTTTAACATAATTTTGTTTAAATAATATAATTTTTATACTGACAATGTATACATATATATATATAATATATATATAATTCAATTTTCAATTGTTGTGAAACTATTACGAATGTGAATTGAACACATATACATTTAAAAAATATTGTAATGATTTGGTAAGCAGATACAAAAATAAAAATGACAAGTAACTGACATTTAGGATGCATATAAGAGTTTTAAGTAAAAAATATTACTCTCTACGACCAAAAAAGGTGTATCCAATGGCATTTCTTAACTATTTAAAATGATTTTCCTTTTTATTTAATACATACATCTTAAGACAATTTTTCTTAAGCTTTATTTTTAGTAGAATTATGAATTTTGATATACTTGGTAGAAATGATCACATATTAGCTGTGTTAAAATATGATTTTAAAATAATTAAAGCTTAAAATGGGAAGAATAGAGGACAAACTATACAGAGGTATACTAAAAAGCAATAGTATAAGTTATAAGAAACACAAAATATTGATTCACTTTTTATGATTTTTTTTTTTTTAATGATAAAGTTATGGTAGTAATACACCAGAAAATACATGGAAAACACTCTATACTTGTATACTTTAAAATTCGTGTGCATATGTCTTTAAAAAATAACAAATGTCTATTTTTTCCTATCTTGAAAGAAATATCGCAATATATCACTAATACCGATATTAACTTGGTGATATATCGCGATATTTAATTTCTGATATCGTCCAGCACTACTCTTTTCCCGCCCGCATTGCATCAGGTCTAAGTTTCCCATGCCTGCAGAAATATCTTTCCCGGGCACTTCAATCTGGATATTTATCGACGACATGGGGGATCTGCTACTATTTAAGAACAACGATTTTAAAGATGACTGTATCTCAGCATCTATTAAATATTTTAGTTTTGAACCATGTATTTTATAGCCAATGCTATTTACACTATATTACGATTTGATTCCGACCAATGTAATAAAATAAAATAAAATAAAAAGTAGATAAATATATATATTTATACATATATATATATATACATTTTTTACATTTTCAGTGAAAAGTAAGCATTGGCTAAACTAGTTGGCATAGGTGGACTCTGCTCAGTTCCGCATCATATTTATGTTCTCATAAATTTCTAGTGCGGGACACATTATAATAATATTAAAAGAAATGAATTTGACCAAAGCTTGATACAGTAACAGAATAAAATCCCCCCTAATAGGCTGCCCACCGTTCACTTCGATATATTTATCTTATTCTAATATATTAATTTATTTTATCAGGGTCAGTTCCATTGTTTAGTTTTCATGCTACTATTTCCAATGCAATAATCCTCAAAATTCATATTTATATGAAAAATTTACAATTTCGCTATATTGATAAAATCGTAAATTACGAATAATTTACGAAATTTTTCTATTAGAATATTTGTATTCAATCATGTTCAAACAAATATCATAAATATAATTTTCAAGTTGTCTAATGTATTTATGATCCTCAAAATGGATGTTTATGCTCAATTTTGTCTTTTTCTGACATGTTAAGTAAATCGTAAATTCCAAATAACTTACGAATTTTTTAAATTGGAAAGATCATAGTCTATGATATTCATGCCAGTATCAAAAATAATATTTAAAAAGTAGTTTGACATCTTTACGATAAAAATATCCCTCAAGATCGATGTTTATGTGAAATTTTGCTGTATTCTGCCATGTTAAGAAATTCGTAATTTTCCAATAACTTACGAAATTTTTATATTGGAAAATTCATAATCATTAATATTCACACCAGTGTTCTAAATAATATTTCAAAAGTAGTCTGACATCTTTACGATGAAAATATCCCTCAAAATTGACGTTTATAGGAAATTTTGCCCTATACTGCCATGTTAAGAAATTCTTAAATTTCCAATAACTTGCGAAATTTTCAGAGTAGCATATTTATAGTTACTGATGTTCATTCCGGCATCAAAACTGATATTTTAAAACTGGTCTGACATTTTTACAGTAAAACTTTCCATTTAATGCACGTTTAAGTGAATTTTTGTCCTATTCTCCCATGTTAAAAAAATCGTAAATTTCTAATAACTTACGAAGTTTTTTAATTCGAATATTGCAAATGAATAGGGTTCTTGCCAGTATCGAAAGGAATATTTTAAAACTAATCTGACCTCTCTGCGATCATTTGTTCGTGAGATATCGTGTTAACAGACTAACAAACTAACGGACTAACACACTAAACAGACACCCTACAGACAGATACCATAGAAATTTTGTCATTTTCGGATTCCTCACACCTGAAAACGTAAAAAAAAGTCAAAAAGCCTAGGTCGAAATTTTTCACGATTACCTAAGTTCCCCATACCTATAGTATGATGGGGAACTAATAAGTAGCGAAAAAGCCGTTGCTAAGATAAGCAGATGATTAAAGCAAAAGAATAAATCTATGAAAAATTAAACAAAGAAACCAATATTTAAAATCGGAAAAACATTAATTTAAGAAATTCAAATTCGAAATTCGAAAAAATCTCGATGAGGTGCACACCTGCTGGGTCTCAGGTACCTATATGCCAAATTTGGAAGCTCTATGACAAATGAAACAAAGAAGCCAATATTTAAAACCGGAAAAACATTAATTTAAAAAATAAAATTCAAATTCGAAATTCGAAAAAAATCTCGATGAGGCGCACACCTGCTGGGTCCCAGGTACCTATATGCCATATTTGGAAGCTCTGCGATCAGTAGTGTGAGCACCAGAGCGCAGACAGACACACACACACACAGACACACGAACACAGAGACACACACACAGACACACATACACTTCTCTTTATTTATATAGATTTTCCATTAAAAATGCAGACGATTTCTATCTGACAGAATCATATTCATCACTAAATGCCAAAAGAAAGTCAGCTTTTTGCAATTATCAGAAGAAATACGATTTTTTTTTTGTAAGTTTTTTCATTAAAAAAAAAAATCGATAACATTGTTTTAAATTATCACATATGTATACTTCAACCATTCGTTTTAAAGGTATTGACGAGATCTTTCGAAAGATACCCATATTTAAATTTACTCCTACAGTGGGGGGAAGCGATGTCCCCACATGCACATTTTTTTTCCTAGTTAACTACTACTATTATCAATAATTCATATTAATTTTACAAACACACGATTAAAATAACTCCCATTACGAACATTTATACGAAATTTTGTCCTATACTGCCATGTTAAAACTTTACAAAAAATGCGATCACTGAGCCACCTGTTGAGCCATTGTTCCACAATTCTAATCAGCACCATTTCATATCAGGCTCCAACTAAATACCAAGTTTGGTTAAATTTTGTTCATTGGTTCGTGAGATACAGCCACAAAACTTGTGATACATGCACTCAGACACACAGACACACAGACAGACATTTTCTAAAAACAGTCAAATCGTGTTCAGGACATCCCAAAGCGAATAAATCCATCGAAAACTGGAGTTCGAAATATTTCAAGAATCTAATACTTTCTCTATATATACATACAGAAGAATGTAAAAAACTGCCCCTGTTCTATAAATCATAGTAAAATAATATGACGATGTGGGTGACGTTATAACGTCTCGTTAACTGGGCAAGTTTGACGCAAGAACAGAAAAATAATTAACATTTATTTCTGTTCTGTAACCTGGTGGAATAAAAAGAAAATTATTTTGTCGTAAAATATTATTACTAATATTTAAAGATATTGTTATTAATGTTATAAAATATCGCCACAAAATAATAAGAATGGAGCCGTTTCTTTCGGACTGGGAAAAAATAACTAGTTGGCATAGGTGGACTCTGCTCAGTTCCCCACCATATTTATGTTCTCATAAATTTCTAGTGCGAGACATATTATAATCATGTTAAAAAAAATGAATTTGACCAAAGCTTGATACAGTGACAGAATGAAATCCGCGCCTAATAGGCTATCCACCGTTCCCTTCGATATATTTTTCTTATTCTAATCTATTAATTTATTTTATCAGAGTCAATTCCGTTGTTTAGTTTTCATGCTACTATGTCCAATGCAATAATCCTCAAAATTCATATTTATACGAAAAATTTACAATTTCGCTATGTTGATAGAATCGTAAATTACGAATAATTTACGAAATTTTCCTATTAGAATATTTGTATTCAATCATGTTCAAACAAATATCATAAATGAAATTTTGAAGTTGTCTAATGTATTTATGATCCTCAAAATGGGAGTTTATGCTCAATTTTGCCTTATTCTGACATGATTAGTAAATCGTAAATTCCAAATAACTTATGAATTATTTAAATTGGAAAAATCATAGTCTATGATATTCATGCCAGTATCCAAAATAATATTTCGAAAGTGGTTTGACATCTTTACGATGAAAGTATCCCTCAAGGTTGACGTTTATGTGAAATTTTACTCTATTCTGCCATGTTAAGAAATTCGTAATTTTCCAATAACTTACGAAATTTTTATATTGGAAAATTCATAGTCATTAATATTCACGCCAGTGTTCTAAATAATATTTCAAATGTAGTCTGACATCTTTACGATGAAAATATCTCTCAAAATTTACGTTTATGGGAAATTTTGCCCTATACTGCCATGTTAAGAAATTCGTAAATTTCCAATAACTGACGAAATTTTTATATTGGAAAATTCATAGTCATTAATATTCATTCCAGTGTCCAAAATAATATTTTAAATGTAGTCTGACATCTTTACGATGAAATATCTCTCAAAATTGACGTTCATGTGAAATTTGGCCTTATACTGCCATGTTAAGAAATTCGTAAATTTCCAGTAACTTGCGAAATTTTCAAAGTAGCATATTTATAGTTACTGATGTTCATTCCGGCATCAAAACGGATATTTTAAAACTGATCTGACATTTTTAGAGTAAAAAGTTTCCATTTAATGCACGTTTAAGTGAATTTTTGTCCTATTCTCCCATGTTAAGAAAATCGTAAATTTCCCAATAACTTACGAAGTTTTTAAATTCGAATGTTGCAAATGAATAGGGTTCTTGCCAGTGTCGAAAGTAATATTTTAAAACTTATCTGACCTCTCTGCGACAATTTGTTCTTGAGATATCGTGTACACAGACTAACAAACTAACGGACTAACGGACTAACAGACACCCTACATACAGATACCATACAAATTTTGTCATTTTCGGATTCCTCACACCTGAAGACGTGTAAAAAAGTCAAAAAACCGAGGTCGAAAATTTTCACGATTACCTAAGTTCCCCATACCTATAGTATGGTGGGAAACTAAAAAGCACAATCCATCATCTGGCCCAAAGACATAGATGTTCAATAAGAATACAATGAAATGCAAAAAGCAAAAGAAAGAAATATGTGAAACTTCCACTATAAATGAAGAGAGGGTACAGATATGAGAGAGGTAACAGCATAAGAAAAGTAAGTTAAAGGACAAAAAAGATTGAAGAAAAAACAAAACGACTTCCAATGAAATAAAGAGGAATATAAAAGTAAACTTATTTCATTCTTCTGTATATATAATAAGACAGCACTGGATTTGTGAAAATTTTCGAAATACGATTTTTTGTGAATTTACGCATTTTTAGGTTTACTGAAGTAGATTTGGCCATTTTATTTTACAAAATGTCCGTCTGTCATTCTGTCTGTGTGTTTGTGTATGTTTCAAAAAATAATCTGATGTGGACACCACATGACTTCCTTATACAACCATAGGAATATACATATTGTTTTGAAAACATTCACATTTTTTGTGTGTGATAATCGATTTTTAAATAAACAGGCACGTTCCAGTCGACGAACATTCCTTAAAACAAAAACAAAACAAGAAAAGAAAATCTGCTACTACAACCAAAAAAGCAATGATAATACGATTATATATACTACCGACACAAATATAGTATCTTTTTCAGGAATAGTACTCCATTGCTTATTACAGAATATCTCATTCGCATGTACTCAGTTTATTGTTCAATGAAAACCATTCGAGTATAGATTGCCCAGTTTTATTCTCTTTGGCAAAAATTAGTGACGAGCAACGATAAATTTAACCAAAACAATTAAGTTAAACTATTCAGTTAAAATTGAAAAAGTGTTTTTGGATATCTCGAAACAATATTTGCCGCAAAACTTTATCGCTAATCTCGCCAAACCGCCAAGTTAGTAGCCGGAGAAGATTTTTGGACTTGACATCGAATTTGGTGATTCAGGGCCGAATTTGGCGACTTGACGATCGAATTTGACAAAAAATTGTAGTTTAGGTTTACCAAAGTTTGGAAGCTCTAACTGAAATACGAACAGAGTTCTGGCGTTTTCCGGAAAATTTCATTGGCTAATAGCGCAGAACTAATTTCTTCGAGAGTTCTATAAATGGCTCACAAAAAAAAAAAAAAAAAAAAAAAAAAAAAAAATCAGAAGAAGCGTGATTGTTAATGATTGTAGACTAGAACGCTATATCTTTTTGTGCTACTTTCTATACGTAGTAAAAGTGGAAACAGATGAAAGTTTTTTTATTACCACGAAGGTTGGCATTGACTTAATCTCAAATTAGGCATTCAAATATGGCGAAAAGTGGTAGTACGGGATTCAAAAATTTTTAAAAACTCCAACTCAATAGGAGTCTATTTCTGGGAATTTTGTAATTATGCATTGGTTTCTCATGCAGAACTACATTGAAAATTCCATAAACCTCCTGACAAAACGCTCGATGAATGCAAATTCCATCCAGACTTCGAAATATTCGGTTGTTCCTGATTTAGTGGAATTTATGCTGTAGTATATTTAACAATGTTTATTTGATTTCTGTAGTAACAATGATATTTCATTAGATTTTTTTCAAGAATATTAATTGATTATTGATTTTTTAAGCACAAAAAAGAGATTTATTCAAGTGTTTACTAAATATTAATTGAATAAAGTGCATTAATCGACTAGAACCTGCTTGTTTCTTTACGAATTATTTTCTACACGCTAAAATGTCGACAATATTTATTATCAATACCATTACAGGCTCTATTTACGGGCTGAATATTCATTACATAAAGTGCATGTGTCGACTAGAACCTACATATGTCTTTGAGAATTATTTTCTGCAAGAAAAAAGGTCAACAACTTTCGTAAAAATATCACTACGGGCTGTATTTAAGCGCTAAATATTCATTGAATAAACTGAATTCGTCGACGTGTGTCTTTAAGAATGACTTTATACACACTAACATGTCGAGAACTTTTTTTTTAGCATTATCATTATAAGATCTACCTACGGGCTGAATATTCCTTAAATGAAGTGCGTTCGTCGACTAGAGCCTGCTTCTGTCTTAAAGAATTAATTTTTGCACGCTAAAATCTCGACAACATTGATATCAATAACATTACGGGCTCTATCTACGAATTGAATATTTATTAAATAAAGTTCATTCGTCGACTAGAACCTGCTTATGCCTTTAAAAATGGCTTTCTATATGTAAAAATGTCGACAACGTTCATAACAATATCATTACGAACTCTACCTTCGGGCTGAATATTCATTAAATAAAACGCATTTTTGTCTCTAAGCACAACTTTCTACACGCGAAAATATCATCAACTTTCATAACAGTATCACTATTGGCTCTATCATTAGCTTATTTTAAAATCTCTATAATGGTAGGTCATATATAATGACCAAATCTTTTGTATTTTTATTCATTATGAATTTTTTCTAAATATCTCTAAAACAGAAAGTCACAGAAAGTCCAAAAAGGGAGGTGCACAACTAGATGTTATAAACAAACCTATATACCAATTTTTAATGTTTTACGGCCAACCGTTTTTGAGTTATGCGCAGGGTTCGGGATATACATCAATCGATATATATCGTATATTTATTTTTAAAATATCGGGATTTTCGATATCTTCGATATTTTCATTTATGTGAAGTATTTTGAAAATAGCATTATTCATCATATTTATATTTTTTGTCTAAAAATTAGAACTTTAAATTCTCAATTGTTATTGAAAATTTTATTTTAAATGAAATGCTAAAATGAGCTAACAAAAATAATTTTTACACATCTGAAAATGTTTTTCTAATGTGCTCCTGTAATTTCAATACGAGAATTTCTGTGTTGTTTTTAATCTAGTTAATGATGTGAACTTAATGGTTAATTGTACGGACTATACAAACATTCTAAAACCCATCGCAAAAGAATTAGATGAAATGCAAATAAATGAGACTAAACTTGCACAATGTGTAGGAAATTTGGATTAACTTAAGAGAAGAACTGAAAGGAATAAAAGAAGTGCAAGAAAAATTATCAGCAAGAGAAGAAATGGCTCTTTCACCAGCACACTTAGCGGCAAATATGTTAGACCATCGATATTGTGGAAGAATATTAACTGAAGAACAAAAACAGAGAGCATTTGATTTTTGGCGTTCTACAGACAAAGAACTTTTGCCTCTAGCAATGACTTTTTTAGCAAAAAAATCCCCCTTTCGAATTTTATGTTTGAAGACGATTTATTAGCTGTAGAGCCATTGATTTGGTGGGATAATATTAAAATTGAACAGCCACTAAAAGAAAAAATTTTCTAAGTTAGTTAATCAATTGTTTACTCCTTCACCAAAAACAGCATCCTTAGAGAGAATTTTCTCTAGCTTTGATTTTGTTCATTCTAAATTGCGCAACAGGCTAGGAACTGAAAAAGCAGAAAAACTTACATTTTTATTTAAATTTTTGAACAGAAATAAATAAATTTCACTTTGTATTTAGTTTTGCAAGAAAAATGAAACATTCTTGTGATTTGAGATAGTTTTATAATTTGTGTTTTGAAAGAGAAGTTGTTTAGCTTAAAAATTTTGTTAGTGTTAAAAAAATAAATAAATAAATAAAAATAAATATTATTTATAATTATATATATAAAAAGTACTATTTTATATTAGAATAATGTTTTATATTACTTTTTATATAATGTGCAATACGTATAGGTGTTTAAGTTGCATTAAATCTGAAAATATTTATCATAAGTTGACAATTTTGAAAATATCGGATATTTTTGATATTTTCGAAAATATCATGATATTTACGAACCCTGGTTATGCGAGATATGCACACATACTTACACACATACTTACATAGAGACGCCACGAAAATTCGTTCAAAGTCGTTGATATGTCTGAAATGGGAGCTTTTATAAAAACCAAATTCAGGTGTACAACTAGATATGGTGACACTCGCTTATATGAATTTTCAACATTCTACGATATTTCATTTTTGAACTATACGAAATACAAAATCAATTTCGCAAATGGGGATTACTATACTTCCTTATACTGTGTATAAGGAAGCAAAAAAAAAAAAAGAAAAAAAGAAAAATGGACGCTGTGTATCACGAATCAATAAACGAAATTTAACCACACTTGATATTTTGTTGCGCCATAGAATTTTTACACTGGTGGTAATTGCATTTAAGGATATATATATATATATATATATATATTTTTTTTTTTTTTGGGGGGGGGGGATTCTTATATTTAGGTATATTGCTTCCGCTTTGTGGGATGTAGTCGAGGGGAGTGAAAAATTCCAGTATGGGTATATTACAAAAGAACTCGTGAATGTTTTAAAATGAATGTTAAACAACTATCCTGAGATAATTTAAAACAATTATCTGTTTTTACATTTTTAACGAAAAAAAAAAAAAAAAACTAAGAAAATAAAGCATTTACTAAAATGTATTCTCTATAGAATAAAATTCCTCTTCTTTAGATATTTAATGCTACAATTCTCTGAGCTGAAAATCGTCTGCCTTCATCATGGTAAATAATTTTGGAAATAATAACTTTAATATCTAATATACAATGCGTACATTTGTATAAAGACAGTGTTAAAGAAACTTTTGTGGAAACCAAAAAAACATAAAATTTATTTAAATAATTGAGTTTTGTGTTAATTGTTTCATTTTTTAATTTTATATAACGTTTTTAATAGCATCCACTGTTACGATATAGCATAGTTACACTAAACGTTAGTAAACATTCCTGTTCACTGGTAGTCTATTTTGTGGCCTGTTTACAGTAAATTTAATGAATATCCCCCAATTCTCTACAAGAATATCGACATTGCTAGAAAATATTAAAACAAAAGACCAGACAGTTTAGTTCTAGAACCGTCTAATGCTTTTAAAAAAGTGCAAGCTAGCAATAAACAAGAAAATCATTGTAGTATTACATATGTCTATTTGTATTGTTTTAATTGTCAACGCTTCCGTAGAGTTGTCGAACCAATTAAGAACGCAATTAAATCAAAACCATTTAATTAAAGTACTGCAATCAAAGTGAGCAGGTTTAAATTGTTAAGTTTTACAAAGGCAATTAGATTAACTTTTAATATATATATATATATATGCATAAATTCTTTTAACAAAAATAATGTTACGGAAAATACCTTAATCTCTATTTTTTTATTTTTTTTTCCCTGCAAAGTTTATAAAGTGTCCACTAATGGAATAGAAAATGCCCAACACTTGTTTTTTATTTGTCCACTAATGACACATTTTAAGCTCTCAGAGATTTGTTATTGTTCTTGTTCTTTGTGTGTGAGTGTGTTGAACTGCTTTATTTAGCAATTTCGCAGTACAGTCATATAAAGAATTGAGGTTCGAAACACGGATACTTGTCACAATATCTAAATGTAAATCCAGAACAAAAATAAAATTAAATAAATAAATAATTCCGAAAAATAATTTTTAGCCCTTTCAGGGACCACCTAATTTTAATTTCCAACTGCAAAAATTCATCCCGGAAATTTTTAATAAAATTAGACAAATTTTTTTTTTTTAATCTTGTTCTCAAAATCTTCTAGTTGTTTATTAGTTCCCCATCATACTATAGGTATGGGGAACTTAGGTAATCGTGAAAAATTTCGACCTCGGTTTTTTGGGTTTTTTATACGTGTTCAGGTGTGAGGAATCCGAAAATGACAAAATTTGTATGGTGTCTGTCTGTAGGGTGTGTGTTAGTGTGTCAGTACTTAAGTGTGTCAGTCCGTTAGTGTGTTAGTCCGTTAGTCCGTTAGTTTGTTAGTCTTTTAACACGATATCTCACGAACAAAAGATCGCAGAGAGGTCAGATCAGTTTTAAAATATTACTTTCCATACTGGAAAGAACCCTATTCATTTCAACATTCGAATTAAAAAACTTCGTAAGTTATGAGAAATTTACGATTTTCTTAACATGGGAGAATAGGACAAAATTTCACTTAAACGTGCATTAAATGGAAACTTTTTACTGTAAAAATGTCGGACCAGTCTTAAAATATCAGTTTTGATGCCGGAATGAAGATCAGAACTATAAATATCCTACTTTGAAAATTTAGCAAGTTATTGGAAATTTACGAATTTCTTAGCATGGCAGTATAGGGCAAAATTTCACATAAACTTCAATTTTGAGACATATTTTCATCGTAAAGATGTCAGACTACTTTTGAAATATTATTTAGAACACTGGCATGAATATTAATAACTATGAATTTTCCAATATAAAAATTTCGTAAGTTATTGGAAATTTACGAATTTCTTAACATGGCAGAATAGATCAAAATTTTACATAAACGTCAATCTTCAGGGATATTTTCATCGTAAAGATGCCAAACCACTTTTTAAATATTATTTTGGATATTGGCATGAATATCATAGACTATGATTTTTCCAATTTATAAAATTCGCAAGTTATTTGGAATTTACGATTTACTTAAAATGGCAGAATAAGGCAAAATTGAGCATAAACTTCCATTTTGAGGATCATAAATACATTAGACAACTTCAAAATTACATTTATGATATTTGTTTGAACATAATTGAATAAAAACATTCTTATAGGAAAATTTCGTAAGTTATTCGTAATTTACGATTTTATCAACATAGCGAAATTGTAAAATTTTCATATAAATATGAATTTTGAGGATTATTGCATTGGAAATAGTAGCATGAAAACTAAACAACAAAATTGACCCTGATAAAATAAAGTAATAGATTATAATAAGATAAATATATCGAAGTGAACGGTGGATAGCCTATTAGGCGGGATTTCATTCTGTCACTGTATCAAGCTTTGGTCAAATTCATTTCTTTTAACAGGATTATAATATGTCTCCCACTAGAAATTTATGAGAATATAAATATGAAGGGGAACTGAGCAGAGTCCACCTATGCCAACTAGTTTTATGTGGGAGTAATTTCATTGAACCTGGAATGGTTAAATTGTCCGCTACTGATACAGTTATCTCATCTCTAACAGCCATTTTTAATTCTGCCACAAAATTAGTAAATAAAGTTCTAAAACATTAATCACTGAATATTTTAGAGAGTATGAAAATTCATTCGCTCCCCTTTTCGCTCCTTTATCATTTGAGAAACAGTCTTGGTAGAAAAAAGTAAGTTAATCAAGATATCGAAAGAACATTGATATAATTTTACCCGCTCTTATTAATTACTAACTAAAATCCAACTATTTAAATAGAAACTAGATCACGAAAAATCAATATTAAATAAATTACTTTCGATTAAAATTACATGACATAAATATATGTAAAGCTAATTTTAATCTATATAGTTTAGGTTAAGTATATTAACGTTCTGTTTTAGGAATTAGATTTTCCTTTCCATTGTATTGATTTCAAACATAAGCTGCCTGATGTCAAAACTATAAAAATTAAGCTTTTAGAATTCTAAATTCTTTGAGATATTATAAAACTTTTAAAACTATTGAAATCTCCAGCGAATCTTATCGGAAAATAAGCATTTCATTAAATAAGCTATTTACATATTCTTTATTAGAAAAATTAATGAGATATTTTGTTTACAAAGATTTCTATATCAATACTGGTGAAGTTATTGATGTATATTTTTACTTTCTTCTATGTTCGATAGAAGAAAGTATTGGATTCGTAAAAAATTTCGACCTCGGGTTTTTGATGGATTTACATGTTTTGAGAGCTGTAGAACACGATTTGACCATTTTTAGAAAATGTCTGTCTCTTTGTTTATGTGTGTGACAAAATTTTGTGGCTACTGTACCTAAGGAACTACTGCACAGAATTCCATACAATTTGATATGTAGTTACACCTTGACATAAATTAATGCATATCAACTTTTGCTAAAATTTGTCTAACAGTTTGCGTTGCCATCCCACTTTTGCTAAATTTTTAACATGGTGGTATAGGACAAAATTTTGTATAAATGCACATAAAGAGAATTTATATTAATAATCATTATGAAATTTATTATTTCATTATGAAATTTAAAGAATCATTAAGGATTATTTATAATAGAGATAGTAAACTGGGAAAAGAAAATTGTATATGTAGGAACATGGCCTCCCCCACCCCTGGAGGGAATGTCACCCCTCGAGGGAATAAATTTTCATGATGGGTCAAAAGAGCTCGCCTATACCTTTAAAATGAATGGTTGAACCATCGATCTGCGATAATTTAAAATAAAGTTATAAAAAAAATTTAATGCAATATCGAAAATAAAATGAACGTATTTTGGATATTTAGTGTTATACTATTTCTGTAATATGGAAATCGTACTGCACTATCATGGAGGATAATTTTATTAAATAATGATTTTAATAAATTATTTTTACAGAGTGAATTTGCATAGGGAAATATAGAAGAAAGTCATGTGGTGGCTACAACATTCTAGTTTCTACATGAATCAATTATTTAAATTTGATGCACTTGTTGATTTTAAGAATATTTTTATTTTCTTTATAATAATATTTTTATTTAATTTAATACTCTTCAGTATTCTTGAATTCAGTAGAACTGTTAGTGCAAAAATTTATTGTGCGGTTCTTTGCTGTTTTTATAATAGCAGTAGAGGATAAAATTTCCTTTAATAATAGCGGCCTTTATCTTTTAATTTCAAAATTCGATACATCAAAGGTGTGACACTGAGTCACACTTTTGACACTTAACGCTAAATAATGGAATTTAAATGTGATTAAATAGAAATCATGAAATTATTGGTTATAAATGTACTTAATTTAATTGTCATTCTTAAAATAATTATTAGTTTACTAGCCGCCTTCGCCGACCAGCTGGTTCACGATCCTTGAAAAATCCGACTTTGCAAAACTCCCGCTCGGTGACGCCTGCGACGCCTTTTTCCAGTTTCAGGTCTTAAAACAGCTTATTGATATATAGTGAAAATAGCTTTATTGAAAAATTTAATCGCAGTAAATTCCCGCTCGGTAGCGCCTGCGGCGCGCTCTTCCCATTTCAATATCTGAAACAGCCTATTTGCTCACCATTTTATGATCTTTAAAATTTCTGACTTTAGCAAAGTACCGCTCGGTGGCGACTTCCTTATCCCCGTTTTGGAACTTACAACACCTTCCTCGCTCATTAGAATTTGAAATATTGAAATTTTAAAATATTACAGCGCCATCGGGCGGTAGAAATTTCTGTAATCTACTGTTTAATTCCAAATCAACAAAGCTTTCAATGTGTTCTGGCTTTTCTGTGGTTTTCTCTGAAACTCCCGTATGGAATTTAACGACTTTTGTCGGTTTAAAAGTCCGCAATATTTCGAATGATGTGTTATAACTAATTAGAATTCTAGATATTGAATTATTAGAATATCAAACCGCCCTCTGGTGACAGAGATTTGCAACATACATACTTCGATTCCAATTCAAATAACTTTTAAAAGGATTTATTACTTATGAAATTGTGTTAATTAGAAGCTGAGATACAAAGATAATATTAACATCTTTATAAAAAGATTTGTGTCTGACTCATCCATGTTTTTTTTCTGAAACTTGCGAAAATCTGGGCTGTATAACATTAAAAATCCTTAGTACGAAATGTAAGCGGAAAAATTGGAATCTCTGCAAAATATAAAAGAATAAAGGCGTTCTGGGTTTTCCGTTGTTTTCTCCGAAATTCCCGTTCATTTTCTACATTTTTTTCCCTTCGCCCCTCCTAATAATTTTACACTCGAAAATATCCGCAATCGATTTATCTTGCTTTAAAACCTAATAATACGAATTTCAAACGCTGTAAAACTTCATTTTCCTTCCCCCTCCCCCTTAAGCCTTTCCTGATAATTCTACACTTTCAAAAATATTCAAAATCCAATCAATGGGCATTAAAACGGCTCAATTTAAAATACTGCAATATATAAAAGACAACTTAATCTTACATTGTCTTTTGGTCACATGAGTCGCGATAAATATAATTCCCGATAAAAATGTATTTTTTTTATTTATTCATATTTTTTCATGAAAATTGAACTATAACTTTATAATATGCTGTCTAGGCCGAATATCAATTTAAATGTAACGTAAATGAAAATTTGAAAAAGTTTGAAAGTTGCAATTTTTTCTTCCACTATAAAACACGTGACATCTTAATTGATTACAATCATTTCCTTTTTCATCCAGACAGTCGTCTGCGATCTGTTTTCATCGCAGACAATTGAAATGATGTTGCCATATAAATTTTATACTTTAGTTAATTTTAAAAAATCTAATTGTTGTATCGATAAGTCGCTTGCACCCTCAGATTCGGAAAAAATTCCCCTTTCATTTGGTACCAAATTCATAACGATCGAACTAAAATTTCTAATTTATTTTCCACTTTTTCTGCTTTTAACTCTGTTAAAATATCTATTTTTTATGCAATCGCGGTGAATTCTCAGTCATTGAGATCACTTTTTGATTAGACATTGGTCTACATTTTAATTAATATATCCGCAACTAATTAAAAATTTTAAATTCTGTTTTCAGGAGCCCCTCGGGAAGACTTCGGAGCACCCGTATGTCAAATTTTGTACTTCTGCGTTCAATAGGGGCTGAACGTATAGATGCACAGACAGACAGACAGACAGACATCTTCTTTTATTATTATAGATTATTGGTATTAGATAAGTAACGGTGATATTTTTTTTTATATACGATTTTAAATAAGATGTAACTACGTAAACTACTCGTGCCATAACGACTTTTACAAATTCAATCTCATATTTTTAATTTCCGAACATTATATGTAAGGTAAGTATTGTAGTCCTGATTTGCAAAATGAATTTCGTATCTCGCATTAAAAAAGAATAGTCGAAAACTGCCGCAAATTTATATTTGGGATTATCATGGCACCTAATACTACGACTTTAAGTTTGGTTTTTGATTCGGCATTCCCTTTCAGGGAACAACTATAGTATTTCCCCACAGCTGAATTTGGCGATTTATTTTTGGCGGTTATGGCTAAATCATAAATCTAAAAATCATATAGCATATAGCATAAATGATAAAATCATAAGCTAAATTATAAATCATACATCATAAAATCATAAATCCAAAATAAATAGCATGCGGGCTGTCATATTATATCGCAAACAGTTCAGAACGACATCATTATCGTTCAAATCGGCGCCAAAGAAAAATCGCCAAATTCAGCTGTGGAGAAATACTATAGTTGTACCCCTTTCAGATACACATACGATTTTATATGGATTTTCATGATGTATGTATGTGTGTGCGTGAACACGATAGCGTCTAAACGCTTTGATCAAATGAGCTGAAAATTGGTACTTATGCTATAGGCCACCGTAGCACGAACCCTATTGACTTTAGTAAATCTAGCATTTATAGTTTTTTTTTTTTTTTTTTTTTTTTTTTTTTACAGAGACACAAAAAGAAATTATTTATCATTATGGCGTATGGGCATAAATTATTTGAAGTGTAATAGCGTCTAAATACCTTATTTGATTGAGCTGAAAATTTCTATACGTGTTATAGGTAACAGTTGCATAAGTGTAGTTTTTGGTGAATCTAGTACTTATAGCTTATTTACAGGGACACAACGAAAAGTTCTTTATCATTATGTCCTATGAGCTGAAATAATTTGAAGTGCGATAACGTCTAAATGCTTTTTTTTTTTTTTGAGCTGAAAATTTATACACATCTTATAAATCTCCGTCGCACGACCTGTATAAAATTTGGTTAATCTAGCACTTATGGGTTTTTTTAAGGGACACAAAGAAAAAATCTTTATCATTATATTATTCGAGTCCAAATTTTTTAATGTGAGATAACGTCAAAATGCCTTAATTGATTGAGCTGAAAATTTACAAAGATATTGTAAATCACTGTCGTCCAAACTGTACAGATTTTGATGAATCTAGCAGTTATAGTTTTTGTACAGGGACACAGAGAAAAATTCCTTATCATTATGGCCTTCGGGCTCAAATTTTTAAAAGTGCAATAGCGTCTAAACGCCCTTAATCCATTAAGCTGAAAATTTGTACACATGTTATAGGTTATTCTTTCACAAACTGCATAGATTTTGGTGAATCTAGTACTTACGGTTTTTTGAAAGAGACACAAAGAAAAATTCTTTATCATTGTGCCCTATGGGCAAAATCTCTTTAAAGTTCGATAGCGTTTAAACGCCTTATCTGATTGAGCTGGCAATTTATACACAAGTTATAGATCATAAACTGCATAAATTTTGGAGAATCTAGCACTTCTAAATTTTACATGAACACACAAAAAAATAAAAAAAATAAAAAAAAAAAATGCAATTTGACTGTTGCTTATGGACTCAAATTATTTTAGGGGCAATAGCCTTAAATTGAACAACAATTATATACAGAAAATACTCAAACAACCTATTGTATTTTCTTTTGTTTATTTTACGGCTTTTCTTACTTTATTTATACAACTTACTTGATTACTTAACGTTGAGAAGGTATTATGGTGTCACTCCAGATTTTCTTATTCATATATTACGAATTATGTAAGTTATTATTACATTTTTGGTTTACCATAGACTAAATTGCGTTTATGTCTAGTATCATGTTAAAAGAAATATAAGAGATTTTAGATTTTCGTATTTGAACATTTGTATGGCAATTGGATTTTTTTTTTAATTTATCAGCACATTATTATCTGCGATTTTTTCTTCAATTAAAAACGATTAATTTTCCTTAATCTGAGAGATTTTTCAGAAGGTTTCTTTCAATTCGTTTCTTTCTTTGGAGATTAAACGAATGCTGCACTTAATCTTCTATGCAGTAACGAAGTGGTTGATTTGGGAGTAACGACATACCTAAATTTTAAATCAGTAAAGCAATAAATGAAGCTAAATGAAGGTTTCTCGCAGAGTAGTTTTGAAATAAAACTTTATATACATGAAATAAAAACTATTGAAAATCCATATTTTTAATCCTGTAAATATTTATTTCCTTCTTGTAGATTTTGCCGAGTCTTATTTTCCTTGGGTTACGGAAAATTAAATCGAAACATCACCTCACATATTTAACTATAATTTCTTATCAAAATAATCAAAGCAGCTTAATAGAAAACCAGATTTCTGGTATTTTTTATTCCATGCAAAGCACATATTACCATTGTCAACTAATTTTACTGAAGAAGAAGATAACTGTGATCCATTCTCATCTCAACAATTCTCTTTTTTTTTTTTTTTTTTTTTTCCTCAATGTAATTCTAGCGATTTCCAAGAAAACAGAGTGTAAGCCGAATTTCACCTGGGTGCAATATGGGTTACCAGTAAATACGTATTATACTAAAGTTCACAGTATTTTCCATAGAATTGATATCTTAAAAGCACACAAACTCTAAACTTGTATCAAAACCATTGGAATACTTTCGAAGAAATGGTAAGTTTCTGTCATTCCTTTCCCGTGCAAAGCCCGGATTAGATATTACCATTCTTCTGAAGAGGACAGCAGATTTTGCGTTTACAACTCAGATTGAATTGTAAACACAAAATGTCCTTAAATCTAAATTTTGTATCAAAATCATTCAATAAGTTTCTAAGAAAACCAGATCACTTCCATATTTTGTCAAGGATTGGGTAGAGGTTAACAGTGAATACGAATTTTCCAGAAGATGAGGATAAATTAAATGGGTTTGTTATCTCAAAAAATCTTTAATTCTAAATTTTTATGAAAATCATTTCAGACCAGTTTTTGCAACGGGTGTTGTGAGGGTTAACTGTGATATATATATATACAGTCATGGCCAAAAGTATTTGTACACTTATTTTTTTCCTAAATATTTTTTTTACAACTGGAAAAAATAAATTCTGATTTTACTACTGGTCCTAAACTGTTTATATTCTCTAAGGCATACATATTAGCTATAAAATTATGGGCCTTAGTGTAGCCGACGAGGGCATCGAAGTCCTAGGGCCATCGCCTGGATCTAGTCCTGACCGCAACCCGATTGAAAACATGTGGACAGTAATGAAACAAAAGGTTAGCCAGGCAAATCCGACCTCAGAGAAGAATCTGGCTGAAATTATCAAGAAGGCTTGGTGTACAAGAGATAACTCAGGAGTATTGCGAAAAACTTGCAAAATCTATGCCCTCCCGGATTAAGGCCGACCTACGGGCCAAGGGTCGACATACAAAGTATTAAATGACTGTAAACTGTTAATAAGTGACAGCTATTGACATTTATTTCAATTGTTGTTGAATACTTTTGTTATTTATCAAATAAATGATATAATAAAAGAGAAAAAGTGTTAATGGCGTAAAGTGTACAAATACTTTTGGCCATGACTGTATATATAATGATTTAATTTAATAATAAAATATACACTACTATTTCTTAAATTACTGGACACTTTCGATTTCAGACGTTCAAATAACTGGAAAAAATTGTTGTTGAATTATTCTGAAATTTTGAAACCTGCAATTCCCGAAATTTATAAAGAACATGTTGTAACTCATATATTTCAACAGAAGTTTTGCCCCGAAAAAAAAGGGGGACCAGAAAAAATTTAAAATAATAATAGAAATATTTAAAAGCCTCAAAATCATATATACAGCCAAAACATATTCTTTACAGTATGATCCAAACATCTTGTTTCTTTTTCTTTCTTTTCTTTTATCTTTACTGATTTACTATTCGATTTTTAAGCAAATATTTTACTGAATTTTATTGAGTACAACATGTTCTTTACACGCTCGCCAAGAAATTTTTCATGATATTTGAGACATCGTTTGAAATGGAAAATATCCACTCAATTGTGGAAACGGGTTTCAATATAGCTTAATGAATGAACTATCTGAATATAGCTTAATGGAATTACCCTATTGATATTTCGCTTTTTATGCCTAATACGAAATGAATGCTACTGAAAATGCATATCCACTAGGTATCATGAGTATTGAATACGGATTCAGATTTTTTTCGCGTAGCCCAATAAACTAATTATTAATTTAATTCTTAATTAAAATACTTATTGGGGTATTTTATTAGGGTGAATGTATAATGTGGATAATGTAGGGGAGAGTGGGGTTGAATGAGACGCAGGATGAATGGGACCATAGCAAAATTTTTATGTTTTGCAAGCACTGCAAACTTGACAATTTTTCTGGTATATGGCAACACTGATGTCATTCATCAAGTGTAGTTTCAGATTTGTGCTATTAATAGATGGGCAGAAAAAAATAAAAGTGTCTTTTTAAGCTGCCAAAGTAAGTTTTTACTGATTCAGTTAGATAGTAGTTAAGAAATTAACTATTTGCTTAAAGTTAATATAACTCTTATATGGTAAAAAGGCATAATATTTTATTGTGTTTATGATATCCAAGAAAAATATTGACAATTGTTCATTAAGCCTATTTCCTGTTTTATATGATCGTGTGATGGTTGGGATGAATGGGACATTCCCTACTATGTAATACTTTAAAATTTTACACAAGAATTATATTAATACGTAAATTAGCCATATTGATTATCAGGATTCTTAATTTTGTGGTTTAGATAAAAAATTGAAATTAATTGTTCCGATTTTTGCTTATAATAATTACGATTAAAAATATTATAAGCTAGAATATTCAATGCAAATTAAATCAATAATTCAAATAAATAAATAAATTAACTAATAATAGTTTGATTAAAATCACCATTTCAATCAAGCTAATTTTGGTGATTATTAATGTAATACAGAATAGAATGTTGATTTTCCCGATTAGTCGGAAACAAAAATTTATCTGGATAATTTGTACTCTATTATAAAGATTTATCTATTTCTAGTGTCTTATTTATTTATTTATTTTTAGATTAGGTCTTATTAGATTAAATTACCAAAGCCTAGACATCTAGAAAATGAACGAACCAAAGGACTTCTGTCTTTTGATGTTAATTTGAGTCAATACATCAGTTTATGTTAATTTCAGTGAATTCATAGTGTGTAATAAAATTACATAAACCAATTTAACTTTAAAAATTTATTTACTTTCCATTTCGTTTCCTTTTCTTTGTTTACTTCAGTCCTGTATCATTCATCCCCATAGGTGGGGATGAATAGGACAATGCACGTGCATGTAAAAAAAAATATTATTAATTAAAGATGATAACTTTTTATTAAAGTTAGTATGCTAATATGCAACTGATTACTGATGTGTACTTATGAGCAATGTTGCAAAATTCTGAATTCCATATGGCCGACGTTATCAATAAAAACATGAAAACTGTCCCATTCATCCCCACTCTCCTCTATGTCATTTCAATAATGAATACTACTTACACTGTGTTAAATTCAACGTAGCATTGTTTAAATGCCCATAAAAATAGTCCATTTACATAACACAATATTCATCAAAATTATTTTGTATGTTTCTGTAAATGAGCTCCTAATCTTTTATGTACCAAAATCAATACAGATAATTCGATGCCATTCCTAGATATTTGAACAAAGTTTGTGTCAATAAGCTTACGTTTGTTGTTGCTAATTCCAGATGATCCAGCATAGACTAGACCATCTCCACGAAGCCAGAAACTTCCAGAAAGTCTAAAGATACAACAGTGTTCGTTAAAACATCGTCTTTTGTAAAATTTACACTTTTAAGAATATGAGGGGGTGGTGCTTCATCAGCTTTATACCAGGGGCACTTCGAAAAAAAAAAATATGGCCCTGCTAAAAATTGAGTGCACTGAGGAATCATGGTCAGGCTAATATTTGCATACAGGCATACGTATTAAAGTTAAAGCTTTATGAATATACGCAGTAAAGCTTTTCTGTCGTTTCGTTAAAAATGCTTTAAATCCAGAAAATCGGTTTAAACTGGCTAACTTCATAACAAGTTTTTATCGTATAACAAAAATTAAGAAGGAAATTTAACTATTTCAGTAAAATTTAAATAGAACTAAAACCACAATAGGGAAAAATAAACTGAATCTAATCACTAAAAAACGAAATTGCCAAAAATAAAAAAATGGTATTTTTAAACTTATTTAAATATATATATACAGGGTGATCCAAAAGTCAGGACAAACTTTAAAAATGAATAATTCGAAAACCAATCAAGATACAAAGATACGGTTTGCACCAAACGGATGAAAAAAAGAAGCCGGGTTTTGTGTGGCAAAGAAACAAAAATAGTTCTGTTGGTATCCAACAGATGGCGCTGTCGTATTTCTGACCTAGGATTATGCAAAGCAACAAACGATATAAAAAGGAACAACTACAGCAGGTAATGATAGTCGAAGCTTATATGCATCGAAATATCGCATTCTCAGTCGCTACTTTAATCACGCATGGCCTCCAAGATCTCCCGATCTGACACCCTGTGACTTTAGGCTGTGGGGATTCTTGGGAGTCAAAAGTGTACCGCGACCATCCGGCATCACTAGCAGCACTGAAAGATGCCATTCGCCAAAATGTGTCTGCCATGAGGCAAGAAATGCTACTAAATTCTGTGAACGATGTGGTGAATCATCTCACAGCTGTACTTCTGAATGACGGACATTGAACAGTTACTGTAGTAGTACTAATTAACTGTAATTAAGCTGAGTTCTAAGTTGTCAATTTTTTTTTCATTTGTAAATCATCTTTTGGTGAAATAAAGCACTATAGCGCCATCTGTTAGTCGCCAACAGAACTGATTTTTTTCCTTTGCAACACAAAACCCGGTTTCTTTTTCATCCGTTTGGTGCAAACCGTATCTTTGTATCTTGATTCGTTTTCGAGTTATTCATTTTTAAAGTTTGTCCTGACTTTTGGATCACCCGGTATATATTAAGTACCATTCCTCCATTTTATTCTTCGGACTCAATTTTCTCTCTTTACTTCGTTCATTCTCTTTTATTTCCCTATAACTAGAAATTATTATCGCCCTACAAATTTTGATCAATCACCGAGAATATTTTTTGGAAGAATTTTGGTCGAATATTTTCATTTCGCAATTTATTATATTTAAATATGTCTTAATAAACGATAAAGCTAATCATTTAGAAATCCTACATTATTTATCACCTCTTAAAACTTTCTAAACTCTGTTTCCCTGGAAATCTGCTCCCTGGAAAATTGTCTGATGTTGAGCTAATTTTTCAAATGTAATCTCGTCTCAAATAAATTAAGCACTTTATTTAAATGACGTTTCATGTAAATAAAAATGATTTTAAAAATATATATAAAACCAAAACGCACTGTGCACATTTTTTTAAGCTTGATCTTCTTTTTACTTTTTACTTTCCGGGCTTATTTTGTGTTAAAAAATATTCTGCGTTTATGAAAAATGAGACTATGAGATTTCATTGCATCTGTTAACATTGAAGATTCTTGGATCCACTTTTACTATTATTATAACTATGTGTGTAAGAGCGTGAATATGTATCTGAGTGTGAATGGGTATAATAAACATGATAGCGTCTATAAGCTATATTCGATTCACTGCAAAAATAAACGCGTAAAAGTAAGGGAAAAAACTGGCAATTAAGAGAAGTGCCAGTATTTCTCCTTCAAATATACGTAACAAAATTATGCTTTTAACGTAAAATCTGTTTTATTTATAGTATTTCTCCATAAAATACATGTCAGTGATACAATTTTACGATTTTAAACTGTATTTTTGATTTACAGTTCTTTCCCAATGAAATTTACAGGATTTTACATTAATGTCTATAGGTATTTTTACAGTGTTAAGCTCAAATTTTTAGCTATGTTATAGGTATCCCCGCAAGAACTCTATATATTTTTTTTATAAGTGTGGGGCTTACAGCTCTTTAACAGGCAGATAGAAAAGAATTCTTTATCGCCTCGGCATCTTATTCTTGGCGTCTTATGGACTGAAATTACTTGAAGTGTGGTAGTGCCAAAATTCTATAAATTTAGTTAAGACCTATTTGGTTAGACATGTTAGAGGTCATCTTAGCAAGAATTTTAGATTTTTATATATGCAGAGCCTAAGCTTTTTCTTTAAGAGGAATTTAAAGCAGAATTCTTATACATTGAAGTCTATAGACTAAATACATTTCAAATTTATTTTCGTAATTCAGGTTTACTTTAGTTAAATTATTTAAAACAGTATAAACTTACATATGTTGCTTTTATTTATTCAGTTATTTTTTTTTATTTTTACTGTTAAGCTATCATCATTATTGGAAATACAGTACGTATTACGTATAGTTCTTCAACAAAAAAGAATAAATTAATTCACAGATAAAGAGTTCTACCTTTTTAATAGTGATACATTATAACTTTGTTAAAGTGTCATTCATACGGGAAAAATGTGTGTATTAATTTGTTATTTTACAGGGAAGTATGAACGGATTTACACATATTACATCCTATGCGAACAAAGTATCTGAAGTGTATTAAATGATTGAAAAGAGAATGAAGCTGATACATGTTTGACTTTTCTACAACATAGCAATTACTGCAAACTACGTACATGCCATTTACACAGATAAAAGAATTCGGATGATTTGTGTTCCATTTTAAAAATTGATGAAAATTCTTGAGAAATACTTACAGACTCCGTTGATTTTGTGTTTTGTGAACTTCACGACTTATCCTCTGATTAAACGTTTATAAACGACTAGTAATTATTGAATATTTTGAATGCTTAGTAGAGTCGATAAAAATATTTCTTATATGTATTTATGATGACAGGAAATTTAGATTTTATTTTATTTTGATTGATGATATAAGTACATTTATTAATCATTTTACCTACCATTTTGCCCACTTTGTTTCTGATATCTGTATTGCCCAAAATCAGTCATTTTCACTGATTGGGCAGTAAGATGTTAAAGAATTTCTAAAATCTTATGTTTATATATGTTTTATCTTAAATGAAAGAACATTTCATTTTAAAATAATTACGTACTATGAACTTAATTTTTGAAATATATTTTTATCTTTGTTCAGTACTTTGTTTTCAAATCTACACCAACTTTCTGTAATCCTTAACATGAATTTCTTCGTGAAACAAAATTCTAATATTCATCACTTTATTTTTACAAAAAATTCAAAATCATATATTTTCAATTACGAATTATCTGTTCATTCCATTTCGTTTATATCGCATCACGATTTAAGACTGTATGACGCAACAATTCAATAAAATCTCTATGTATTAACAAAAAAAAAAAAAAAAAAAAAAACTGTCGTTGCTGTTCGATATATATATATATATACATATTTATATTATTTACTCGCGAACAAGAGAGTCCTGAGGGTTGCAAAGAATGGCAATATTTGCCAAATAATCCAAAGAACGTGTTTATATAGATTAGAAATTTCTGTCGGCTTAAATAACGAAGTTATCAATTAGAAATCTCGCATAATTGAAGGTTTTTTTTTTCGCCAACTTATAAGTAATTTCCCTTTTTACGTTCTTTTTTCTGTCTCTGACATCATGTTGCTATTGGTAGCAAAGAAATTTATTATCTGCAAATTTATACAAAGCGTCATCTTAAATATTTGCAATGAAAAACCCGTATTTAGAATTGTAATTCCTCGACTTCGGATACATTTTTTTTTTTTTTTTTTTTTTTTTTTTTTACTTTTAGAAAATTACATATAAAATAATTAAAGACAATAAATTGAAAAATTAGCATCCTCGATATGCTCGAAAGAACAACAACAACAAAAAAGAATTAGAATAGTGAAAACATTTAAACATAACCGAAATTTTTAAAATATTAAGCAAAAATTTAATCCATATGAAATGAAAATTAGTTTACAATTTTATCTTAACGTCAGGCAGAAAAGATTTAGTAATGAATTGATTATGTTAAAGAACTATTGCTATATCGTTTTAAGGTAAGCCCAGATATTTTAAAATAAAACTTAAGAGACAACAACTTAGATCCGATTATATACAGATTTAGCTTCTTAATTCGAAACATATTTAAACGGTTGGATAATTAAGCATATGTTTAGTATGACCAACATAGGGGCTTTTAAAATTTAGAGCTGAAGTATCCTGAACGTTTTTCGCCATGGGCTTCATTCCCGGTATCACAATAGCCATTGTAACTCTAGCTATGCAAAAGTATATGGACACTGTTAAAAATAGTTTCTCAAAAATGAGGAAAATAGCCTCAAAATAACTTCGAAATGATATATACTTAAATTTGAAAATCCTATGTACTCATTTTTGAGTATATTGACATGCTCAAAAACAGTGGCGGATCCAGAACTTGACTTTGGGGGGGGGGGGACTAAGATTTTTTAAAGTGTTATTCTAGACCAATAAAAAATTTACAATTGCAATATTCAATTGTGAATATCAGTGTTTTTTTTTGGGGGGGGGGATTCAGCCCCTAGCCCCCCCCCCCCCCCTTAAATCCGCCACTTCTCAAATATGGGGTTGACCACTAAGAATGCCAATATCCCCACTTATGAGCATGTCAATTTACTCAAAAATGAGTACCTAGGTTTTCAAATTTAATTATATATTGTTTCGGAGCTATTTTGAAACAATTTTGCTCTAAACTAAAATTATTCTTCATTATACCAGATTTTATATCTTTTGCAGCACAAAGTTTTAAAATATTGAAAATAATTTTAGGGATTTTGTATAGCTTTTATGAACTAAAGCCTATATAATAAAAAATAATTATTAGATTTGAACATTATAAAAGAAATATAATATATTCATTTTTTGCGCTTTTTATATGAATTTGAAACGCATTTCAAATATTCTTTACAGCTCCATGTTTAGCACTTTATGTTCTTACTTAAAAATTTAATTTTATTCTCATCTTTATCTGAAAAAATGTTTCTCGTATGAATATTCTTTAGGCTTATCTAATATTCATGGCTCATCCCAAAAATACACCATGCATCCTTAAATTTGTCGAAGGTAATTCAATAATGTTATAAATATAAATATTTGTGCCGAGGATTAAAGTAAAATGTATGCTGGAAATTTAATATTTTGCCATTTATGCTGTATAAAATAACGCTATTGAAAAATAAAAAATGGAAAGAATGCCCCTTCGTTAAGCTTCTGGTATTTTTTCGAGCATAAAAATATGCGAAACTTCAGTTTATTTTAAAATTTTAAAGCTTAAAAAATTTTGCATGTCTTCATTTTTATAGAAAATCACAAATCCCATTTAACTTAAATTCTGGTAAAATAAGCACATTAGATTTTCTCATATTTATTTATTACGGACAACATATACTATCAAATTATTTGTACAAATCTGTATTTTTTACGCGAATGTTACATATTATCGTTATATCCACTACTATAAAACAATAAGAAAAATAATAATATAATGGCAATGCTGTAACATATATATACAGGAATATATTTCAGGAAAATATAAATGCAGGAAAAATATATATTCATAAAATAAATTAATTAAAACATCTATTAATGTTTTTTTTTTCTTTTTTTGTGATGATAAGTTCTTAAAATAAAAAAAAATATGTATTCATAAAGAATATTTAATGTTAACTTATATTTTTAAGTTTTTTTTTTTTTTCTTTTTACAAATTTTTTTACGTATTTCAACAATATAAAAAAGTATTTAAAATTATAATTTGTTAATTTAAATGTATAGACTTTTGTCTTTATGTTTTTAATTGTTAGCTGTTCTCTAATTTTTGCAAATATGCTTAGATTACCACAGAATTTATATATATATGATATTTTTAGTCATAATAATAAACTTTCTGGTCAAAATGATGCAGATATCAATCCTATAGCTCATCTCTAACATCTTCTCATGTGTGTCGCGTGATATTGGAAGGTTTTGTTCTACCTATACCCTAACACCACAGTTAGGCTTAACTTATCCACAGTACATCTCAAGGACGTTTCTGGGATGCCTTTTCATCCAGAAGACATCCTGAAGATATCCTGGGGAGGCGATGTGCTGTCTGGGTATATGATACGAGGTTGTAGCTTACTGGACAAATGTCATCACCTTTCACAAAGCATGAAAAATAATAATTTTGCATGAAAACACACTGTGTTCGGATATGCAGAGAGTCCCACTGAGTATGCAGCCTGAGATATATGTAGATTCCAACAGAGTTCATCCAAAATGAGAAATTTGACAATAATCGTACGAGATCTACGGGTATACCATCATACTTAGAAAGAAATATTTCTAAAATTAGCTTTTTACTCCTTCGAAAAAGAAATGTGATTTTCGTCGTAAAATTATTTAGTGTGATTTATTTTTTTTTTTTTTTTTATTGTGAGTTTTAAAACAAGAAATTCGTTATGTTCTTTTTCACGCTTAAAATAAAGTACCACGTGGTAAAAAATTGCAAAACGATTATAACATGCCATGAAATGATATCATCAGTAGAAGCTGGAAAACGTTTACGAAGAGATTCATCATGTTATCTAATGACACAGATATATGTTGAAATTTTTGTGTTATGAATATTTTAATAAAAACAGTTTTTACTTGTACGCTCTTATTTACCATTTTCTAATCACAGGTTTACAATTAAATTTTTATCAGAGTAATCATCATCATCATCATCATCACGTGCTTATGAAGTGCCTACGGCTGTCGAGACAGCCGCTTACCTTCACCTAAGGAAGACAAAAAACAGAAGGAGGGCTTGCATCATCTAGAGAATCGGAACAAGATCTGAGTGGGTTCCAAAAGATCCCTGGCGTGATGAGTTGATGAATACAGCAGCATGACGGAAGAGAGAGGCAGAGCAGAGCCGATCTGAAAGCTGTGAGACATATGGCAACAGAGCAAGGAGCACTAAACCTACATTTTTAAATTTTTTTTGATAATATTGATAGGCCTAGCCAGACTGTTAAGCAGTCATAATACTATACACTTTAGAATAATACCAATTAAAGAAAAAATTAAAAAATTTTAGCCTAGCAAGACTGTTAGGCAGTGAGAGAAAAAATATATTTACATTATTTACAATTATAAAAATTAAATTACAATTTACAAATTACAAAAGAGAAATATACACTATTTACAGTTAATTTTAAAAATATTAAAAACAGTACGTAAGGTAACTGGCTGGAAGATTGATCATCCGCGACTGTAAACGGCACAGTAGGTTGCAGTTGTCAGGGGGATAGCCAAAAGTAGAAGAATAGGATGTATTCAATCTACGGGAAAAAGAATTTAGAGTGAGAATTCTGTGTTAAGTAACACCTGAAGATCTCGCCTTCTACGCTTGGAGACCGGGTCAAACCCGTCCTCCCTGTTGAGGATGGCAAGTGGGCGTTTTTTGGCCCTCCCGATTCTGGGATCGTACCTTCTTATGGCATTTAACACAGAATTATGAACTTTCAGGATAGACCTGTGAAACTTCAACGCAAGTTTCTTAATTTCCGAATGGATTGGCCTAATTTTCAGGTCTTTGTGAATGACAACATTGCGAATGTAGCGATGGATTTGAACAAACCTGCGCAATTGCTTGTTTTGGAATACTTGATTTTTTTCTAGCACAGTCTTTGAGGGAGATCCGTACACCACGGACCCATAAGTCAAGATGGGTCGGATCATGGACTTGTACAGCAACAATTTATTTTTAACAGACGGGCGGCTATTCCAAGCCAAAAGAGGAAGGAGGGGGGCGGTGGCAATATGCGCTTTATTCAGAGTCTCTGATATGTGCTTATGCCACAATAATTTTGAATCTAGGTGAATTTCTAGGTATTTATAAGAAGTTTTCCAGGGAATAGGATCATTATTGAGAGTAAAGTTAACGTCGGGGGAATAGGATTTATTAGTGAAGAAGATGACGGCACTTTTAGAGCTATTAACTTTAATTTTCCATTTCCTAAGCCAAATAGCATACGAATGAAGGTAATCCTGGAGTTTTTCAAACACTGTGTGTGGTTGTTTCTGTTTGTACATGATAGCAGTATCATCGGCAAATAAAGCTAAGTTGATGTCGGGCTTGCGCGGAATGTCGTTAATGTAAATGTTAAAAAGGCGTGGCCCGGCGAGAGAACCCTGAGGAACAGAACTGAGAACAGGCTTCGGGCTAGAGAGGGAATTTCCCACTTTTACCACGAAGGATCTGTTAGAGAGGTAATCAGAAAAGATTTTAATTAGCTGGTCAGGAACACCTAACTCAGCCATCTTAAAGAGAAGGACAGCATGCCAGACCTTATCAAAGGCCTTCTGCACGTCGAGAAATATAATTCCCGCCACACCGCTGGTTTGGTATCCATCGTGAATGAATTCAGTCACTCTCCACAACTTCTGTTGCGTTGAATGACGAGTCCTGAACCCGAATTGCTCGGGTATAATCTTGTCATGAGTGTCAAGTAATTCATTCAGTCGGCGGACGAGAACATAATCATAAACCTTCGAGAGACTGGAGAGCAAAGAGATAGGTCGATAGCTAGAAGGAGAGTGGATATCTTGGCCCCCACCCTTCGGTAATGGGACAACGATAGCTCTCTTCCAACAATCGAGAAAAATATTAAGCTTAAGCATACAATTAATGATTAACGTGATATAAAAAATAAAATGGAGAGGTAGATTAATTAGCATATTGTTAGAGATAAGGTCCTCACCGGGTGCCTTGTGTTGTTTAAGCCCGAGATGTAATCCTGAACCTCAGAGGGTAAAGCAAGTTGAAGAGTGTTTTGTGTGTCAGATTGTAATAAATTTTGAACCCTGTGGTCGACTATAGAGTAATTACGCAGCAGTAAATGTATGCAGTTTTCTGCAAAGCGTCTATAGGAAAATGCATAGAGGGATTCGGTTATTAAGTGTGTCAAAAATAATATTACAAATTACATTAATATGCATTTTTTTTCACCAGAATTTTTTGAAGTTTTCTTCCATATTCATTTTACTCTATAATAAACAGCTTATGAAACTTTTTAAGAATTCCTTTGTCGAAATTATTGTACTTAAAACTATTACAGTATCCCTTAAAGACCCCATGTGGAATATTTAAATACTCATTATTGTGGCACCTATTAGAATTTTTTACATTTTTGGTTACATAGAAGTAGCACACTCTCTATATTTATACACAATTTCCTAATTACGTTAATTATGCAAAGCAGGGAAATCCTACAGGATGTACCAAAGTATAAAATATGACGCTAGCTGCCAGCATTTAAGGCTGAAACGTGGTACACATGATCATATGTATAGTAGGTGTGTAATCATTGTATAAATGTGTGATTCGTTATCGACTCTTTGATACATTTTGATTTTCAAAAGCAAAAATGAATAACTATTTACAATAATCATTAAGAATTCATTTTGCTCGAAATGATCAAATTCCAAGAAAATGTTAAGTTTTGCAACGTGCTTGGCAAATGCAGTTTCACTTCAGCCGAACCAAAACATAATGGAAACGCAAGCTATTTTTCGATTTTCAAAATGCTTATTTTTGTTTTTCGTCTCCTTGATTGTCTTTAAAAATATGTTTCAATTTTCTTATTCACGCTGCATGACAAGTTCAAATACAGTGTATCAATGCAAGATCACAAAAACGCAATAGACTCAGCCACTGATTCTGCGCCCACAGACAAAAAAAAGAATCAAGAGATATGATTATATTTTAAAACAAATATGTATGCGCAATTTTAAACACGATATCAAATATTTGGATATTCATATATATTTAGGCAATTTCTTTAGTAATTATTCCTTATGAATAATTTTTTTTTACATTTATGTGGAGCGTGTCCATAAAACAATCAGTTTCAATCCATTATGCAATCAGTTACATGAAATTTATATAATTGCTTGTATGGAAGAAGTGAAGAACAGAATTTAGAAATACAGCTGTAGTTGTAAGTATGCGTGCAGATAGTTTCCTTTCACATCACTGTAAAAACAGCAACTATGAATTCAGTGTATACTTTATAGTGTACATACAGCAGAATATCATGAATGCATATTTTATGAGTACAATACTTTCCTTGTAGAGTACACGCTGACTGAGCACTTTTTTATGACTCTCTAAAAGTTTTATGGAAATGAATTATTACGTCACAGTAATAACTTTAGAGGCTAGGGTGGTATAAAAAAAAGATACCTGAGTTTCTGGGACAGTCGTTTTGGCGAATGACTTGTGAATATACGTGGAAAAAAACGTGCTTTGACAAACATTTAAACTGGATGTGTAATAAAGAACTCAGATGCATGTAAAATATCCCCGAGCAGCTGTAGTGAAAGTGTATAAAGCGAAAGTGTCACCTAAAAGACTGGGTCTAGGGGGGAGGGGGGAAATTGTGGTACACACCGAGTGGTGAAAGATTGCGCGGAACGAAAAATCTCCATAATTGTAACAGAAAAACTAAAACAGATCTTAACCAAGAATCGTTCCAAATAAACTCTAAGCGCACCGTGCACAGTATCATGATTTATAGAAGCTGTAGAAGCTGAAGGCCAGAGCAAACAGTGCAGGTGGTTATAATAAATTTGTCACTAAGTGTGCAGGGTGACTATAACTAAACTTTGCCTATTCAGAGAACTATGTAGCTCTAACTAAAATGAATATTGAGTCGAAAATTTGTATATAGACCTTTCAACTCTAGAGATCGGAAAATAATAATAATAATTATAAAATAAAAATAAAATTTTAAAATTTCCCCTCCAGGGGGATACACATAAAAAAATCAAACAAGCATTACAGTCAAAATGTTTGAAAAGTTTTGTAATAAATAAATGTGGTATATTTCAAGCAGACATTTAAAACTGTTATTTTTACATTTTTAAAAGATTTTTGTTGCAAAATTTTACAGTTGACAGAGTGATTACCTGTTCATTTTCTACTCCATGGCCAACCCGTTCCCCGATCTTAACCTTTTGAAAGGAGCTGTGACAGCATCTGTCACGCTTCACCATAGGATTTCGTAAGAGCCCCTTTCAAAAGGTTAATCTGTGATATTTTGATTATAGTGCTATTTAAAGAGTTTGGTTTTTAGAAGAAATGCTGTAATTTTGGCTAACTTGTAGGACCGTAAAACGTTGCATATGCATAGGAACATTGGCGACCATTTGCGATCCGCTGCTGAACACATTACTCACCGGCTGCAGATTTTACAACTTAAAGATGGGGACCGCATTAAACAGTATGATCTCCACTGATAAACAATCTGCAACTTGTAACAAATAATAATAAAATTTGTATTAAATAAAGTAGTTTGTGTTAAAATTTGTAGCTTGTTTGTATTTTAATGCATGCCCCGGAGGGGAATTTTTTAAAATTTTATTTTATTTATTTATTTATTTATTGCAGATCCCTAGAGCGCATCGTTTGAAATGTCTATATACAAATTTTCGACTCAGTATTCATTTTAGTTAGAGCTACAGAGTGCTCGGAATAGGTCAGGTTTAATTAGGGTCACCCTGTACATATTCGAACGGTAATGAAAAAGGAAAATTAAAAAAAAAAAAAGAAAGAAAGAAAAAAAGAAAAAAAAAAAAAGAAAATACTGAGCTTCCGCAGGTGAATTTTTTTTTTCTATTATTATTAATTTCCTACCACTATTTTTTCATAATATAAAATTTATAATAAATTTATGCAATCAAAGTACAAATTTACCTGCGAAGATGTACTATAAATGTTATTTTTTGGAAAAGTGATACGAAAAGAATTAAAAAAAAAAAAAAAAAGTTGCCTGTGGCTGCCCTGAAAACAGCAAAAAATTGCTTCAAACTGAGAAATAAAATATACAGTCACGTATCAGATTGATTCAGTATTTTGTTCCTGCGCTGTGCCGTATGCAACATCTCCATAATAATGTTTATATTTCAGTAAATTTAATCAATTATTCATATATATATATATATATATATATATATATATTAATTGATAAATAAAATAATAAACAGTTTAAAGTTTATTATTGTTTAAAATCTTCTGTCATGAAAACTTCTAAAGATAAGTCTTTTGTCTTACATTTTAAATTTTTTTATAGTTTATATAAAGTTTTTCGACAAAGGAGGTTACCATGATTTGCGTTTAAATAGAAAATAAGAAAGAATTTTGTGAATGGCAACAAACTAAATACCTCAGGAATGATAGAATTTACAGATAGAGCGACCTCAAAAAGAGTCAGTACTTTGGCTCATAACCCAATATTTCTTTTGAGAAAATATATTAACAATTACCACTGATGGGTAGCATGATGCCGATAATGATAAGCAAGACTGACAAACTTAATGTCTGTCCAATACTAAAGTTATCGCCAACGTAAGTCATTCGGAGTACCTGCATGTATTTTCAGACAATACTTACTTCCATTGAAAATCTAAAAAATCTAAATTTTCTGGGGTGGGGGGGGGGATACCAAAAGAGTTTAAATTTATAATTTTGCTATTGAAAAAGAAATTATTCTGAATGAAGTACTAGGCGTTAAAGAAACAGAAAGAAAGAAAGCAGTAAACCCTTGAAGAAACGTTAAGCGCAAGAGAAATCTGTAAGCTTTCAGGACGATCTAGCTAAAATGATCAGTGATTTTAGAATTGTAACTCATTTGCAATAAGTTTAAATTTAAACACTCGTCAGTACACATATTTCCATTGAACTTTCGACCTTATAATGCACTTGCTTTCATAATCCCGTGAAATTAACATAACTTCCATAATCCCATATGAAATTAACATTACTCAGCATAAAGTCTTTTTTCATCCACCACCAAGTGACGCCTTTTACAAGCCTGTTCCTTAAAGGATCTTGGTATTCTCCTTTTTAATAAAAATAATTATTTTAATTAAAACTGTTAACAACTATGTTTCTTTATTATTCATGTAATATAAGCTCTTGTACAGTCTATATAAGTAATATTTAAAAAAGAGTATCTATATAATATTTCTCTAGCGTGGACCAGTTTCAATTATTTTTTGTCGAAACGATGCGATACGAGTAGATAAAAAAATAATATTTATACATGGACAATATTTGAGCACGCGGACTTAACTCAATGGACTAACGCGAAAAAATGACGACATTTGTCTGATGAGATTATTTTACAAAAAAATATATTTTTAACAGTTGTTTCTTCAGATTCTTTGCAATCATCATTTTAAACCTAGCAATATTTTAAATATACAGATATATTTTTTATATACAGAATATGAACTTTTGCGTCATAAATTGACTAAAAAACATAATCATAAAAAATATAACCAAAATGGGAATTAGTTTTTTTTTTTTTATTTATTTATTTTTAAACAATATAATATACCAAAATTAATAAAAAGTCATCGCCAACATGACGACAAAAGTTTAAAAGGAGTAGTGGGAGTCCTATATTAAAACTGTACTGCCTGTGGAAGTATGAAAATTGGGTCGTGGACCATGAATTTTATTTGGAAACCTTTCTTTGAATGATTTTGGTTTCACTATTGTGCAATATTAATTTGGCTATAATACTTTGGCTTCTGGTAAATTAGAATTTTAATTACGTGGTGAAATTGGTATAACATTTATGAGTTAAAATATTAAAGGTAAACAAGAAAAGAAATAAAATGCGAATGTTTCGCACGGGTTTGCTAGTATAAAGTAATTTTCCTCATGCGATATAAAAGTTTAAAAATTATATTCATATTTGATACATTATTTTTTCTGAAAATAAACAATTTAAGTTTCGTTATTAATATCGAACTATTCTTATAAATATAGTAATTAAAAAATAAAATTCTGCAACTTCTTCATTAGTGAAAGATTTTTAGAAATACGTTCTTTTATATTTCAATCTCTAATTACGATTTATGTAAAATTTTCATTACACATTAATTACATTGAAATCTCGGATTTATTTAAAGGCAATTAATTAAATCCAAAATGTTAAATCGGATATTGCCCTTAAGCTACTTACGCAGGATTCAAATTTATTTTAAAAGAAATTGAAAAATTTACAAGAATGACATGAAGATTGATTTTCGTCTTTTCCCTAATGATTAAAATTTATTTGCATATTGGAATATTGATTCAATAGTTGTCATTTGCTATAAATAGAAAAGTAATTAAGGTGGAAATATTTTTCTAATTACTTCCGAACAAATGTGTCACAGACAATATTTGAAATAACTCTTTATCTCTCTATGTATAAGTCATCATCTGTTTCATCATGAACGTACTATTGTAAATTATACTACAGTCTAGAACATTTATTTTGTAACTCTGTTTCACATTTGCATTGATATGGATATTTAGTAATACAAATGAATTGTGGATATTAAGAGATTTTCGATTTGATGAGGAGGAAAATAAGAAAAGCACAGACTCTAAAAATTACCAAGTGAAAATATTGCACCTATAAAAATCGTTGAATGTCTTTTGCATTTTTGTGATTTTATACGACACATAATTAATGCTACCCACGAGGGATATTGACAAACTATTTAAGATAGCTATTACACTACAGTTACCCATAACTCAAAATAAAGAATGATAAAACACTTTCCTATAATACAAGATATGATTATAATCGCAACTCGTAGAAAGTAAAAATTAAAAATGTAATTTAATTAATGGTATTTGCATGTATGCAATATAAATAAATATATATATATATATATATATGTATATATATATATACATATATATATATATATATATATATATATATATATATATATATATATATATATATATATATATATATATACATATATATATATATATATATATACATATACATATATATATATATATATATATATATACATATATATATATATATATATATACATATACATATATATATATATATATATATATATATATATACATATATATATATATATATATATATATATATATATATATATATATATATATATATATATCAGTAAAAAAAGTAAGTAAAATCATACATTATTCGTACATTATGAAATGTTTTCCATATTTGTCGGGGAAAAATAGCCATGGAAATCGAAGCCACTAAAAACTGCAGAAGACAGATTTTAAGCGTTCTTACAGATGCATACAATTAAGCAGTTCAATCATTATTCTTAAATTGTGCAACATTCTCAATGTTTGTGGGAGCAATGAAATCGCCATTGTGGGCGATTTTATTAAAATCTGTAGGAAAAAAATAACACAGTGTGAAAGAATATTTCGTTTTCACGTAAGAAAATTCTCATTGCTTCCTGATAACATATGCTTGCAGATTTCCTTAAGATATAAACTATAGAGAATACATCACGAGAGAAATTGTGGAAATGACTTTCGACGACTTCACAAGATTTTACTTATTTCGGAACATTGGTAAATAATCACAAAATACAATATTTAAAGTTGGCTAGAATGCTTTAGAGCAGGCCTGTCTACCCCCCCCCCCAAAAAAAAATAAATAAAAAATAAATAAATAAATAAATAAATGGGGGACGGGTTTTGGTAACTCGGCTGGCCACTGTATATATACACAGGGCTCTCAGCGTTCGTAAAATTTTCCATGCGTTTTATTATATTGTCACCACTATCTTTAAAAAGACATTTTTCTGTAACACTTTAATGCTATAATATTATTTCGAAACAGATTGGTTTAAAATAATGGTGACAATGTAGTAAAATGAAACTAAAATTTTAGGAACGCTGCGAGCCTTGTATATGTATATATGTATATATATGCATATAAAGAAAGAGAGATGGATATATATACACAGAGATTCGATTCTTATTGTCAGAAATTTTAAAGCTTTAAATTACATGCACAGACATGTGTTTGTTGACATCTAACACGACCGTCTTTTTGTTTCTATTCAAAAAAGACAGAACGGGTTTCTTGGTTTTTTTTGTTTTTTAACGAAAGTTATCAATTAACATGTTGAGCGCCATGTCAGCCATTCTAGATTCTAGACATTTTTTCATATATCTCTAAGTACTGAAGGAATCATCTTGAAACTTTAGGATTGTGCAGAACATGTTATACTTCAAACATTTATATGAAAGTTTTACACCGAAAGTAAAAGCAGTGCCAATAAAAAATTAAAACGTTGAGCGCCCTGTCAGCCGTCTGTGGCTGAGAGTGTCAAACATGATATAAAGCCGCGTCAACCAACGGTAGCGTATATAAAATAAGATATAAAACTAGAAATATTACATTTAATGATTTAACAGGGAGCGGTCCCCGCTCAACACCCAAAGAGAAGTGTATAGCGCTACATTTAATGATTGAAAATTTATGAAATATTTGCTTAATTTTTATTTATCACATGACGAATCATTATGGAATTTTAATGGATTTTAAGAATTTGCGTGGCGCTCAATGTGTTAATTAATTTATTCCATTCCGTCGCGGACTGCAGGTTATCATCCCCTGTTCTAAAGTGTACTGCTGTGTCATCAGCTCTCAACAAAGCAGATTAACGACTTCCTGAAAAAATAAATAAATAAATAAAACTTTAAACATTGAGAGGTGTAATTTTATCAACCTAAGGATCTATAATACGCAAAATAAATTAAATAATTAATAAAAATAAAAATAAAAAATAAATCCCTGTTATTTCTTTATATGAAATTCCACGATACTAAATTTTTCATAAAATATTTTTTCAAACATGACAACATACGAAAAAAGTTAATTTATTCTCGTTTGTGCAACATAATTGTTTGTTATGAATAATTATCATCTTATCTCTCTACTTTAACTTTGGTAGTCAAAAATTTATATTTCTCTTCATTTTTCTTGTATTTTTTAAAATATTTTAGTACTTAATAATTTGATTAAATCAGCAGAGATATATTTGAAATATTCAACTATTAGCAAAATTTTTTAAGTTTAAGTGTCATTAAACGAATTATGAAACACAATTTTGAATTTCGAAGAAGAAGTAATAGTTATTTCAAAGAACTGTAAAATACAGGTAGATAAATATCTGTCAATAAATAACCTCAGCTTACTAGAATTATTTATTCTCTTCTTTTAGGTTACCTAAAATATTTCTCCTTACCATTTCCTTTCACTGATCTTATATATCACATTTCTTTTGCCTGTTAACTGTCACACTTTTGTCATTTATTGAAAAACTCTCCGTAGATAATTCTTACTTTTCCTCTAGATTTCATATCATCTTCAAAGCTTTTGATTCATTTTACCTTATGTACCCATCTCTTTGCAGTAACGCCATTATTTTTATTGCATTCTCTTTTTTTGCTTACTTCTCAATCCGAGAATTTTTTTTTTTTTTTCTTTTTCGCCAGACAACATGAGATAGCAGAGAATATTTTCTCTTTCATTCTTTAAGCTATTTTTTTTTTAATGTTTCACATCAGATTATTTTTTCTCTTTTACAACAACTGATAAATGCCAATATGCATATTGCTAATAATTAAGATTTTTTTTTTCTTTCTTAGATATACAGGGTGGGCGGAAAGTAACTCCCTACTGTAAATAGTTTTATTCTCCTAAATGAATGTAGGTACGAAGGCAATTTTTTGTACACATTTAGTTTATTGTATGGTATGATACTAACAAAAGTTACAATTCAATGTGTGCCCCAGTATTTTCTATAGAGTGTCTTAAACGAACAGGTACATTTGCTACGGCCTTCCGGAACTCATCATTAACACTATGACCTCACGGATTTTGTTCTCAAGGTCACCAAGAATTTGAGTTTTGCTGTGGTACACTTCTTCTTTAGCCCACTCCCATAAAAAGTAATTGCATGGGATGGGGTCTGGACATCGCGCAAGCCATTTTGTGGAGCCTCCGCGGCTCCACAGAATCACTCATCAAGCCACTGCCATATATTAGATATAAGAAAAAGGGGAAAAAAATATTACAAATAATGCCACACTACAGTTTACAAAACAAGGTAACTTTCATTGCAATCTACACATAACATCAATAGCTATTCAAAATTCAAAATGGGGAGTTACTTTCCTCCCACCCTGTATAATGTTTCTTAAAAAATGTAATGTTTTTGTCACATGCGAAAATTTATGTTTAAATGTATAATACTAGAACTTCACAAATAAACATAAAAAATTAAGATTTCTAGTGTGATTATTTATTAAATATGAAAACCTCAAATAAAATAAGTTTTAATAAAATCTAGTATCATTATTCTTTGAAAAATAAAATAAATAAATAAATAAATAATAGTCTGGTGTAATAGTCTCACTCATTTCTCTTACTCTACATCAATACAGATATAGTATTACAAATTATTACAAATTAAAGTGGGAAATATGAAGTGTTGTACTTGAACATTTTTTTTCTACTGTAAAGCGATGCAAAATGATTTTAGAAACAGTTTTAGTTAGTATATGTTTCAATGAGAGGAGTACTATTACCCTCCTTCAACAACGTTTGAATATTGTCCATTAAACAGTCAAAACAGCTTTTAAATTTTAAAATTTATTACAATTATTTAGAGACCTAACGTCCACATCACTCTTTGAAACGCATTTCTACAAACTGTGAATAGCCCTGTATATTATTTATAAATTATATTCTCTCCAAAAGTAAACTTAAACTTAACGCATACACTCAAGCAAAATAAAATGCATGCCACCATTTAAAATACTTAAAATACATTTCGACCCACTTCAAAAAATAACACTGATATATAAAAAGTTTTTTATATGGCCATGTAAACGAAAGATGTTGTTTTATCCCATATTCTATATGAAACACGCTTCGGCGCATATAAAAAATGTATGTTAGTTTCATTATGCTTAGCGCAAACTTCAGTATTTAGGTTGTGCTAATATATTAAAACTGTACATATCAGAAATTCCGCCTATAGACATAATATGTTTGAATACTTCTGCATGTCCCTGTACACGAACTATTTGTACGATTTAAACTAAAGGCTTCAGATAGCATCTCAGTATAACACAGATTTAGAATAAGGAATTTGCATTTACTACTAATAATTATTCTTGAGTTATGCTGATAGCAGTCTCACACACATACAGCGACAGACATGCGCACAGTTTAACCACAAAAACTCATTTTCGGATTTGAGTGACCCAAAAACATGCAACTATAGCAAAAGCTCAGATGCAAAATTTGACTAAAATAGGTACGTTTTTTACTGTACATAGGTAAATGGAAGCTTTAAAAAAGGAATATTCCGTAAATTAACCAAAGATAAATATCAGCAATTAGCAGATAAATTTTTATTTTTGAAGTTGCTACGTTAAGTTTAATTGCTACGTTAGTTTTTGAATTACATAAATTTATGCAAAATATAAAAACTCATTAAAATTTTACGATCTCTATATACGTAACGAAATGTTTGTATATGTGTTCTTCATAGACACAAAAACTATTGAATCGATTCAACAGTGTTTTAATTTTTATTTATTTATTTATTTATTTATTTATATTTTGTTTTTATTTTATTTATTTTATTTTATTTTTATTTTTATTTATTTATTTATTTATTTATATTTTGTTTTTATTTTACTTATTTTATTTATTTTATTTTATTTTATTTTTATTTTTAATTAATTAATTATTTATTTATTTTCCTTTGTAAAATGATTTGCGTATTCCTGGAGATGTTTAAAGATTTGGATGTGTTCAATCTAAAATTAGAGCAGAAATTTGAAGTATTTTAACAATTGGATTCACGGCGCCATCTATACATGAAAAATGCTTTTACTATAGATATTAACACTAATATTTGTGTCCTTGAATCTCATGAAATTATCATTTGTTATACCGAAAGATGAAAAATTATCCATAGATTCTGAATTAATCATTTGAACTGAATTATTTAGATTAGTTAAAAAATTATAAGACTCATAATACCTGTAGAATTCTTAAATATTTATTACAGAATTGTTGTCAATTAGAAAAATCATTACACAGAAATATATATTTTGAGCTTTATTATATAAAAATTATATATATAAATTATTTAAATATATATTTTGAGCTCATTTATTAGCTTTGAGACCTATAGTTACAATGACTTTCGTCTCGATAGTTCCATATTACAGAAATTGGCAGAGACAAGTGCACAAAATTTTCAAGACATAGGACATCACAAACATCTATGACCGCACCAGGATTCGAACCTAGGACACAGAAATATACAAGTATATTTAACACTTGCCAGAAAACAGAAATAAAATTGAAATAAAACTTTGCAAAAACTCCACGGGATAAAAAATTCTGTTAACTAAAAGACATTACTCGCATTACTGGTAACTGTATTTTTACTTTCTCTTACCCATAAGGTAGAGAAAATATTGTTTTCGGGTCAAATTATCGAAATTGAATTTTTGTTATATTTACATGTTGTGAGGTCCACTGAATCTAAGAGTCATACTTTACTATTATAAGCATATCTCAAAAACAAAGTATAGCAGAAAGTCCAAACTTGATATTCTAAATGTGTACGATATAGCAGGCCTGTCCAACCCAAAACACTTGGTGGGCCGCATTGGAAATCTATTTTATTCATTCGGGCCGCACCGTTTGTACAGTCATAACCCCCCTCCCCCCTCCTTTCCTGACTAATTTAGCCGTAAATTAGTGTAGAGACTTGCTGCTGGTGCCGATCGATTAGTGATAAGGCCTAATTTAGAACGGTTTAGTTAGATTTTGCTTAAGGGTTGTCTACACATTAAAACTGACATCGACTTAATTTTTTTTTTTTTTTTTCAAAGGCAACCCCCAATTTTGACAAACTTTTTGGATTATTTGATTCAAATCAGCCCAGATAATAGTGTAATTTATTTTTCTCTCAATTTTTCACAGAGTTATAATTTGTTAAAATATGGAGATGCTAATGTTAAATGAATGTAATAAACATTAATTCATGTCTTCCCAAAAAATTAATATATTATATTTCTTCTTTTTTTTTAATTGTTTTTACTTTTTTTTTTTTTTTTTTTTTAACGTTAGAATGAAGCAACCCAAATATATTCCATACATATTTTTGATTAAAAATCATTTTTTGAATTATGAAAATTATTAATAAATTCATATTTCAAAAAATTATGAGTTATGACCCGCATAAATTTTTGCACGAATAGAATAGACATCATCAAAAATATGGGTTTCTAAACTTACAGTTCATTCCTATCATTATTTTTCGAATTATGGTGATATTTCAATTTTTATTGCTCTTAGAGGGCTGTGACTTGTTATCATTTGTGTCATATATTACTTTGCTTACGCATGATTTAAAATAGTTATTGAAGTAAGTTTAGACGTACACATCCTTTCTTAATTAGCATTACTTTACTTTATTTTATATTGTAAATTGTTATATTTATTTTCTGATTATTATATGAATGGATATAATACTTTTCTGTGTGATATCTTAATTTAATTTTTTTTAAATATAGAGATTTACTCTTTTACTACATTTCTTGCGACCATGGAAGCCTCTGCGTAAGTGCGGATTCAACGAGTCCACTAATAAAATAGGGGAGACAAGCTTTTCGTTGAGAGAAAATAAGCGATAAGGGAATACCGAATGACTGGATGTTTACTAAATTCAAACCTGTTGGTCAACTTGGAAACCCTCAAAGATTTTCGACTCGTCCTCACTGCTGGGCATAGGAAACGTGGTTACACTATACCCCTGATTGATATTTGCTTGTAACTCTATGAAGAATTTATATAACGAATATAAACTATACTTTTTTCCAAACCGCTTTGACCTCAGAAATTCGAATATGTAGTCAAAAATTGGTGATACTATTCGAAAAAAAAAAAAAAAGAAGAAGAAGACGTTTGTGCAACTTTTAATATGTAGATTACACTTTAAACAAAATTTAGCAAATGAATTAAAAACTAGATTTAATTATCAATCGCTAGGCATCAGCTGCTGGTTTCTACGATAATTTACGGCGAAATTAGTCGGGGAAGAAAATTATTATTATTATTTTATGACTGTACACATGTGCTTATACACTGGTTCTCATAATTATAAAGACACCCGTTTTTCTATATTAATTAAACACTGAACACTGTTATTTAAACAAATATATTTTTTATTAATTTGAATTTCATTAATTCACTATATTTAAAAGGTTTTATCGTTTTTCTATCTTAAAAAACTTTAAGTACGTTCAAAGAGCTGATTTTTCAGGTTCACAATTATAAGTACATCTCAAATCTGAGTATCTTTTTTTTTTAGTTATTCTTCAAATAAATATTTTATGGGGCCTCATTTTAGTGTGGAACAGTCAGACATTCTCTCTGGTATATATATACATTTTTCATTTTTTAATATTCAGTTTCAATACCATTTCATACAGCATATAGGTGATATTCTTTACATTTAAACTATTTAAAATTGCTTTCCACTTGCATGCACTTTTCTAATATAAGTAGTTAAAGTTTTTTCAACTCTTAGGCCATGGGAAAGGCAATAATACAGACGTTTCTTTCTTCAAACTATTTCCTATTGCTCTACAAGTAGAGCAAAAATGTAAGTCTTGATGAAAAAAATATTATTACCCCACAAAATCTAACAAAAATCTGAGAATTCCACGTTACAAATTTGCGGATATTCTCTTGATGTTCATAGTAATAGAAAAAACTGCTAAAGGCATTCTGCCTTCAGTAGAAACAGCTCCCCAGAGCATCATAGACCCACCTTTGAAATGCCCGATTCATATCAGCCTATAAAAAATCTGCTCTGTTTTTCGGTATCTTCAGATCGTGCCAGTAACTGTTAAAACCATTTGGTTAATCATGAATAAAATGTTTTTCACCCGAAGATGCAACATATTACCATTTAAAATTGATTTTATTCAACTTTAACACAGACATTCTTTCCCCCCATTAAATTCTTATTGATTATTACAGGACTTTTATTCATTTTAACATATTATTAACTATTTTAAACATTCATAAATGTGGACCCAGCCGTTCGTTATAAATTACGAGAAAATTCAGCAGCAGTCATTATGAGTAGAACAGTAAGAGGAATTATGAGTCTTCGATCTCTGTAAAACAACTCTGATTTTGCATCAGATCTCTCTCCTATCGAACCGGCAGTTCAACGTTTGATCACATTTCCTTCAGCAATTTTAGATCTTCGATTTTCATTAGAAATTCGGTGGATTGAGATTATCCTTCCACTTAGAAAAGACATTTATAGTGCTTCACTACATGGACATTCTTTTTTACGAGGATTTATCAGTAACGTCTGTCGAAGAAAAATTGAAGGCTTATATATGAATTAATCTAGCCCAGTAGTTAACAAATTCGCATATCAACAGTAATTTATCCGGTAGTAAGTTAAATAAAACGAAAAAATCTTGATTGTCCCTATAATTATGAACATCTAAAAATGTGAAAAAATATTTTGGGTAATTTTGTATAAATTTTGTTTCATATTAAAAAATAGCAGTTTTGGTTTTTAGAATACTAGATATATTAAGTGCACTTATGAGTATAATCTTGATCACAATTATTTTTACATTAGTTATTTTAAAACACAAAGTGTCCTTATAAATATGAGAAGGAGTGTATATGTTTGTGAGTATATGATTTATGTATGTATAATACTTTTTTCGGGGAAGGTTAGTGTGAAAATTCGGAGCAGAATACATTAATTTCAATTATTTTCATTCATAAATTAACAATAGAATCGGGAAAAATTTATGATTTGTATTAAAACTATAATAAAAAAAATGAATAGTGGATCTAATAATATTTCATTACAGCTGTTCTTTAGCTACTATAATCGTAGAAAAATATTTTCACTTCGAAAGTCAGTACATATTTATTAATTTTTTATTCGTTAACCAAAGTTATCAAACTATGAATTTCGTTAGTCTCGTCGCGGACCACAAGACACTATGCAGTGGGCCGCGAGTTGGACACCCCTGTGATATAGGAATGCTACACTAAACTTTTCGTTGAGATGAAGCAAATGATTCGTGTACAGGGAGACCCAAGAGAATTCAAATGTATTACGTCTATGGGAAAAATTGTAGGTAAGAAGAGTTTAACATCTATAGGCTGCACTAAACCAAATGAAACGAATATATTAACACAAAAATGTGTTTCATGTAGAATATGGTATATATATCATTCATTGTTCGTTTACAGGGCTACACAAAAGAAATAGTTTATAGTGCGACAATACTTGAAAATTGTTGGAAATGTGCGTTCTGCTGTGTGTTATTAAGATAGGATTATATTTATGCTCACCATGAGTTTTGTACATAACTTTCAGAAGATATACAGGGATGCCAATATTTAAGCCGTAACATTCTTTTTCATCGTTAGTGATAAGTACTTTACCCTAATATTTTTACCCTTTTACCCTTACCACGTCCAGTAAAGCTGCTCAGAAATTGGAATTAATTCCTCATAGCCATATGGTAAATTGTTCATCGCTTGTTTTGTTTTTTTTATATATATCTATTTACACGTTTTGAGGCTCCCTGAATACCGTAGTCAAGTTTTTAGCGTTTGATCTTTGTCTGTGTCTGTCAGAGTAAATTAAAAAAAAAAAAATTCAGGTGATCCAAATGTTGTATTTTCAAGTTAATATGCTTGTTACTAGAAAGGTTTGATCACGATTCATAAGTTTCAGGGAATGTTGGTATGAATGTTGTCTGAATAATTTTAAATGAACTCTTTAATTCAATAACAGATTTGAATTCTATATAAATGTAGCTGCACGTAATGACACGGGGGTTTGAGGGGGTGGTAGCACCCCCCTCCCTTTCACACAGAATTTCTTGTCAAATAAAGCTGTTCCGAAGACTAATTTTTTACTTTCCGAACATAAGGAAAGTATTGTAATCATGTCAAAAATCCGAATTCGAGATTTTGATGTTTCTATACGTTTTGAGGTCCCCTGAGTCCGTATTCACTATTTTTACGATGGTATATGTATGTGTGTGGGTGAACATGCTAGCGTCTAAACGCTTTGTTCGACTAAGCTGTAAGTTGGTATGCATGTTGCAAGTCACCATAGCAGGAACCCTATTGATTTTGGTGAATCTGGCACTTATAGTTTTTGTACAGGGACACAAAGATAAAATTCTTTATCATTATGGTCTATAGGACCAATATCTTAAAAGTGCGACAGCATCTAAGCCTCATTCAATTAAGCAAAAAATTTATGCACAAATTATAGGTCACAGTTACTCAATCTGTATATATTTTGGAGAATCTGGCACTTATAGTTTTTTTTACAGGGACACAAAGAAAAATTCTTTATCATTATGGCCTATGGGACCAAATTTTAAAAAGTGCGATAGCGTCAAAACGCTTTATTAAACTGAAAAATAATTTATACACATAATATAGGTAATAGTTGCATGGATTGCATAGAGTTTGGTGAATCTAACACTTATAGTTTTTTTACAGGGACACAAAGAAAAATTCTCTATCATTACGGCCTATAGGACCAAATTTTAAAAACTGCGATAGCGTCTAAACGCCTTATTCAATTGAAGAAAAAAATTATACACATATTATAAATCACAGTTTCACGATCTATATAGGTTTTGGTGAATCTAGCACTTCTAGATTTTTTACAGGGACACAACAAGGAATTCTGTATCATTATGGCCTATGGGGTGAAATTATTTAAAGTGCGATAGCATCTAAATGCCGTTTTCGTTTGAGTGGAAAATTTATATACGTGTTATAGGACATCATCGCACAAACTGTATGTATTTTGGTGACTCTAGCACTTAAAAAGTTTTACAGGGACACAATTAAAATTTGTTCATCATGAAGAACTATAGGCTTAAATTATTTAAAGTGCAACAGCGACTACACTCCTTATTCAAATTAACTGAAAATTATATACATATTATACATCACCGTCACACGAACTTTATGATTTTTACAGAATCTAACACTTATGGTTCTTTTTACAGGGACAAAATGCAAATTTCTTTGTAATTGTGGTATAAAGGCTCAAACTTTAAAGTGCGATAGCGTCTAATTGCCTTATCCGATGGAGCTGAAAATTTATATAAATAGTTTAAGTCACTGTTGCACCAACTATAGGCATTTTGGGGAATCTGGCATTTGTAGGTTTTTACAGGGACACAATGAATTATTCTTTATCATTATGGTCTACGTGTTTGGTAAAATAGCGTTAAATTAAACATCGTGTACTGTATTAAGAAAAATACCCAAACACCCTATTATAATTTTCTCTTTTGTTTATTTAACAACTCTTCTTACTTTACTTTATCTACAAAACCGTTAATTACTCAATGTTCGGAAAGTCGAGTGGAGTCACTCCAGATTTTTTTTTTAAATTGTTTTAAAATAGGTTTGCATAACAGTACTTGTTATCTTACCCCTTAATCTCAAATCTGTATTTATATTAATAATTTTCGGGGTAAGAGAAAGTTGTGTGAGTGACATACCAGATTATTTATAATTGAATATTTGAAACGCTTATAAATAAATATATTTCGATTGTCTGTTATTTTCATCAAATCAGAAACATGTCCAAGTACCATGATATAACACCATTAATGAAATGTTAATCGCATTTAAATATTTGTGTTTTATTATGTAGAATAGATACGCGATTAATTTAAAATTAATTAAATATACATTCACATTAGCGAACAGCTTTGGTATAGTACAGCATTGGATAAATTTGAATTTTGACATTTATGTAGCTCGAATATTTTTCGCCAAAGTCTTTAATGACGAAATTGGGATAGCTAATTTAATTCATTATCAAACAGACGGGAAATAATAAAAGTCACCAAGGGTATCCTACGTACGTATTTCATATTCATAAGTTTTTCAAGTACAACGAAGCGGGAGATCTCTAGTACCTTATACATATATGATCTATATATAGTTGTGGATCTTCTTGTTGTGTACGAGAACGGTGTTATTAGCAGTGTTGCCAGATATGGTGGAATTTTTATTCAATAATAACCAATAATTTTGAGGAGTTATATTTGATCTATATAAATCTGATTACTCTTCAAAGTTTTAATCGACAAACGTTATTAAAAATTATTGGTTATTATTGAATAAAAAAATCTGACAGATCTGGCAACACTGGTTATTAGACACAATATATTTTATTATACTGCATAATAGGTATACACACTTCTAACGACATCAGTTGTTCCTTTAATTTAAAATGTTAGTTTTGTGTGTAATATTCTTAAACATTTACAGATGAAAGAAAAAAGCTTATTTATGGTTTAATTATCGTAAATTACTTTATAGCACATATTTACATGATCATCATAACAGTATCATATCGTAAACGACCGGTATATTCACTATATATTTACCAAGTAACTGTTATTTTATGATATAAATGTGATTTACGACTTATGGAACAGGTATAACGTATTTCTAAATACAGTAAAATTTGAATAATTCGAACTTGTTTAATTCGAAATTCTGGATAATTTGAATTTTTTACTCGGTCCCTTGAATTTTATATTAAAATAATGTTTAAAAATCGTGGATAATTCGAATTCTATTTTGGATAATTCGAAATTTTTTTACGATTACCTTTAAAATATAACAGTAAAATTTATTTCCGAGTTTTTTCTCAGCTAAAGTGCATTATATATCTTAACAGTCTTTCAAAAGAAGGATAAGGAAATACAAGAGAAGCCCCTAGCTAGTGCATCAGAAGATATGGTGAATATACATGATCTTCGAGATTTTTTTGAATTGAAAGTCATGTCTAATGAAGTAGATTCTATTTTTGTATCAAGTCATATGTATGACACAAAGGTCGTACTTAAAGAAAAAATCAAAAATATCTGACTATTTTTTTAAAAGTGTTGAATGATTAAACTAGTAAAAAATATTGATTTAATGGGGGAGGGGGGATATGTAGCAGTATTCTTAGATATAAAGGTTATGTGTTAAATCTTTGATCGTAGAGTTTAAATTTTTTAATATAGCTCTTTTTTTTTAACAAAATAGTACATGTAATTCGAACTTTTGGATATTTCGAATTTTTCTCTGGTCCCTTCCACTTCGAATTATTCAAGTTCTACTGTATATACTATATTTTAAAGCACCATAAAAATAAGGATCTTACATCGTAAACAATCGAGACGGGACACGTACTTCTACTACATTTTAAGTATAATTAGATTTTTTTTAAGAGTAAGGTTTTACTTGCATCTAATATAATAATAAAAACTACTCAATATAAAGGAAAATGCTCTCAAAGTTATAGTCGATAACGTAAGTCGGCAAAATCGTACGTGAGTTTTTTTTTTTTTTTTTTTTCACTGTGGTGTGTGTCTCTAATATGTTTTGATACGGTCTGCCTCTCTCTTCCGTCTTGCTGCTGAATGCATCAACACATCACGCCAGGGTCCCTTGGGAACCCACTCAGAACTTGTTCCAAACCTCTTGATGATGCAAGCCCTCCTTCTGTGTTTTGTCTTCCTCTGGTGAAGGTAAGCGGCTGTCTCGACAGCCGTAGGTACTTCCAAAGCACGTGATGATGATGATGATATTTTAAATTTGTTTCTTTACATCGAATCTCCTTTTAGAGGTTTCTCTCTTATGCACGGCTTGAGGTCCTTGAAGGGGGGGGGGGATTCACTATGCAGTATTCAACAGTAATCTGCTGATATCTTAACATTCCATCGTCCGTGATACCTCCTCTACATTTTTGTTTATGTCTTGATGAAATAACTCCCCTTATTTTTCACTCACATTACCCATATTTTTTTAGATATAACTGAGATTCTAGGTGAAAAAAAAAAAAAAAATGAAGTTTATTCTAAAATATGCCATTTTTTGTCAAAATTGTATGTAAAGGAATCTTTTGAATGGTTTTTCCTTCACCAGCATCCAAAAATACAACATAAAAACGTATCACCTTGAAGAAAAAATGTTTAACCGCCAACCTGTGTAACTGGTGAGATATTCAAACAGTTTTTGAATCTTTGTACACGTTAAGAAATTTCATATCAATCATACAATGAATTGAAGATAGCAGAGTTATTTTTTGTCGTATTCTACAAATTTATTATCAGAAAATTTTTCATGAATTTTTAAATCATATTTATAGTTTACAAATATTTATTTTATTCTAATAGATACATTAAAATAATTATCACTTGCAAAATAAAATATGATAGAGGTGTTAGATATACGTATATATATATATATTTAATTCTCGAATAAAATGATTTGTTTATAACATATGTTCCAGCGAAAATAAAATTTCATTTTTATATCTCAAAACATTAGCACAAATGTTCGTTTAATCCCTTTTGTTCGAAAGAGATTGATGATACCCCCATGATACCCGCAGTAGATATAAACACTTGTAATATCACTCAAATCATAGAACTATATAAAAATAAAGCTCCTCAAGAGAGTTGTTAGTTTATAATGTATCACATTTCCCAGGGCTTTATTAAAAGACAGAATGTAGTTCCCAGGAGATTCATTTATTAATGTAAAACTAAATAATATGTTTTTTTATGAACTTATGAATGTAAGTTTCAAATAATACTTTTTGTACATATTTTAAAAATGCATCATTTCTTAAGATTACTTCTATTTTCTCTCTCTCTAAAAAAAAAAAAAAAAAAAAATTATCTTTTACAGATATTTGTTGTTTCTTTCAATTTCTCTTTGAAAAATATAAAGTTCATTTATTAATTTCTCTTAACTATATATGGTAGAGGAGGTATTATTTAGGGTAAAATTTTCCAAATTTTGTTTTTGTTAAATTCACACGTTTTAAAGTTCCTTAGAAACACAAATTAGGTTTTAGCGGTTGGTATATTCTTTCAGGCTGTTAAGCATAACTGAATGGCAGTTATCCATACAATGCCAAAATTCGGTATTTTAAATTGTATCATAAATGAAAATTTTCATTGAGATAGAGTAAATGTTTTGTATTCATGTACATACAAACAATATTCAAATGCATTACGTCTATGGGATTTTTTTTTTCATGTAGGTACTGTTTAACCTAATTAAACTGTAGTTAACAAAATTAAAACGATAGATATATTTTATTTATATTTTGAAATTGATGAATCCCCAAAAGCATATATTACACAGAATATGTCATAAAAAATATTTATTATTTATTTACAGAACGATAAAAAAGGTTTTTTATACATTAGCGCTCAGTTTGGGTTGATGTATTTTCTGTGATTAGTTTAGATACAGTGATTCGTGCGCATGTTTCTTAAATATAAAAATTAGTCGAATTGTTTTCAATGAGTGGTTTATAAATATAGAAATTATCAAATTAATTTGTAATATTTTTTTTTTTACTTTAATGACCGCCTTAATTATGTCTTGAAAGATGCTTTAATATTCGAAAAGCAGCGAAGGGGTTCAAAGCTTTAATATAGATTCTTTTTTTTCAAATAAAACTGTTTCTAATGCTATATTAATTTGATATTTAACGTACTTTCTATTTATTGAAATGAAGTACCTCTCATCTTTCCCTTTAATCTGATACAATATCTTTATAACACTGTAGTGTAAGAGAAAATTGCATAAATGATACACCAGATTATTTTAGAATACATATATTTAGAATACTTTTCTAAACATTTCTTTTTCTTTCTTTTTCAATTTTACTCTAAACAAACAAATTTCATTTATTTTTCAATTAGATTATTTCAGTTAATTTTTATGTTTAAGGTACGAGATCAATTTAGTTGTTTTTGTTATTTAATTAGATCACGGTGTACAAATATTTACAGACAAATGCTTTAATATGATTAATTGTATAAAAAATGTGTTGTTTCTTTTAAGTATAATCGTTCTTTATTCAATTACCTAAAATAAAAATGCATTAAAAATGAGATAAAAATTTGAAAGTGAAATGAATTCTCATTGTGTATAAATTATTTTGCAATATACATTTAATTCAATAATTAAAATATTTTATTAAATATAATTAAGGCATAAAACTCAAATAGCTTGTAATTCAAAGAACTTGTATATTTTTGAGGCACATTCTTTTTACTACCAGAAAATAAATAAATAAATAAATAAAAATTGTTTTATTATTTCAGATATTGAAAAATACAGTTAAAGTTAAAATTTGTGTATTGTGTAAATTAAATTATAAAAATTAAGTAAATTAAATTATATGAAATTAAGTTTTTAATACCAGTTACGAAAATATTTTAAATAACACACAGAACAAGTAATCATTTAAAATAAATAAATAAATAAATAAATAAATAAAAAATCTCTAAATTAAGTAACTGCGATGTTTAGTAAATCAAGGTTCTCGTAATTTTAGACTATTTTTATTAATTACGTAAAACATTCTATTTTGTTATTACATTTCCACAATGCATTTAAAATTTATCTTGGGAAAAAAAAAAAAAAAAAAAAACGAAGCCAAGGAAGCACAAGATGTGTCTATAAACTTGAAACGAAGAAACTTACCTTTATTTCAGATCAATAATGTCGTTATGTTAACACGTTAATTGTCATGTCAGTTATATGTGCCTGACGCTAAGAACTTCTACATGAGCCATGTCAGACATATATGTCTGATATGGCTCATGTAGAACTTCTTAGCGTCAGGCACATATGACTGACATGGCGATTAACGTGTTAATACTTGTTGTATGTTGTTTGGATGCGTCAGACATATAAGACTGACACGGCTTGTCGAGAAAAAATATTTTAATATAGGGCCATGTCAGTCATATATGTGTGACATAAAAAATAGTGTTTTTCCGGAAATTTTGGCAAGAAAAATGTTTTCTGTGATACATTAAGTTTCCTTGATACATTTTTAACTAAATTATCTAATAAAGTTACCATGGCCCATGTGAAAATTTTTCTGATATTATCGTGGCGATTAACGTGTTAAAAAGCGATATGCATCATATAAAATTAAATATTATATGAGTTATGAAAAAAAAAAAAATAATAATTTATGCACACTATATTATGCCAATATTTTGAAATGTGGAATATTTCACCATAGTTGTTTATAAACCATGGGGATACCTCTTTTTAGTAAACTATATCTCCAATACCACTTCACAATCTCCTGAAAATATATTGCATTTTTGAGGAAAACCCGAGAAATTTCTAGGGATGAAATGGGCTGTAAGAAAATATCATCACCTCTATTTTATGCCTAATTTTATGCTCTATTTTATGCCTAAGAAGAATGTAAAACGGATATCCTCAGGGAAGTCTATATTTCCAAATCCCTTGCTTATGTCAAGTGCATTTATCTCGTAACTGATGAGGAAATATAGAACTCACAGATTTCTCTATTACTAATATCAATATGATACTTCCGAATCAAACCGTTATGTCATATACCGATTCTAAGATACTGTGTTACTTTCATTTAAGGGAACATGGTATCTTTGTAATATTTATAAATTGAACTATATCAGATTTGTTAAATAAAATATGTATCAGGTAACATGAAATGTAATTGTTGAAATGTGTAATTGTTGAAATATTGAAAGGTTTTACTTGATCATGCTTATATTTAAAAGCTGTCAAATATTATACATTAATATGTTTTTGTGATACAAGCCAAGAAAAAGAAAAAAGCACGATAGATTTAAAAACGACAGCAAAAGTTGTAATCTATGCCGAAACAAACTCTAATTTAGTGAAGTGTGACAATTAATTTGGTCAAGGGAGTTTTGGAGAAGCACGAAGACCATCTGTAGAAAGGTGTGATGTGTACGACTATTATCATATTGAAACGTTAGTCAACGAATGAGTAAAATGAAGTTGACATAATTAGTCGTAGAATGCCGTCGGCGTATCGCCGATCTGTAAGAGTGTAACAGGTGACAGCCAAAATGACCCAACTTAAAACGAAATGGTTATTATTCCATAACTTATGATTGTCGGTCTGTGTTGCGAATGTCAGTCATGTGAGAGTATTCTTTCAATTTCCTGATCATCTTCAGTGACCATTGAGGCTGAATTCGAAACGGGATTTATCGCTGAAAACATTTTTGTTTTAATCCTTATTTCAGGTCCAATACGTATGACACCAAAAAACAAACTAGTTGTGTGGAAGAGTAAGAGGATGTAGGCGCAATGACCTCTGTACCCTCAGGCACAGTTCGATGAGTCGCGTATCAGTAGGTAATACATTTACTGGTATCTAAGTTGCACGCAGGGTCGTTGATAAATACGCAACAGGTAATGGGAAACTGCTCATACGATCACTCAGTTTTAACGTTATGTGGTCGCTCTCGATCTTATTTACGCTCTGTACAGTTATACACTCTATAACAAAAAAATCTACGCACCAAGAAGCAGTTATCTGAATTGGACAAAAATTGGTAGCTATGATGTACTTGTAGACAAAAACAATTGATTACAGTTTCAGAAAATTTGAAGGATTTAATCTAGAGAAAGGGCTTCACAAATTAAACAAGTCAATAATGCATTGGTTCACTTCTGGCCCTTATGCACGCAGTTATTCGACTTGTTATTAATTGATAGAGTTGGCAGATGTGCTCCTGTGAAGTAACGTGCCAAATTCTGTCCAATTGGTTCGTTAGTTTGCAAAACCTCGAGCTGGTTGTAGAACCTTTTTATAATGCTCCAAACGTCCTCAGTGGAAGAGAGATACGAGAAATGAGCTCAGTCCCATTTCACTGAGCCGCCTATTAAGGGTCTTTGAAGTCACTGAAGTACCAATTGCACGTAGGATAGACGATAATCATGAATTGGAGCTTTGAGTAACGCTTTGTGATTGAATGGTTCTCACTTTCTGTCCTCTCTTTAGGCCGTCCGCTTCCTCCATGACGCTGTATTCGGCCATGGTTCACCCATTCCTGCCAGTATCATCTAATAGTGGTACCGCTCCTATTCAATTATAAAAAAAAAATCGCAGATTAGACCAACCGGCTTCTTTGAGCCCAACTACACACCACACTCAAATGCTGACATCTGCGCATGTTGTTTATGCACTTGCATGCGAGGCATAGTTACTGTTTTTCTGAGTACACGGAATAAAATTCTCGAACAATTTATGATATCAAAATTTCTCATATTTAATATTCTGTCAGTTGCGCAGTTAAGATGCGCTGCAGCGTCGCATGATCATTCGATGACAGCCAAACTTTAAAACTTTGCATTTTCCATCGAAACTTGTATGTATGTTAATTCGTGTCCAGTGTGCATTAATTCTTCTTGGTGCGTCGTTTTTTTTTTTTTTTTTTTTTTTGTTATGGAGTATATTTCAGCCATTCGTGCAAACATATACGAACGGTAGCATACCCACACAAATGTGTAAAAATACTACAATTTGAACATCCTCCTGCATTTTAGTCTAACTGCACATTCTCTCAGTGATCGTTCGTACGTAAACCCGTCTGCCAGCTTTTGGTACAGTCCCTGTAAGTCAAAGCAAGTGAATTCACTGAAAGCCCCACTATTTTATATGTGAAACAGATAATCCATTGTTATGTACTGTAATTGTAAGTATAACTCATTGAGAACATTAAATATCACTCATCAAAATTAATGAAAAATTAATAATCATAAAGAATGTGCATATGATTATTTTTTTCATTGGGATAACTTCTTTTTGTGCATCGATTTCTTTTTGTAGAGTGTATATCCATCATTTATGAGGATAGATGGCGTATACACTGTAATTACAACATAAATCGTTTTCAAAATATATCTTATTCTGACATCTATTTCCAGTTTTTTTTAAGTTTGTGCAGATAGAAGTTTTCAGCACTTCTCCTTTAAAATGTTATGTTATATCTTTATTTTTTCATACTCGCATTCAAAAAAAGTTTAATGAATGCTTTTCTGTTAGATTTTTTTTAATTTCGCCTTTAAACGTGTGCAGATAGAAGTTTTCAGCACTTCTCATTTAAAGTATTATGTTGTATCTTTATTTTTTCATAATCATATTCCAAAAAAGTTTGTTCAATGCTTTTATGCTAGATTTTTTTTTCTTTTGCAATTTTCTTTTTTTTAATTAAAGTCTGTGGCTATTTAGGTATAAGATTTGTATAGTCATTTTTCTTATATTGTATCCACTATGACCATTAAATTATGCTTTAAAGAAGAATAAGAAAATTCATTAGCGAAATTATAAAATGCGCAAGTGATATAGTTATTTCCTAAAATGTTTTGTAAGAAAAGGTATTGCTGCGAAATACACTAATTAACGCATACTTAATTTTGTTCCCGAGAAGTATAATTTGTATATAATTTCTTTAAATGTAGAAGTGAATGTAGATTATTCATAGTCGAACGCTTATTTTCATTCATATTTTACGTCATTGAAAAATCTTAAAATATATTTGCTACCTGCAAGATATCTAGTAAAAACTATCTGTATATATACTGGGTGAGTGCAAAAGTTCTACCCGTTTTTATTACCCATAAAGAAGAGCAAATAAACGCAAAATGAACAGTACCTATTATTGTGCATAAACTCCATTGCTATCTATGACCTCTTGTCATTTTTCTTGTAGGAGATGAATATCGCCGCGATAAAATTCCAGTGGTATCACGTCAAAAAAAGAAAAAAAAAAAAAAAAAAAAAAATGAATGGCAGTTTTCACAGCGTCAAGATCATCAAAGATTTTCTGACTGAAGGAACTGTTCAACGCACGAAATAGGTTATAGTCAGTTAATGCCAAGTCCGACGAAAAGGAAGGTTGGGATAAAACCTCCCAACCAAAGCCCAATAACTTTTGACGAGTGATGACGGCAGCATGTGGCCTGGCGTTATCATGATGAAAGATACCACCGCGACGACATGGTCGCTTTGCTTCCAAATTTGAATGCCGCCTATCCAACTGTAAACAGTAGAAAGCAGCATTGATGGTTTGGTTGAGTGTCAGGACCTCCAAGTGAATTATTTCCTGCACATCCCACCACACACTCAATAACACCTTCTTGGGATGAAATTCAGTTTTCGAAGTCGATGCGGACAGATTAGAAGGCGACACACAGTCTTACGACGCTTTACGTTACGCTACATAATCCATTTCTCATCTCCTGTCACAATTCGTGTCAAGAATGGGTCATTTTTGCACCGGCAAAGCAAGGAAACACAGGTGGCGATTCGGTCATCCCGTTGATTAGCTGTAAGGTTATGTGGAACCCAACGATTCAACTTTCTCGTAATACCCAACTTAACCAGCCGTCTCTCGACCGTTGTCTGGTGTACGTTGAAGGTCTCCGCTAATTTTTGCTCGGTTGGGTTCGGTTTGTTCTTTATATTTGGTCAATATCGTCGTCTCCAACGTGTGATGGCCGTCCACTCCTAACCTGATCTTGGAAGCTTCTGCCTCTTTCCCAAAAATTACGAAACCGTCGACGATATGTGCTTTCATATATTCCATCCTCCCCATAAACTTGAAAAACATTGCAACATGCTGCGGCTGCCGTACTTTTTTTTTTATCGAACTCGTATAACAAACATTGTCTGATATGCTCCTTCTCGCTTTCCATGTTACACACTCTCATATATCTTAATATATATAAATCTCGTGTCACAATGTTTGTCCTCAATGGACTCCTAAACCACTTAACCGATTATAATAAAATTCGCACACCATGTGCAGTTCGATCCAACTTGAGAGATAGGATAGTTTAAATCTCAAATTATAGTCGCAATTTTAATTTATTGCTAATTATTTGTCTGTTATTATTTGACAGTCACAATTATCTGTTAACTCCAAATGATTCTAACAGATGTCGATACCTTTCGACTGGGTTGAAATGAAAGCTGAAATATATTTGGTGCTGCCATCTACACAAAGAATCTTCAACTTTTTAACCTATTAATAAATTTCGTATAATTCAATTTTTTCCACTTTTTAAATTTTTGGTGTTAGCATAGCCGGCCACGTGTTACTTAGACTGAAGTGTAAATTGAATTCATATTATAATGAAGATAATACAGTGAAATTAATCCTGTTTTTTACTTATTTGTGCTTCATTGATCAAAACTTTATAATTTAATCTGTATATATATATAAATTACGTGTCACGATGTTTGTCCGGGGTAAACTCCTAAACTAAGGAACTGATTTTGATGAAATTTTGCACACTGTGTGCAGTTTGATCCAACTTGAGAGATAGGATAGTTTTTATCTCAATTTATTGTCACAATATTGTTTTATTGCAATTATTTGTTAATTATAGACCTTTATTAAAGTTGCTCCAAAATATCTGTGAGTTCCATTAATTTAATTGTTGCCAAAAAAAAAAAAAAAAAAAAAAAAAAAAAAAATACGAGTTCATTTTCTTTCGACATAAAAATAAATACATTTAATCAAACGTGAACGTTAAAAAATTATAAAAAGTTAAATTATGCATCTCACGAAAATTGACGTCATAATCAATTTAAAGATTTTATACACATTGATAAAGTGCTAATGTAGTTCTATCATAGATATAGTAATATATATAGATCTCTCATCCCCATGTTATCGTAGAAAGATTTTTGATGCCGAAAAAAGATAAAAAATAAAAGCTTTGGAAACAGCCATTAAGTGGTATTGAAAAAAAAAAAAAAAAAAAAAAAGAAAAAGAAAAAGAAAAGAAAGAAAGAAATATGAATTTGAAACTGTATCTGGAGTCTTCCATTCCCCTTTAGCAAATAAATTATTCATAAATTTTATTTGCTAAAATATTAGTATGTATTCACTCGGGGAAAGACGGCCATATTTTGGTAAAAACGTCGTCTTTTCCCAAATGAAAAGGAATAACTTTTTTCTCCCCAATGATCACTCTATTCTATATATGCTATACTATATCTATGAGTTCTATACGCAAGCGAAGTGTGACTCACTGACCGTCTGTGCAGCCAAGAAAAAGATTTCCTATGTTAATTGCCCACTGGATTTTTTGTAAGAAATTATTAAAAATCGAGGAAATTTATTTCCCGATTTTAATATTTATATTTGGGTATAGATATGTATTAGTTATCGCGGGTGTTAGATTGAATTATTTTGCTGTCAAATTGACAAAATTTTAATTTTAAATTTTTAAACTCTGTCGCCCTTGGCTTTTTTTATTATTATTATTATTATTATTTGGCGATCAAAAGCGTAACACGAAAATATACATGCCAGATGTATGCATTGTACGAAATGTAATATGTATTATTCATTGTACGTATGTATGACATGTAATATGTATTGTACGAAATATTGTTTCATATTATTCATTACTCTTTTAATATAAGTTGTTAAAATAACCATGATTTTTGAAAGGAATTAAATATTTTCGCCAGATAATTTGGCGATATTCTTTTTTTTTCGCCAAGGATGACAGAAATGAAATCTATTCCGCTGCAAAATATTAGTATCTTACATCAGATATTTTATTTAGACATTTGAAAACAAATTTGACTTCAAACTATGATAGAATATTTATCATTTTCCTTTTAATTTGTATATTATTAGTATATTAAAATTTAAAAGCATGGTATATAAAAAGTTTTTTTTTTTTTTTTTTAAATCTTATAATTATTCTTATCTTAATCCTCAATGTTTCCCATCTTTATTGACTTGAATTTACTATTAAAATTTTAACATACTCAAAAACTTCTCATCACTTCGTTAAAATACACTAAACTTTTCCAAAATCTTTTTGTATTTAAAATGATACATGTATTTACTTTAAATGTCCAATATTTCATAAGATTTCCAATTTTAAAGTTTTAAAATATTTATCAAATTTACTTATTTTTCTGGTTTAGCCTTATTGTTTTCCCTTTTATAACTACAGCTGTTGCCCTCTTTAAAATATTTAAAATGATGAGGTCATTTAATAGTAAAATTATCCATTATAGCATATATTATATTTCACTCCTCCATAAAAATTGATTTTAAAATCGTCTGTTTCTTTTATACTTTTATTTTAATAGAATTTTAATAGAATTTAATTTATATATTAGTCATTTTAGCAATTTTATCCAAAGTAGCATTAGAAATAATATATATCACTTCTCCATTAAAATTTATAGGACCCTACAATAAAATTAATTTGTGCTTAATATCAACACTACGAAAATTTTTATCAATCGCTTCCAAATTTTGACCTAAGTTTCAAATCTCAACCCTGTGGGTTTTTACATCGGCTACAACGTTTTCGTCTTTGTTCGTAAATAATAATTTAACTGTACTAAATAGTTTACAGCCGTATAATTCAACGTATAACTTAGTCACAGCAACGCGTGGCCGGGTCTGCTAGTATATATATATATATATATATACGCTTTTTTTTTTTTTTTTTTTTTTTTTTTTTTGAGATGATTAACTTTGGGAGGCACGATGCATTTATATGTGAGGCATCCATACGTTTGATTGGCCGAAGATATGCGTCATTACGATGTCATGTGTGGCGTCAATTCCATTGCAAATTTGCATATCAAAAAAAGGGGTAGAACCACGGGTAGAACTTTTGCACTCACCAAATATATTTAATTTACGGTATAAGATTTCGAAAATTTCGTACTTCAGAAATCACTGTAATAAATTCACTTGTATACAAATTTCTTATATATATTTTTGTAAAATAAGGGTAGAAAATTTATATTTATTGTATTTTTTTTGTTTTTGTTTTTTTATCTATTTCTTAATAAAATCCTGTTCTCCAATTCTTACTCTTATTTTAATTCAAGTTTTATCCCTACTTTTATCAAATAAATGAAGTCTTTTGTATGAGCAAATTTTCTGTTTTATAACATTTTCTTATATTTATGGTTCGTCTAAATTTTATATTGTTACGCCTGATTTTTTTTTTTTTTTTTTTTTTTTTTTTGTTAATGTAATTTAATGAAACTGCATGTATAAAAATTTTAACTATGAATTAAATCAAAACAAGTTTTACAATATTTATATTTTGCAGTTTACATTATACAAAATAACGTTTTTGAAAAAGAAAAATTGAAATAAACAATATTTTATCTATGCTATTGGGATTTTTTGAAGTATAAAAACATATTTCAAAACATGAGTTTCCTTTAAAATTTCTGCTTTAGAAGAATACAATGCTTCTTAATTTCATAGAAATTTATAAAAGAAATTTAATAAAAAGATTTAACGTGATAAAAGAACGCTTTTACCTTGTTTATTCAATAAAACACATATTTTTTCTTTTTTTCAGACGAAAGAAAATAAATGAGGGAGAAAAGGGAGATAATTTTCTAATATTTTACTCATATTTTTGCTTAAATGTTATGTTTCCCCTATGAAAGGATTTACTGTAAAAAGTCATAATAATGCAGGAAGAAATGTAATGTTATTAAGAAATAATTCATTGGTTCTCGCATTTTAAAATAAGACAAAAGTATTTTCTTTATTGTAAGAAAACACTCTTGCTTTGTTTTAAAATGCAACCATAATACTTGATACTATACAGTAATACATGAGTATTTACTATTACCATGTTTTTATTAACTTCTGTTTATGTTTGTTTGTGTGTTTGTTTGTCCGGTACAAATCTTGCAATCAAATTTTAACTAACTTCCCTACTAGCAGACATTTGAAAATTTAACAATAGCTCACAACCCGATGTCAACACAATACTTCGAAGTGTGCTTTTCTTATAATTAATTAAAATATGAAAATAATAAGCTCCTAATAGCAATAAAAATAGCCATTAAAATACAACGAGATATATAAAGTAGAATGATAAATGGTAACCCTTGAGAAAATCCAAGATGAGTCATGTGACATGTTCTTCTTACACTTGCGTATTCGGTGGTTTCCTTGGTTACAGCTAGCTTATTTCCAAACATTCTATGGAAGAATACAGTTTTTAAAGTTGTGAAACTCTTTCGAAAAGAATTTATTTTGTAATAAAAATAAATGGGTAGGCGCTGACCAGTAACTTTTCACAGGTAAATTATAAATGTTTTATTTTGTATGTTTTAATACGTAATATTTGCTATTTTTCTTTGAACTATTCGACGAAGGTTATGGAAGTAAATCATATGCTAAAATAATGCATTTTATGAAAGATCGTGCACTTTAATTATTTATTTATTGCTTAAATAATATCTTCATTATCCATTCGAAACAAATTTTCTGACTATTTGCATTCATGGTAGCATATTTCGCATAATTCGAGATAATATTGTAAATGGCGCCGCTTGGCAAACCCAGCCAACCATTGTCGCCAAAGCTTTTGTTTGTTTACGTTCTATAATTTATACGCATGCTTTTAGTTTTACTTTCAAGTTCACTTGTGTCCTTATTTTATGTTGTTTTTTAATTGTGTGTAGCAATTATATCACATATTTATTATAGTCATGAGATCAATTTCAAATCATTCTGTAAAAAAATAAATTTCGCGACAGTCGCCAAAAAAGCGATAAAGGGCCCAGTGTTGCCAGATTTGGGGACTTTTTTATTCAACTCTCACCAATAATTTTGAGAAGTGATATTTGCTATACATAATGGACGTTTATCTTTCGAAGTGCTTAGCACGGAGTAAAAAGACAGGAGAAGAAGGTAACGCTGAAATTTTGTGATGTTGTTTTCTAATGTTTACAGATGGCGCCAGCGTGCAATCCTTCCTTCTCTCCAGCTTCCGCAATGTTATTCAATGGGGAAATGTCTCATTTTAATTATTTTTTTAAAAATAATATCAAGCTGAAAAAATTTCGATTGAAAGCAAATTTCATTAAATAAAGTATTCTAACCAACATGTTTTTTTTAAGAGCCATTTTATACTAATTTTACTTTGAAAGAAAGCTTTTAAAAAATGACGATTCTTATGAACCGAAGCTAGCTAAAACAGACAATTGGGAGGAAGGAGAATGGATGAAATTTTGTAAAGAAAAAAAATAAACTTACTTTAGGTGCAGAAAACACGAACTCGGACTTTATTTTTCTCCAAGGGCTTTTTTTTGTTTCTCTTATCACTATCATAGCCTGTTTTACAACTAGGAACGAAGCATTTATTTGAAACATCTGAATTATGCAGTTTTAAGAACTTACAAAGAAATTAAATTGCTTAAAATAAAAAATTTTAAATGTACTTCAGCAAAATTCTATTGAAAACAACAGTATATCCGCGCCGAAGTAGGGAGGAATGACAAGTGGCGCCCTCAATATTTACCAAAAATTTAGATCACAGTTTCGTAGCTTTCTCCCATTGGACCTTCAACTCCTATTAATATTACTCCGTGGTGCTTAGGAAACCGTTACAATTAAAATTTAGTGGCGGGGGTTGAATAAAAAAGTCCCCAAATCTGGCAACACTGAAAGGGCCAAACATAGCAACCTATTGGAGCATGTCACGTGATTCATCTTGAACCACGGAAAGCTAATCCTTCATCCATTGAATCAGCACTCTAATTTATATATCTCGTTGTTAAACTATTAGCTATAATTTAATTGTTGCCAAAAAAAAAAAAATAATAATAATAATAATAAAATAAATAAAATAAAATAAAAAATACTACTTCATTTTCTTTCGACATAAAAATAAATACATTTAATTAAACGTGAGCGTTAAAAAATTGTAAAAAGTTAAATTATGCATTTCACAAAAATTGACGTCACTATCAATTTAAAGATTTCATACTGTTGCGTACTTGGGGGCTCGTAAGTTGTCCGAGAGTGAGAGGCGAAACTTACAAAAATTCAGGAGCTTTATTTACAGAAAATTCCAGAAGAATACAGGTCAATAAACTGGGTATCAGCTTCAATTCCACCAACAAACACAGCTTAAAGAAACAGCTGTCAACAGCAAATTACAGTACAAACTGCATAGCAATAACACAAAAAGCAAATCTCATTCAAAGAGGCTCAGAACTCCTTCAATAGCACTGCAAGCATTGACGAAACTGACTGAGAATTGATCTGGGTATAGCGCGCTGGAGCTCCTTTTATACATCTCTGTGGAACCCAGAATGTTCGGGAAATTTCCCGTAACTCCTTAACCAATCACATTAGAATGTCCATTTTTGTTATATCGATGATAAGGATTTTCTCGTCAAAATTTGCCAAAAAATTCGCCAAGGGCAAAAAATCGCCATATTTGGCGCTAAATCCATTATCTTCCTATTGGAACTTTTTAATGCGTTTTAAAGTGAAAATTAAGCTATTTTAACGCGAAAAAGAGCTGAAAGCGCAGAAAATTGACATTTAACAACTTACTAAGCCTCTTTGAAAGAATTTTTACAAAAATAAATACAATTATTTACAATTTCGAAATAATACGAATTGACAAAATGCTAATGTAGTTAGTTCTATAGCAATGATTCACAGAAAATTTAAAAACATGGTTTATAAAAAGTTTTTTATCTTACAATTATTTCTAAAATTGTATTACCAATTTCTTTACAGAACACTTCTTAAATCTCTTATTTAAATTTATATATTTCTTAAATAAAATTCCAGGCTAAATAAACTTAATGTAAATCAATTTAAATTTAATATTTTTATGATATATAATAGATAGGGGTAACTGTTTTCTTAATGCCTAAATTTAACGATAAACAATAGTTATTGGTGTCATTTCTTTAAAATGTTGAAATGTTCAATAAATTTGAAAAAAAATTTCAGTATGACGCTAAAAGGCTAGTAAATGTCTAAAATTGCAAAGGCTGATAAAAAAAAATAAATAAAATAAAATAAAAATAGATTAAGCATGAAATTATGAAATATCACTTTCTTTTATTTCAAAATAACGCAAGAATTGCCGTAGACTAATATACGGAATCCATTCCGTTTATTTCATTACCAGAAAATAAATATTAATACTTTTTATTGCATACAAATATTGCCAGTTACAAGTGTATAATTTTGAATCTACAGAAATAATTCTAAATATGAGAAAATCATTAATATTTGTAGACTAAAGGAACTAAAATAAATGTTGAAATTTAATGCGGAATACTTACTTATAATTGATTATCTCAATTTTTTTAGAGAATAAAACATTTTTCAGAAATATTTTCAGAAGTCATAGACAATAAGAGATGCTACTAAAAATTAATGTGGTATTTCTGATGCTTAAAATAAATAAAAATGTATGCAATATATTTTTATTGATAATTTACTATATCAGTGTAATTTCTAGATAAAATTATTTATCATTTAAATTTATTTATTTTTTCTGTTTTTAAGTTTTATTTTCTTGTAGAAATATTTTATTAATATATATATATATATATATATGTATCACAGTCTTTCTTATATATATATATTAAGTCAAACTCTGCAAGAAATTATTAGTCCTTTCATACATGTTTAACTACACTCATGTCCAAAATTATCTTCACAAGCCCAAAAGTAATGACATTCAATAAAATATCTAATCAATGTGTTCCATGTTTACAGGGAATCTGAAAGAAACAAGCCCAATTAGCATAATCCAATTAAAAGTAATCAAACTGTTGGTAATATGCAACTCTAGGCTTACTCATCCAACATTAAATCAAGCGCTTTTCGCCAAGTGAATATATCAGTGAATTTCGGCAGGATAGCGTTTGATTTCAGTGTGTAGAGACTCAAATCGGTTTGTTATGGCCTCGAAGTATTATTTGGAAGAATTTATGGGGACTCATAGGCCGTTTAAAAGCAGGATATCTAAAAATAACTAATATTCAGATATAATATTCAGAATATTTAAAAGCCAGATGTCTGAATATTTCATGGAGACAATCTCTACGTTATGAAAACAATTCGAAAATGATGGACCAACTATAAAAAAGTCTATACAGGGTCATAAACGAATGACAACTAGTTCTGAAAATCGATATCTCGCAATAACTACTCGTCGTAACGGGAAATCTACTGCTCGCCAGCTAAGTTCAGAGCTTGTAACCGGATCTGCTGGATCTGCTGTCTGACGGTAAATGGTATACAGAAAGCTTAATGAAGAAGATGTTTATGCCAAAAAGGATATGTGTTTAACTATCTTCACAAAAAAAAAAAAAAAAAAAAGAGTGATCGTTTTATTTGGTGCAAAATCTTTAGAACTGGTGTGAACACCAATGGTCCCATGTTCCGTTTATTAATGAGTCGAGGTTTAGTTTTACAAGTTATTCTAAACGTGTTTACATTTGGAGGGAATCAGAAACACGACATTATTCCTCGAACATTATAGAACATAGTAGTAGAAGTGTGATGGTAAGGCGGAGGGATTAATGGTCGATGGGCATACGTCCCCACACCTTTTCAACAACAGATCTATGATCGCCCAGAGATATCGGGATGAGGTCTTACAGACTTTACAATGTTGCACATTGATCTGACTTTTTTGTTTATGTACAATAATACTCGTTCACATCGAGCAAACCTCATTCACGAATTCCTTGAATGTGAAAACATTGAGCGAGTACTGTTGTTATCAACGTCTCCTGATCCTAACCCGATAGGAAACTTATGGGACTAACTTGGAAGAGCAATTTCACTTAGACATCATCGGCCAAGAGATGTTAATGCTCTCAATACAGCAATTCTGGTAGAGAGAAACTCAAATGTAAGCGAAAATACCTTTTTCTGTTGAAAATGTTTGTTATAATATTTTTACAAAGTTTTATTAAGCACAGAAAAACATGTTACTTACTCTACACAATGATAGACAGAATGTTATTTGAAGAGCAATTTTCAATGCTGATTTTTTGCAGTAATTTCTCGTTTGAGATTTCATGAATAGGAATGTCAAGTTGTTTTGCTAACTGCATAATTTAAAAACGAATAAATTAAATGCAAATTTGATGTTTCGTATATTATATGAGTTTTCTTCTTGAAAAATTAAGCCAAGAATAGTAAGTTTAAAGATATGTTTAACGTTGTTTAAATAATTTGGAAGGATTTTTTAAAACTATTTTCAATTGTTTCTAAATCACGTTCATGAAGAGTACTTTTAATCTCATACCTTAATCTGTAAATCATCATTACTGTATTGATATTTAAGGTAAGAGAAAGTCAAGCGAGTGCCACACTACCTTACTTATTATTAAATCAGATGTACGATAATTGAGATTTAAATTATTTTTTATCGCTAATTTCTGTAGGGAAAAGTTTTATATAATTAATATTTAAATAATTTAATGCGAATACATTGAGAAAAATTACAACTTTAATGATTTAAAAAACTTTTATAGTTTGTTGTCATCATTAAAAGCAATTTTCGTAATTGTATTAAATTTTGCAAAATGCCATTCAATAAAAATGATGTTAAAAATGTATGAAAATTCAATTCTTACAAATTTAAAATATTCTATTGGGTTGTTCGGAAAGTAATTTCCTTTTTCCCAGCAGAGGACTTAATTGTATTTTTTTTTTCACAACATATTCACAATTATGCTGAATTACCATTATATATGAAGACAGCTGATATAGCATGGGTTGCTTGTGAAAAAGTTCGTTTAATTCTGCTCAATAGGTTTTGATTTGTGCTCTATGAAATAAAAAAAAATCGGAAGTGACATTTTCGACATATTTTGTTTTTGCTATCAAAAAGGCGAAAATATTGTTCAAACAAGGAAGAAAATATACGAAGTACATACAGAAAATTTATTTAAAGAACGCCAGTGACAAAACGGGTTTACCAAATTTTGTTCCGGCAATTTTGACGTTGAAGATGTATTACGTTCTGGAAAACAAGTTTATGCTAATGAAGACAAAATAAAGTATTGATTTATGAAAACTGCTAAATAACAACTCGTTAGATCGCTAAGAAATAGACCAAAGTGGATAATATATAATTCAATAAAATGTTTATACAATATAAGAAAATCGTCTTCAATTTTCAAAGGAAAAAACGAAACAAACCAATATTTAAATTACAAATTCACAAGAGAATGAATTCAGACACCAAATTTCCAAAAGAAGAAAACAACAAAGACCTTTTAATAACGCAGTCAATACTAATCCGTAATAAATAAATTAACCTTGATTCATTATAACTCTAAAATGAAAATATCAGTTGCTTCTTAATTAATGAAGGAATCTTTAGGAAATAATCTTGTCTCTTATATTTCCCTCGCTAATTGCGATCCATAACCATTATTTTGCTTCCTAATTATGTTTAAATCTTTGATTTACTTAAAAATCATTAATTAAAACAATATTTTAAACTAAGAACTTTCGTAAGAAACTTAGACAAGCTCCATATTCTTGAATTTGATCGAAATGTCTAAAAAAAGAATTAAAAAAGAAAAGAAAAAAATAATAATCATATTTTTACAAACAACTATGTCTTATGCAAGGTTTTAAACTGTGCGACTTTTCCAAGAAGTGCATTTATGTGAATTAGGAGGACACGTCTTGACAATATAATTTTAAAAAACTGTTACTTATCTCATATTATTACTTTTAATAAAAATAACTAGGGGCTCTGTCTCCTTCTCGTTGCGCTCATCAACCCATGATTCGTTTCAGTTATTAACTTTAACGGGGCTCTACCTGCCAAATCGCTGTTTTGCCTTTCACTGAATAAGAGCATTAGTAGTGTATAACACAATACAAAAGCAGAACAATATTATATAAATCACCATATGCAATGTCAAACTGAAATGCTTAATGTTTAATACCACTTTTTTTTTTTTTTTTTTTTTTTTTTTTTTTTTTACTTTCCGAACACTATAGTGAGGAAAGTATTGTAATCATGTCAAAAATCCGAATTTGAGATTTTGATGTTTCTATACGTTTCGAGGTCGAATAAGTCCGTTTTCACTATTTTTGCGATGATATATGTATGTGTGTGTGTATGTATGTGTGTATGTATGTGTGCATGTCTGTGAGTGAACACGCTATCGTCTAAACGCTTTGTTTGCATAAGCTGAAAGTTGGTACGTATATTGTATATCACCATAGTACGAACCCTATAGATTTTGGTGAATCTAGCACTTATAGTTTTTTTACAGAGACACAAAGAAAAATTCTTTATCATTATGGTCTAAGGGACCAAAATCTTAAAAGTGCGATAGCATCTAAACGCCTTATTCAATTGAGCACATTTGTACACATATTATAGGTCACAGATACTCAATTTGTATAGATTTTGGATAATCTATCACTTATAGTTTTTTTACAGGGACACAAAGAAAAATTATTTATCATTATGGCCTATGGGGCCACTGAACAAAAAACTTGTACACATGTTATAGGTCACAGTTGCACCAAATGTATAGATTTTAGAGAATCTAGCACCAAAGATTTTTGGAGAATCTATGGGACCAAATTTTTAAAAGTGCGATAGCATCTAAACGCCTTATTCAACTGATCTGAAAATTCATATGAATATTATATATCACTGTTGCACTAACTATAAGCATTTTGGTGAATCTAGCATTTATAGGTTTTTACAGGGACACAGCGAAAAATTCTTTATCATTATGATCTATGGGCTCAAAGTTCAGTAGCGTTAAATAAAACATCGTGTAATGTATGGAAAAAAGTACTTAAACACTCTATTATGGTTTTCTCTCTTTTGTTTGTTTAACAACTCCCCTTTCTTTACTTTATCTACAAAACTGTTAATTACTCAATGTTCGGAAAGTCGAGTGGAGTCACTCCAGATTTTTTTTTTTTTTTTTTTTTTTTTTTTTTATGAAATGTTATGCTAAAAATCAGTATTTATTTATTTTTTAATGGAGAAAGAAATTCGTAATATCTACAGATCTACACCATTTTCCGATACAGCTTTAGTATACCACCTAGGCGTCTTTTAAATTTTGTCAATATTTCACGATGAATTTTTTTTTATTTAAATGTTTGTATAAAAAAAATAAATTAGAGCCTATTTTTCTCTTAATTTAGGAAAAAATATAGTACTCGTTATATATTTCTAATATATAGCTAGGTTTTAAATCGCGCTTGAAGCAATAAAAATGCAATTTTTAAGAGTGCTTTTTTTCTATGATATGATCTACTGAGACACATTGAAAATAAATAATTTACGTGAATATTGTAAATATTTCGTTATTATTATTATTATTATTAGTAGTAGTAGTAGTATTTTAAAATTTAGCTATATTTTTAATGCAGGGTTAGAGTTAAAATGGCTAACATGGTCGTATAAATGAAAACTTTGGCTAAAACTTTGTCTAATTAAAATTCACCAAGTGGGTCCTATAATAAAGTTATTCCCATACAACCATTTAAATATGCTTTCAGTCAAACTAAATCTTTATTTAAATTGGTGTATGTTGATTCGTTTAAATTCTAATTTAAAACTTTCTTAAAGGGACATAATATCGTGAAAAGCTGTCAAATGAAACGTACAGACGTTATAATTTTCATTTACAAATATATATATATATATATATATTATGCATATATCACCGTAAAGAAAAAAAAATAATTCGTAAGACCTCAAAACATATAGGTACACCAAAATACCACAGTCAAAAATTTTATAAGTAAAATAATTTTCTCGCTCGTTATGTTTGAAGATTAAAAATATATAAAAATACAAAACTGCCAAATAAATAAATTCCCACCAGAAATTAAAAATAATTTTTTTTTTTTTTTTACAAATATAGATAAAATTACTAGGTATATTTTTTTATGTTATGAAAATTATCCATGATTCATGTAAAAATAGCAAATAAGGCTGCTCTTAAGCGAGTATAAGTTAAGAGGCACAATGTAATGAATGCTAAAAACATGCCTTCCGACAGCAGCTCCTGTTACCCATAGATAAAGTAATAAGGCATAGATTGATGACAGATGAAAATACGATTCCTTTTCATTCTGGGAAAGACGGTCTTTTTACCATGTAATGGTAATACACACGGATAATTTAACAAATAAAATTTATGAAGAATTTATGTTCTAAAGATGAATGAATAAAACTCCAAATTCAGTTCCGAGCCCACCAGCGGCCGAGCGGTTCTGCGCTCAAAGCTGGTAGATGGGAGGTGCCGGGTTCGATCCCAGGTCGCGCTCATCGACCTAGCCGTTCGGAGTTTTCCGTGGTTTCCTCCGAAACTTGCGTAAATACGGGCTAGGACCCCTTAGAAAGACCCCCACGGAGGGCATTCCCCCCTAGGCCTAGGACACATCAGGAGTCAATCGGCCTTAAATCCTACAACCAACAACCAACCAACCAAATTCAGTTCCAAATTCATTTTCTTTCTTTCTCTCTTTTCGTTTATTTATTTATTTATTTATTTATTTTTTGAGCACAAAAATATTAAAATATGTTTTATATAAATGCCTTTCGTAGCACACGGGAACATATCATTTTGAACCTGAATAGCATACATCAGTTTCAAGACATTCCACAAATATTTGCTGACATTAGAGCACAGACAGACAGTCAAACTGATTCCATACAAACTTTTGAACTTTGTTGTAAAATGCTAAAAATACATAAATTTACTCGAAACTTTATGATTATTTCGACTTTAGCATAAAAATAAAGTTTACGCAGCCCTCAGTAGCTGTAATGCGTTTTTATTTATTATTATTATTTATTTTATTTTATTTTTTAAGGAAAATAATAGCAAATATTTATGTTTTTTTATTACTCTTTTCTTTTAAGTTAAGCTTTTTTTATATATTAAAACTAGTGGGCTTCACTTGCACCACTACTAACCATATTTAAAAGAATTTTGAAAAGTCCATATTACTTACTAATAAAAAATATTAAATATATTAATAAAAAAAAAATCCATTAAATATACAATAACAACAAATACTGATTATAAAAATTATATTTTTAATAAATTAGTCAATAAAACTTACTAATGGAAACTTATCCCATTTCCTATTCTATTACAATTGCAGCGTTTCAATACCCGGTAATGGCTGATGCCGAAATTTTTTTTCGGCATGAAAAGTATTTAGTCGGTACATGGAGATGATAGATCTATATAAATTACTATACTATACTTATATTACTATTACTATATTCCATATAATTACTGTGATATTAGCATAGACAAGAATATTCCCTGAAGCTGTCGGGCAGTAGAAAAGCAACCAGCAGCAACAGATTACAAGTTTGCAAAAGAAACAGTGAAACTCAACGTCTACTTTGCGGGATAGGTTAGAGAAAGCTTAAAAATCGAAAAATCTGTATTCTTTATCAGGCAAATTACTATTAGTATATTTATTTTTTCTGAAATATTTCTAGTATGTAATAAATATTATTATAAGACACTTGCAGCCCCAAGTGGCGAACAGTCACGCGGGCATATTTCCCGTAGGCGTTGCAATGCTTACATTGTACGTGAATATCACTATTGTTTGACCATTATTATTGTTTAGAATATAACTATCATTACAGTACCTTGAAGAAAGATGACGTAAAACAACAGCTTTAGCTTCATTACAAAATCATTTGAATTTCAAATGCAAATGTTTTTAAAAAATTCATATTTCTTTTATTTTTTCATATTTATTGGTCCTCCGCGAATTTTATAAAACTCTTAAATTGAAATGAAATTTGTTAATGTTTATCTCCATAGGTGTAAAAAATCATATAGAAGGATATGCAAAAATGAAAAATGATTTGCGGTATCATTTCGATAATGGCGAAACGAGCACATATCATGGTGGCAAATAAATATAGGTCAATGGTCCTTTTTTGTGCCAGAACAGTGTATAGATAATTATATTGTTTGTCAGGAATTTTTCAGCTACTATGCCTCGTGGTTTTCAATTACTATCACAATGCGAATAAAATTTAATTGAATCTTATGAAGATAGTGAGGGAAGTATTTAAAAAATCACGCTTAACATAAAGCGTTTTCCTTCTACAGTCAGATAATTTCTTTGGAGTAGAATAACATAAGACAATTAAAAGTGCAGGACGTCCGTCTGAACGTTCTTTGAAAGATAAACATTGAATTATGCGAGCATTATCGAATTCTATGCTATTTGTGAAACAGATATGGAAACAGCATGATCTGAACATGCCATCAAAAATTGTCAGATTTCTTTTAAAGTGTAACTCCTGCATTGTTAGAGAAAGATGATAGACTACACCATATTTGAAACTCGTCCAGAAAAACACGAGACAAGAATCTACCTACAAAAAATGAGAACATACTGGATTAACTTGTTAACGCCCAAATTAATTTTGCGAAATATTATTAGCTAATTATTTCACTTCTAAATTAATATAGACAACTGACAGTAAAATATATCAACTTAGATAATTCTTCTGATAGTTTTAAATTTAAAGCCTATCCTCATTTATTGACGTTTAGTGTTCTAGCGAAAAAACTTCGAGATAGAAAAACTTTGAGATAACAGATTAATCTCCTATTATATGTTGAGAAAGATCTCGAAAGCAAAGTATTATAATATATATTATTATTCAACTTGGTTTAAGTTAGTATACCTGCGAAAAAAGCAACTGTATATGTGCGACGAATGAAAAATCATAAAATGACTATCCAAATTATGAAAAAATAATTAATAGTACGCACATAAAACTTTCAGGGATCATTTATAGTGACGTTATAAACTGTCACTAAAAAGCAAAAATCATTCCAAGAAACCACAAAAATATACGTGTCATTTTATTAGCTGTCCTCAAGTGAGGACACTGGGCGCTAACGGGTTAAAATAATATTTTCCTTTTAATCATTTATTTATTTATTTATTATTATTAATAATCTGATTGCTTTAGTAATTACTTGTGGTACAGCTTGTGTTCAGTGACAAAGGAATATTAATGGTATAATAATATTAATGAATAATAATATTATAGTCTAAAAGATGGATCATTTTACTTTTTTTTTTTTTTTTTTTTTTTTTTAACTGTAATACGGATTTATCTTATAAGTGTAAATATGCAGATTATACGAATGTTATTAAATGAAATACTGCTTTATCACTTTTCTCGAATTGCAACTATAACTCTATTTCGTAATATGGGGAAATGTTCTATCGTACTTTATAGCAGGAATTGGAAATTCGACAATGAAAGCAATAGATTTTGCGGGCTAACAAATATTTCAACATTCAGATAGTAACGTTACCAGAGTTTTAATCGCATCTTAACACAGCCTAAAAAGATTTAAATATGAAATTAAACAATACAATTTTGCATTTACTCTCTATCTTTAGCTATGAATGTGTGTAAGAATGTTTATATATTTCTTCGTTATTTAATACTTTCAAGTATTCATTATATTTGGCCATGAATTAAGTTTCTGAGTATGTATGCTTGTTTGTCATTGGCTTACAAAAATTATTTTAAATTAATAATAATATGTATTAATAGGCAAAATATTGTGTATTATTAGTACCAAATAGAATGAATAACTTTTGCTATTGAAGAAAGTACCTTTTATTATTATTTAGTGGAAATGAGTCTGTAAATTAACAATAAACCTTAGTTAAAAGTAAATAATCGAGAATCTCAATATTTATTCTGTATTCTCATCTATTTCTAATTGCTTAATTTCTCAATAAAAATTTAAAATGAACATTTCTACTTTAGATAAAGCATTCTAAGTCACAGATATAAAAATTAAAAATGAATATTTCTGCTTTAGAAAAAGCATTCTAAATCAAAAATATATTCTTGGAAATAATTAAATAATTTAATATTAATCAGTAAAATGCATATATAAAATATGATTTTTAACATTTATGTTTGTTTTTCTCTGTAATTTTACATAATACTTAAAATAAATGAGTACCAGTAGTTTTCTGTTGAACTTTTTAAAAGTGTAGTTGTTCCGTGTGCGCGTATATATAGGGTTTAAGGCCTATTTACTACACGAGATACCTAAACCTAATTCATATGCCCACCTTGTGGTTATTTCTACGTGATTCTAACTAAGAAGTAAAATTTTTATTAAAATCACAATCAATTGATTGGAAGAAAATCATATTTAATGATTTTTTTTTTTTTCGACTGAGTGAAAATAATGCCTGGACCGGGAGTCGAACCCCGGATCTTTGACTTACAAGGTCAAGGCTCTACCAATTGAGCTATCCAGGCCGACAACTGGTCAGCATTACTCACTCAGACAACCTTTAGGCAGAAAGATCCGGTCTATCATTTATATAGCTCAACAGAAATAAGCCACAGGTAAAGGAAAACACCATTAAACAATGGGAGAAAGAAATACAATTTTTATTAAAATCACAATCAATTGATTGTAAGAAAATCATATTTAATGATTTTTTTTTTTTTTTTTTTTTTTTTTTTTTTTGATTTAGAAAATGGCCACTTATTCATTCTAGATTAAGGCGATATATTTTTTTCTCAGTGCAAATGAAGGGCTATCGTCATTAAAATTGACGTCAATTCTTAGAACTTATTTGGTAGGAAAAGCGCATAACAGAGAAAAATGATAGACCGGATCTTTCTGCCTAAAGGTTGTCTGAGTGATTAATGCTGACCGGTTGTCGACCTGGATAGCTCAATTGGTAGAGCCTTGACCTTGTAAGTCAAAGATCCGGGGTTCGACTCCCGGTCCAGGCATTATTTTCTCTCAGCCGGAAAAATAAAAAAATTCATTAAATAAGAAGTAAAAGTCTATCCTGAACGATTTAAAATGTAACCCTCTAAACAAACAATTTGAAACATCTGGTATAACTTAATATAAATAAAGTCATTGTATGTGGGTATGTATGTGTGTTTTACATCTATTCCCAAATCACTGAACCGATTTCAAGTACAGTTACTGCATAAGACAATGGTTGAAGCACTGTGGGTGTTTCAAATTTCTAGTGCATGCTTAATGGGAGGGAGGGAGGTAAAACCCTCTGGAAAACTGTATATTTGTATGACTTTTACAGCAAAATATAGCTAGAAACTTCAAATTTGATATGTAAGTTACTTCTAATATATATATTCTAGCTTAGTGGAAGTTTATAAAAATTCGAAACCAAAAACCGGGGAAATGAATAAAAGAAAAAAAAAGTTCTAAAATTATGCTTTTGTCAAATTTCATTGCATATGATTTAAGAAATTGGGTGTGGTTAAGTCCAGATAACGTAGTGTCTTAATGTAATTAAAATCAAATTAATTTTTATAACATGTTAGAATGTCATCCCTTTTATAAAACCTCTCACACTGAGAAAAAAATTCTGTAACTGACATCTAGAATCTAAATTGTATCTCTAGAAAAAATAGTTCCATGTCATCCTTATAAATTCTAGTCCCCTTTGAAAGCGAGTTCTAGAAAGCTCTATTAAAATTCTAGAGCGGTTGCCTATATTCTCGAGTTATTTAAAAATATCTGCAAATAAATGCGAATACAAGAGGCGGGTTTCAGGAATTATAATCTTGGTTTATTACCCAATTCTAGAAAATAAAGAGAGAATTACAATCTCGCAATACAAAAGATTCAGAATTTTCGGGATACTCAGAATATTTTTACACTATCTAGAAATGTGTAGACTAGAAATTCTTCATTATTTCGTCTATTCAGTTTATTGGCGTGCCTTATGCACGTAGCCCGGAAATCTATATTTTTAGTTAAGGGATTTAGAAAATCTTATTCATTCTAGATTAAGGCGATATATTTTTTTCTCAGTGCAAATAAAGGGCTATCGTCATTAAAATTGACGTCAATTCTTAGAACTTATTTGGTAGGAAAAGCGCATAACAGAGAAAAATTCAAAAAACAATACTTTGATTGTATATGTCTTTTAATTACTAACGATAAAATAAGTAGTAAGAAATAGTAATCTTAACTCCAAATTATAAAACAACTCCCAAGCAGCACCGAAACGTTCTCTGAACGTTCAAAAATTGTTCTGCAAACACGTTCTAAGAACGTTCCCTTTGAACGTGCTATAGACGTCTATTTGTCCATCTTGAAGATGGACAATAGTACGGTTCAGGGAACGTTCAATGAACGTGTAGCTATCACCATCGGTGTTATAGAAGCGTTCAGAGAACGTTTTATGTATACGGTCTCAGAACGTTCTAAACGTTTTTAGAACGTTTTCAAAACGTTATACACATTTTCAGAACGTTCTAGAAAACGTACTGTAAACGTTCTAAAATAGTGTAGAAACGTTCTGAAAACGTTCTATACACACGTTCTCACAACGTTATGTAAACAATTTTTTAACGTTCTTTGAACGTGCTAAAAATGTATTTTATGTATAATAAAATGGAATAACTCGCAACAATTCTTTCGGGTCGAAAGAAGACACGACCCTTCGTCAGACGAACATAATAGGCAAGAGTTCTGCAAATACAAGAGCTACGTTGCAGATTTTTTTCAGCACTCGTGCCTACTTTGTTCGGTTGATGAAGGGTTGTGTCTTTTCTCGACCCGGAACAATTGCTTCGAGTTCTTGAATTTTATAGTGTATGTTATTTACTTATTTTTTTCTTTTCTTTTTTTTTTTTCCCTTTTTTTTTAATCTTTTCTTTTCTTTTTTTCTTTTTGTGTAGTTTTTATTTTATCTTTTTATTATTTTTTTTTCATATATAATTGTCTTAGTATAATAAAATTTTACATACATGCATTGAAATATGGTATAACAAAAGATCAAGTATTTTGAATATTCTAGATAAATATTTGAATTCAAAAACAAATAAATAAATAAATTCAAGTTCTGGAATATTTAAAAAAATTTTAAGATAATATAGCCCCTGCTAACTAATTATTTCCCCCCCCCCCCCTAGATTTTGCATCATTATAATTTAACAATGGAATATAACCATATTTGGAAATTAATTTTACTAAGTTAATGGTCCTCTTCATTTACCGTCGCCGGTAGCCAGAGCCAATGTTATTCTACGGGAAAATTTTCTTTACAAATAACTTATTAACTAATACATACTTTTAAATTCTGTTTTCACATTCAGAAAATTTCCAACTGTTAAATTGACGGACCTTTTTTGAAAAAGTATTTTTTTTAATTTTTAATATTTTATTTTGAAATTGCAAAATGAAAAAAATTCACATATTGAAAATTCGTATTTTGCAGCTTCGAAGTAAAATATAAAAAATTAAAAAAATAATTTTTTAAAAAAGGTCCGTCCATTGAACAGCTGAGAATTTTCATAATGTGAAAACAGAATTTAAAAATATGTATTACTTAATAAGTTATTTGCAAAGAAAAAATTCCCATTGAATAACACTAGCTTCGGCTTCCAGCGGCGGTGAGTGAAGAGGGCCCTTAAGCAAAAAATTTAAAAATATTTATGTCTAAATTTTGAATCCTACTGCAAACTTTTAGCATTCAAACACAAAAGTATTTTATCAAATTTTAAATTATCAATGAAATCTCAAATTAATGCCCAGATATGTTACGTATTATATTTTTAAACTATAATAATGCACAATCAATGGAAAACAAAAAATAAAAATTAGTTAAAAGAAGTACACAAGTGTACAAAATTTAAACAATAAACTGTTTTCTCGTTTTCTTTTTTTTTCTCCACATAACACAGAAGTATAAAATTTGGATAGTAGGTTTTTTAAAATACCATAAATCGAATTTTATATAACTTAAGCATAAGTAATAATTTTTAAACTAAATATCAGTAAATTTTTCTCAAAAGTAAACATTGAAAAAATGAAAAATTTCAGCAATTTTAGAAATGCGTTAGATTAAAAATTAGATTAGATTAGATTAGATTAGATTAGTTAGATTAATAAATTATATTTCTTCATGTACTCAATTTTTCGTTTCTTCTTTTTTCTTCATTTTATCGCGTGTGAATAATTTTTTTTAAAATTTTACATAGAAATATGAAAATCGGATAAGGCGTTCATTATTAAATTATTTATCGACGTTTTTATTATTCTGGTGAAGATCACAGTTTATACAAATTAGTAATTATTATTATTATTTTTTTTCAAAAAGTCCGTTATTAAAGTAAAAGAAAAGTGAACACAGAAAGTAAAACCGTGCATCTTCACTTGTCTATAATGCATCATTAACACAATTTTTCATTAAGTTTTCTTTGCTAAAATTGTTGAAATTTTTAATTTTTTCCAAAGCTTACTTTCGAGAAAAATTAATAATTATTAGTTTAAAATTATTACTTATTCTAAAGTTATGTAAAATTCGATTGATGATATGATAACGAACATGACATCCAAATTTTATGTCCATGTGTTTATTTGTTTAAAAGTTACGCATAAAAGAAGAAATCGGGAAAGCAGGTTTGTTCCTTTAATTTTCAACAGCGGTGTATTTTAAATACGTTTAAAAATATAAAAAATAAAAATTATTATTATTATTTTGTTTTTTTATTTAAATAGATTACGTGAAATTTACTTAATATTTTCATATTTCAAATCATGCGTATGCGAAATTTATTTAAATTATTGATTTTGAGTTTATAAATTTTACATACACATGCAGTGAAATATAACAGTATAAAATGTGGTGAAACATTTTGAAAAATAAATAAATAATTAACTAAAAGTTTATTCTGTAAACAAATAAAAAAATAAAAGTAAAATAAATAAACTTCAAAATTTAAAATATTCAGAAATATTAATATTAACCTTAGCAACTATTTCTTTTTTAATACTTCTCCCTGCTTTTACATTTCTACAGTGTAATGTAAAATGTAATGTCAAATCATGCATGATCAAATCCATTATATATTTCGTTAACGTGGATCAGTTGCAATTAATTTTTGCCGAAACGATATAGTAGTGTAATTATTGAAATACGCAAGCATAAAAAACAATATTTAAAAATTAACAATATTTAAGCATGCGGACTCAACTCAATGAACTAATAAGAAAAAATTACGAAATTTGACTGCTTACATTATTTTATGGAAAACTGTATTTTTAAAAATTGCTTCTTCAATCTTTATAAGCGTCATTTTAAGCATAGAAATACTTTAAAGATTATACAGAATATGAATAATTGTCATAAATTGACTAAAAATCATAAACATAAAAATATAATCAAAATAAGAATTATTATTATTATTATTATTATTAACAAAATATTATACCAAAATAAATAAAAAGTCATTACCAACATACCAACATCGCGACAAAAATTTAAAAGGCATCATGGAAATCCTATACTATAACTGTACTGCCTGCGAAAATATGAAACTGGTTCTTCAACAATGAATTTTATTTTGATACCTTTCTTTGAATGATCTTAGTCTCACTATTGCACATATTAATTTGGTACTAATAATAATTTGGCTTCTGGTAAATTTTAATCAGATGGGGAATTCGATATAACATTTATGAGTTTCAATTTTTAAAATAAGAGCGAAAAATTCGACTGGGTTTCCTAGTTTAGTATACAATGTTAAACTATAATAATAAAAAATAGAATGAAATAAATTTAGGAGTTAGCTGGAAATATTTGTAAAATTAAAAAAAAAAAAAAATCAAATTTAGTTTAAAATTAATGTATGTTATATATATATATAAATTTTAATAAACTAAATTTTTAAGACTTCAATGCATATGCAAAATTTCACAAAAGAGAAAAACTTATCTGTAGGAGCTGTCGCGTATCCAAATGCTAATAACTTAAGAAATGAATACAAAATCAAAATACACTGAGTAAGCAGGCAGAAGGCAGATGCTTCGGACTTTGGATTGCATACGTATACGAACTTCATGTGTAACGGAACTGCAGATGGCCGTTTACTGGTGGGAAAAATTTCTGTTCATTTAGCAAAACACGATTTATTCAATAACACCCGTTCTAATACAGAATTTTCATACTATTCAAAACTTGAACTTTTTAAAAATTGGTATATTGAAGCATTCATAAAACTTTCTTCTATATTTTCCTGCACAGGTGTATGCCGTAAATATTATTTGCTAAAATAATCTATCAAAATTATTTTCCATGGCAAAGGTATAAGATTTTCATCTCAAATAAGTATAACACTAAATATCCAAAAAATAAATTTTATAGTATTCAATACATATATCTTAAGAAATGTAATTTACATAATTAAAAATGTAAAAAATCCATAACTTTGTTTTAAATTATCACAGATTTAGGGTTCACCCTTTCGTTTTAAAAGCATAGACGAACTTTCTCACAAGAATATTGAAAATTTTAATACAATAGCGAAAGCAATGTGCTGTACAAACCGCCCATACTTTTTTAAAATTAAATATTACTAATATAAATTTATATATATATATATATATACATATTTAATTTTCCATGGAAAAGTTAAAAACAATGCTCACTTATGTACATTTATACGAAATTTTGTCCTATTCTGCCATATTAAAAATTCTGAAAATAATGATATGACAGCGCCACCTATTGAACGATTTATTAACAAATATAATCGCCACCGTTTAGGTCACAGTCCAAGTAAGCCAAGTTTGAAAAAATTACGTTTATTAGTTCGTGAGATACAGCATCCATAAAATTTTAAAATTTATTAATTTAATCATATAAAATAAATCAACGCAGGTTCTTATAATTAATATTTTTATATATGAAATTTACATTCTTCACCAAAAGATGCTGAAATACAGATATCTGGAAAATCGCAGAAAGTAATAGCAGCACCATCCGTCGGTGGATATATACCGAAATTGAAGCAGCACATTTTGTCATTATATATATATTACATATACAAGTTTCGATAAATATTCGTATTATAGAAGATGAGGTATAGCCTTCCCTTAAGCTGAAACGAAACGTAGCAGTGTCACCTGTCATTTGATATGTACTCAAGTCAATCAGTAAAGTTTACGTAATATATATTTCACTTACCAATTTTAGAGCGTTTGTAAATCATAGAACATGAGCTATTGCGTTCCCTTGAATGGAATTAAATTGCAGCATACCAATGCCTCCACTTGTCAAATAAGCACGCAAACTGATTCAGCAAAGTTTTATATCATATTAAGTTCACATACCAAGTTTAGTGTATTTATAATTATTTATATTACAAAAACTGAATTTTTACCATTACGTTAACGGGATTAAATTGCAGGAGAGCAGCGCCCCCAGTTGATCAATATACGCACATGAATTAAACCAGCGTAGTTTTACATAATATCTGTTTCACATATTAAGTTTGGTGCATTTGTGCACTGTAGAAGCTGAGATATAATCTCCCCATAAAAGGGGGAATTTACAGCATAGAAGCGACCCCTATCTGGTGATACACTCCAAAGGCTAATGAGCACCAAAGCTGATATTTAGGTCAATACCTAATTAAATATTCCTGATATTTAGCAAATTAGTTTAACGTCTAACTAAACATAAAGTTTGGTTAAATTCCGTCCATTGGTTTGTGAGAATCAGAGTCCACAAAACTTTGATAACACACACACAGATAGACAGACTGGCATTTTCAAAGAATGGTCGAATTGTGTTCTGGACATCTCAAGAGTGTATAAACCTATGGAAAACCGGAGATAAAAAATTCCCAATTATCACACACATTTTTCTTGGTATATACAAAATAAATAAATAAAATAAATTACTTTTTCGTAACTTAATTTATTAACATTTTAAGAAGCAAATAATAATGAATATCTGCAAAAGTAATCTGAATTAATGTGTTTGACAGCAACATTCAACAATATAAAACTTAAATAAAATTATAAATAATTATGATGGTTATAACATATAATTAAAGTTTAAAATTTTGTAATTTTTTCCCTAAAAATCATCTCTATTACATTTCAATAATTATTCTATACTGGCATGCCACCAAAATCTGAAACTGAAAATAAGGAAACAAAACTGAAAAAAAAAAAAAAAAAAAAAAAAAAAAAAAGCATTTTGTCACATTTGTTATAATCACACTGTTACAGAACGTGTGACGACGGTGATACACTTGAACGTTTTTCATAGAACTAGAATTGTACGTTTTATAGATGGTACAAAGCAAACCTTTTCAGAACGTTCTAAGTAATACTATTTTTGAACGTCTAATCAAACTTTCTCTTGACACGAAACACGGTGTTTGAACGACTGTAACCGTTATTAGACGTTCACAGAACGTTCTCGTGCTACTTGGGCTGGCTGTTCTGCCTGTTCTTCGTACCAGGAAAAAATAAAATAATAAATAAAATTTGAAAGACAAGCGAATTAATTTGACCTGTAGGAAAGATATTGTTTAGTTTGAGTTCTGATAAAGACCAAGCTATGTTCAAATCGCTTGTAAAATTCTATAAGAAATCATTGCAATTTTCCATGTGTGAAGAATGGGTAGAAATACTATACATACCTATTACCTTCTTAAGTGCTAAATTTCGAAAGATTCTCCTATTTTACCTTAACTAGGACCTTAATGGGTAGACTTTTTCTAAATTTCAATCATTTATAGGAAACAACGGTGATTTTCCACGTGAAAGGTTTAATTACTAAATTTCGGAAGATTTTCATCTTTTATCTTAATTGGGGCGTAAGAAAAGACATTTGCTAAATTCTAACTTAAATATAAGTTAGAATTTAGCAAATGTCTTTTTTAGAATCTAGAGATATGGTATGGATAAACCAAAGATATATGCAGAGATACGGTGTAAAGCTAAAAAAAATTCAATATTCCCTTTCAATGTCTTATGGTTAAATTTCATTAAAATCTATTTATAGTTAGAATCTAGTACGCATTGCCCTCTGAGGCAATGCTCTATGTCATGAAAAGAACCTATTGTTCAAACGGGATGTGTTTACTGTGTATTTGGGAGTAAATCCGATTAACTGCATTAGGGTCCATAGCCTGAGCGGGAGTGCCCTCTGTGAAGATCTTATGGCATGTTTTTAGCTCTAGTGTCATGGACTCGACGTTGATAGATAAATAAGAGAATCAGTGGTATTTTGCGTTTATATAGAGAAAGATAGATACTATATTGTTCGAATTAATTAGGACAAACATGTTTTTCTTGTCTGAGTTGATATGTGATTACCAGTGATGTCCCGAACCACCTTAAACCGGTTATATTTGCGTAGATGTAGTGTAACGAATCGACCTTGACTATAATTTACTGGTTTGACTGGTTTTAGTGTATCGGTAATTCAGTTGTGAACCTTTCAGTGGGGCAGCCGGTGGTTATAATTTTGCGTTCCGTGTAACACGTGTCACTTTTTCTTGTTCAGAGATGGATATTACTCCGAGAAAGCGTTCTAAAATAATCACCCTTAATGAATACACATGTATGACTGTTAGAAATATAGCTACGGCAGTTGGTGTAGACAAATCAAGTGTTTCAAGAATTTAAAGAACATTTCAAGATTCCGGATCATCGTCTCCAAAAACAGAACGAAAATGTGGGCGCAAACGGAAAACTACTACAAAAACTGATAAAATTCTAATAAGAAATAGCAAAATAATACCAAGAAAGAAAAGCACAGACCTTCGAAGTGATTTATTGGATTATGGTGTTAAATTGAGTTCCTCAACTGTACGGAAAAGGCTTCTGGAAGTTGGCCGTAAGGCAAGAATACCGAAGAAAAACAATTTCTATCTCAGAAAATGATGAAAAAGCGTTTAGTATGGGCCAAAAAATAGCGATCATGGACTGTTATCGACTGGAAGAAGGTGATTTTCAGTGATGAAACACATTTATTTGTGCAGGGATACAAATCAAGTGTTGTTAGTCGAAGTGAAGGTGAAACTCTGCGACCAGATCATGTCCAACAGACTGTAAAACACCCTTCTAAACTGATGTATGCGGGTTTTTTTTTCACAACAAATGGAACTGGAAGCTTAGTTCCTCTTAAAGGCATGACGAATTTTGTCAAATACATAGAAATGTTACGCAGTAGGGTTGTTCCATTCATGGAAACATTTGATGGAACATTTCAACATGACTTGGCCCCTTGTCACAATTCGAAATTCGTCCAGACTTTTGTGCGGGAAAATAAAATAAAAATGCTTGATTGGCCTGGTAATTCACCAGACCTAAATCCCATTGAGAACTTATGGCATATTCTCAAGAATCGTTTAGCTAAGATGAATTGGATTACAACAGAACAAATGATAAAAAGTGCTATACAAGTGTGGTTCCACGATTATGAAGTTAAGAACATGGGCGCTACACTAATGGAGTCAATGCCAAGACCTGTTGAAGAGATCATTTCTGCTAAAGGAGGACATACTTCGTACTAATAAAGAGATTTATCAGTTTACTTAAGGTATATAATGTTTAAAAGCTAATGTCTTAGAAAAAAATTTTTTTTTTTTATTTGTCCCAATTAATTCGAACAGTATAGTAGATAGATTGATTCAAAGGCTTTTCCCCGTTACAGATATTTTATTCGTCTGCATATTAAATACAAGCTATATTTTTAGAAGAGTATTGCCATTCGAGGTTTATGTTTTACAAATAAACTATTTCAAAAATAATTCCTTCGTAGTAAACAATAACTGTTCATATTTTTGAGGCTTATTTATAAAAATAAGAATATAACAAGTGACACTTATTATTATAAAAACGAATCGTTTAAATATAGTGATCAGCAAAGCGGACAAACCCGCTAGTATTTAACCTGTTAGCGCCCAGTGTCCTCATATGAGGACAATGAATAAAATGACATAAATATTTTTTCGTGGTTTCTTGGAATGATTTCCCCTTTTTAGTGACAGTTTATAACGTCACTCTCAATGATCCCTGAAAGGTTTATGTGCCTACTATTAATTATTATTTCATAATTTGGATAGTCATTTTATGATGTTTCATTCGTCGCACATATATTTGCTTTTTGTACAGGTATACCAATTTAAATCAAGTTGAATATTAATATATACTATAATACTTTACTTTCGAGATCTTTGTCAACATATAATACGAAATTAATCAGTTATCTCAAAGTTTTTCTATCTCGAAGTTTTCTCGCTAGAACACTAAACGTCAATAAATGTGGATAGGCTTTAAAATTGAAACTATCAGAAAAATTGTAAAAGTTAATATATTTTACTATCAGTTGTCTATATTAATTTAGAAGTGAAATAATCAGTAATATTTTGCAAAATTAATTCGGGCGTCAACGGGTAAATAAAGCACAATAAAAATTAACTTTAATTTAAAAAATAATAATAATAACTTTCAAATAAAATAAAAAGTTAAATGTATTACAAGAGACGTTTTTTCGAACGATTCATTTATTTTGTAAAACCCTTTTATCAATTTAATACAATAAAGGAAGTAAAGCACAATCAATCATCAAAACGTTCTATTTGTCCGTCAACACAAATCCCACGAAAAACGTAACAGATGAGTGAAACATCACAAAGAAAGATAGTAGAAGCTATTATGTAGCTTAATCATCGACTAAACTTTTTTTTTTTTTTTTTTTTTTTTTTACTTTGAAGAGAAACAGATTCTTTCTCTAATGTATGTAGTTTGTTTCATTTGTAAACTCAAAGCTGAAGAACATAATGTTCAAGTGAGATTTCTTTTAGAGAAAAAAAACTTAAAAACACTAAATGAAAACAAAAATCCTAAAATCGAAGAAAAACGTTACTTGTTAGGATTTACTGATGAGAGTATTATACTAAAATATTAAATACCAGTAAAATATTTAGAGAATTTTCATTACATTAAAATTAAAATTAGCATAATGAAATAATAAAAAAAAAAAAAAAAAAAAAAAAAAAGTCTGTGATTTTGAATATTTTTATCTATTCTTAAAAAAAAAAAAAAGAAAAGAAAAAGAAAAAAATCGGAGAGTAACCGGCTTATATCATTTTTTTTTTTTTTCTAATCTAATGAAAAATAATCTGGTGCGGCACTCACATGACTTTCTCTTGCCCACATATTTAATACTCTAAATACAGATTGGAGATTAAGGAATAAGATAACGAGAACTGTTACATAAACCTACATTAAAAATAATCCAAATTAGGCTTCGAAACATCTATCTGACAAATAATTCTGTGCGAGGGGGACTACCACTCCCCTCAAACACCCGTTTGATTATCGTACCTATATTTATATAGAATTCAAATCTGTTATTCAATTTAAATTTCTTTTAAAATTATATTCTTTTTTTTTTTTTTTTTTTTTTACACGCACCATTTCTTGAAACCTATCCATCTTCATCAAACTTTTCAAGTAATAAAGTTATATCAAATTTGAAATACAAGATTTGAATTACTTGAAATTTGAAATTTTTGCTTTTTAAAAGTTTCACTGATAGAAGACAGAAAAAAATGATCAAACGTTAAAACCTTGATTTCGGAATTCAGGAAACAAGAAAACGTGTAAATATATAAAAACAAAAGATGCGTATTTAATTTAAAAAGTACTTCATTTACTGTATGGGTATGAGGAATTAATTTCAATTCCTGAGTAGTTTTCCTGAACATGGTATAACATTATAGTAAAGAAGTTCCACTAATTATATTTAATGAATACGAATGCTTTCGCCTAATTATTGGCAATCTTGTACTACTTTAAAAAATTATATTCTGGTTCTTTTGTGTAGTCCTATAAATATACTATAAATAATTTGAGAAAAAACAGATTTTTTTTTTGTTGTTGTTGTTGTTGTTGTTGTTAATGAATAAACTATTTAACAGAAAATATTTACAACATTTAATTTTAAATATTATTTAATTTTTGATATAAGAAACATCATTAAAAAAAATAGATGAAAGATATAATTATTTATGCACAAGAATTTACTTATACTACAATTAATTTTTAAAATTTGATATTTACAAGAGTGAATCAAGATTTGAATCCAGATTCACTCTTGTAAAAGTTAGTTTCACGAATTCGTCATATATCACATTTAATGAAAGTTGCATTTCCTTTTTCACTTTATATAAAACAATTACGCAAGATTTGATCGGGTTAACTCCATGGATAGAGTGCTGGGATGTTAAACCAAAGATCCAAGGTTCGAAACCTGGCCTGGCCATATTTAGCTCTTGCAAATTTTAATTTGATTAATCTATAAATCAACTTTAGCAAAGATATTTAATTCATTATTTCTTTTATTTTTATGAATAAAATAAATCACATTTGATATGTTTCTTCATGAGAGTTTTAAAGTATAATTTTCACCATAGTTTTATAAGAGTAATAATTTAAATAAATAAATGAACTATAAATAAAATAAAATAAACAAATATTCTTAAAACTAACAGGATAATTAAAGAAGTGCTCTTTTTTAAGTAAAAGTTTGTTCATCATTTTCATTCGGTTTACGAGAGTAATTGAGAAACCAAGTTCCATTAGGTAATTAAGCATTAAGAAAACAGTCATCAAACCAGCCGAAATCATTCAAACATCTGAAGACATCACAGACCTCTGTTTTTAGAGACTAAATTTAAAAAAAAAAAAAAAAAAACATGTTTTCGAAAGGCACTGTATATTTCAACTAAGAATAAAATGTCGCTTCTCTGCTGGAAACGACCTTGAGATAGTGTTTTGGAACTTTTAAGGACTTATGAACATCGACATTCTAAATGAACGCCGTACATTAATGCTGCCTACTAGTAGTAACTATGGGATGAGAAAAGCTTGCATATAGGATAAAAATCCGATAGTTTTTCCGATCGAAAACATGATCTTACTTCACAACAACGGCCTTCTCATACGCCAAACAGCCAACCGTAAAATTCGATGAAACTTATTAAACAACGCTGGAGCAACCTTCATACAGTTCTGATGTGTCCCTGTGTAACTATTGCATGTTTGTACCATTGAAACAGACACAACAATTTGAGCAATTCGACAACAGCGTTCCTTTTAAGGTATTCGTGCGCAATTGGTTGTAAATCTGTACTGATACGTATAAATAATTTAAGTCCATATTCTTGATTTTTCAGGAGACGAAAAATAAAGTTCAAAAAATTCTGTATTACAACTTCTGTTCAATACAATTTTAACCAGAATATTATCATAATATACAATTTTGTGAATAAACTACACACATTTAATTTTGAAGTTTGTTTATTTTTAACAGATTTAAGTGTATAATATATTATACGTATATAATACACTGCTGGAAAAAAAATCCCAACACCAAGAAAAAATTATTGTACAGTAATGGAATTTCAGCAATACATTTGTCTAGGTAACATATTTAATTGATTAAAGTTTCAAAATCACAGGTAGAGCCATTGGCGAGAAGAGCCATTTCAAATGTGAAATGTTGGTACATTAGTAACCGGTGTAACCGCCAGAATTTTGAATGCAGGCATGCAAACGTGCATGCATTGTGTCGTACAGGTGTCGGATATCAGTTTGTGGGATGGACTTCCATGCCTGTTGCACTTGGGCGGTCAATGCAGGGACGGTTAATGCTGGTTGTGGATGACGCTGGAGTTGTCGTCCAATGACGTCCCATACGTGCTCGATTGGAGAAAGATCTGGTGATCTAGCAGGCCAAGGCATCATGTTGAAACTCTGTAGAGCATGTTGGGTTACAACAGCGGTATAAGCGCGAGCGTTATCCTGTTGGAAAACACCCCCTTGAATGCTGTTCATGAATGGCAGCACAACAGATTGTATCACTAGACTGACATACAAATTTGCAGTCAGGGTGCGTGGGAAAACCACGAGAGTGCTCCTGCTGTCATACGAATTTGCTCCCCAAACCATAACTCCAGGAGTAGGCCCTGTGTGTCTAGGCTGCAGACAGGTCGCTAGCAGGCGTTCACCTGGCCTCCTTCTAACCAACACACGGCTATCACTGCGACCAAGGTAGAACCGGCTTTCATCAGAAAACAGAACAGATCTCCACTCCGTCCTCCAATGAGCTCTAGCTTGACACCACTCACGTCACAAACGGCAGTGGTTTGGAGTCAATGGAATGCACGCTACAGGGCGTTTGGCTCGGAGCTGTCCTTGAAGTAACCAATTTGTAACAGTTCGTTGTGGTGCCAACTGCAGCTCGAATTTCAGCTGCAGACGCAGTACGATTAGCCACAGCCATACGCCGTACACGGCGGTCTTCCCTCTCAGTAGTGCCACGTGGCCACCCGGAACCCGGTCTTCTTGAGGCAGTACCTTTACTTGACCACTGCTGCCAACACTCATGCACAGTGGATACATTCCTGCCAAGTCTTTCTGCAATATCGCGGAAAGAAACCCCACCTTCTCGTAGCCTTACTACACGACCTCGTTCAAACTCAGTGAGCTGTTGATAATGGCTTCTTCGTCTTCTTAGAGGCATCCTTGACTAACATTAACCCACTACGTCAAATCTCAACTGTAAATAACGATCACGAACCTTACAGCGCTTATTTAAAGCAAACCTCATTTGCATGTTCATAGTGTCGCTACTAGCGCCACACTTATGCGCGTAGCTCGAAATTTGAATCGACGTCATCTTTCAGATGTATAAACACGCCTACCAAATTTCGTTTACCTAGCACAGCTCCTTCCTGGTGTTGGGATTTTTTTTTCCATCAGTGTATATACAAACGTGAATGCTAAATTTCTGACTTGATTTTTTTTTTTTTCCAATGGATTTTCTCAAAGACTAAATGATATGGACTTAAATCTTTTATACCAAACGATAGAGAATTTTTTTCTGAGTCCTGACTACGTAACTCAAAATCGACATTTTTGGACTTAAATCCTTTATACTTATCAGTACAGAAATATACCCCCGCTCTTTTCATAAAAACTGTGCTGAAAAACTTCTAATTGGTTTGGATTAAGCAAAATAGGTTATGTCAAAAAGTAGTTCAGCTTTAACGTTTGAATCATGTACCAATAAATAAATAAAGTAAAAAATCTATTCATATTTGTTTTACATTCGTATTAGAAACAAATTTTGCACATTTATCTCTAAAAAAATGTACTATATCGATAAATAAAATTATATATAAAATAGTTTATATATATATATATATGTATTAATTAAGCCTGTTAAGCGGGCTGTGTTTTTAAATTTCATTTCAGCATTTTTTTTTTTCTAAGTAGAATTTAGGTGTAACATATTATTACTTTTCATATTATTACATTTCTAAGAAGAAATATTTCCGTCTGAATTGAAATATCCTGAGAAATAAGAATTAAAGAGTTAAAAATGTGCATACAGATATTTATTAAGACTTTAAGAAAGAATCAAAATTCCTTTTTTTGTGAAGTATTAAATAAATATTTAAATACTTTATACTTCTACTTAAAGTTTGAAAAACTAATTCAATAACGTCATATTCTACTCAAATGACAAAGCAACAAAGACGTTTTTCAATTTCAATGCGGTTGATGCAAAGATAATTTCGACATGACATTTTTAAATTTTAGTTTTAAAGAAAAACATCATTGTGTCTTGGTATATTTTCTCCACCCTTTTCAAGTATCCGAATCCAAAAGTAATTCGTACATCTCATACATATTCAGGACTATAATATGACGTTATTCACGCACTCTACTTCAAATATTTTAAATGCAGAGATTTAATTAACAGGTTGTTATTTACATAACAGAGTTTACATTAGAACCTTTATTTATTTATTTATTTATTTAAACCTGTTTTATTTCTAATTTTGTTAACAAAATTCAAGGAACATTAACAATAATAAAGTTGCATTTGTTTTAGAAAGAGTTGTAATTTCTTAAACTTGATTTAATTTGTAATTATTTAATTGCCTTTTAAAGTATATTTCAGAATTTAAGTGCAATAGATTACTACCTGAGTGATTTTTTTTTTCACTCAAAGAAACAAATGCTCTTAGAAATAGAATAGTGAGAGAAATAAAAATGAAAGTACAATAAAAGTGCATATAAATTATAAATAATACTTTAAACAACAATCAATATTTATATTCTGTAAAAGTAGTAAATAAATATGAAAATCAAATATATTTATGTCTAAACTTTGGAAAAATGGTTAAATATCTGTCACATTTTACTAAAATGACAGAGCAAACAACGGCTGCTTTCACTGCAATGCGTACAGTGCAAAGATAATTGTCACGTGCCATGTATTATTTTGATTTTTGCCTCGGCATAAACTTCCTCCACCCTTTTCTAGTATCTGAATCCCAAAGTAATTCCCCCTCACATGCATATTCTTAAACATAATCTGACGTATATACACACCCTTTTCTTTAAATGTTTAAAATGCTGCATTTTAATTGACATGTAGAAAGTTATTTAAGAGATTTTTACATTAAAATATTTTTTTTTTCTTTTTATTTGAACTTATTTTTAATTTTGTATCAAGAGTAACAATACTTTAAAAATAATAAAACAGAATTTGGTTTAGCAATAGCAGCAGTTTTCTTAAATATGTAAAATTCAGGGATTCATAATTAGAATGGTTTTCTAAGAATAAATAATACCTTTTACCGAAACATGCTAATCATAGCAATCATAGCTTTACAAAATGTTCTTCTTTATCAGTTATGAGTAAAGTATTATTCTACAGAAAATTATTAGCTTATTTAAACGGAAAAATATTTATTAAAACTTAAAAATGGTAGCTAATAGATCTATTTTTATTTGGATTATATATTTATACATTATTTTATGTTCTACCACGGATGTGGATGTAGAACTCAATTTGCACTTTATTCATGTCATTTAAAATAAGCCTATAAATGATTAAAATATTAAATTCGGTGTATTTTTTCCACAAATTTTTAACTTTTAATCTATAACTAAGGGGCATAGATGGGATCGTCTCAGTTCCCCGTCATATATTTATTCTCATAAATTTCTAATTCAAGGCGTCCTGCATTCTTTTTAAGCGTAATGAGGTTTACCAATCACTCAGTACGGTTGATATTCTTCACTCAATATTCTTCAATCCATAAGTTGATATTCTTCACTCACTAGGCTACCACAACTCCGCTTCAATGCATATAACTTATTTTAATTTGTTGTTTAATTTTACTAGGGTCAATTTTATATTTCAGTTTTCATGAACTCCATAGTGCAGGATAATTCATATTGATGTGGAAAGAAAAGAAAGCATATTTATGATTTTAATAATTACCTTATTTCGATAAATCAAATTTTCAAAGAAACTACAATTATTCAATTTTCTATATTCTATTCAATATTGCTATGTATTCTTCTCGAGTGACACAGCAAATATCTATGCGGTGTTCCAGTTTCTGACGCACCCGTGACAGAAGGTCTTTTTTCAATGATTCGAGCACGTCAGCTATCCGCTGCATCTAACGCTCCTATATATACGAGCTGGCGCATCAGGCATTTTGTTGCCTTAGGGTTGCCACATGTACCCAGCGCTTTTCTCTGATAAACAAACGACAAACATTTTTTTTTTTTTTTTTTTTTTTTTTTTTATCGTCTTACGTTACTTTAGAGTAACTTTTTTCATTATATTTCATAATTTTAGCTAAGTAAACTATGATATGGAAGTTTGTTTAGCGATAAACTGCTATAATCATTCAAGAAGTGAATATAAAGTGTTCATAGACCTTCTATTACTGTGTATTTGAGGTTTGGCGGTATTTTGTAAAAAAAAACAGAAACCGCCCTAACAACACATCTTACCTCAGTACATGCATAGGATATCCTCAGAATAAAATGACATCCTGAGAATGTACTGTGAAAAAAAATGTGTTTTTAGGAATATTAATGTTGCTTATTGCTCTTATCTTGGCCGGATTAGCTTCAGATCAAGATTTCTTAAAATCATTAGGGAAGCGATAAGGACGCCAAGCGGGAATGCTGTCCTCTTCGGAGGCAAAAAAATGGCGGTGATGCGCCGGCCTATTATTTTATTTAGGGACTCTAGCTGCATCAATTACTGTAAGTCCTGGAGAAATGAGGGCATGAACACTTTTTTTCTCCATAACTCCATAGAAAAAATTACAAAGGGTTATATTGGAGGATCATGGTGGCTAAAAGGCAATGGGATATCATTTGATCCAGCACGGCCAATCCATGCATTTCTATGCGATTGGTGGTGTAATTTTAATTAACAGTTCCTCTAGCGGTTATTTCATAACCAGAATATTTTTCTCTTTTGCCAGATAAAACTTTTACAGTTGTGGCATCAATACGTTTCGGCTAAATAAATCAAGTACAGAATTGGTACTATGCTATTATTTTTGTCACATATAACATTAAACACCCTGTATTTTCATTCTAGTAATCTCCATAATGCAAGTCTATGCGAAATATTGCCCTTTAATTTCATGTTAAGAAAATCGCAAATTTCGAAAAACTCACAATATTTGCAACTTTGAATGAAATTCTTGGCAGTATGAAAAAAAATGATAATTTAAAACTTGTTGAACATTTTTACGGTGAACATAATCCTAATCATTCACGTTTAAGCAGAATTTTGCCCTATTCTTCCATGTTAAGAAAATTTTAAATTTATAATAACTTACGAAGTTTTCAAAGTATAATGTTCATAATTAAAGCTGTTCAAGTCAACATCGTAAATGATATTTTAAAACTATTCCACTATCTTTACGATGAAAATAATCTTCAAATAAACGTTCAAGTAAAAATCTACAATGTTAAGAATGACATAATTTCCAATAATTTACGAAGTTTTTATATCAGAATGTTGACAACAAATAGAGATCTCACCATTACTGTAAATGATATTTAAAACTGGTTCGACCACTCTACGATAATATTTCTTGAGATATCCTGTTCATAGTCTAACAAACCAAGAGTCTTACATCCTACAGACGGACATCATGCCAATTTTGCTATTTTTGGATTTCTCACAGCTAAAAACAGCTAAAAACATAAAAAAAACAGTAGTCGAAAATTTTACGATTACCTAAGCCCTCCATACCTATATTATGGAGAATTAAAATTTATATATAATGCTAATCAATACACCACAAATTCGAATGTACCTTTTCAATAATAATTCCACAGATGTGACAAAATACGAATTCTTTCTGTTTATAAGTATATTTATAAGATATTTTTAAAATAAAATCTTTATTAATACGCTTACCATGAAACGCGTTAAATCGCATTTCTGCTTTACAAAATTATGCCTTCTTTATGGTCTACATTATGCATGTAATGCTTTCTTTCCAAATCTTGTAAATTTATGTTTAGATATTTTCTTATCTGAATTAAGCATTCATTCATGTTTTAGCTCGAATTTAATATATCTATTAAAACGTATTTTTAAAGAATTGCTTAACAATGAAGTACACCCCTGTTCAAAAGATTAGCAGGATTTATAAACGATCACTTTTTTTTCAAATTAAAAACGTAACTTTCAATGAAATGTTTTCAAACATTGGGAATTGAAAGAACTGAGTCTGACCAATGTTTTTCAGTGAAGAATGGTTTAAGACACCAATTAGGGGACAAATTGAACAAAATTAATAATGTTTGCGATCACCCTGTATCGTTAAGAAAACGAAATGAACAGTAACTTTAGGATATGTTAATATAGACCCAGTTCAATTTGTGGATGAATTTGTGTGACGATAGCATGTTAAATAAGGGAGATAGAAGCATTTATTTTAAAACTCCAAAAAAAAAGAAATATATCAACATGTTTTTTATTTATAATATACAGAGTTTTTAACGAAAATTATTCCCACTTTCAGATGAGTTGGAAAAACACTTTTAAAACAATATACTGCAACCAGAATACAAATATCTTAAATATCTCATGAAATATGAACGTTTTTATGAAAAACGTGTTTACTACGCATGTACAAAAGATAAAACATTTTTTATTGCATAGGTTGAAAAGAACGAGCTAGATTTTAGATATTTTCCAAGAGTTGAAATTTCTTAAGGGGTTTTGCACATGACGCGTAATTAATTTGAAGATCCAATTACTTCAAGCACTTTCCAAAGGTTTCTTTTTGGGGAAAACACCCTATGACCTCACAAATCATAGTAAATAAACAAAACTATATTAGAGTTACAAGCCTATAAGGGATTTTTCACAAAAAAGTACATTTGGAATATGATTGAAATAATTGGATCTTAAAATTAATAACGCGGCGTGGGAAAAACCCCTTAGGAAATTTCAACTCATGGAAAATATCTAAAATCTAGCTCGTTCTCTTTTGTACAATTCTCTTAATTTTTATTCTATTCAAATACATTTTGATAAAAGTTGCCTAATACATCTAGCTATCAACCTATGCAATAGAAAATGTTTTATCTTTCGTACATGTGCAGTAAACAGGTTTTTCATAAAAATGTTCATATTTCATGCGATATTTAGGATATTTGTATTATTCCGATTGCAGTATATTGTTTTAAAAGTGTTTCCCCAACTGATCTGAAAGTGGGAATAATTTTCGTCAAAAACTTTGTATATTGTAAATAAAACACATGTTGATTTTTTTTTTTTTTTTTTTTTTAAATGAATTCTTATATCTCTCTTATTTAACATGCTATCATCACACAAATCCATCGACAAATTGAACTGAGCCTATATTAATATATTCTAAAGTTACAGTTCATTTCGTTTACTTAACGATGCAGGGTGATCACAAACATTATTAATTTTGTTCAATTTTTTACCGGCCCCCTAATTGTTGTCTTAATCCAATCTTCACTGAAAAACAGGAGGAAGATCCAAAGTTTTTAATATGAAAAAAAGTGATCGTTTCCAAATCTTGCTAACCTTTTAAACAGGGGTGTATTAAAACAGATAATTAAGCATTGAAATTTAATTTATTGTTAGAAAACTGTTAAAGACATTTTTTTCTGTAGTTATTACTTAATGTTATTACTATATATTTTGTTATGAATGTAAAAGTTACGAAAAAATAAATAAATAAATCAGAGATGGATAAAAGCCAAAACATGTAATTATTTTTAAATACGTGTCAAGATAATTGAAATACGTACTCAAAATATACTATATGAGTGATGCATATGAATAAGCAAATAGGAAAGTATGTTTTTTTATAACACAATTTCTAAAAAGGATTTTCTCTTTACAGGTAATAGTTCTGAATACGTGGAATAAACGTTTCTATTAAGTTGATTGTCTGCAATATTAAGTTCTGTTTCCCATGAAAAACGTTTTGAGTTTTTTTTTTAACCATTTTGAAATTATAGACGCCTTACAGCACGTATTTCAGTAGCATAAAACAATATTCTATCAAAATCATCTCTATAGAATATACTGTACTATCAATATGTTTCCTTCTCTTTAAAGATATTGTTCTTCAACTGTGAGTGATGTATAATTAGGAAAAGAACTTCAGCATTTTATATTATTGATATTTGATTGGTTCAATTAATTTTCTTTATGACCAGAAATCAAACCAATATTCGTTTAGCTAAAGATCCCAGATTCGAATTCTTACCTAGCATCATTTTGCTCTTGAATATTTTAATTCGACTAATCCCTCAAAAATATTTTGGGAATGATGAAGCTTACAGTTATAATCCAATAAAATAATTTTGTCTTATTTGCATAGTAAGTACTACAAAAATTTGTGCGTGGGTTAAGGCTATTTGAGTCAGCTATGTTGCTAGATCTAGTTGAATGTATTCTCTTGAGGAAGGGTCTTTCTAAGGAATCCCAGCTCATATTCACGCAATTATCGGATGGAACTGCAGAAAACTCTAGGTTGCTAGGTTGCGCTGACCGATGAACGTGACATGATGTCGAACTTGCACCTCTCATTTATAAGCTTTTAAAGTAACATTTATTTGTACAAGTAGGGTGAATAACAGAATGTCAAAGAATCTAAACTTGGATTGAAAATCATTTAAAGGAAGAATGGTCGATTGTTAGATAAAGAGGATAGGGACCTAGACCGTCGTGCTTACATTTGCAAGACTTATGCTTTTTCACCTTTGCATAAAGTCTAAATTATCTGAATAAATAGATTTTAAAATATAAAAAGAAATTAATGTAATACACTATTTTATTTCGTTTTAACTCTTTCTTACCCATATATGGTAAAGATCATGGTACTCGTATATAGAAGCTTCATGTCTTATACATTATATCCACCGGAGAATTTTGCGGTAGGTACTGTTTAACAGTTTAGATTGCATTAAACAAAACAAAGTGATCTAAATTTTTTGTATGCACAAAAGCGTTATGGTGTAAAAAGTATATAACTTTCGTTTACAGGGCAACACAATAGAATTTTATTTTCATTCATTAGTGCTATGTTTGGTAGCGGCTCGAAGTGCATTTCAAGTTCTGTTAGGATTTGTGTCTGTGTGTTTGTGCGTGCTGTTCCAGGTTAAAATATAAATTATAGTACGTATGCAATTTACCGATATTACATTAGACTAATCGAAATTAGTGTAGCAAGTTTCAGAGAGCGGTCGGCAATTTCCAAAAAAAAATATAAATATTTTTTATTTTATTTTAATAACAATCTTAAATGATATAGCTTTAATATTCAAACTGAGGGTAGAGGTAGACAAACTTTAATAACTGTAGCTACAATATTAAAACTTAGGGATGAAATAGGCAACTTTACATAAATATAGCTACAATATTTAAACTGAGTGCTAAGGTAATTAGCATTGAATAAATGCAGCTGCAATATTCAGATTGGATTTGGGTTAGGCAAACTTAAATAAATGTAACTACAATATTCAAACTGAATGTTAGGGTAGGTAGTAACCCCCAAACCCTAAAAAATGATTTTGTCAAAAGACTATTTATAAAACTGTTTCGAACTGTTTACTGTAGACTTATTATTACAGTTTATTGCAATGATAAGTCTAAATAAATAATATGACTAAAATGCTAGTAACTAAAGCACGTTAAGAGTCCGAGAGCCAAAACAGATTATTTATATTTGATCGATTTTGAACTTAAGCTTGAACATAAACTTTATTTCAGAAAATATTTAACTGCTTTAATAAACATTAGTTCCTAAAACAAAACTATAGATTAAAAGACAAGATAATAATAAAGGTTTAAATAGTTTTTTTTTTTTTTTTTTTTTTTTTTTAATGCTTAAACAGACAATAATTTTTATGTTTGTTAGTAATATTTATGATGTATTTTCACGAAAATATTTCATTTTTAATAAAAACCAACTTTTAAATTCGCTTTAAGTGTTAAGCATATTTTGTATGATAAACAAAAATGAACAAAATAAAATAGTAAACAGAAGACATCGTATTAAATTTCAAATAAATTTATACCTGTAACATTAAAATTACTTAATATTTAATGTCAAATGAAAAACGAAAAATTAGTTATGTGATTAAAATTTACATTACGAACATTTTGTGAGAAAATAATAATATAGACAACCTCAAAGTGTTGATATAAACTAATCCGCGATTATAATGAAATGCTCGCCCTCTGGTAGGCTAAGGTTAAATTATCATACCACTGATAGCTTTCACGCTGAAACAATGATAGAACAACAAGAAAGAACAATAATAAATGCACGTGGCTATTATAATTTACTAACAACTGCAGTTGAGAAAGTGCCATCTATCGATCATTACAAACGCAGATTAAAAATTGTTTGATAAGAATACTTTTTATGCTTAAAATTTATTCAAGCTTGTTTCTGCTATGTATCTAAGTGCAATTTTTTTTTTTTTTTTTTTTTTTTTTTTTTTTTTTTAATAGCAGAAGCTTATATAACAAGTGTAGTGTTAGAAAAGTAATAGAGTTTCAATGGTAATAATCCTGTAATTAAATATATAATTTAATTTTTTTTATCTTATTTATCCAAATATGTGTTTAGGATAATATGTGTCAAGCATTTTTAATATTAAGGAATCTTAAAATTGAATTAAAACAAATTACATTAAGCTCAAACAATTCTTATTATATTTTCACAATATTATTGTATTTTTATTTTTTTAACGAAAATGGATTCATAAGAACAAACGTTATATTAAATTTGTAAAACAATCGTTTAATTTTTATTTGTCTTTCTCAAAACATTCCTATTAATTCCTTTTTTCTATATTCAATAGAAAAATGTATTAGATTCTCAAAATGTTTCGAAAAAAAAAAAAAATGGGCTTTTGACCTCATGAATTTGCATGTGAAACAACGAGATAAAACTCATATTCAGTAAGAAAAACAAGAAAATCAATTAACACTTAAACAAAAAATAGAAAAAGAAAATAGAAAAATAGAAAAATGCATGCTAAACACAAATCATAGTCAAAATTGTGAAAAAAAAAAGAAAATAATTTGACATCGGTAAAAAAAATGCGCGAAAAATAACTAAATCAATTGCAGGCAAGAGTCGGAAGGTCGTTTGTAAAATAAAAGTCGTAGTACGACAGGGCTTGTGGCTTATTGTCCTCTACACACATATACATATAATTTAAAGTCTTATCACAAGAAATACTTGCTTAAAATATTCAACAAATGCCAAAAAATTATTTGCAAACACACTAAGTTTAAACCAATTTTGTTTTAGCCTAACATCAATACATTGCAGATAATTTCTAACGAAAAATCATAAACTTCAATGTAGTATAAATTTTAATAGACAAACAAGCTCATAAAGTTAAATATTGTTTCCACACTCTCCGACTATTAGAATAAAGATTATTTATATAAAAAAATATATAAAATTTAAATAATCATTAAATTTAACATTAAATTGATTAAATAAATCATTAATTAGCATTTTTCACTGAGTTTTAAAAATAAAATTCTAAAATAGAGATAAAATCTCGAAAATTGTATTTAAATGTTTTTGAATGCAAGGAATCGACTGAAAATATTTTTTTTATGTTTAAAATTATCAAAGTTGGACAATACTTAGGAGGGTAAATAAGAAAAGCAAAATTTTTAAAATAGAGATAGGGTCTTAAAAAATAGTATAATTAGGTTTCTGGGTGTGAGGAATCGATCGTGGATACTTTCGTAAGTGTAAAACTATTAGGGGTAGCAGAAAGCGGGGTACAAGGGCAAAAATGGGGAAATGGAGGTAGTGCATTAAAAACTGGTATTATTAATTTTTGTAAGCCGTGAAATCAATTGCAGATATTTTCGAATGCGTATATATGAGGGGGCAGGGAGGAGAATAAATTTTAAAATAGATATAGAGTCTTGGAAATGGGTATTAAATTTCTGAATGTGAAAAATCGAGTGCAAATACTTTAGAAAATAAATGATTAGTAGGCGTCGTACGCGAGTAGCTCACAGGAGTATGCGCAGCCGCAGACAGTGGGGACCAGATTGATTATTTCACTGATGAGAAAAAAAAAGTTGATTTCTTTTAGTTAAGAGAGTTGAACCTATACGGACGTGCGCAGCGCTACTGAAGGCAGTGGGGACCCGAAGCGAATTTTTTCCCGATCATTTAAGATATTCTTTTTAATTAATTTTAATTTTTTCTGACTTATAAATAGCAGTATTTAAAAAAAAAATAACGGGATTTTGAACTATTTTCAGTAACATTTGAGGATTTTTAGGAAATGTCAGTTATTTTATCTGTATATTTGTATAAGCAAAATTTTGGAAGTTTTAATAGATCCCATGCATAGGATGTGCTACAAATATTATGCTTGTTGAAATTCTATATTGTTTGGTGCTGATTTGATAATGATGTTTATTGGCTAATATTTGATATAACTATTTTGACACTCGTATTTTTCGTATTTCTATGTTAAATAAATATCTGTTATGGAATTCCATCAAAATTTACATGTAAAGTACTTATTATGGAAAATTGAGTCTATTAATTTTGCTACATATTAACAGGAAAATTATTTTGCAATATTACCTTTTTTATATTAAGATTGACAGCTCAATCTCAGACATCTAAATTAGAGTTTCGTAAGGCTCCTTGAGTCATACAATCAGACGCAATTGCCTTTAAATGTATCCACTAACCTGAATGCTGCGCTCAGAGGTCTCTGTGTGACTTTTCTTTGAATCCTGTGCAGAGCCTGATTAAGGGGGAAGCACACATTATCTCCGCTCTCACAGGAATATTTTTACAATTATTTTTTACTTCATGTATAGAAATTCCACGCTTTGACGAGGAAATATTTTTTCTAAAAAATGAACGGTGTAAAACAATCCAATTTACTCACCGTTATTAGACACCAGAATTCTTTTAAAATAATTTTTAATGAGAATTTTCTGTTTATTATAGGAGGAAAGTATTTGTTAAAAAATAACGGTGTGAGTATAAATAATGTGTGCTTCCCCCTTAATCAGGCTCTGATCCTGTGGCGTAAACTTTACGGGCTTACCATCGCAGCCAATTGACTTCTGAGGCTTCTGAGACTACTAATGGGACTAGTATTTGAATGAATCCGGGACTATTGGTTGAGTTATTCCTCATATTAGTTGCTACAGAAGGAATTCACAACAAACTTTATATCATATTACAATTGTGCATATTTATACCCATATCATTTTTCTATATATTGTGTTAGCAATTGTGGTACTATTGATGATTACAAATAATTTGCTTTGTAACTCTATATATTAGCTTCCGTTATGTTAAATGCTTCAAGTTTAAATTTACTATTGTGAGAAATTTTTGATCATTCAATTTTGACTGCAATCGAATGAAATGATTCTATGGTATGTTCTTTTTATAAAATTTAATTATTTTTGTATTATTTTATAAATATTCAGTTCTACCTAAATTTCTATTTCGTAGAGATTAGCGGAGTTTATTCTTAATTCGGATAAAAGAGATTGTTACAAGACTTTGTTATTGAAATACCATTGAATGTATATTAAAAACTTTTAGTGGATTCATCTTATTACTATGTATTTAAAGCAATATAAAAGAAAATGTAGATAAAACGTTTTACATTATTTATTAATAATTCAGTTAATCAGGGAATATTTAGAGAAAAGTGAGTTATGCAATGAATAATAAGTAGTTTAAAATGATGTGAAGTTAAAAAATAATAAGTAGAAGAAAAATGGAATTGTATTGTTTCTCAGTCACAAAAATAACAAATTATTGATGCGATTTAACGGTATATAAATTAAAAAAAGTCTACTACTCCGCATATATATTCTAAATGTAAATGAATTTGTTAAATTTTATAAATATTTAAAATACATTAGTCCACCGCGTCTAACACAAAAAGTATATTTGTTAGTATTCGTTGCAATAACCAGTGCAATAATCTTGCCTTTATTCAGCACCGCTTTTCTTGAAAAAAAAAATTATATATATATATATATATATATATATATATATAAATGCAGAAATATATAAACAAATGAATGAAATTAAATGTAGAAATATATAAACAAATGAATGAAATTATACCCCAAAAAACACTGAGATCTTCATCAGGGAGGCCCCACAGTGTAGGTGTGAACGAGAAGTATCTGAAAGGACAGTAGCTATAAGCTAATAACTATCCTTAGCCCCCAACGGGTCCCGTCGGCCGAAGATAGTTTGTGTTCCATATGAAGGGCTGTATTTTTATTTCATTTTATACTTTCTTGTTTACCTTCAGTAATTCTCTTTTGTATTGTATTTTTTTTTTTAATGAATTGATGTAATTTTGTAACTTTTACAATTTGATAATTTTATAAAATATTTTTAGTAGTTTTATACATTATATGTATGTTTGATTTCTCTTCAGTTATTGGTGGTTTTCTGTTTGGTGAGAAGTTGGGGGCTAAGGATAGTTATTAGCTTATAGCTACTGTCTTTTCAGAAACTTCTCGTTCACCCCTACACTGAGGGTTCTCCCTGATGAAGATCTCAGTGTTTTTGGGGGTATAATTTCATTCATTTGTTTATATATATCTACATTTAATTTCATTCATTTGTTTATATATTTCTGCATTTATATATTACTACATCTTAGTTTTGCATTTCCTTTCGCTGCAATCTTGCGCATTGGTTTGTAATTCTCTTATTGGTTTTTCTAATCTGTAAAACTTATATATTTATGAATTTTCCTGTCAATTGTTTGCTATATATATATAAAAATGTTTATCGCAAAAGATGAAAAAAAAAATTGGAGAATAACGGAGAACGTTTTAAAAATCCATATAGAAAATTCAAATGTACATATTTTAAATAAATCAGCTCAATATTACAGGAACACTTTACAATGTATTTTGTTTTAACATTCAACTTCATTGTTTAAATTATTATAACAGAAAAGGAGTGTTTATTTCAAAATATGTAAGTGGTGTGTTTAGTGCTTTCCTTATTTTTACTGCGTAAGACATTTCTATGAAATATTTTTTTTTTGCTGAAATTCTAAGAATTCATGAAACCAAATTCCACAAAACTCTTTCTCAAATTAACAAATGGTATCTTGTGAAGGACATATTTAAAATAAAGCTTAATAGCAAATATTTATTAGTTCCCGCTAAAGCAGATAATTACTAATATCTAAATGTTTTAAATATTTCCATCACTTAAAATGCAATTAAAATAGGGATTTAATTTAATTGTTTCTACTTTAGTTACAAGAAAATATTTTGAAATAAAGTACGTTTATCAAGAATTTAAATTTAGAACAAAAACAAGTTGAAAATGATCTTATTTTTAATGAAATTGTTAAGAAGTAATACAATAATTTGCAATTGTCTTAAGATATTTGATTTCAAAGAAAAATAAAAAATTCAAATCTGTCTAAATTTGTATTAGTTTTGAGGTATAAACATAAGCAAAAGTTGCTACAAACGAACTTTATTTAATTATGATTTCATAGAAAATTGGCTTAATGTTTGTTTTACTAGGACATTGGGGTCACATTAATAAAAATTCAAACTTTTTATTTTACTTTTAGCGCTGTAACTGGTTTAAATTAATCACATTTATAAAGAGGATATATTATTTAATATATATATATATATATATATATATTTTAAGTTTCTATTAATATATGTTGTTTTCTCAAGTGCCAAAGCATATTCACAGAAAGGAAGGAATTACTATTTATATGTTGTTTTGTTTTGTAATTTAAAAGAAGCAATATTTAACAGATTTTGTTCTTTATTTAAATGTTCTATAGTTTTTTTAACTGTTTAGCTTTTGACATTTCTTAATCAAAAAGAAATCTACTCTCCGCCACGCAGTGGCGTATCGTGAATGACGTTTAGGGCATGCTGCACACGAGTATTTAGAAACAGTACATTAAAACTGATACTTAAGTATCTTATTGGCTAATTCGCTTGTTTCGAGAAACAACGTAGATATTACATTTAAATAGCCAATCAAATGAACGAGCTTTCCATGATAACGAGCTGTTCCTAGCCACCAGTATGGAGCATACCCAAAACGTCACTCACGATACGCCACTGCCGCCACGCTAGAAACATTAAGGAAAAACAAATGAAATTTCAATGCAGAAAAGTAAACTATCGAAACACTACTAGTGTTTACTATGTTGAAAAACTTCTTGAGCTTTTCATCTACCTGTATTTCAGCATCACGACCTCGAAAACCAATTTTTTTTTTTTTTTTTTCATAGCCCATGCGCATACCCTCAACAGATAGCATACCAATTTTCTATCGATCGCAATTACGAAGCTCGAGTACACTCGATTTGAAGCGTGAACTTTGCTGCTTAACTTCTACTTATTGTTAAGTTTGACGAGCCTAGAGGTCACACGTTTGCATCGATGTAGCTAAAAATGTGCATGTATATTCCTCTTAACATATATAAGTGCCTTTCGCAAAGAAAGAAAAAATACAGGGTAGCTATTTTGAATTTAATGATGATTACAACAAATATTTCGTGAAATCACCGTGTAATAGTATTCTTTCAGAATGAATTTCAAATTCTGAAGCATTAAAACGATTTAGAGTGTAATAATTATCTCTCTCTCTCTCTCTCTTTTTCTCTCTGTATATATATATATATATATATATATATATATATATATACAGTCGGTAACAAAAGTGTCCGAACACTAGAAAAAATTCCTATGTAAAAAATTTACAGTTCATACGGTTTTGTTAAATAAATCCTTGTCGAATCCTGTTATTAGTCAGTGTATGAACATGATTCGATAAGGATTTATTTAACAAAACCGTATGAAGTGTACTTTTTTTACATAGCAATTTTTGCTAGTTTTCGGACACTTTTGTTACCGACTGTATATATTACAAAAGTGAACTGAAATATTTTAATTAGAAACAATTTTATATTAAAATTTTTTAATATTTATAAGAAACACGTTTATGAATAAGAAAAATATTTCATTAAAAATAGCTTAAACTGACAGGACAGTGATTTAATCGCCAGTTTCATTTAAAATTAAATGCTTAATATGTGTATATTAAGATTTTTTAAAAAGTACTGAGGAAGATAATAAAACAGCAATTCGCTACAAAAAAAAAAAAAAAAAATCGATGGAAAAAATATATTATTATATTGTATAAGTAGAGTATTGTTAACTTGATAAATTCCAACTATGAAAACATTAGTGTTGGAACCCTTTGGAACCCTTTTAATAAATTCTTTTTTACTATTTTTATGGTGATAAATGTATGCATGTGTCTGTGTGAGTTAGCCCGATATCAACTACACTGCATTTGATTGAGTTCATTTGCTTAATTTAGTACGTGTTGTAAAATTTTCCGGAATCTAAACTATGATATTTTTTTTATAATCAAGTAGCATAGAAAAAGTGGAAAATTATTTAGTCTAAATTCTAATGCAATCGACTATCACAATAAAAGAATTTTTAGTATCCTTATATGCAAAAATATATGTGCCAGTTGTTTAAGTAAGATAATGGAAATTTTTAAATTCATAAATAGTTTACTAATAATAAGCTCAACAGTAATATGATTTTATAGTTTATATTCACCTTTAAAAATAACATAAATATCAGTTAGTTACTTCAAAAAAATCTTTTTTTACTTTCCGAACACTATAGTGAGGAAAGTATTGTAATCATGTCAAAAATCCGAATTTGAGATTTTGATGTTTCTATACGTTTCGAGGTCCCTGAGTAAATTTCCACTATTTTTCCGATGATGTATGTATGTATGCGTGTATGTCTGTGATTGAACACGCTAGCGTCTAAACGCTTTGTTCCAATAAGCTGAAAGTTGGTACGCATATTGTAAGCCACCAAAGTACGAACCCTATTGATTTTGGTGAATCTAGTGCTTATAGATTTTTACAGGGACACCAGGAAAATTATGGCCTATGGGGCCAAATTCTTAAAAGTGCGATAGCATCCAAACACTTTATTAATCTGAGTAAAAAATTTGTACACATGTTATAGGTCACAGTTGCACGAACTGTGTAGATTTTGGTGAATTTAGCACTTACAGTTTTTTTACAAGGGCACAGAGAAAAATTCTTTATCATTATAAAATATGGGTCCAAATTTTTAAAAATGTGATAGCGTCTAAACGCCTTATTATTCTGAGCAAAAAATTTGTACACATGTTATAGGTCACAGTTGCACCAACTGTATAGATTTTGGTGAATTTAGCTCTTACAGTTTTTTTACAGGGACACAAAGAAAAATTCTTATCATTATGGCCTATGGGACCAAATTTATAAAAGTACGATAGCATCTAAACGCCTTATTCAATTGAGCTGAAAATTTATATTAATATTATAAATCACTGATGCACTAAATGTAAGCATTTTGATGAATCTAGCATTTATAGGTTTTTACAGGGACACAGCGAAAAGTTCTTTATCATTATGATCTAATGGGCTCAAAGTTCAGTAGCGTTAAATAAAACATCGTGTAATATGTGAAGAAAAATACTCAAGCACTCTATTATGGTTTTCTCTCTTTTGTTTGTTTAACAATTCCTCCTTCTTTACTTTATCTACAAAAGTGTTAATTACTCAATGTTCGGGAAGTCGAGTGGTGTCACTCCAGATTTTTTTTTTTTTTTTTTTTTAAATACTTTATCTTTTATATCAATATATTAACATCTGTATCAAATAGCAATTTACTTGTTTAAAATATGAAATACGTATAAAGTCCACATACAACGGAAAAATTGCATTTTAAAAACGTATTTTATTTATTTATTTATTTATTGTACTTAAAACTAACTAAAAATATTGATTGTTCCTGAAAATTGCAATATGATGACTGATTATAGATTTCACATTAAACTTAGAAAATGAATATTTTTTATGTAAAATAACTTAAAAATACATGGATTTTAAATTGCAATTTATCATTTAAAAACAGTTTTCTTTCGTTTTCTTTTTTTTTTTTTTTTTTTTTTTTTTAATTTAAATAATGCAGATAAGAAATTTTAAAACTTTTCTTTTTTTAACTTACGAATGTGAAAATTCAAAGTAAATACACACCTACGTCTAATAAAAAGTTTTAACATCTTTTCTTTATGATTTTTCATTTAAGCACGTAATCTCAGTAGATATTTACTAAAAACTTCTTTTCAATTTCAAACTTTTTTTAATTATTCATGTTTTTTATAATTGTTTCACTGTTTGTACTGACTTGAAACTTTCGTTCCTTAAAGGAAGTAATTATGCAATTATAAATACTTTATTAATTCTTCTAGAAAATTATTAGAAAACCGTACAATGAATTTATTTGAAGCATAGTTAGAAATTAAATATGCACAAGTATTAATTTCATATTTTCAAGTTATTTGAATCGTCCCAAAGGATTTGAAAATTTAACGAAAGTCATTAAATGCTAATTCATGAAATGTATGCATACTTAATATTGCTAAATTAGGACTAACTTTATAATTTTGACATAATGTTAAATTTACTCTATTATTTCCATTTACTTAAAATATGCGTATGATTTAACTTTTAGTAAAAGACCTTTTTTTGAAATGTATTAAGATAATTTCACAATTTTTTTCATAAATGTCGTTTTTTTTTTTTTTTTTTTTTTTTTTTTTTTTTTTAAATACCTAATTGAAAATTTTAATAAACTCTTTTTCCTTTTTAACATAATCGTTTAATGGAAGCTAAAAAAAAAGCAAAGCCTAGAATGACTCTACTCGACTTTCCGAACGATAGAAAATGTAATGTAAGGGAAGTCGTTAAATAAACCAAAGAGAAAATTACAATAGGATGTTTCAGTATTTTTCTCCATAAAGTTTGTTTAATTTAACTCTATTGTAATTCAAATAATTTAAGCCTATAGATCATAATGATAAAGAATTTTTAGTTGTGTCCTTGTAAAAATCTATAAATGCTAGATTCCCTAAAGTCCACACACTTCGTACGGCAGTGACCTTAAACATATACATCAATTTTCAGCTATATCGAATAAGACGCTATCACAACTTTCAAAAATTTCAGCCCATAAACCATAATGATAAAGAATTTTTCGTTGTGTCCCTATAAAAATAAATAAGTCCTAGAGTTAGAAAAACTACAAAGTTCGTACGAGGGTGATTTGAAACATGCATATAAGTTTTCAGCTCAATCACGTAAGGGATTTAAATACTATTTCACTTTAAATAACTTCAGCCTATAGGCCATAATGAGAAATAATTTTTCATTTTGTTCCTTTAAAAATCTATAAGTGCTAAAATCCACACTGTTCGAGCGACTGTGTGATCTATAACATGTATATCATTTTTTAGCTCAATCGGATAAGGCATTTAGACTCTATCGCACTTTTAAAAATCTGTGCACATAAGCCATAAAAATAAAGAATTTTTCGTTGTGTCAGTGTAAAAAACTATAAGTGCTAGATTCTCTAAAATTCATACAGTTCGTTTGACGGTGACCTATAACACGTAAATAAATTTTCAGTTTATTTGAAAAAGTCGTTTATACGCTGTCACTATTTAAATAATTTGAGCCCATAGCCCATTATGATAAAAAAATTCTTTATGTCCCTGTAAACTTATAATTGCTAGAGTCACCAAAATATATACAATTTGGGCTATGGTAACCTATAACAGGTATAAGTTTTCAGCACATTCGGGTAAGGCATTTAGATGCCATAGCACTTTCAATAATTTCAGCGCATGGCCATAATGATAAAAAAAAATTTTGTTGCGTCCCTGTAAAAATATATATATATATATATATATATATATAAGTGGTAAATTCACCAAAATTTATGCATTTTATGTGACAATGACATATAATATATGTATAATTTTTCCGTTTATTTGAATAAGGCCTTTAGACACTCTTTCGCTTTAAATAATTTGATCCCAAAGACCATAAGGACAAAGATGTTTTCCTTGTGTCCCTGTAAAAAACTATAAGTGAAAAATTCCCTGAAATCAATAGTGCTCGTTCTACGGTGACTTACAACATATGTTCCAATTTTCAGCTCATTTAGACAAAGCGTGTAGACGCTGACGTGTTTACTCACACACAAACACACATCAATGTAGAAATAATAAACATGAACTCACGGGACCTCGAAATATATAGATACACCAAAATCTCAATGTCAAAATCTTGGCATGATTACAATACTTTCCTTGCATAGTATGTTCGGAAAGCAATAATGGAGCATTTTTTAAACTTTTGTTGTGTTACAATCCCCGTTGCTTTTTGCGTTATATGTTAGCATTCAGTCTGAGAGATGAAATTTTTTTATATACTGAAATTTAATTGGCTCAACAAAATTTTCTTTAAATATGGGTTAATAAAATATTTTCTTGAAACAGCAAAACAAATTTTAATTATCTTTTTTTTTTGGGGGGGGGGAGGAGGTAGAAGGGGTATTAACACAAAACTTTGCATTTCGAATAAAAATTGGGATTTAACAAACTTATGCTTTTTACTTCTAATAAACGGCAAGCTGTTAAAGCAAGCTGAATATCTTTAGTAAAATATGTTAAGCTTTTTGTCAATACGATTTCTGAGAGCAGATAAACACATTCAGTATTGTTGTGGTTTGTTATAACAACATATTACACTTCTGTATGATTATAATGCATTTTATTAGATAATTCTTTTATTATTAGTATTGTGGGTGTTAGATGTTATTTTGGTTTACTTCTACTCGATAGAATGATAAAAATATATCCGAATTTCATTAGTGCCTAACACATACTAAGTATAAAATTAATCAACACAGATCTTTATAATAACTCTTTCAGAAATCAAACGTAGTGCAATTCCGTACAGCAGAAAATTCACTATCGAGTATTCCACAAAAAATAACTTTCGTATAATTATACTCTTAAATGTCGAGCCTTGTTGGCAGAGATACAACAAATCTTACGAAAAGCGCGACATAATGCTAATACCTCTCAACATAGTTTTGTACCTGAAAAATTTGTTTTACATAAAAATCCGAAGGTTTGTTTGTGAAGAAATTATAAAGGGGCATTTTAATATTCTTTAAAGAAGTTAAATCTTGGCCTTTCAAAGAGTTTTAGAGTGACACATTAGGTGAAAATGTAAAAGGTCCAGGTCTCGCGAATATTATGAGTGACAGAAAAATTCCAGCCACACTGCAGTCATACATACCAACATACACAGTCATGCTTGAACCATAGAGAGTCATTGCTTCATATTCTTTGCAATGTAAGCTGACATGCTGGAATACATAATTTGAGCAATGGCCAGTTATGGTTTCTTTTTTCTTTTTCTTCCCCTTCAAAAAACTGCCATTTGGAAACAGTATTTTTCCGAATTTATATTTTGATTTGGTAGTAAAAGTTCGTAATGAACAATTCCTTTGTAGTAAATTCATAGGCAAAGCACTACTTTTTTACGATGCAATGTCCGTCGCATAGTTATTTGGTAATGTTCATTTGTCTTATGCTATGGTTTTGTCCTTGTAATATTATTTTTTCACTTTGTATTGCCTTAATGTATCATTTGTGGGGTACCAGCACATCATAACGGATTACACACCCATTCTTCTTCAAGTGATCAAACTGTATTTTTGAAATATTTAGTCTGTGTTATAATTTCTAGATTGCGTAGTGTGCGTTTTCAGATATATTTTATTTTATGACGTTTTCTTTATCAAATGATAGCAATCTAAAATGGAAATCAACTGCAAGGTTGAAATTTTTATGCTTAAACTTCACAAATCCTCTTCAAACTGTGTCATCTGCAAAAAAAAAAAAAAAAAAAAAAAAAAAAAAAAAAAAACTTTATCCATAAATTCCATAAATTTTACTAGCAACATTTCTAGCAACATTTTTATCTTTATTGAAATAAAAATGCATAATATGGAGAAAATGAACTTTTCTATTTTACATTCTTAGGATTAAACTAAAACAAAAATTATGCCACGGCATGAGCGTGAATTATATTGAGCAAGCAGAAAAATCAGAACCTTTATATGTACATCCTTCAATCTCATTTCCCATCCGTAGCAACAAAATAACTAGATGAAACCGCGCTTCACTTTTAAAAACCGTAGGTGTATATTCCAGTTTACCCAATATAGTAAGATACAATTAAGAATTTTCATGGAATATTTTTTTTCATAAAATTAGTCTTCGGATATTTTGCCCGTTATCCGTTAGTATTCGGAGTTTAGACTGAAAAAATGTATGTAAAAATACAACAACTTCTTAAGATAAACGCAGCAGAGATTGCTATAAATTTTTACAGCTAGTACAGTAAAAACAGTTAAGTCTGGTGTATTTTACATTGTTCTGCAAATCATTGGCAAATCTTTTTTAAATCATATAACGTGATTTATTAACCAATCAGCATCAAACTTAATTTATTTGTGGGTTTTACGTCGCACAAGTGTTACGTTATGGACGACTTACGACTATCTGGAAATCGCCGCTCAGAGTGGTCCAAAGACACGCGTCGAAATTTTCATATTCCACGGAAGAAATGTTTTTCCAACTTTGGTAAACCCAAAGATATTATAAGGGATAGGAACATAGAGGACATTGGCGCTTCGTCGGATTTGACGTGCACCAGCCTCACTAACGCCAAAGAAACTCTTCGACCAGCTCGAGTATCGAACCCGCAAATTCCAATTATGCATTCAGCGCTCCACCGACTAGGCTACAGCGGTCCATCGTCTCGATACCCATAAATACATTAAAAACCGGGCAGTCGAACCATATTAAGATTCTAATGTTCTTTTTGCATTCATATAGCTGCAAATAATTATTAAAAAGTAACTGTTCCGATTTATTTGAAGTGCACTAAAATATTGCTTTCAAAGAATGATGTAAATAAACCTAGCTTTCAAAAACTGCTTTTATGCAGCTTTCACCATTATTATTTTCTTTCGTCTTATGAAAGATCATGCTTAATTATTTCGACCAACTGCAATTATTAGGATATTATTAATTTTAATTGTTGAGAAAATTTATATTCATCATTAAAGTACGTATTCTAAGTATAAACTTGTACATAGACATAAAAAAAAAAAAAAAAAAAAAAAAAAAAAAAATCAGTGGAAATTAAATGCATGTTTTTTTTTTTTTTTTTTTTTTTTTTTTCCGTAATTACATGTTAGCATGTTAGTTTAGTAAAAATTATCGCTATTTCTAAAAAGAGGAAATTTATTACCATTTCTCACAATATGTGACACAAGGTGACTCTTTTTTATGTAACAACCAATATTTCCGTAACTTTGAAATTTAAATTTTTATCCTTAAAATTTAATTGCATTTCCTCAAATTTAGGAAAATGTTAAAGTAATTCTCCCCAGCGAGACATTAGAGATAAACGAATAATACTTAAAATTCATTTCTAGCATTATGCAACTTTTAAATAATCAGACGTCGCGTTTAAAATACTTTTAAAGAAAGCTTAGATGTACTTTAAATTGAGTTTTAAAGCAAATCTTTATTGTAAGTTTTAGAAAACGCAAAATGAATGAATTTGAATAAAGCGTTAATAATACATTGTAATTTATTCAGTATAATATTCATAGATATTTGTTTTCTTAAGTGTTGTTTAAAAATATAAATTCATTTTTAGTTTTGCTTTTTATTGTGTATTTCTCTCAGGTCTCATAGCTTTTCTAAAATTTTAAATAAGTTTTATTAGATTGTGACTACTATCTACAAATAGAAATTTTTCATAAATGTTTTAATGCTAAAATGTTATGTAAAAAAGTATCATTTTAAAATAGTGGAGATAATACAGAGGCTGTTCGCACATTTTTTAGACGATTTTGATGGAGTGTACTGGAGCAATTTCTCTCATATTTCGTGTTTTATTTGTTCAGTTTGATAGCCCTTGTTCTTAACTAACATTCTACATCATAATTTCTATGATAATAATGCTTTTTATAATATCGGAAGAGGTATATTTTTCTACTCCTCTTGAACGGCTTTCCAGAGTCCACAAAGCGTTGTAGGTCGGTGTTTGGATAATGTTGATTTTAAGAGTCGAAAAACACAAAAATCCAACAGTGATACATCAGAAGATTTAGCAGGAATGTCAGTGAAGGGTATGGTTTTAATTCCCGTTTTTTGTTCCATTTTTTTTTAGAAAAGCAATTGCGGATTGCGATGTGTGGCTGCTTGTTTTGTCTTGATACAGTTCAACGGATTGATAGCATTGTGGATAAAGATTTGGATTTTCATTTTTAAAAATTGGAATTCAAATATGTTCTTGAGAGTATTTAGAGTTGATTTTTACATTTTTGTCACATTTTTTTGCTTTTATCTTGCGCTTGTATGAAAAGACCAGTGGCAATCATAAATCCTTTAGAAAAACTCTCTTTTGATGCTTTGAGCCATGTAGCAATTTTTTTTCTCCACTTTTGTGATAATAAATTGACCTTTTTTTATTGCAACCACTTAAATAGACCCAAGATTCATCTGTTGTTGCAAAATTTTTCCATTTTTCTCCTGATAAATGCTTTTCATAACGATTTCACTAAAAACAATCTTTGGAAAGAGTGGAAAGCTATCCTTCCATCCACTGCCATTTTAAAAGCGCATTTTTGCATCCAAACAAAAATTATAAATATCATAAGATAAATAAAACTTCCAAAAATATAACTGTTGTGAAAATAAAATTCTCCATGCAAACGATTTTTTCTTACTGTGAAATAAGATCGTCTAAAAAATGTCGAACAGCCTGTATAACAATAATTTTAGGAATGTTGCGAGGTCTATTTTCTTCAGCTCATATTATCGACACTTTTTTTTTAAACTATGTAAGGTGCTTATATCTATAAAGTTAATAAAATTTTAACTATTTTTGAAATCTATACCTATGGCGAAATGTCTACTAATAAAGAACTGATTTTATTCCATATACATTTTTAAAGATATTTGATATTTTCATAAGGAATTTATTTGAATTCCGATAAACTTTCTAAAAATATAGCATAGAGTAACATGTAAAGCAGTTTATTTGTAAATGATTATAAGTAAATAAAAAATAGCGTCTATTAGATAAGGGGGGAAATGTACAGAAAAGCAATTTATCAGTTCAAAATAAGGTATCTTTATGCTTCAAATAAAATATAACAATAGAAATTAATGCTAGAAATTAAAAAAAATCAGTAGCGGTATATTATATAATAAATAACTAAACTTGATGTGGAACAGAATACCAATATTTACACAACGTTAAAAATGCCAATGTAAAAAATTGTTAAATGCAGACTGCAGTTTCTGTGGCGTAAAGCATAACGTCATCAGTGCAGAACGATGAAGTGTATTATTGCTCATATTAAGTGGGGAAGGGGATTATACAGTCAAAGTAGCGACGAATAGGAATCTTTTATTGTCTTTTCCATTTTGGATACGTTATGCGGATGATACTTTCACTCTGATCGACACTTCTCGACACAATGTTGATAACATATTACAAATCATAAATTCACTTGAAAATAAAATCCAATTTACATACGAAATTGAAAATAATGGTTCACTCCCTTTTCTTGATACACTGGTCTCTCGCACTGAAAAAGATTTTTGTACTAATGTTTATCATAAAACTTTTACTGTTTCATTATCTACTCATGCTCATTCGTGTCATCCACCTACCAAAAAAAGTGGCTGCATTTTATACTTTTGTCAATCGTATTTTTAACATTTGTTCGGATCCTGCACTGTAAAAAATGGTTTCTTAGGAATGAGTTAAATTGTCTCAAAATAGCTCCGAAACAATATATACTTAAATTTGAAAGTCCATGTACTCATTTTTGAGTATATTGACATCCTCAAAATAAGGGGTTGACTAATAAGAATCCCAATATATCCATGTTTGACACGTCAATATACTCAAGAATGAGCACATTCTCAAATTTAAGTATCGGAGCTATTTTGAGACAATTTAGCTCATTTTTAAGAAACCATTTTTAACAGTGTGAATTTCTCTATTCTGAAATTAAATGTCTGAAAACAGTTGCTACAGACAGAGGTTATAACCATTCTATTATTAATAAAGCTCTTTTTAAAATACAAATCCCCCAAATTTCTCGTACTTCTACGTCTAAGTCCTCTTTCTTTCAACATCAGCATCTTCCAAAAGGCAAACTGCTTTGCCTTTTTCCCCTAAATCTAGTTTTGCCATAGCTAAATTTCTTAAACAATATAACTTTAAAGTAAATTTCTCGCCCATAAATAAATTAGCCCTTTCTAGATTACACACTATTAACACACTCAACTGTTTGGGTACACATAGTATTCCTTGTCAATGCGGACAATCATGTATTGGTCAAACAAATCGTAAACTCATGTTTCGCCTGAAAGAACACATGAGTTATATTCAGAAACAGGAAGCTAAAAAATCGGCCATTGCTAAACATTGTTGGGGAAATAACCATAATTTGAACTTTAACTCAGCTAAAATAATCTGTCCGCCTAAACACTTATATGAACTCGATTTTCTAGAAGCTTTCCATATCTGTAAAAATCATAAAAATATCATGAATTGCGATTTTGATGTACCCCCTCTCTCGGATTGTTGAAAAAATTACATAAAATCCTCATATTCTTAATTTTTACATGACTTTCTTCATCCTAAATTCCTATTGGCATACAGCTCCAGTTTCCTAAATTCCTATTGTTTGCTACTCTGACTCTATAATCCGCTTCCCTACTTATATGTATGAGCAATAATACACTTCTTCATTCTACACGGACCGACGGTACGCTTTATGCTACTGAAACTGCAATCTGCACATAACAGTTTTCACATTGGCGTTTTTAAAGTTGTGTAAATATTGGTATTGATATTAGTGGTATATTATGTTGTTGTTGTTGTTGTTGTCGTGTATGACAAAGTGCAGAAGTGATAAAAATAGTAATAAAATAAAATAGTAACAAAAAAGGGAGATAAAAATTAAATATTGCCAAAAGCATGGATCACAGCCTTGGCAATGTCTATGGCTCTTTCTGAGTATAAAACGACCATAGTGGTATATTATATTTGTGCTTAATTATTGAAGATACATAACAGTACCTCATATCCATTTATTTCATTTCAATGTACACGTCGCGCGTTATTATAATAAGAAACGTTACTTGGGTTGGGATTATAACTTATATTAAAATATGTATGGTTTGGTTAATTTTTTTGCTGATATTAATTCTTTTAACTCAATCCTAGGTCATTATTATGGTTTTCGCACACTATTTTAAGCATTAATAAATATTTAACTTTTGTATAAATTCATCAAAATATTGCCTTAACCATGTGACCAAAACCAATATTCATAAAAACATAACATCTCACATATAATATTGCTTTTATAAAAACGCTATAAAATTTCTGCTATCGTTTCTTTTCTTTTTCTTTCTTTCTTTCTTTCTTTTTTCTTTTATTTATCTTAAAATTAGAGCTACACAAACATTTAAAATAAGATATCAATATTCAGTAATATTTATAAGTAAATTATAAATTTCGGAATAAAAATTTTCTTGCCTTAAAAATAATAAATAAATGTTGAATAAAATTACTTTTCTAACCTTGCATAAAAGTGGAAAAAAAAAAGTAAAAGAAAAGAGAGAGAGAGAAAAAAAAAAGACTGTAAGCCCTAAAAGCATAAATTAGTTTTCTGTGTGTTCTAACTGTATAAAAAAAATTATGTTTTATAAGTATTAACATATAGTTATAAAAAGATTAATTTTATGAATGCTTAAATAAATCTGAAATGTATAAAAATGCTTAAATAAAAATAAATTTGTTTGAATTAATTAAGTGATGCATAAAATAAACTGAAATTTTTAATATATTTTTGTAACCATGCATCTAAAGTAAGAGTAACAGGGAAAAGGGTATATTTATTTATTTATAATATGAAATGTATCCATATTAAAAATAAATAAATATTTAATAAGTGTTATACATATATACACTCCTTCTCATATTTATAAGGACACTTTATGTTTTGAAATAACTAATATAAAAATAATTGGGAACAAGATTATACTAAGTGCACTTTAATATCTAGTCTTCTAAACACCAAAGCTGCTATAATTTTTTTAATATGAAACAAAATTAATAAAAAATAATGCAAAACATTTTTTTCCACGTTTTTAGATGCTAATAATTATAGGGATAATCAAGATTTTTTCGTTTTATTTAACTTACTAGCGGATAAATTACAGTTGACATACGAATTTGTTAACTACTGGGCTAGATTAATTCATATATAAGCTTTCAATTTTTCTTGGACGGACATTACTGATAATTCCTCGAAAAAAAGAACGTTCATGTAGTGAAGTATGATAAATGTGTTTTTTAAGTTGAAGGATAATTTCAATTCGCCGAATTTCTAATGAAATTCAAAGATCTGAAATTGCTGAAGGAAATGTGATCAAACGTTAAACTGCTGGTTCGATGGGAGAGAGATCTGAGGCAAAATAAGAGTTGTTTTATAGAGATCGAAGACTTATAATTCCTCTTACTGTTCTACTCATAATGACTGCTGCTGAATTTGCTCGTAATTTTTAACGAAAGGTCGGGGTCCACATTTATGCATGCTTAAAATAATTAATAATATGTTAAAATGAATAAAAAACCTGTAATAATCAATAAGCATTTAATGGGGGAAAGAACGTCTGTGTTAAAGTTGAATAAAGACAATATTAAATGGTAAAATGTTGCATTTTCGGATGAAAAACATTTTATTCTTGATTAACCAAATGGTTTTAACAGTTACTGGCACAATCTGAAGATAGTGAAAGACAGAGCAGATTTTTTAAAGGCAGGTATGAGTCGGGCATTTTAAAAGGGGATCTATGGTGCTCTGAGGAGCTGTTTCTACTGAAGGCAGAATGAATTTAGTAATTTTTTCTATTATTATGAACATCAAGAGAATATCCGCAAATTTTAAACGTGGAATTCTCAGATTTTTGTTAGATTATGGGGGTCAATAATATTTTCTTCAACAAGACTTACATTTTTGCTCTACTTCTAGAGCAATGGGAAATGATTTGAAGAAAGAAACTTCTGTATTATTACCTTTCCCGTGGCCTAAAAGTTAAAAAAACCTTAACTTATCATATTAGAAAAGTGCATACAAGTGGAAAGCAATTTTAAATATATTAAATATATTTAGAATATCATCTATGCCGTATGAAATGGTATTGAAACTGAATATTAATATATATATATAAGAGACCCCATAAAATATTAATTTAAAGAATAACTGAAAAAAGATTCGAGCTGTCCTTATAATTGTGACCACCTGAAAAATCATCTTTTTGACCGTATTTAAAGTTTTTTAAGATATAAAAACGATAAAACTTTTTAAATATAGTCTATTAAGGAAATTCAAATTAATAAAAAATATATTTGTTTAAATAATAGTGTTCAGCGTTTAGTTAATATAGAAAAACGGGTGTCCTTATAATTATGAGAACCAGTATATATATATATATATATATGAACCTCACCAAGACAAAAGTTATGTCCAATACCTTTGTTTCGCCACTGATTAACATTGTTGGTATTGATGAATTAGAAACGGTAAGCAGTTATACTTATCTCGGACAAGTCCTTACGATGAACGGGAACATTATGGAAGAAATTAAATACCGAATTAAACTTGCATGGAGAGCATTCGGAAGAAATAGCGCTATATTCAAAAGCGACCTCAGAATTTGTTTGAAAAGAAAAATTTTTGATCGATGTATTTTGCCTGTTTTAACTTTTGCTTCAAAAACTTAGGCATAACATGTAAAGCTATACAAAAACTTCAAACAGCCCAGAGAAGCATGGAGAGATGCGTGTTAGGATTCACCCGAAGATATAGACAACGAAACACTTCGATTAGAAAGCAAACCAAAATTACTGATATTATTTCTAGAGTCAAGAAGTTAAAATGGAGCTGCGCTGGGCATGCTTAGAAAAGAAATGATGATAGATTGACCACTAAAATCTTATTTTGGATACCAAGAGATAAGAAAAAACCGAGGAAGAGACCAATATGTCGTTGGAGAGATGAAATTGTGAAGTTTGGAAGAGCAGAATGGAGAAGAATTATAGAAAACAAGGAAGTTTGGAATCACCTAGAAGAGACCTTTGTCCTGCCGTGTATTGATAATGGCTGAAATTGGTTTATTGATATATATATATTCAAACTTCGCATTTTAATGAAAAAAATATAATTCATTACTCTATTTAAAAATGAATTTACTCGATTTTAGCAATTACAGAGTAATTAATTAAGCATAAATCATTGAATGTTTCGATTAATGAACACCTCAGAATTCTAGCATTTATATTACTATTATTCTTTAAAAATAATAATAATAATAATAATAATAATAAACTACAGATAAATAGGACAGCTATAAATTACCACACACTTACAAAACTTAAGTTTAGACTGATAAAATTATAAGGATGTAAAGGACTCACACGCTTGAATACTGAAAATCGTTCTGAGATGTCAAGTGCGTTACAGTCGACAACATAATAATGCAAGCACACATCCATATATTTCATTTTATTTTTCTTTAGTTTGATCACTAATTTGTATCACCAACTTACTTTTTTATGAATAGCATGAGACTAAGATCATGACTAGACAAATATTTTCTTAACAAAACAGTATTAGGAGCACATCTTTTAAATACCAGTTATTGCTAGCACTTCAATAAATTTGCTGCCGACTGTAGACAACACCTCCTGTAATAATGCCTCCGAGCTGAGCTCTATGACATGGAAACGGCCGATTTTATCCAATCAACAATTCCTATAATACATGTTGGATAGTGTGTATTGGATGTAATCGGCCGAACTTTTGTGACGTTCGGAGCCATGATTATAGGAGGTGTTGCTGTAGACGACCATGGAAGGTTCATTCATGTGGCGAGGATTTCGGTGAATAGTTGAAAGTACAGTCGGCAGCAAAATTATTGAAGCGCTAGCTTATTTATTATACTTATTTAAATGACGTGCACCTAATCCTGTTTTGTTTAGTAAATATTTGTCAAGTCATGATCTTAGTCTTTGTAATTTTTATAAAAAAGTAAGTTAATAATAAAAATTAGCGATCAAACTAAAAAATTAATATATATATATATATGTGTATGAGAGTTTCAATAATTCCTATATAAAAAATTTTCTTTTATGTGAAGTTTCAAGATTTCAGAATTTTAATCCTGCCAGGATGTTTTGAAATTCAAACTCTATTACACTGAGGGATTTGATATTGCCCCTCTGCGCAGCACTAGTGCGACGTTAAACCCAACCAACCAACCTTAGGGATTTGACGTATTGTGTGTGTAGAAAGTGAGGGCGTATCGTCGGTTGTCTTAAAGAAGCATTTTTATTAGAATGCTCTTTAAGTTTAGCAATAAACAAAAAAAAAATGATAAGTTGATAATAAGAGTTCCATAACTTTTAGTACCCCGAGGCCAACGGAAGTGAAAATCGGTCCCTGCCTAGACCTAGGTTAGAAATCTTTATGAGGAATCTTTTTAAAATCTTCTAATATCCTATTCCAGTTATTTAGCAGAAAAACTTGGAAAATTTCAACAGACGTGCTTAAAAAATAGTTTGTGAATAATTTAAAAATGTTTTAAATTCCTAATTCTTAGACGAAGAAAAGATTTTTAGAAGATTTTTACAATTTTCTCGAGAGAAGAATTCTTTTTTTCTCCCGGAATGTTGAACCTCAATCAATTGTATGTTTTGTTGAATATATCATGTGTGAATGCGTCATGTTTTCTACCAAATATACACAAATACAAACATCATACCAAAGTTGCCATGTCTCCTTATTTAAGCAGAAGATATAATACCAGTATCTAACAGTATTATTATTTGGATCTGTTTCTCAGGATTAAAGAGATTGTAAGTTACTATTTAAAAGTATAAACGTATGTATGCAAACATACACGCAAAAACACCAATATTTAGTAAATATAAAAAACATGAATTGTAGAGACCTCGAAAAATTTTGGTTTTGACCAAATGTCATTCATGTCGTATGGCATATAGGGTTTAAAACATTTTTTTTTTTTTTTTTTTTAAATAATTGTGAAGCTTTTCTTATCTAGTGGGCACATACAGTCGGGAACAAAAGTGTCCGAACACCAGCAAAAATTCCTATGTAAAAAAGGTAAAAAGGTACACTTCATACGATTTTGTTAAATAAATCCTTTTCGAATCATCTTCATACACTGACAAAGAACATGATTCGACAAGGATTTATTTAACAATAATTTTAGGAATTTTGCGAGGTCTATTTCCTTCAGCTCATATTATCGACACCTTTTTTTTAAACTATGTAAGGTGCTTATATCTATAAAGTTAATAAAATTTTAACTATTTTTGAAATCTATACCTATGGCGAAATGTCTACTAATAAAGAACTGATTTTATTCCATATACATTTTTAAAGATATTTGATATTTTCATAAGGAATTTATTTGAATTCCGATAAACTTTCTAAAAATATAGCATAGAGTAACATGTAAAGCAGTTTATTTGTAAATGATTATAAGTAAATAAAAAATAGCGTCTATTAGATAAGGGGGGAAATGTACAGAAAAGCAATTTATCAGTTCAAAATAAGGTATCTTTATGCTTCAAATAAAATATAACAATAGAAATTAATGCTAGAAATTAAAAAAAATCAGTAGCGGTATATTATATAATAAATAACTAAACTTGATGTGGAACAGAATACCAATATTTACACAACGTTAAAAATGCCAATGTAAAAAATTGTTAAATGCAGACTGCAGTTTCTGTGGCGTAAAGCATAACGTCATCAGTGCAGAACGATGAAGTGTATTATTGCTCATATTAAGTGGGGAAGGGGATTATACAGTCAAAGTAGCGACGAATAGGAATCTTTTATTGTCTTTTCCATTTTGGATACGTTATGCGGATGATACTTTCACTCTGATCGACACTTCTCGACACAATGTTGATAACATATTACAAATCATAAATTCACTTGAAAATAAAATCCAATTTACATACGAAATTGAAAATAATGGTTCACTCCCTTTTCTTGATACACTGGTCTATCGCACTGAAAAAGATTTTTGTACTAATGTTTATCATAAAACTTTTACTGTTTCATTATCTACTCATGCTCATTCGTGTCATCCACCTACCAAAAAAAGTGGCTGCATTTTATACTTTTGTCAATCGTTTTTTTAACATTTGTTCGGATCCTGCACTGTAAAAAATGGTTTCTTAGGAATGAGTTAAATTGTCTCAAAATAGCTCCGAAACAATATATACTTAAATTTGAAAGTCCATGTACTCATTTTTGAGTATATTGACATCCTCAAAATAAGGGGTTGACTAATAAGAATCCCAATATCCCCATGTTTGACACGTCACTATACTCAAAAATGAGCACATTCTCAAATTTAAGTATCGGAGCTATTTTGAGACAATTTAGCTCATTTTTAAGAAACCATTTTTAACAGTGTGAATTTCTCCATTCTGAAATTAAATATCTGAAAGCAGTTGCTACAGACAGAGGTTATAACCATTCTATTAATAATAAAGCTTTTTTTAAAATACAAATTCCCCAAATTTCTCGTACTTCTACGTCTAAGTCCTCTTTCTTTCAACATCAGCATCTTCCAAAAGGCAAATTGCTTTGCCTTTTACCCCTAAATCTAGTTTTACCATAGCTAAAATTTCTTAAACAATATAACTTTAAAGTAAATTTCTCATAAATAAATTAGCTCTTTCTAGATTAAAAGACACTATTAACACACTCAACTCTTGGGGTACACATAGTATTCCTTGTCAATGTGGACAATCATATATTGGTCAAACAAAACGTAAACTCATGTTTCGCCTGAAAGAACACGTGAGTAATATTCAGAAACAGAAAGCTAAACAATCGGCCATTGCTAAGCATTGTTGGGGAAATAACCATAATTTGAACTTTAACTCAGCTAAAATAATCTGTCCGCCTAAACACTTATATGAACTCGATTTTCTAGAAGCTTTCCATATCTGAAAAATTATAAAAATATCATGAATTGCGATTTTGATGTACCCTTTCTCTCCGATTGTTGAAAAAATTACATAAAATCCTCATATTCTTAATTTTTAGATGACTTTCTTCATCCTAAATTCCTATTGGCTTAAAGCTCCAGTTTTCTAAATTCCTATTGGTTGCTACTCTGACTCTATAATCCGCCTCCCTACTTATATATATGAGCAATAATGCACTTCTTCATTCTGCACGGACGACGGTACGCTTTATGATACCGAAACTGCAATCTACACATAACAGTTTTTCACATTGGCGTTTTTAAAGTTGTGTAAATATTGGTATTGATATTAGTGGTACATTATGGCGGTTGTTGTTGTTGTCATGTATGACAAAGTGCAGAAGTAATAAAAATAGTAATAAAATAAATTAGTAACAAAAAAGGGAGATAAAAATTAAATATTGCCAAAAGCATGGATCACAGCCTTGGCAATGTCTATGGCTCTTTCTGAATATAAAACGACCATAGTGGTATATTATATTTGTGCTTAATTATTGAAGATACATAACAATACCTCATATCCATTTATTTTATTTCAATGTACACGTCGCACATTATTATAATAAGAAAAGTTACTTGGGTTGGGATTATTACTTATATTAAAATATGTATGGTATAGTTAATTTTTTGCTACTATTACTTTTTTAAACTCAATCCTAGGTCATTATTATGATTTTAGCACACTATTTTAAGCATTAATAAATATTTAACTTTTGTATAAATTCATCAGACCAAAACCAATATTCATAAAAACGTAACATCTCACTTATATTGATTTTATAAAAACGCTATAAAATTTCTGCTATAGTTTCTTTTCTTTTTCTTTCTTTTTTTTCTTTTATTTATCTTAAAATTAGAGCTACATAAACATTTAAAATAAGACATTATCAATATTCAGTAATATTTATAAGTAAATTATAAATTTCAGAAAAAAAAAAAATTCTTGCCTTAAAAATAATAAATAAATGTTGAATAAAATTACTTTTCTAACCTTGCATAAAAGTGCATTCTTTTTTTCTCCCGGAATGTTGAACCTCAATCAAATGTATGTTTTGTTGAATATATCATGTGTGAATCCGTCATGTTTTCTACCAAATATACAGAAATACAAACATCAAACCAAAGTTGCCATGTCTCCTTATTTAAGCAGAAGATATAATACCAGTATCTAACAGTATTATTATTTGGATCTGTTTCTCAAGATTAAAGAGATTGTAAGTTACTATTTAAAAGTATAAACGTATGTATGCAAACATACACGCAAAAACACCAATATTTAGTAAATATAAAAAACATGAATTGTAGAGACCTCGAAAAATTTTGGTTTTGACCAAATGTCATTCATGTCGTATAGCATATAGGGTTTAAGACTTTTTTTTTTTTTTTTTTTTAATAATTGTGAAGCTTTTCTTATCTAGTGGGCACATACAGTCGGTAACAAAAGTGTCCGAACACTAGCAAAAATTCCTATGTAATAAAAGTACACTTCATACAGTTTTATTAAATAAATCCTTATCGAATCATGTTCTTACACTGACAAAGAACATGATTCGACAAGCATTTATTTAACAAAACCGTATGAAGTGTACTTTTTTTACATAGGAATTTTTGCTAGTGTTCGGACACTTTGTTACCGAATGTACGTGTATAAAAAATAAAATGTTTTGAAGATGTTTCAAAATATTTAAGTTTAATCGAATAGTTCACATCGATTTTTTATGCAAAATTAAAAAAGCTGTTACAAAAAAATATATATTTTAGATTCCGCATTGCCAACGTACAATAAGCCGATTAATATAACTGTAAAGCTGATCTTTTTTAATGATATCTACAGTCGGCTGCAAAATTATTCGAGCACTAGCCAATAATTCCTATATTTAAAAAGTACACTTAAGACTCTTTTGCTAAGTAAATCCTTGTCGAATCATGTTCTTAGACTGATTAAGAACATGACTCGACAAGGATTTATTTAACAAAGCTGTATTAAGTGTACTATTTTTTGGCAAGGATTCTTGCTAGTGCTCGAATAATTTTGCAGCCGACTGTATATACATTTTTTTTTTCTGAAATTTTTTATTGAAATAGTTTACACTCTGTTGTCTTGTAATATTTTTAAAATGTCTTTTTTTTTTTTTTTTTTTTCTTAATTCTATATTAAAAAAGATTACTGCCTTGGGAAAAAGAAGTTTATCCATTCTATCATCGTTCAACGCTATCATAAAAACTATCTTAATTTCAAATTCTATATTTAGCTTTATTAATAAGATTTAATCCTATAAAACCCAAGTACTTTCAAGATTTTATTCATAAGAAGTATAATTCTACGTAATCCTTTTAAAAACATTTCTAATCAAAGATAACGAGGGTATAATTATGCAGAAAATAAGCTGTATGATATCACGCTTTTTTGTCGCGTATACGCACGACCGACAAAATCAACTTATTATTATTATTATTATTATTAGCATTATCGTCGAGTTGTTATCTTTAATTGAGTAAAATGTACTGCGGCTAGCAATAACTTTATTTGAATAAAGCTTCTAATACTGAAAGTAAATAAAAAGACATTATTTGTACACAAAATAATGATAAAAAAGAACTAATAAACTTTAAGTACAGTGACATTTTTTATTTTTAATCTCAAAAATAAAAATGTGATGCAAAGTTGTGTCGACGAATGTAGTTTAAAATTTAAAGAGCATAAAAATAAATAAATAAATAAATAAAATGGGTATTTTCTTTTCTTTCAGGTGGAGAATTAGAATCAATATAGTGGATCGAGTTGAATAATAAATTTAGTTGCAATTTGACCTTGCTTTGTACATGCCGAATTTCAAGTAAATCGGTTCATCAACACTTCTTTTTTTTTTTTTTTTTTTTTTTTTTTTATCTGAGTTTGAATTATTAGAGTGGGTGCTAATTTTAAAAGAAGAAAACTAGTGAAGTTGATTGTGAGATATGTGCTATGTAAATACAAATTTTGATCAAATCTGTTCATAAATTTGTTTTAGGTGCAAGTTCAAAATTTTCTACCCCCCCCCCCCCCAAAAAAAAAAAAAAAAAAAAAAAAGAAAAAGAAAAATAGGTTCAAATGGACTAACAAAGTTGTCGAAGATGTTTTTAAAGTAATTCCACCGTCCAGCTTTGGTTTTAATTGAATCACATACTTCGTATGTTATCTTAAATATATATATGTGTGTGTTTGTGCGTAGGTAAAAACTCAAAGTGAAACAAAGATAAAATCCAAAAAAAAAAACTGAAATAACAAGAAGGAGCCGAGACCACCACAGCTTAAGACGAATGTGTAGCGGGTTAAACTAGTTTCGAAGGCGCTAAACTTTCCTTAAGCTTCCTTAAAGACCATATGATAACATATAAAAAAATTAAAATGAATAATTTAAAAATTTAAAATTAATTAATTAATTAATTAATTAATTAAATTTAATTAAAAATTTAGGAAGTACAAATTTAAATTACTATACATAATTGTGAAAATTAATATTTGATAAAACTATTTAATAATATATAATGTAATAGACTACATTAAATTACGTATTTTTAAAGAGTCGGTAACAAAAGTCATCGAACACTAGCAAAAATTCCTATGTAAAGAAAGGTACACTTAATACAGTTTTGTTAAAGAAATCCATGTCGAATCCTGTTTTTAGACTGACTAAGAACAGGATTCGACAAGGATTTATTTAACAAAATTGTATTAATGTACTTTTTTTACATAGGAATTTTTGCTAGTGTTCAGAGACTTTTGTTACCAACTGTACTATTAGTTTAAAATAAATTATTATTTCATAATTATTATTTTTTCTTTATATAAACCAAACTTATATAAACTGAAACAAACAAATATACTATTTTTGAAAATATTATCAACTCTGCCCCACTATACAGATCGACGAAAAAATCATAATCATGAAATATATTTATACTACTCTGATATTGAAAAAATGAACACAATATAATCATACGCAACCACGAAACATGAACAGTGTTAAGAAAAAAACGAAAACTATTGATATATAGATCGATAAATGTATATAGCTAAACTAAATAAATGCAGGCAGTCGATTTCTGAAAAAATTAAAAAATATTTACAGAAAAGATAATAGATGAATATTAACAACGAATTTAAAAAATTTTCCCTTTTACTTTCAGAATCGTACAGTGAGGAAAGTATATTGTAATCATGTCAAAAAGCTGAATTTGAGGTTTTAGTGTTTCTACACGTTTTCAGGTCCCCCGAATTTATATTTACCATTTTTATGATGATGCATGTGTGCATGTATGTGTATGTATGTACGTGTGTATGTATGTGAATGAACAAGACAGCGCTTAAACATTTTGTTCGAATGAGCTAAAAACTGGTACATATGTTATAAGTCACTATATAACCCTATTGATTTCGGTGGATCTAGCATTTATAGTTGTTTTATAGTGATACAAAGAAAAATTCTTTATCATTATGTCTATGGGCCAAACATTTTAAATTGCGATAGACTTGTTCGAATGAACTGAAAATTTATACACATGTTATGAATCATCGTCGCACGAACTGTATACATTTTTGTGAATCTGTCGTTTATAGGATTTTACCGGGACACAAAGATATTTTTTTTATCGTTATGGTCTATATGGGTCTAAATTCTTTAAACTGCGATAGCGTCTAAATATCTCATTCAATTGAGCTGAAAATGTATATACATGCTATAAGTCACTGTTGCACGAAGTGAATAAATTTTTGTGAATCTAGCACGTATAGTTCTTTTACAAGGAGACAACTAAATGTCACTTACCATTATGCCCTACGGGCTCAAACTCTTTAAAGTGCGATAACGTCTAAACGCCATAACGAATTGAAGTGAAAATTTATACACATGTTATAGATCACCATAACACTAACTATAACTATTTTGGACCATGTAGCACTTATATATTTTTTTAAAGCAACACAAAGAAAAACTATTTCTCATCGTGCCTTATGGGTTTAAATTATATAAAATGCGATAGCTTCTCAACGCCTCATCCGATTGTGTTGAAAATTTATACATACGTCAAGTCACCGTCGCACAAGCTGTATAAATTTCGTTGAGTCTAGTACTTATAGGTTTTTACAAGGACACAACAAAAATTTCTTTATCATTATGGTATGTGGGCTCAAATTCGTTAAAGTTTGATATCGTTTAAACGCTATATCTGATTGAACTGAAAATTGATATGCATGTTATGAATCACCTTCAAACGAGCTGTATCAGTTTTGTAGAATCTATCACTTATAGTCTTTTTACATTGACGCAAATAAAAATATTTTATCATTGGGGCTTAAGGGCTCAAATTATTTAAAGCGAGATAGCGTCTGAACGCCTCATTCGATTAAGCTGAAATTTTATATAATTGTTATTGATGAACGTCGCACTAACTGTATAGATTTTAGTGAGACTAGTATTTATAGATTACTTATTATTTTTCTGCTTTTCTGGATTAGATTCATTACTATCTTAATAAAGATAAATTCGTATTCACTGTATTACGGTTCAAAGGTAACATAGTAACGTCTTAATTTTCAATACCATTTTTAGCTGCAGTAATAACATTTAATCTTGTTGTGCCTAAATACATTTAAGATATCACATAAGAAAAGTAAGTCTTGTTAGTATCTCTCTAAAATAATAATATGCTCAAATATAACCAGCACATAATTATGGTTAAATTTTAGCTTTAAAATACTACATTTTTCCTCGTAAAAGCAGAAAGGCCAAGCGAAGCTGTTGTTATTATTATTGTTGTTTTATTATTTTAAAGAGAACTATTATTTTTAATTTTCTAAAAATTGATGTGGCCTGTAAAGTGTCCACCAAAATAATGCTTTCAATAATAAAAGCAATAAAGAATTATCTGTTCTGAAAGTAAAGCTATAAAACCTATAAAATTAACAGAGTGATATTTTTCTTTTTTAATCTCAGCAATAAACAATAATAATAATAATAATAAACATTAGAATGATACAAAAAAAAATATTGTCTCATATTTAAGTTAAAAGTTACAATGTTAATGTTAAAAAATTGTCAGTGATGTAATTCCAAATCTAATCCGAATGCATAAAATTTAATGAGTAGGAATTTATAAAAGATTTAAAGCCAAGGTAATTAGTGTTTCATACTTTTTTTTTTTTTTTACTGGTAAAATAATAATTAATACCTTCAAGGAGGATGAGATGTATACGAAGACATGTAAAGTATTTTATAACTAAATATTTGTAAAAAGTTATTCCATATAAGGCACTTTAAAGCGAATAAATATAATTAATAATATTATGATTATTATTTTTTTTTTCATGAAAAAGTATAATAAAAACATATTCTTTATGCTCGTTGTCAAAAAAAAAAAAAAAAAAAAAAAAAAGAAAGAAAGAAAGAAAAAGAAGTAAAAAAGAAAAAGAAAAAAAAAAAAAAAAGAAAGAGAGAGAGAGAGGTCTGCCGCCTTATGCAATGGAAGGTAACATTGGCATTATTAGTCAGAAGCAAAAAGAAAAGTTACTCTAAACAAAACAAAAACAAAAAAAAATCTTGATGTCTAAAATCTAATTTTATATTTTAATTTGTTTACATAATAAATTAAAAGCTGAAAATTAAATAATTTTACATGGAATTAAAAGAAAAGAAAGTTCAATTGAAAAATCTAACTTTTCATTTCAACTTGATAAATTAATAAATTTGGAATTTGGAATGAATAGGTTTTGGATTATATATATATAGTTTGCGAACGTCTGTATCTTTTTTTTTTTTTTTTTAATCGTTTGGATTGTAATTTTTCATTTTCCGGACTACATATCTTTGTTTATGGTTTAGTTCATTTTATATTTTTTTCTTCATCTGATGCGCCTATCTCTGTTGTAAATCCATTATATATTGTCTAGTTATTTTATCTTTACCAAGTTCTACAAGCCATGTCTCAGTTTTTATCACAATGGGACATAAGAAGTTGTTTATCATTTGTTTTGTATCTTCTTCAATGCATTTTATCTACTATGCATTCTATTGAGCTTACAGATGCATTATGTTATAGAAAGAATATAATATATTTAAAAAGATAAAATTTAAGTATCTTTAAGAAATAAATTGTGTAATATTCAAAATATTTTTCGCTAACGTGCAATTGCTATTTTATATTTATCAAAATTTTCTGTATACAAATTAAAATTGATCTGTAGAATTATCTTAATCTTATTTTATATATCATAGTATGATTTAAAACTTTTTGAATATTTATCGAACTTAAAAATCTAATATTAGTGAAAAAGCGTCAAAATTTCCTGCTTATACAAGCTTTTCAGTAGATATTAAGGTTTTCTCATTGTTTTTCGTTTATTGTTTCAAATAATGAGTCATGGATTCAAGATTTAGGAAAGAAATAATTGTATGGATATTTTATTGGGCTTCAAAATTGTTTCCAATTTAATTTTTTAAGAGAATTATTTGGAAAACAATTCCCAAATTTAATTTAGAAGAAATTACCTCCCCGATGTTACATGATAATTTATTAATTATTACTTTGTGTATTTGATACATGGTAAAAACTTCAAAGTTTCTAAATAGTTTTGTCCATACAGTTAATATATATAGAAAAAGATAATTTTGGAACGCAAGATAAGCTACAATTTTATATATGCATGCACACACTACTATTTATTTTCATAAATTATTCCTCTAAATTAGCTACATGGATGAACTACATAAATTAAACACAATCTATTATACTTAAAGTACGCAGTTTCATGGCCGATAATAATTTTCAAAACATCAAAATAATGAAAAAAAAAAAAAAAAAAATCATACAAAAGCTTAAATGTCTTTGACTCATTTTTTTTCTATTAATTTTTTTTTTTTTTTTTAATAATATACTGATAACAACTTTTTTTTTTATAACAACAATCACTTTCTTTTATTCCTACTGTTTTTGTGATTTTATAAACAGTTTTGTATAGATGGACGTTCAATTACATGAATCTCATAGCACAATCTTTAATTATTCACCAATATATTAGGTAGGGAGTGAAACAACGATGAACGCTTAGCAGATTTACCAAACAAAAAAATGATTTAACAAATTAAATTACATATTGTGAGTTCTCATAGGCAATTTCCCTACCAGTGTCAGAAATTAGAGAAATTAGGAAGATTTATTCGAATTATTTTGTTGGTGAAGTAAGGTATTAAGTGTAACTGGAGTTTTGTGAAGAAAATTTCGCGTGTTGTTATGAGTTTTCGCAGAGTTGCGAGTTATGGCTTTCGGTGAGGTTTTGGTGATACAGTTGGATTGCAAAATATTTTTGATGAAGTTATGTTACGATGGTTACTGATCGTTCTCAAATTAAAGTCTTAAACAAACAAGAATGATTCTATTTTCGTAGTAAAATTTTCCTTGTTTGTTTACGACTGGAATCGAAGAACGAACATAAATCAAATTTATTCTCCAGTTTAATTTATTTATAAAGAAAGACATTTAAAAAAAGGGAAGTTTTCTTTTTTTTTTTTTTTTTTTTTTTTTCTTGGAAGAAATTTGGAGGAAGCTTTTGGAAAGCTACGAGAGAAATTTTCAATGAATTTTCAGATAGAATCGAGCACTGTATAGAGATATATACACCATAAGTCCAACTTTAATGTCACGAGAGAGCTACGAGATTATGTACTTCACTCATTTTACAGAAAGTTCTTATACTTAAGTATTTTATAAACTGTTGTATTTTAAAATATATGTACTTTTCTTTCTTCCTTTTTTTTTTTTTTTTTTTTTTTGTTCCCTCTTTTCACCTATACAGCTTCAAAACATTTTAGGTCAAGAAGTTGCTAAAACAACTTAACCTCAAAATATAATATACGAAAAAATAATATTATACGCTTCCTTATTAATTCCATGTATTCAATGATGAAAAAATACGTTTTATATTGTTTTATAAAAGGATACAGACTTATAAGCCCAATATTTCATTAAAATAGTTATAATTAACACGCATTTAGCATTTTTTGAATTTTAAACTCTTTATTCAATTTCAATAAAACATTTTCATTTTCAAATACGAGAAAATATGTACATATATTAGATTAATTTATGGTTTATAAATTTTGAAAAAAAAAAAAATAAATAAAAAAAAAAAAAAAAATATTGCTTTCAATACAAAATAAATTATCATTGAACTTAAATATTACTTTTAAAGCTATAAATATTTATTAATTTAGGAAAAAATAAAGCATTATATATTTAAATTCAAAACTTTTCTATAAATTATTCATGAAATAATCTTAAATTGCACAAATTCTTATATGCATTATTCATAAAATATTATGTTTGTATAAGTAGTTTATTTCAAAATTTATTATCACTTCTCTCATTTTTATTTAATCTGCTACGTTTAAAGACAGAAAGTTAGCTCATTCGGATACATAAAATCACTGTATATTTTTAATTTCTACTAGTACGATATAAGTAACCTGTGGAGTGAACAAAAAATTATAGCTTAAAACAAATTAAAATAACTGGAATAGCTAAAATTTTTAAAATTTTAAGAGTGAAAAATGCGTATCATAAATCATTCTTCCTTTATTCTCTATAATTAGTCATTTAAGTAAAATTTTACAGTTATGTGACTTCGCTCCAAACTCAGTTTTAATATTTTTTAAAAACCAGTGAAGTTTCTTTCGTCTACAAAGAAAACTTTTTAAAAATCTACTGACATTAAGACTATGAAAAAACAATCTATACATAAGAATAAAAAGAAAATCAAAGATTCCGATATATTCATTTATAATAATTAATAAAGAAAGATTAGTTTTCCGTAGATGAATATATATCTTCAGAAATGTTGCAAATTTTAAATTAAAAAGGCATAAAATTGACTAAAATGTATTTTTAATTCTATGTTCAATACATGCTTTGCAGTTTTTTCTATTGTACTTCATAAATTTTGAAGCATAATTTTCAATTTTCTAACAATTATTCATCCGAACATATTTCGTCGCGCAGATTCGCGTAATTAATAAGACACGCTGTAAACAAGAAAAAAAAAGTACTTTTACTATAGGACAGAATAATTTATTTTCCGAGAATTTCTCAACATTTAGAAAAATTTCTATACAACAGAATATTTCATGGAACTCAAATTTAGTCTACCTAATTGCTTTTTGGCAAACTGTAATAAGCATAATTTTACATAGGAATTGAAAAATGTTATACGTATAAAATATTTAAATATTGTCTAATATTCGTTTATCTAATTACTTGCTAAACTTTATGGTAATACCTTTCATCATTAAAAATAAATAAATAAATAAAAATAAATAGAATACAGGTAAATAGTGAAAAAAGTTGGAAAAAATTTTATTTCTATTTCAAACATATACGATATACGAGGAGTTTCGTTCCAATGGTTTTTTAAATTTTGACGCAAATTTTACCAACTTACGACTCTTCGAAATAGGGAAAATTTGAGATTTTATATTAAGGATAATACAGACCCTCCAGCATTTTTAATTTATTATGTATCATTATAAGTACCAGCCTATTTTTATTACAGAAAATACTTAGAGAGGAAGACATTTAAAAATTATGTTTTTTTCTTTTTTTTTCTAAATAATTAATTATTTAATAATAATTTTACATTCCTTACATTTTTTAGATAGGAGAAGGTATTTTAATAGGCACAAATTTAATTATATTCACTAAAATAAGTGTACATAAAATAATTTACAAAAGACAATTTTCTTTTTCGTATTTAGACTTGAAAACATAATATTGAAATAACTCTTTAGGTAAATTTAAATACGTGTTAAAAAAATTGTATCAAAGCGAAAATTTCACGAAAATAAGTAAGGGCTGAATTCATGTTTTCTTAGAACGTTTGCTTTAATTTTTATTTATTTATTTTTTCTTCGTAAAAGAAATTTTATTGAAACTTTTATGTACTTTAACATTATTATTACATTTTCCATCCACCGAATACCTTCCTATTTCTTAATAGAATCGCACCGATTTGTTTCTCGTCAAAATCTTTATTGATTGTTGTTTCCAAAGGGCAATAAAACGTATTATTATATGTTGCACTTATCAAATAATGTTTTATTATCTCCATGACTTTTTTCCAGAAATTAAAAAAAAAAAAAAAAATCCATGGAACGGGAGTTAGTAGATTAACAATGTTTGTTGCATTTTCTTCTCGATTTTCTGAAATTTATTACCTGGAAAAATAACTACAGAGCTTCAGTAAATAAAATTTTAAGAATTTTTTTTAACATATATTACGATAAAACTTTATATAAAAGTAAACTCACTTTTTATTTTAAGAAACGAGTGTGACTGTAGCATTACTGAATATATATAAAGCTTATATCATTTTGTATTTCTTACCGGCCCTCTTCACCTACCGTCGCCAGACGCCCGAGCCAATGTTATTCTATAGGGAAATTTTTCTTTACAAATATCTTATTAACTAATACATATATTTGAATACTGTTTTCACATTTAGAAAATTTCCAACTGTTAAATTGACAGAACTTTTTTAAAAATGTGTTTTTTAATTTTTAATATTTTATTTTGAAATTGCAAAATGAAAAAAATTCACATATTGAAAATTCGTATTTTGCAGCTTCAAAATAAAAGATTAAAAATTAAAAAAAAATAATTTTTTTAAAAAGGTCCGTCAATTTAACAGCTGTGAACTTTCAGAATGTGAAAACAGAATTTAAAAATATGTATCAGTTAGTAAGTTATTTGTAAAGAAAAATTTCCCGTAGAATAACATTAGCTTCGGCTTCCGGCGGCGGTGAGTAGAACGGCCCTTAACAATAATAATTATTAAGAAAAAAGTTTATTTTCTTTTTTTATGTTCAGACTATGCTAATTAAAAATTCCATCTTACTTATGATAACAAATAAAGCCTATTTCCTTAATTTTTTTGGTGAATAAAATAATTTTCAAAAAATGATGTTACAAAAAGAATATATTGGTTACTTAAACATCAATGGTAATAGCATTTATTTTTACTACAAAAACTGTTAGGCATCTCTCTCTCTCTCCTAAAATTACTACGCCCTCTAGAAGCTTGATATCAGAACCAATTAAGTAGGGCAAAATATACTGACTGTGAAGCATCAACATTTCTTACTCTAATTAAATATAAAATAATTTCTACAATAAAACGGTCCATTTTTACTATTGACTTCTAGACTACATAATTGGTCCCCCGAACCGGAGCCCACACCGAATCACTACGGATGTAGACGAGAAAATAGTATTCGTGGCATAATAAAATCGAATCTAACAAAAATCAACAGTTATACCACAGAATTTAGTGCATCTGAAAATTCGAATATGGACAATATCAGTATAAAAGAATGGGTTAAAAACAATTAAGAGAATAAATTATCTATTTGTGGAATACTTCAAAATTAATCCAGAAAAGACAAGTAAAACCAAATAAAGTTTGGTTGATGCTACAGTCATTTGCAAAAGTTCAAGACCAGTATCCAATTTTCAATATTTTAACACATTGCATCATTCGGGCAGATTATTGCGTCATCTCATGGGCAGATTGCATCAGATGCATTCTACTGCTGTAAATAAAGGTGCCCGACACATTTATCACTGGTTGTTCATTGTATTTTGTCGTAGACAGTGCGGTTGTGTAATTATTTTAATGGGTAGAAAACCTTCACTTACGGTTACAAATAGGTCAGAAATATTAACCTTGCATAAAATTGGATTTTCTGAATGTCAAATAAGTTCGAGGGTAAATGTGAACAAGACATCTGTGCATAAATCTATTAGTAAATTAAAAATTTCGGGAAATTTTGGGGACTTTAAGAGTCGTTTCTTTTTCATACTTGGAGTAAGCCGAGGTTCCCTTGCAGGTTTATGGGATGATAAACCAAAATCTCTTGTCAAACGTTTTGAAACAGTACTCAAACTGACGTTGGTGCCTTTTGCAGCCAGAGAATGTCTAATCGTATTGCAGGAGGTTATTCGATCTCGTACGACCATCCTTATCACATGATCATCACGTGCACTCGTTTTTCTAAGGCGACCGCTTCTCTTAAGGAGCACAAATTTTTCCAAATTTTTAAATTTACTAATAGCTTCCTGCACAGCTGTCTTGCTCACATTTACCCACGAACTTATTTGACGTTCAGTAAATCCAATTTTATGCAGGTTCAATATTTCTAACCTTTTTGTAACAGTAAATGAAGGTTTTTTTACCCATTACAATAATTACACAACAGCACTGTCTACGACAAAATCCAATAAACAACTGGAGATAAACGTTCCGGGTACCTTTATTTATAGCAGTAGAATGCGTCTGACGCAATCAGCTCATGAGATGACGCAATAATCTGCAAAAGTGATGCAGTGTGTTAAAATACTGAAAATCGGCTACTGGTCTTAAACTTTTTCAAATGACTGTATATATGAATTTAAAAAAAAAACAAAGAAAATATTAGGAGGTGTGTCTAAAATTCTAAATAAATAAATGAATAAAATGATGAAAAAGAAACTAAAACATTTATTATATATTGTATAGTGATAGAAATATCACTGTTGTCCTTTAAAGGCGAGATATAATAATATTCAACATTACAGTTTAATAGAATTTTCTGGGCAGAAATTTTCCAATTTAGGGCCTTTTAACTTAATCATTAACAAATCGTCAACTACTTTCATAGAGATACAATTTCTTAAATCAGTTTTTATTAGGTTCAGCTGACTTGTTTAGAGTCTGATGGAATTGGGAAAATTATTAAATATGATGAGGAAAAAATCCAGGCGTCAAATATGGCACCTATGATTGGAATTCTAGGAATCAAAAGAAAAAACTGGTCGCAAAATACGACTAACGACTGCTTATTTCTAACCCTGATTAAAACCCTCAGAAGCTTTTTCACTTATAGATCTCGCCAGTGCCATGTAATACCTCAAAGCGGTATTTTCATACCCATTTACCTACACTAAAACTGCTTATTTTGGTACCCTCTATCTGCCTTTACATTTGTGCTAGGTGTTTTTGAGAATCTAAGTATAACCTTTCTTTCTCCCCTCTCTCTGCAAAGCAATACATTTTATTTATCCTTTTTTGTATTTCATATGATACATTTATTTAATTCTTTTGCTTACTTTATGATTTGCATAACTTTATGATTATTACACTTTGAGATTCACTTGACTCGCTGATTAAAAAAATTATATATTTTAAGAAACACGCACACGTATATATATATGTATATTTTATACAGCAAATACATCTGCACAGTTTCATTCTTTTATAATACCTCGTTTGTGGCCCTTCATGTCCCACTCAACAGCGCGAGTGGCCCACCAGCCAAAAAGGTTGTGCACCCCTAGTGTAGGACAAGTAATTTTGACAATATAAGTAAGTTGGCATTGTAACCAAGTTCAACCTCACATATATACATCAGTGCACCCCCCCCCCCCTTTTTTTTTAAACCTAGTAAATTCAGTGTGTTTTATTGTTTACAACCTTTGGAATTTGTGTGTTTCAAGAATACAGATTTATACTTATTGAATTTAGCATAGTCTACTGTTTGTATATATTTATCTTGCATTTTTGTACAATATAATCAATTCCTTGTGAATTGTTACATTTTTCTGTAGAGTTACTGGGGTGAATTCTGTTATAGTGAATACTTTTATGTAATTTAAAATACTAATTAAATTTTTTTTAATTTGTTAACATCATTAAAGTAAAATTAAATAGTCAAAATAAATATGTTGATAATGTAAAACAGTGAAAAAAGTTGTATTTAAAGTGAAAATGATGTGAAGTAGGAAAGTGGCATTTTTTAGTCTCATTACGAAATGAAAAAATTGTGATTACCTAATCTCGCCAACAATATATATGAAATACCTGATCTCACCAGTCATTTTCCTTGTTATTTTATGGGAAATTTGTTTCTATAATTATTGATTATTGAATGTACCTGCTTTTTTAAAATTCTGTTTTCAGATTGAGAAGACTTACAATTGTTAAATTAGTACTTATTTTCAAAAATTGATTTTTTTTTTAATTTTAGTATTTTATTTTGCAAATAAAAAATGAGAAAAATGCACTTCTTAAAAATTAGCAATTTTGAACTCTCTATAAATTAAAAAAAAAAAAAATCTGAAAATGTGTAATTTAACAGTTATGAATTTTCTGAATGTGAAAACAGAATTTTTTAAATTATGTTACAGTTAACGAGTAATTGTGTGGAAAAATTTTGTTCATGTAGGATAACATAGGTCTTAACCTTAGCTGTCGGCAAGATTAGGTGTTATCCCCTGTTAAGTTATAACATTTAATAGCTTTTTTTTTTATGGGCATTGCTAATTTTGCTTTGTAATTTGCAAATGGTTTACACTTATACGCTGTTATTACTTAAATTTTTTATCCATTGAAGATTGATTATGTATATTTGATTCTTCACTTGTATGTGGTAGAAAAGTGAAGGAGTGTTGCAAATTATTTTGTAAAATTATGTTGGTTGTTATTCATTAATTTATTTTATTTTCTAAAATATTTACTTTGTTGTTTTAATTTAGATTATATTTGATTATTCGCATCTGACTGATATAACTGCAGAAGAGAGGCAAGAGTCATTTAATAGGACGATCATGAATTTACAATCTATGAAAAAAGAAAACTCAACTGATGACTTGGATGTCCTATGTTTGTTAAAATGGGTAGAAAAGAAAATTGCCACTTCTAAAACGATAGAAAGCTGCATTACTTTGTTAAAGGTAATCACTTAATTTTTTCCTATATAATAAATTACTATTTAATTTATTTGTGTACAGAGTATCGATCACAGAATAAAAAAAAAACACAAAAAGTAAAAAAAAAAGATCATCCCTGCTTTTCTATGAAAGAGGATGACATTTCAACATCTTATGGATTTTGAACTTCGGAGAATCATCCGTGTTTGTGAAGGAGGATTTTTCTATTGTGTAACAATATAATTCATATACAGCGTATCAGCAGCGTAGTGATGCAAATTTGGAAGCTATATACTAATGAAATTCACACAACTCGAAAATTTAAAAATAGACCCTAAAAATTGTGCTTTTCTTGTCATTATACTTAAAAGCTTCTTCACACATTATAAAATGAATGTAAACACTACAAGTTTTGAAAGAACTTTCAAAACTAGTTTCCTTTTTTCTTCATGTGCAAGAAACACATGCTACTACATTGGAGGCAAGAGAAAATTAAAAGCAAGGCAAAACAAAAAGGGGGAGGAGCAACAAAAACAACCAATATGTTAGCATACAAAAAAAAAAAAAAAACAATCAGAAGCGAACACAAGTAAAGAAAAAGGATGGGGGGAGATTAGAGAAACATACACAAAGTGGGAGGATTTCTTTATTTTTTAAATACTTTTTCCCTTTTTTTAAAAAAGAAAATTATTTAATCAAACAGTTGTAGATAGTAAAATAGATGACTAAATCATCTCACGATCTTGTAGAGCAAATTTTTCTGAATAATTATCAATTAGTATAAGACTTAAAACTAATTTTATCCTTTTTGTAAATTCTTAAACTGAAAAAAAAAAACTCCTCTGTATATACATAATTATATATATATATCTTTTCTTTTTTAGGTTGGTGATCCAGTAATCACTTCATGTGCACATATGCAAGTACCAAACATCGTAGTTTATACAGGTGAAGATGGAAAAATTGCAGCATCAATGATTTTAGGACAAGGCAGCATAATTTGTAAATTAACAAAAATTGATATTTTTTCAATTTTTGATACACTTCTTGCGGTGTACTTCACATTTAATTATGAATATCCCAAAGGATATTCAAGTTTTCTCATGTTTTTGCAAACAGTCATGCTGAAAAAATCAGCAATTAACCAGAAATTTACATCTGCTTTTATGAAATTTATGAAAGATTTTAAGCAATTTCAAATGTTTTAAATGGCATGTCCACAGTGCTCCCACTAGGTCTGTTTTGGGGGAGTTTGTCTGGTTTTTTTCTTTATCATAGATGAATAAAATTATAAAATTTATTTGAGTATTTTATTGACTAAGTTTTATAACTAAATTTCTATGCATTAGTTATGTAAAAACGCCTGTATAATTCTATGGAATTATGGCATGATTATCTAAAAAACTTTATAGGAGACTTTTCATGAGAGTGCATCAAAGGAACATGTATACAGGGTGTTCCTGGATTCATGGGTCGTACTGTGAGGGTAGGTAAAACAGATAAAAAAGCACTTTTTGTACAGCAATAGGATGTCAGAATTCAAAAGTGTTGGCGAATAAACAAGAAACACACTTCACTTTAAGATGAGAAAAAAATGAAAAATCGGGGAGAGGAAGAAAGCCCGCTTTCAGCCCGCTAATAATTTTCATTTCTGACCCCATAAGGCTGTGCAAAAAATGCTTTTTTGTATGTATTTTACTTAAGCTTAAAGTTTAACCCGTGCATTCAGGGACATCCTGTATATTTAAATTTCTCTGTACTCTTCTGTAAGAAAAAGTGAAGTGATCAAAGCCAGTCCAATGCTAGTCGAGTATAAATACATATGTACACAAAAGAAGAAAAAAAAATGAAGCCAGTAATCTTGGAAAATAATTCATTGTTACTTTGCATTTAAAAAATTTATTTAGAAAAACAAAATGCAAAATATAGTTTGAGGTTGTTTATGGTTAGTTGTGTCTAGTGATTTCCTTCAAAAATGCTCATTCATGCAACTTTCTTTTGGTAGAAATGTTTGTAACTTCATATTAAGTTGATGCTGCAAATTACAAAAGATGCTGTTATAAAACAGAATGAATAAGTGTACCCAAATCCGAACCATGCCACTATTTTTATTTGTGAATGCACACATACATCAAGGATAATTTAATGCTTTTAAATAAGTGAGAAATACTGCAAAAAATTAAATATTTTACTGAAATGATATTTGGTAAATGATTATACATTGGTATTATTTCAGTTGCCCAAGGTTAATGAAATTTAGTTTTCTGAAAGCAATTAGTTGGGGAGATTATTGCACATACATCAAAAGGTATTTTGAAAGAAAAATTACCTGAAATTTATATATTTTTTCATTGATTAGATATTATTTTCTTTGATAAGAAAAGTTATAACTCTGATGAATCAGAAAGCTGGGATTATTATCACAATTTGTGTAAAGAGGAATGTATTCTTTCATGATGGCAAAGGGCTTGTGGCTCTGTTATGATATGGGCAGCAAATTGGTATTAGTAGGAAAACTTATATATACTTGTCTATCCAAGCAAAGTAAATACAAAAATGTATCTTGATCTTTTAGAAAGATTTTGTTATTGTAGGCTCCAATTTTATATATATAGCTTCCTACAATTTTATTTTTGAACAAGACAACATTGCTATCCACATGGATAATACTGTAAAAGCATAGTTCACTGTAAAAATAAAATTGTAGTTCTTGCAAGAACTACCAGCTAGATTGCCCAGCTAGATCTACTAACCTATATGTCATTGAAAATCTGAGCCCACATCATAAGAAAAAAATATATAAAATTTGCCACCAATTTTCTACAGCAGCTGAACTTAAAGTGCACCATTAGAAAGGAATAAAAGTTTTTTTTTTTTTTTTTTTTTTTTTTTTTTTTTTTTTTTTGGGGGGGGGGGGGGGTACTTTTTTGTTCATGAGTGTATACTTAATTCTCTTTTCATACCGTTATATTCACACTATTATAGTTAGACTACATTCAAGTGAATAGATAGTAATCACACCTGAATGTGAATTCAAAGGAGACACTCAAGTTCTTAAAATTTCTGTTTCTTTAGCGGCAATAACAGAATTGCCATAAGTAGTACATAGAAAACTAACATTGCATATCCTTTTCTCTTAAATTTTGTTGTAAAGTTAGTTTTGTAAAATAGAAAAAAAAGTGCTATTGTATTGAAATGACTTTTTATTATGTATATGTATATATATATTTATGGCTAAGTGTAAATAAATAAATATATATATATATAAGGTATTTGCTAAAAGTGGAAAAATTACTATGTATGTTTTATGCATAAAATATTTTTCTATGTTCTTGTCAGATAAAATTACCAATGTATGGTTTTTTATTAAAAAAAAAAGTCCTGGTAAATATTAATTTCTATCAAAAATTAAAATATTTTCACATAGATTATGCATTTGTATGGTCTAAGCAATTCTAAAAAACTCTTGATAACTAAAGAAATTCTTTTACTTTAGAACTAAAGAATCACTTAAGGGCCCTCTTCACTCGCCGCGGCCGGAAGCCGAAGCTAATGTTATTCTATGGGAATTTTTTCTTTACAAATAACTTACTAATATATATTTTTAAATTCTGTTTTCACATTCTGAAAATTGCCAACTGTTAAATTGACGCACCTTTTTTTAAAAGATTAATTTTTTATATTTTATTTTGAAGCTGCAAAATACAAATCTTCAATATGTGAAATTTTTTCATTTTGCAATTTCAAAATAGAATATTAAAAATTAAAAAAATCATTTTTAAAAAAGGTCCGTCAATTTAACAGTTGGGAATTTTCTGAATGTGAAAACAGAATTTAAAAATATGTATTAGTTAATAAGTTATTTGTAAAGAAATTTTCCTCATAGAATAACATTAGCTCGGGCTTCCGGCGACGGTAAGTTAAGAGGGCCGTTAAGGTGCTATCAGACGGAATACGATATATTCTAAAATATAAGCTATTGCCACTCAAAAGCGACCAAACGACTTCAGTAGGGTTGTTTCTAAGTATAAACGGAAGAACAAAATCCAGAAATGTAAACAACGGACCCAACATTTGGCTATTATCCCCCCCCCCCCAAGGATGTTTAAAAGGGAAAAGAATAGAAGGGTGTTCAGTAATCCCGATTCTCTGATTGGAGGATTTCGTTCTAAAGACTACTGTATGTGATTTAAACAGTCGAAAACATGTGATTGATGAACATACGTTCGGCAGTTTGTATCAAACGGCATATTTGGATCATTTCCCGCATGAGAAACCTGTTTATGAGGTATTTTGTGCTAAAGACTATGGTATGGTTCTTCGTTTGATAGCGGCTTTAGAAAAAAAATGTTTTATTAAATCTGTTGTGGCTAGGTAATTATATTTAATGTGTATTCCTTCTAAAATGACTTGAATTTATAGTATGCAAATAATCTTGAATAATTATATCCAGGTTATGAAATAAAATTCCAATATTATAAAAAGCCTAAAAAATAGCAGATAAATTAGGCTATCTTCTTTATTATGTGTTAACATATACTGTCATATTTCTATAAGTATTTTTGATGTAAACAATTTATAATTACATAAAATGAATAAAATGTAATCATCCTTTCACATTAAAATATTGATACATATTTAAACACATAAAAAAAGAAAAGAGGAAATTGATTTGTACAAAATTTTATGTAAATACCATAAAATATAAGAACTCACAACAATTGTTTTGGGTCGGAAGAAAATACAACTCTTCGTCAGACAAAATAGGCATGAGTGCTGCAAACAAAGCAGCAACGTAAAGTATTGCAGCACTCGTGCCTACTTTATTCACCTGATAAAGGGTTGTGTTTTCTTTCAACTCGAAAGAATTGTTGCGAGTTCTTATATTTTATGTTTATTCAAAACTTTACACAAATTACTTCTAAACACCAGCTCTGTGGTGTTTTTTTGTAAAAAGAGGAAAGTATTTCAAAAATAAATTAAATAATATGAATACATTTAAAATACCTTATAAAAACTTTTGTATTTACTAGCTAATTAATTTCAGACACGCCGTGTCCATCATCAGAGCCAAGTAACTAACACGTCTTCGTTCTTCTCTGTTTACTTTGCCGGGGAACTCTTGCGGTCGTTGTTTTGCTTCACTTCATTATTTTGTAGTAGTTGTTGCCAGGCGGTAAGGATGAGATAGTGCTCTCTGTCATTCACAGCATTATTGTTGGTTATAATTTCGAGCGCCTCCCGTTTTAGTGCATAGTTATGGTTATTGTAAGGGGCTATTTTTGTATGTTAATTGAGTTAATATTTATAGGGTTATTGTTATGGGTGGTGGAGAAAGCTGTAGAGGATTTTCCTAATTTTAGATCGGTTCGGTGTTCTTTTTCGCGTTCTGAAATTTTACGTTTTGTCATTCCAATATAACATGCTTTATTTCCGTTGGTGTGTTCAAAGTCTATTTTATAAATGCCAGGTGTAGAGTTTTGTTGAATGATGTCTTTTTCGTTACGGATGTATTGGCATTTATAAAATAGCCTGGCATTTATAAAATAGACTTTGAACACACCAACGGAAATAAAGCCTGTTATATCGGAATGACAAAACGTAAAATTTCAGAACGCGAAAAAGAACACCGAACCGATCTAAAATTAGGAAAATCCTCTACAGCTTTCTCCACCACCCATAACAATAACCCTATAAATAGTAACTCAATTAACATAAAAAAATAGCCCCTTACAATAACCATAACTATGCACTAAAACGGGAGGCCCTCGAAATTATAACCAACAATGATGCTGTGAATGACAGAGAGCACTATCTCATCCCTACCGCCTGGCAACAATTACTACAAAATAATGAAGTGAAGCGAAACAACGACCGCAAGAGTTCCCCGGCAAAGTAAACAGAGAAGAACGAACACGTGTTAGTTACTTGGCTCTGATGATGGACACGGCGTGTCCGAAATTAATTAGCAAGTAAATAGAAAAGTTTTTATAAGGTATTTTAAATTTATTCATATCAATTATCCCTTTCTTTAAAAATAAGATTAAATAAATTAAATAATTTTGTTTATAATTCTAAGGAGGGGGGGGGGGATGTCATAGATTATTTAAAATTCTAATAAAAACTAGTGATACAAAAGCTTATATCAAAACATAAATAAATATCATTGATTTTTTATTATTAAACTACTCATGGTCACGGTGGTCAATAATGGCTGCATATCAGAAAAACAATAAAGGGTCAAAAATGGCGCATTTCAGAGATTTCAAGCATCTGAAATGATGATCAATTTCAGACATTAAAAGTGTCTGAAATGTGCTTTTTCAGACATTTCTACTGTCTGAAATAAATAAGACACTTTTTAGCATCTTAAAATTGAACACCCCATTTCAGACACATTTTTGTCTGAATTTCAGACACTTGTATTTACAGTGTATTTAACAATTTAATAATTTAATTTTAAACCAAGGCTCAATCAAAAAAAAAAAAAAAAAAAAAAAAAAACTGAAAATCAGCTGCTGGTCTTAAACTTTTTCAAATGACACTCTATGCATGAATTAAAAAAACCAATGAAAATATTAGGGGGTAAGTCAAAAATTCTAAAAAAATAAAATAATAAATAAAATGATGAAAAAGAAACTAAAACATTTACTATATATTGTACACTGATACAAATATCATGACTGTCCTTTAAAGGCGAGATATAATAATATTCAACATATATTTAACAATTTAATAATTTAATTTTAAACCAAGTGCATCTCTATTAAAAAAAAAAAAAGTTGCTAACTTAAAACTTTCCCTTATAGCCAATGATGAGCTTTATCTGAACTCCATGTCTTGAAACGAAAGTACATTCCAAAAATGCGTGTCAATCATCAAAACACTATTAAAAATTGGCCATTTTATAATGCAAGCTCTATTAAAGGTAATAATTTAATTACATCAAAAAATCAGAAATTCACAGTGGGCAGCAAAATTATTGGAGAGATAGCAATAATTTGTATTTAAAAGATGTGGACTTTTTGTAAAGTAAATATTTGTCAAGTTATAATCTTAGTCTTTATGCTGTTTATAAGAAAGGAAGTTGATGATAAAAATGAACGATCAAAATAAATATATATATGAAAAATGTGGATGTGTGTATCAATAATTTTGCCGCCGACTGTATAAGTACATCGCTCCAGACAACCATATAGCCGTGTTGATCACACGACATATCTTGAGTATCCCTAATGGAGAATTTAAACTTTCCTTATTTAGAAACCACAATATTACGTACATTCAGACAGATCAGTAGGCAGCTAAACATTATATATCTACACTTACTTGGTATTTATACGTGGTTAAAGGTTTTGTTACCAAGAATAAACATTCTTTCAGGAAGACTTATAACTACAGAACTAATTAAACGTTTGTTATGGTGGACAGGTTCTTCCTTATTAACAGCTGATACTTTTGTTTCAACAGATACTTTATTAGACTCAAAAACTCAATTTCATAGGGAAAATATATATTTTAAAAGATCTCTAATCGACTCTAAAAATAATTTTTCGTTTTATTTATTTATTTTATATTATTTTTTTAAGCAATAATAATAATAAATTGTTCTATCTCAGATTTATTTGCAGGTTGCGAAGTACTAGAAATTTAGGGAATCAGTAGGCGTGAGAGTAAAAGGGACATTTGTTAAGATCCAAAAATTGTAGGATATTTCTAGTGAAGTAAAAAGTTTAAAAAAGGCAAGAAATCAAGCAATGATAAAAAAAAAGGGGGGGGGGGCGAGGTTCACTTAATAAATCTAGCATCTTGTCGCCGAATGTCACAAAAATAAAATAGATATTTGAATGTAAGGAATCTAACAGGTGATTTTTTTTTTTTTTTTTTTTTTGTGGAAATAAAATTTTAAAATATCTTCTGTAAAAAAAAAAAAAAAAAAAAAAAAAAACTATATTGCTGGTCATAAAAGTGAATTTCTAATTCATCTTACATTTTCTGATAAGGTGAAATTCATTTTCACATAATCTTAGTTCTGTTTAAAAAAAAAAAAAAGTTATTATCGCTTAAAATTTTATAAACTTACTTAATTTTAATTTGCTTAATAGTATAGTTTTATTGTTAATCCAATACTGCGTGCCGCATGCGCTCCACCGCACTTTGGGACTGGAAAAAAAAACGAAGAAAAAAAAAGTCAAATAATAAAGAAAAAGGAATAGAAAAAAAAAAAAGTATAATAAAGCATAGAAAAACACGTCAATTAACTTCAGGCCGAAAATGCATGAAAAGAAGCCAAGAAAAATGCAATTAAAAAACGAAAAATGTGTGCTTGGATACCTCAAATAGTTGACAGAGATAAAGAATAAGAATAATTAGCAATATATATATACATATATATATAATTCATAACACATGTCATGAAAATCTAAAAAGTATCAAGAAGTATGCGTGAACTAAAATTAATTATAGTGGCGCACACGGGGTTATTTTTAACAAACATTTATATAAATAAATACTAAGGATAAACAGTATGAAATTCTTAGAAATGTATGCAAAGCAGTTACACGATATTTCTTATCAGACACTTTTTCTTTGTGTAGATATAAATATATGAGCCGCTCAGTGCACACATCGATTAACTCCATAAAACAAAAAGTTGAGAAACGCGATGATGTAATGTATATTGTTTTTTAAAATTCCTCTGATAATATGAATTCAAATATATAATGTAGAATGCATAATTGCAGATATAGCTTTCATCTAACGGTGTATAAAATTAATAAGAAAGAATAGCCAACAAACAATCGTCAGTAATGTTACAGTTTTTATGTGACTGGTGGAGTTAATCGATTTGGCAACTGAAAAAAGTAATAAAGTTAAATTAAGTCTTTACATTTTTAAGTTTTTTATTACAGAAAAAGTTAGTTATTATACATTTTTATCACAGCTTTTCCATAAGAATGTATGTTGTCAGTTCTGTTATATTATAATTTTTGTAATTAATTCATAGCAGTTTTATGTGTTTTATTTATTTTACCTTTTAACGCGAATTTAAAGTTTAATTTTTAATTTTAATTAACAATATTTTATTTAATGTAATTTATATGACAATATGCGCGAAAAATAAAAGGTGTAAAATAATCATGATAAAAAAATCTAATGATTTGATTTAAATACGATTTTCTGTAAATTTCTGTAAAATAGAGATCCAAAAATATGGTATTTTTATTTTAGCAGTATAATTTAAAAGAAAAAAATATATTACTTTTACTACAGGTAAAGTCTACTGTAAACGTTGTTCTTTTTATCTGTTTACCGATGCGATTTTGTTACGAATATTATTGAGAGGGAGAGAGCATCTTCCGCTGTTTAAAAACAAATAAGCGTCGATGCACGGCCAGAACAGATACAGCGTTACCGAAACGATTTGCATTAGAGTATGGAGTTAATCGAAATGGCTTCTGAAATAAATTACTTATTATTCAATGGCCAAAAAAAATTTGCCATTTAACGGTGCTAATCTTTATTATTCCGGAAAGTTATTATAAATACAAAAAGTTATGATTATACCAAGTGCTTTGACATAAAATTTAAGATTTTTCAAAAAGTGGAGTTAGTCGATGTGTGCACTGAACGGCTCATATGGGATAATTTTTATTTACAAAAAATAAATAAATAAATAAATAAAACATTTTGACTTTCAAATAAATTCAAATCCATTCTTTTTTCAATATACAAATAAGAAAGAGCATTGTTTAAATGTCTACCACGAATATTTTTATAAATCCAGAAATAATAGGTCCTAAAAATGATAATTAAATATACTTAAGTCAATAAACCACACAAATAACTTACATTTATACTATCTCAACAAATTACAATTATTAAAACTTACCAAACTTAAATACTATATAACATCTTCAAAGTAAATTATAAAATAAGTTTAAAACAATGTGGCATTTGTCTATATTTCTTAGAGGGAATTGTATAGTTACTGTAGATGAAAGAAACACAAACAAATGAGAAAAGAAATAAAGAAAAAAGATTTATTCGATTTTTTTTTTTTTTTTTTTTTTTTTTTTTTCAGATTGTAGATTTCCAATACAGGCAAAAATTCCTCTTTAATAAAGAACTCCAATTTCCATGCCATTAAAAATAAAATCTGAAAGGATAATAAAATTCTTTATTAACAAATACTTCAACACATTTCTGTTCTTGCGCTAAGACATAAATGATCTAAATTAAATTTTAATGTTTACAAAATGTTTCAACAAAATGTTTCTAGGCTGAAAACATTGCCAAACATAACTCCTAAATATAAACTAAATTAATTCAAAGTATCTCAAATAAGGTGAAGGCAAATTTTATCCAATTGAGAGATAAAATTTACTGAATAACTACAGCCTTGAGCAATACATATTTATTTATGGATTTGTTTAATGACAATGTTATGATTACCAGTTTTCTTTAATGTGAATAAAATATTTTTACATTGTAACACATTTATTATTGTTATTCATAAAGGTTTTTACACACGAAAATTAAGAAAAGAAGCAATGATACATTTTTTATCGTTCTAAAATCATAGTAAACATTCAACGATTTTTCATTTAGACTTTTATTTTCCTACAGTTTAAAAATAATAAAAATAGCATAATTACTAGTATATTGCCGCCACCATATGACTTTCTTCTACATTTTCCTATGCATATACACTCAGAACAAATATTTCTTTTAATTATTATTTATTAAGATTACATTATGTGGTGAATGCGGACAATTTTCATTCTAGAGAAGTATAAAACTACATGTCCAAAGGAAGTCAAGTTTATTCCCATGTGACATTAAAAAAAAAATAATAATAATAAATAAATAACCATTTTTCTTTCTTTTTTTATTTTTATTTTTATTTATTTATTTATTTTATTACTATTATTATTATTATTGGTAAAAAAAAAAGTCAATAACTTTATTTTAAATTATCACAGATTGATGGCTCCACTGTTCGTTTTAAAGTTACAGGCGCGCTCTTTTGAAAGATACTCATAATGAAAATGCACTACCCTCAGGGACTTCTTCCAGGGGGGGGGGGGTGCGATGCTTCTACATATACAAAAAAATTCTACTTGTCTTTTACTATAATAAATATTTATTTTTAATTTAATAATGTTTCTTGAAAAATAATTCTCTTTATGCACATTTATACGAAATTCTGTCCTATACCATTATGTTAAAAATCTGGAAAAAGCGGATGTCAACGTCAGGTATTTTCACCAAACTTTGATAGGCACCAACATATGACAAGATGCAACTACACATCAAATTTTATTAAATTCTGTGCAGTAGTTCCTGAGGTACAGTTGCCACAAAATTTTTTCACTCATACACACAGAGACAGACATTTTCTAAAAAATAATCAAATCGTGTTCTCGAATTCTTTAGATATTACACCTTTTATGGCAAAATTTGTGTTAAAGAATCTCAGTGAACTCTAATTCAATGAGAGAATTTCTCTGTAACAGAATAACTACAACTAACCTTGAAACCTCCAAACTCTAAACATAACTCTTTAAGTAGTTACATGAACATTGCACAAATTATCAGCAAACTTCTGAAATATTAAAAGCAACATACACTAATCTTGTAGATAAATATAGATATAATCTCGTATTATTCAATTCGATAATTAAAAATGTAATATACATGATTTCATGAAATCCATGTTTGAAGAGGGAAACTTTCCGAAATTCTGCTAAAACTTTAAGTGATATAATTTTGTTTTTATTACTAATAATTAAAAATTGATTGTTATTTAAATGTGTGGAATAGACTATTTTTGATTTAGTAATTATCTAACTTATCGCGAAGGGTTAACTCAACTTTTTAATTAAGGCCCCTTTAATACATACGATGTCGATGTGTCTAATCTAAAGGAACTGGATATTTAAATGTTATTTCATGGCAATGAAACTATCCATGCATAAAAACTCGTTGAAGTAATTATTTCTCTGCATTTAGGAGTTATTTGCAAGAGATTAAAAACATCACAAATATGTAAAAAAAAAAAAAAAATCTGTAACAAATTTGAATAATTGTTACTCATTTGAAGAACTATTTTCGAACTGTGAACGATTTAAATTAAAGTGTGGTTCGTGAAAACATATTAATTTTTTAAATTATATCAGTAGGAATTAACATACTATCTCTCCATTTTATAACTAAACAGATTATAAACTCATTGTTTCGATGCCATATGCAATTTACGTTTCTCTCAAATAAACTTCATGTCATTTTGCTGAAAGGAGGCACATTTAAATAAATTTTAAAGGAATAGTTTTGTTATTTTAAGCAATTAATACCCTTTAAAATGATTCAAGTACAAAGCAAATTTATTTTATTCCTTCACTAATAAGTTCCTATCTCAAAGCATTGAAATACATGGATTTGTTTTCTATTTTCCGAGAATATATTTATTTTATATTGCAGAAAGAATATTCTATCTACACTTTTGATAAAAAAGAAAGATAAAAGCAATTTTTGTAGTAATTATTGGAATGCAGTTTGTTTTCAAAGCTGTTTTTGAGACAACAGCCTTATTTTGATAAATTTAATATCTTTTCCTAATTCCAAAATTATTTATTGCATTGATGTATTTTGCAACGTGTTCATTTCTGCCAAATGAAAATATATTTGGTTATTTTGCTTAGAAAATTTATGTATTGATAGAATTGAGTTATGATGTCAGTATTTATTTTGAAGTATTGGGGCATTTATCAACTTTATTTTTCAGTAATAGTTTATTATTATTATAGTTCTTATGAAGTTCTTATTAGTTCTTACAATTTACAAATGTGCAATTCAAGGAAAACATCGATTTTCTTAAATCCATTTTTATTAAAATTTTCTAACAAGGTTGAAAATGGTTAATGACTTCGGTTTGTCTATCTGTCTCCTCGCATATCCGTCTTTCTGTCGACGCTATAGCTCCGGTAAATATTTATGGAATTTCTTGAAAGGGATATATGTTATACACGTTCACTATTGGATGTTCCCCATTGAAAACGGAGGAAATATCTCTACTGGTTTGTGTACAGGGGTACCTGAAAGTATTCCAAGGCATTGTGTTCTACGAGAGGTATTTCTATAAACCATATTTTAATAACTTTTCTGACCACAAATCTTAACGAAATTGAAATATTTTATTCAAGTTCACTATCAGATAATTAATATATAAAATGGAGTACATACCACCACTGGTTTGTGTACGCGGACACTCGAAAGTATTCTAAAGCATTGCCTTCTATGAGAGATATTTCTATAAACCAAATTTTAATAACTTTACTTTCCACAAAGCTTAATGGGATTGAAATATGTTATTCATATGCACAAAATAAAGCTTTCTGCAGAATAATCTATGATCAGCATTAGATTTACAGGGACACACAGAAGTATTGAATTACATTATAAGCTATTAATAAAAATTTGTTGGAATTGCAATTTCATTTATATTAGGCATTTTTAACACTTTCTAACAATTTTTAACACTTTCCAACAAGGTTGAAAAGTGTTTATGACTTCGGTTTGTCTGTCTGTCTGTCTGTCCGTTTGTCTGTCTGTACGTCTGTCTGTCTGTCTGTCCGCGCTCTAACTCCCGTGAATATTTATGGAATTTCTTGAAACTGATATATGTTATTCAAGTTCACTATCGGACGGTCCTATTGAAAATGGAGTTTATACCTCTACTGGTTTGTGTACAGGGACACCCGAAAGTATTTCAAAGCATTGTGTTCTATGAGAGGTATTTCTACAAACCATATTTTCACACCTTTACTGTAGACTTACCTTAATGAAATTGAAATATGTTATTCAAGTTCACTATCGGACGTTCCCTATTGAAAATGGAGTTTATATCTCTACTGCTTTGTGTACAGGGACACCCGAAAGTATTTCAAAGCATTGTGTTCTATGAGAGGTATTTCTACAAACCATATTTTCAAACCTTCACTGTAGACTTGCCTTAATGAAATTGAAATATGTTATTCAAGTTCACTATCGGACGTTCCCTATTGAAAATGGAGTTTATACCTCTACTGGTTTGTGTACAGGGACACCCGAAAGTATTTCAAAGCATTGTGTCCTATGAGATGTATTTCTGTAAATCATATTTTCATACCTTTACTGTAAACATATCTTCATGAAATTTAAATATGTTATTCCGGTTCACTATCGGACGTTCCCTATAGAAAAAAGAGTTTGTACCTCTACTGGTTTATGTACAGGGACACGCGATCAAATTTTAATAACTTTACTTTCCATGAAGTTTTTGGAAATTGAAATATGTTATTTATATGCAAAAAAGAATGCTTTGCACAGAATATAGCATGATTAGCATTAGATTTTCAGGGTGGCACAAAAATCTCCAGTTACATTAAGAGCTATTAATAAACAATTGCTAGAATTGTACTTTCCTTTACGTTAAGCGTTTTGAACACTTTCTAGCATTTTTTAAGTGTGAATATGATTTCAGTTTTGTGTATCTGCCTGTCCATCTGTCTGTCTGCCTGTCTATTTGTCCGAGCTCTAACTCCCGTAAATAATTATTGAATTTCTTGAAACTGATATATGTTATTGAAGTTTACGATCGGATGTTCCCTATTGAAAATGGAGTTTGTACCTCTACTGGTTTGTGTACAGGGACACCCGAAAGTATTTCAAAACATTATGTTCTATGAGAGGTATTTCGATAAACCATATTTTCTTACTTTTACTGTAGACATATCTCAATTAAATAGAAATATGTTATTCAGATTCCCTATTGGATATTTACTGTATAAAATGGAGCAAATACCACTACCGATTTATGTACAGGGACACTTAAAAGTATTCCAAAGCATTGCGTTCTATGCGAGATATTTCTATAAATAAAATTTTAATATTTTTACTTTCCACGAAGTTTTAGGAAATTAAAATATGTTATTTATATGCACAAAAGAATGCTTTGAATAGAATATAGCATGGTTATCATTAGATTTACAGGGTGACACAAAAATATTCAGTTATATTAAGAGCTATTAATAAAAAATTGCTAGAATTGTACTTTGGTTTACTTTATGCGTTTTTGAAACTTTCTATCATTTTTTTAGTGTGAATATAATTTCAATCTTAGCATCTGTCTGACTGTTCTTCTGTCCGTCTGTCTGTCTCTCTGTCTATCTCTCTGTCTGTTTTACTGCGCTCTAATTCCCGTAAATATTCATGGAATTTCTTTAAACCGATATATTTTATTCAAGTTGACTATCGGATGTTCCATATTGAAAATGGAGTGAATACCTCTTCTGGTTTGTGTACAGGGACACCCAAAAGTATTCGAAAGTATTGTGTTCTATGGGAGGAGTTTCTATAAACCATATTTTAATACCTTTAATGTATGGAAACTTCAATGAAATTTTAATATATTATTCAATTCCCTATCGGATGTTTCCTATGTAAAACAGAGCCTATTTCTTACTGGTTTGTGTATAGGGGCACTAGAAAGTATTCCAAAGCATTGTGTTGCATGAGAGTTATTTTTTTAAACCAAATTTTAATAATTTTATTCTCCTCAATTGAAATATATTATCCGTATGCACAAAAGAGTGCCTTCTCTGTAATATAGTATGGTTAGCATTAGATTTACAGGGTCACACAAAAATAATCAGTTACATTAAGAGCTATAAATAAAAATGTGCTGGAATTGCACTTTTGTTTACATGAGCGTTTTAAAACTTTCTATAATTTTAGTGGGAATATGATTTCAATTTGTGCATCTGTCTATCCGATTGTCTACCTTTCAATCTGTTTGTTTCCGGCTCCTATCATCCGTGAATACTTTGAGAATTTTTAAAAAAATATACACTTAAGTTCCCTATGGAATGTTCCCTATTTAAAATGCCATTAATAGGTCCTGTACAACTAGTTTGTTTACAGGGACAACAACAACAACTACAATAAAAAAACAAACAATGTATTACGTTTTAGGACAGAATTTTTTAAAAGTTATATTTAAAAATATTTCTACTATAAAAATCATAGAAACATTGACATGCATTATTAATATTCTAAAATTTTGTTTTTTATAGAACATGATATGATTATCTTTCAGATTTACAGGGCTACACTGAAATATTCAGATTAAAAGCTGTAATTATAATCTACCGGCTGAGTTTTCTTTTGCGTTAAGCCTTTTTAACACTTTCAAAAATGCCTAAGAGTAATTTTAAAATCAATTAGTCTATCTGCATGTTTTTCAGTCGTTCTGTCTGTTGTGTGATAATGTAGGCAAAGAATATTAAAAGTTATTCAATGCAATTGCGTACAGTTGGAAAGTGTTCCTAATCAATGCGTACTGCATGATTTTTCTTTCTTGTTAAGCTTGAATATGATTCCAATTTATGTATATGTCTGTCTGTTCGTCTGTCCGAGCTTTAACTCCCGTAAATATTTATGGAAAATCTTGAAACTGATATGTACTATTCAAGTTTACTATCGGATGTTATTTATTGAAAATGTAGTGAATACCTGTACTGGTTTGTGTACACGGACACCTGAAAATATTCCAAAGCATTGTGTTCTATGAGACGTATTTCTGTAAATCATATTTTAATAACATTTCTGTACATAAATCTTAATGAAATTGAAATATGTTATTCAAGTTCCCTATCGGGTGTTTCCTATGTAAAATGGAGTAAATACTACCACTGGTTTGTGTACAGGGATGCTTGAAAGTATTCCAAAGTATTGCATTTTATAAATTGTATTTCTACAAACCGAATTTTAATAACTTTACTTTACACAAAGCTTAATGAAATTGAAATATGTTATTTATATGCACAAAAGAATGCTTTCTATAAAGTATAGTATGATTAGTATTAGACTTACAGGGCGACATAAAAATATTCAGTTACATTAAGAGCTATTAATAAAAATTTGCTGTAGTTGCGTTCACTGAGAAAAAATTCTGTAACTGACATCTAGAATCTAAGTTGTGGCTCTAGAAAAAATAGTTCCATATCATCCTCATAAATTCTAGTCCTCTTGAAAAGCGAGTTCTAGAAGTCCCTACTAGAATTCTAGAGCGTTTGCCTATATTCTCGAAGGCAAAACTATTTAAAAATCTCTGCAAATAAATGAGACTACAAGAGGCGGGTTCCAGGAACTATAATCTTGGTTTGTTACCAAATTCTGGAAAATCAAGCGAGAATTTCTCGCAATACAAATGATTCAGAATATTTAGTGTATTCAGAATATTGTTTCACCATCGAGAAATGTGTACACTAGAAATTCTCGATAATTTCGTCTATTCAGTTTATTTGCGTGCCTTATGCGCATAGATCGGAAATCTATATTTCTAGTTAAGGGACTTAGAAAAAGGCCACTTATTCATTCTAGAGGAAAGCGGTATATTTTTTTTCTCAGTGTTTTTGTTTACATTAAATTCAAGCATTTTTAACACTTTCTAACAATTTTTAATTGTGAATATCTTTTTAATTTGTTTATCTGTCTGTCCGATTGTCTTCCTTTATATTTGTCTGTCTCTCTCCCCCGGTGTCCGTAAATATTTTCAGATTTTTAAAAAAATGATATATTTTAATGAAGTTCACTACGGAATGTCCCCTATTTAAAATGACATTAATAGGGCCTGTACAAATGATTTGTGTACAGGGACAAAAAAAAAATGTAAATGCATTCCGTTTTAGGATAGACATTTTTAAATATCACATTTAAATAAATTTCTACTGTAAAAATAACAAAGAAATTGGCAAATAATTTTAATATTCTAAAATAATGTTTTGTATGAAATATGATATGATAAAACTTCAGATTAACAGGGCTACACTAAAATAATCAGATACATTAAGATCTCTATTTATAATCTAACGGCTGGAATTTCTTTTTCGTTAAGCTATTTTAGCACATTCCAACGATGTCTAAAAGAGGTTTTAAATTCAATTAGTCAATCTGTATGCTTTTTAGTCCTTCGGTCTGTCTGCTGTGTGATAACGTAGGCAAAGAATATTGAAAGTTATACGATACAACAAGTACGTACAGTTGGAAAGTGTTAATAGTCAATGTGTATTGCATGATTTTCTTGTTTACTTTTAAACAAGAACGAAAAAAAAATCTTGCGATACGCATAGATTATCAACACTTTCAAATAGTACATACTCCTTGTTTCGTTTAACTTTCAATGTATTTTGCCTTAATATAATAAATAGACAGAATGACGCAAAGACAGACAGATAGACTGAAGGAGATCATAGTCATTCTTAAAAAATTTTGGAAAGTGTTAAAAACGATTAACAGATAATTCAGTCAACTTCTAGTCGTAGTCCTTAAGGTATCTGAATATGTTAGTGTAGCCCTGTAAATCTTATCTGCACATATACCATATTCTATAGAAAATATGTTTTCAGCACATGAATATTAAATGTTTATTTTATTATAGATTGTACAGTACTAAGTTATTTAAATATGTTTCATAAAGAGAAGTCAAATAAAAAGCAATGCATTGGAGTTCTTTTATGTCCCTGTATATAAACCAATTCTGCTCTTAAATAGCAAATATTTCATAGTGAACTTGAATATACCTTATGTTATTTTGAAGATATATTTAAAATATTTACGTACGTTAGAGGCTAACAGACTGGCAGAAACACAGACATACAGCTTAATTCAAATCATAATCCTTCTTAAATATTTCTTTGAAGTGTTTAAAAGTTTAATAAAAACAAAAATCCATTTCAAATAATTTCCAATTATAGCCTTCAATTTATCTGAATATTTTTGTGAATCTAAGTAAATTTTAATTCCAATAATACTACATTGTACAAAAGCATCTTATTATACATATGAATATTTAATGTCACTTTCATTTTGATTTGTGCAAAATAAAAGTATGAAACTATGGTATGTCTCATAGAACGTAATATTTTGGAATTCCTCCGGATGACCCTATACACACCTCAGTTTCCATTTTCTAAGAGGGAACATCTCATACTAAACTTGAACAACATATATCAGTTTAAAGAAATTCCATGAATGTTTTAAGGAATTTAGAGCGTGAACAGACAAGCAAATAAACTGAAGTCTTAAATACATTTCAACTTTGTTGGACAGTGTTAATAGAAATTGATAAGAAGTTAATAAAATCATTCAAAAAATGTTAAACTTTCTGTCTGCAGTTGTTTCAAATTAGAATGGATTGTTTAAATTTGTATTAGAAAATCACTAAGACCGAGTGAGTTAACAAAACTTCTGAAAATAAATTGCTGTGAAAGTGAAAATAATCACAGTTATTTTTCAATATTGTCATATGGAGCGTATTTATGAATTCAAGCATCGACATCAATAACATAAAATATTTTTAATTTTTCAGCATTCTCTAAAGTTTTAGAAAAAAAATCGCGATGGACTTTTTTTTTTCCTGTAAACTAGGGGGTTCTGCCCCCTGCTCGCTCCGCTCACCAACTCCCAAGGGAGGCTTCGCCTCCCCCGACTCACTTTACATATTAACATATACAGAGCTCTGCCCGCCTATTCGCTGCTTTCTTTCACTGAAAAGGAATATAAATAGTGCATATTACAAGACAAAAGCAGAAAATTATCATGGAAACCCTCATATTCAATGTCAAATTTAAATATATTATATTTATATATAATTTTTTAATAGAAAGAAATTCATAATATCTAGACCATTTTACATTACATCTTTAGTATATGACCCTTTTTATTTCTTTTTTAGAACCTTAGATCCGGACCGCGGTACCCCAGTCATAGAGCGCCGAGCTCATAATTAGAAGATTGCGGGTTCGGTTCTCGAGCCTGCCAAAGACCGTCGTGTACACTAATGGTGAGTGGTGCACGTAAAATATGTCGTGGCCGCAATATTTTCCATGTTCCCATCAAAATTATACCTCTGGGGGTCACCGAAGAAAGGGAGCTATCCCCTTCGTGTAGGACCAAAACTGTAGTGGCATGTCTCTGAAACATCCGTAGGGGTGCGTCACAGACCATCGCCACTTATCTATAGCGCAGTAATGGTGCGGCGTCAAACTCAACCTAAATAATTATCTACCTACCTACAATCAGGGATCATATTTTAATTTTTAAGTGTAAGAAAAGTAATTTTCTAAAAGTAGAGAAAAAAAGTTGATATTTAATTTGTTTCTTTATTACATCCATGGTTTTCGGCCGCGGTACCCCAGTCGTTTAAAGCACGTAATTGGAATCATAAGATTGCCGATTCGATACTTAAGGCGGTCAAAGTCCGTCGTGTTCATCAGTGGTGGCTGGTGCACATAAAATCTGTCATGGCAGCAAAATCCTTCATGTTCCCATCCACACTATACCTCTGGAGATCACCAAAGGAGGGGTGGGAGTTCGCCAGAGGATCAAAATTGTGATGGCATGTCTCCGGAACATCTCTAGGGGTGCGTCCTAGACCGATACCCCTAGCAGGTTTTGTACAGATTGTGGTATGGAAGCCACTCATCATTCATTTACAAGGCTACTCCAATTATTTCGATATATTGGGGTTATGCATGCACTGTTAAAAATTTCAACAGAAAACTCTGTGTAATCTATTATCTTAAGTCTTACGTAAAATTACAGAGAAAAATAAACGGAGATGTTAAAAACTATTTTATACATTCGTTTTAATAACTAATATTAATTTAATTAATTATTGGTGAGAGCATATTTCGGACTTAGAATGCTTTTCTTAAAATAGAAACAGTCATTTTTAATTTTAATTAAAAAATGAAATGATAAAATTAGGTAAAAATAAAGAATAAATATTGAGAATCTCCAATATGCACTTTTAACTATGAATTGCTGTAAATTTACAGAGACTCTGGATAAATATTTACATTAAATTTACAGACATTTTTAACAGTGTGGAAACTGCTAGAATTTTAATTCCTTTTGTGTTAGAACTTCTTCAAATAAGACAAATTTTAAGTACACAATATTGTTTACAGTGCATATATTATTTATACACAATATACAGGACTACCCTAATTTGAGCTAAACATTCTTTTTCATTGAATGTAATTGATGGAAGTGCTTATGTGACTATGTCGAACACTGCTCAGGATTTTTTCATACCCATGCTGTAAACAAAGCATTTTTTAAAATTCTATTTTCAACTCTTTTTTGTATAATATTACGTTTCAAGATGCCCTCATTATGAAAGTTCATTTTTTAGCGGTTGATCTGTATGTATAGCTGTTATTAGCAAAATTTAAAAACAATAAAGTGCAGAAAATTCAAAATTGGTATTTTGAAGTTCGTATTAGGTTGCCATTTTAAAAATTTGATCAAGATTATCAAGTTTAAAAGCAAATAATTAACAATGTTAATTTTTTTTTAAATAATTTAGGCACTATAATTGGAGGGGGATTGAGGGGGCGGCAGCTCTCCTCAAACAAAATTATACATCAAATAAAACTGTTCCTAAACATATTTTTAATTAATTTTAAAGTGCATTAAACTTTATTATTTTGCCTTATTGATCTCAAGATTTAATATACAATGTATTTTTATAGTATTAAAGTGAAGGGTTAGAGTAAGTTGTGACACACCAGATTATTTTAGTAGCCACCAGTTCATTTTTCGTGCATTGTCCTGTATGTGTGTGTTTCTGCTCAATTGTTGACAACAGAAATTCTTTACTTTCTAAGGAATAATTATAAATTGCAAAAATAAACAAAAGATATTTCGAAGGAAATAATTAAATTTTTTGAAGCCTAATGTTGCTACTAGTCTACATATGTACCGGCATTTTCTTTTACTTTTTCTCCTGGTGAAGTATTCTGCTTCATTATATAAACTCGAAAAAAAAAGTGAATTTTTTTTAAAATATATGATACTTGATTACAAGGTTCTTATTTTATATCAATATATACTATTTATACTATAAAGTATAAAATGTTTGTTTTTAATAATACTCTTCAATGAAATTGATTTTTCGTACCAATTTCTAGTAAATTATTTCGCACATCTGGATCAAAAATTTAAATTTATATTAAATATATATATATAAATAAAAATAAATAAAAATGCTTATATCATTTGAAATATGAAACTAAACTAAACTAAACTAAACTAAATTAATTACTGTTAAATTACACAAATCAAAAGTTAATGTAACCTTTTATGGATCATGAAAATTCTATTATAGTGTCGCATTGTCTAACAGGTCCAACAAAACATGTTAAAAAATAGAAAACCATCAATCAAATAAAGTTACGTAAAAGCGCATTAAGAGATATTTAAAAAAAAAAAAAAAAAAAAAAAAAAAAGGTTAAAATATCCATTAAAATATTAGGTATTTACCAGGATTTTTTTCTAATACATTTATATAAAAGATTTCTCGTGTATTTCACTTCTTGTAACCTAATATTAACACAATTGGTTCTGAATTTTAGGAAAAATACTCCCACAAATTGCGTGTAGATGACTTGATTGATGAATCGGGACATTTCCTGAAACAGTCGTTTTTTTACTCAGGATATCAATTTGCTGGATTTTTTTTTTTTAAAGAAAGGTTCATTGATTTTTTTTTTTTTTTTTTTTTTTTTTTTTTGAGGGAGGTTGGAGGGGGGGGGGGAGAAGGGAGCTAAATCTGGCTTTTTCATTTTTAGATGTCATATTATTATGTGTGGGTGTATACACAATGTAATAGAATTTTCATCTCAAAAGAAAAATTAAGTATTTTGACAAAAAATTCTAAAATAATAAATTTCTATTATAAGATATATTCAAAACTTTTAAGACTTTTATATCTATATTCTAATACTGAATTTATATCTTAGAACATGTCACTATACTCAATTCAATACCAACGCAGCCTATTAAATACCAGTTTTTTTTTTTTTTTCAAATGTACTTTTTATTACAAAAATTGATGCAAATGTGCTGATTTCACACCATTATACATAAAACATATTGGAGTAATATCATGATTTTCAATATTCGTAATCCAAGCAATACAAAAATGATGGCAGTATAGGAAAAAAAAAAAAAACAATATATAATGTAAACAAAGTGATTCTAAGGATAGAATAATTTGAACACTGATATTTTTCTTTCCGTCACCTATAACTGTTCCCTTTAACTATTATAACTTGGTATACAGTCTTTAATGGATTCTTAATGTTCTACCAGATACATAATAGTAATAATAATAATATGTATGCCGTGTTTCATGACGCTAAATTAAAATATAACACAAAGACACTTATTTCAGGGCAAACTGACTAAAAATTAGGTTAAAAAATTCTTCAATGTAAATATAGTAAAATGTTTTATACAATTTAAATTAATAATTTGAAAAGGTTTATGTTTATAAGATTCTTTTAATACATGAATCCCTATAAATGATACAATTTCAGACAGTGTTGGGCATAATTGACTAAAAAGTAATTGAATTACATTTGAATTACAATTAAAATGCATTTATAATTATTTTACTGTCAATCTATTAACAAGTAATTGATTACAAATAAATTAAATAAGTAATTCAATTTATTTGCAATCAATTACTTGTGAATTGATTGACAGTAAAATAATTATAATTGTAATTTAATTGTAATTCAATTGTAATTCAATTATTTTTTAATCAATTATGACCAACACTGATTTCAGAGCGTAAAATTAAAAAAGAAACAGTTTTTTTTTTTGTTTTTTGTTTTTTGTTTTTTGTTTTTTAACTAAAAAACTGTATATGATCAACTAGAAAAGAGGAAATGGGGTAAAATCAGAGCAATTTCAAAAATTGTCTTTTATTTTACATTATAGATTTACACACACATACATATATACATATATATGTGTGTGTTCTGTTTACAAAATTTTCTGCGATACGAAAAAAAATTAAGATGTATCTAGCAAACATCCCCACTAAAAATTATCTTGAGATAATCTTAAAAAATTTCGACTTTCTACAGAAATATTAAAATTATCTGAATAAATTTTGCAGATTTAGATTTATCACCAAAATAACCACAGATTTTTTTACGACGTTTTATAGGCATTATAAAGATTTTGTTTCATCATTAAAATAACTTCAGATTTTTTGAAGTTTTAACACGAACACTTTTATTATTTTAGTTTATAAGCAAAAAGTTAAAATTAGATCTGAAAAATATTTGTAGAACTTTTGTGGGCATTTTGAATCATAAACAGCTTTTAGTACGTACGTGTTTGTGCATGGTGTGTGGTGCGTGTGTGATATGATAATCCATTTCTTTGCTTTTATTAAAATTTAAATAAATATAAAACAACGACCATGTATTTGCTTCAAGCTGCTGCAATGAAATTCATTCAAGTTTAGAGATTTACAACTCAACTCGAAGATGTGACCAGGTAAAAATAATAAATGTTTGTTTACTAACAGCGAGCGTGCTGGAGTTAGCTAAAATGGCGATTAGCGTAGTTGATCGTTTGCATTTTTTTTTTTTTTTTTTTTTTTTTTTTTTTTTTTTTATGTTTCTTGTGTATGCCAATTATAGCAATTTTCATTTATGACCAATTTTTTTGTATATATAAAGGAAATCAATGCTTTTAAAAAATCATTTAAACGTCTAGGATAATCCCACTTCAAAAATTTCAATATCAGCTCATACTGAAAAATCGCTTAGTTCAAAATCATGTATGTTGCTATATTTTAAAGAAAACAATTGGTAGTTTTTATAAAAAGTGTAAAAACTTATGGCAACTTATTTATTTATTTCGATCTTTATAAAAATCACCTTATTATGCGTACTTATACATGTAAGTGCACACACAACGGTAATGTCAGTAATTCGCTTGCATTTTAAAAATATTTTATTTTATATGTTATTTTAATACCGTATTTCAAACTTTGGATGTACCTATAAGAAATAATAAGCATTTTAAAAAATCCAATCAACAACAACCTTTCCATATTATAGTTAGAAGTAAGTGTTAAATATTTTCATAAAATTCAGTAAATTTCATTTGAAATTCCTATGAAGACCCCTGTACTAGTGTATAATGCATTGTAATTGTACAAAAAGCCATGAATTATACTTTAAATAAATCTATTATGAATATTCTTGCTATATATTTACAAAAAATTTGCTCAACATTCAAAATTTTTCAAACATAAAATTTGTAAAGTGTTTGTTTACATTTTTTTTTTTTAAATAAACAGAAAATTCGTGAATAAAATTGAATTTTAAACCTTGAAAATACAGTTATGTAGTATTTATTTCAAAATTGAGTGTTGAAATTCATTTTTAACGAAACGATTTCTCATTAAGAGCTAAAAATGAGAATTTGCGAACTACCGAATATTGGCGATGAAAACAATGTATTATTTTTTTTAATTTCCAAATTTTATGTTTGAAAATTTTGGAATGTTGAGCATATTTTTGTAAATATATGGTAAAAATGTTTATAATAGGCTTACTTCATGATTGATTTGCATTATTCATATGAAATATGCAATAGAAAAGGGATTTTCATGGAAATATTAAAAAATACTTTGTTTTTATCGTCTATATTTGCTCCCTTCCAGAAATTGATTTGAACAATTAGTAAGAAATCTTTTAGTTAAAAATAGATTTTGTTACTCATTCTTGAAATAAGTAACATATAAAAGTTTTATAAACTATTAAAATTAAGTATTATTGATGAATTTTCAGTTTTTGTGAAAAAAAGTAAACAGATATTTTACGATATTTATGTTTTGTATAATTTTGAATGTTGAGCAAATTTCTTGCAAAAATATATTAAAAATATTCAAGATTGATAATATTCTTAATTGAAGTATAAATCATGATTCTTTTGCCTCATTAAGATTACGTATTCAATAATAGAGTAATTTTCATGGAAATTTTTAAAAAATGACACTTCGTTTTCATCGCCAATATTGCCGAAACTCGTTAATATGAGCCTCAAGGGTGGTAGCAGTTCATGTTATCAGTAGTTAATACTATAAGTAACTCGAAAACCAATCTTCATGTGGACAGGGATTGTGCAAACAGTTCACGTTAAAAGTAATTAACGTTAAGCATGTTCACGTTAACGAAGTTCGACTGTATTCGGTAGCTTGCAAAAATGGATTTGAGCCATTAGTGAGAATTATTTTAGTTAAAAATAGATTTCGTTACTCATTTTTGAAATAATTAACATATAAAAGTTGTATAAACTATTGAAATTCAGTATTATTGAGGAATTTTCAGTTTTTTGTGAAAAAAAGTTAACAGATATTTTACGATATTTATGTTTTGCATAATTTTGAATTTTGAGCAAATTTCTTGCAAAAATGTAGTTACAATATTCATAATTAGGTTTAATTGAAGTATGAATCATGATTGTTTTACCTTATTAAGGTGAAATATGCAATAATATGGGTATTTACTTGGAAATTTCTGAAATATAACACTTGGTTTTCATCGCCAACATTCGGTAGCTTGCAAATATTGATTTATAAACATTAGTAAGAAAAATTTTTGATAAAGATGAATTCTAATGCTCAATTTTGAAATAAATAGTGCATAACTGTATTTTGATAGTCTAAAATTAAGTTTTATTCATGAAATTTCAGTATATTTTCAAAAAATGTAAACAAACCTTTCAAAATTTTATGTTTGTAAAAATTTGTAATGTTTAGCTAATTATTTGTTAACATATGGTAAAAATGTGCATATAGGCATATTTAATGTGTAATTCATGATTACTTTGCCTTATTCAGATGAAATATTGAATAATACAGGAATTTTCATGGAAAACAAAATAATAACACCTTATTTTCATCACCTATATTCGCCCCCTCCCAGAAATTAATATAAGCCATTAGTGAAAAATCTTTTAGTTAAAAATGGATTTTGTTATTCAATTTTGAAATAAATAACATGTACAAATTTTATAAACAATTAAAATTCAATATTATTGAGGAATTTTCAGTTTTTTGTGAAAAAAAAAGTAAACAGATATTTTACGATATTTATGTTGTGCATAATTTTGAATTTTCAGCAAATTTCTTGCAAAAATGTAGTTACAATATTCATAATTAGGTTTAATTGAAGTATTAATCATGATTGCTTTACCTTATTAAGGTGAAATATGCAATAATATGGGTATTTCCTCGGAAATTTCTAAAATATAACAATTTTTTTTTCATCGCCAACATTCGGTAGTTTGCAAATATTGATTTATAAACATTAGTAAGAAAAATTTTTGATAAAGATGAATTCTAATGCTCAATTTTGAAATAAATTGTGCATAACTGTATTTTGAAGGTCTAAAATTTAGTTTAATTCATGAATTTTCAGTATATTTTCAAAAAATGTAAACAAACCTTTCAAAATTTTATGTTTGTAAAAATTTGTAATGTTTAGCAAATTATTTGTTAAAAATGTGCATATGGTAAAAATGTGCATATAGGCATATTTGATGTGTAATTCATGATTATTTTGCCTTATTCAGATGAAATATTGAATAATACAGGAATTTTCATGGAAATAAAAACAAATAACACCTTATTTTCATCACCTATATTCGCCCCCTCCCAGAAATCAATTTAAGCCATTAGTGAGAAATCTTTTTGTTAAAAATGGATTTTGTTATTCAATTTTGAAATAAATAACATGTACAAATTTTATAAACAATTGAAATTCAGTATTATTGAGGAATTTTCAGTTTTTGTGAAAAAAAGTAAACAGATATTTTACGATATTTATATTTTGCATAATTTTGAATGTTGAGCAAATTTCTTTTAGCACTTCGCAAAAATTAGCCATAATTGGTAAGTTTTATTGTAAATATATAGTAAAAAGTTTAAAATGTGTGTTACTTTAGGTGAATATAATGTTCCTTTTGCGCATTGAAGTTTAAGTATGTAGAATAAGGGGCGTTTGAGGGAAATTTTTAACAAATTATGTTTCAAATTTCGAGGAACGATGTCGATCGAACGCAAAAACTTTTATAAGCTGATATTCAAAAATATATACATTTAAAAACTTTATTTTGCTTTATTTTAAAGAAAATAATAGATAAAGGTATAAAGTAAATATAAATTCCATTTTGAGTATGATTTTTTTGCTTTTTGTGAAACAAATGTGAAAAACAATTTCCTTTTAGCGCTTCGCAAAAATTAGCAATTATTGGTAAGTTTTATTGTAAATATACTCTAAAAAGTTTAAAATGTGTTTACTTTAGGTGAATATAATGTTCCTTTTGTGCATTGAAATAGAAGTACGCAGAATGAGGGAAATGCTTTAGAAATTAGTTTTCGGATTTCGCGGTACAATGTCGCCGGAACGTGAAAACTCATATAATCTCGTATTCAAAAATTTATATATTTAAAAGATTTTGTTTTTGCTCCATTTTAAAGAAAATAATAGATAAAAGTATAAAGTAAATATAAATTGCATTTTGAGTATGATTTTTTTGTTTTTTGTGAAACAAATGTGAAAAACAATTTCCTTTTAGCGCTTCGCCAAAATTAGCAATTATTGGTAAGTTTTATTGTAAATATACTCTAAAAAGTTTAAAATGTGTTTACTTTAGGTGAATATAATGTTCCTTTTGTGCATTGAAATAGAAGTATGCAGAAAAAGGGGCTTTTGAGGGAAATGTTTTAGAAATTAGTTTTCGGATTTCGCGGTACAATGTCGCCGGAACGTGAAAACTCATATAATCTCGTATTCAAAAATTTATATATTTAAAAGTTTTTTTTTTGCTCCATTTTAAAGAAAATAATAGATAAAAGTATAAAGTAAATATAAATTGCATTTTGAGTATGATTGTTTTGTTTTTTGTGAAACAAATGTGAAAAACAATTTCCTTTTAGCGCTTCGCAAAAATTAGCAATTATTGGTAAGTTTTATTGTGAATATACTGTAAAAAGTTTAAAATGTATTTACTTTAGGTGAATATAATGTTCTTTTTGTGCATTGAAGTATATATATGCAGAATAAGGAGCTTTTGAGGGAAATGTCTGAGAAATTAGTTTTCGGATTTCGCCGTACAATGTCACCCAGACGTGAAAACTTATATAATCGCATATTCAAAAATTTATATATTTAAAAGCTTTTTATTTTTTTTATTTTTTGGCTTCATTTTAAAGAAAATAATAGATAAAAGTATAAAGTAAATATAAATTGCATTTTGTGTATGATTGTTTTGTTTTTTGTGAAACAAATGTGAAAAACAATTTCCTTTTAGCGCTTCGCAAAAATTAGCAATTATTGGTAAGTTTTATTGCAAATATACTCTAAAAGGTTTAAAATGTGTTTACTTTAGGTGAATATAATGTTCTTTTTGTGCATTGAAGTATATGTATGCAGAATAAGGGGCTTTTGATGGAAATTTTTAAGAAATTAGTTTTCGGATTTCTCGGTACAATGTCGCCGGAACGTGAAAACTCATATAATCTCGTATTCAAAAATTTGTATATTTAAAAGCTTTTTTTTTTTTTTTTTTTGCTCCATTTTAAAGAAAATAATTGATAAAAGTATAAAGTAAATATAAATTGCATTTTGTGTATGATTGTTTTGTTTTTTGTGAAACAAATGTGAAAAACAATTTCCTTTTGGCGCTTCGCAAAAATTAGCAATTATTGGTAAGTTTTATTGCAAATATACTCTAAAAAGTTTAAAATGTGTTTACTTTAGGTGAATATAATGTTCTTTTTGTGTTCCGGACAGCCCTACCTCGACCTTGGTCCTGGTATAGCTCAACACCGCTCTTCGAGCGGTGAGCTGGGGCTGTACCGCTGTTAAATGTTCTTTTTGTGCATTGAAGTATATGTGTGCAGAATAAGGGGCTTTTGATGGAAATTTTTAAGAAATTAGTTTTCGGATTTAGCGGTACAATGTCGCCGGAACGTAAAAACTCATATAATCTCGTATTCAAAAATTTGTGTATTTAAAAGCTTTTTTTTTTTTTTTTTTTTTTTTTTGCTCCATTTTAAAGAAAATAATAGATAAAAGTATAAAGTATAAAGTAAATATAAATTGCATTTTGAGTATGATTTTTTTGTTTTTTGTGAAACAAATGTGAAAACCAATTTCCTTTTAGCGCTTCGCAAAAATTAGCAATTATTGGTAAGTTTTATTGTGAATATACTGTAAAAAGTTTAAAATGTGTTTACTTTAGGTGAATATAATGTTCTTTTTGTGCATTGAAGTATGTGTATGCAGAATAAGGGGCTTTTTATGGAAATTTTTAAGAAATTAGTTTTCGGATTTCGCCGTTCAATGTCGCCGGAACGTGAAAACTCATATAATCTCGTATTCAAAAATTTGTATATTTAAAAGCTTTTTTTTTTTTTTTTGCTCCATTTTAAAGAAAATAATAGATAAAAGTATAAAGTAAATATAAATTTCATTTTGAGTATGATTTTTTTGATTTTTGTGAAACAATGTGAAAAACAATTTCCTTTTAGCGCTTCGCAAAAATTAGCAATTATTGGTAAGTTTTATTGTGAATATACTGTAAAAAGTTTAAAATGTGTTTACTTTAGGTCAATATAATGTTCTTTTTGTGCAATGAAGTATATGTTTGCAGAATAAGGAGCTTTTGAGGGAAATTTCTGAGAAATTAATTTTCGGATTTCGCCGTACAATGTCGCCCAGACGTGAAAACTTATATAATCTCATATTCAAAAATTTATATATTTAAAAGCTTTTTATTTATTTTATTTTTTGGCTTCATTTTAAAGAAAATAATAGATAAAAGTATAAAGTAAATATAAATTGCATTTTGTGTATGATTGTTTTGTTTTTTGTGAAACAAATGTGAAAAACAATTTCGTTTTAGCGCTTCGCAAAAATTAGCAATTATTGGTATGTTTTATTGCAAATATACTCTAAAAGGTTTAAAATGTGTTTACTTTAGGTGAATATAATGTTCTTTTTGTGCATTGAAGTATAAGTATGCAGAATAAGGGGCTTTTGAAGGAAATTTTTAAGAAATTAGTTTTCGGATTTCTCGGTACAATGTCGCCGGAACGTGAAAACTCATATAATCTCGTATTCAAAAATTTGTATATTTAAAAGCTTTTTTTTTTTTTTTTTTTGCTCCATTTTAAAGAAAATAATAGATAAAAGTATAAAGTAAATATAAATTGCATTTTGAGTATGATTTTTTTGTTTTTTGTGAAACAAATGTGAAAAACAGTTTCCTTTTAGCGCTTCGCAAAAATTAGCAATTATTGGTAAGTTTTATTATGAATATACTGTAAAAAGTTTAAAATGTGTTTACTTTAGGTGAATATAGTGTTCTTTTTGTGCACAATGAGTATATGTATGCAGAATAAGGGGCTTTTGATGGAAATTTTTAAGAAATTAGTTTTTGGATTTCGCGGTACAATGTCGCCGGAACGTGAAAACTCATATAATCTCGTATTCAAAAATTTATATTAAATATATAAATTTTGTTTTGCTTTATTTTAAAGAAAATAATGGATAAAAGTATAAAGTAAATATAAATTGCATTTGAGTATGATTTTTTTTGTTTTTTGTGAAACAAATGTGAAAAAAAATTCCTTTTAGCGCTTTGCAAAAATTAGCAGTTATTGGTAAGTTTTATTGTAAATATACAGTAAAAGGTTTGAAAATGCTTTCGTTTCAGATGAATTTCATGTTCCTTTTGTGCATTGAAATATAAATAAGCAAAATATGGTGCTTTTTATAGAGATTTATAACAAATTAGGTTTCACATTTCGAGATACGGTGTCGATCGAAAGCCAAAAACTGATATGAGCTCATATTTAAAAATTTATATATTTAAAAACTTTTTTTTTTGCTCCATTTTAAAGAAAATAGTAGATAGCATTATTAAATAGATATAAATTGGAGCTTGATTAGTATACATTTATTTTTCTAATTAGCAGTTTTTTTTTTTTTTTTTTTTTTTTTTGTAAATATACAGTAAACCACTTTCATGGCATGTTTTGTTTAACTAATACATGTTTCTTTTGTGCGCATACATGTATAAATACGCATAATAAGGTGATTTTTATGAAGATCGAAATAAAAGCATTGCCATAAGTTTTTAAACATACACACACATACAAATAGTCTGAATTTTGTAGAAAATGTCTGATAATAGCATTAAAATAGAGATTAAAACTCATTTAGAATGATGAATGTATATTGTTTGTGATGCTTTTTATTAATTACTTTTTAAAATTTCATGCTTTTATTTTTATTATAAATCTATTTTTTTGGTTGTTTAAGTATTTTTAATGTAGTTATATAACTAAATTTTTGCTAATAACTATTAATATTTTTGAAAAAATCTTTCCCTTTTTGTTATGAGTGTAAATAAAATCAGATTTTCTAAGATTTTTTTTTTTTTTTTTTTCAATTTTAAATCTAGCCTAAGAATATATAAATAAAACAAGTTAAATTTTGAATGTATAACTTACTTAACGGCTTTTTAAACGTTTTGATTAACTGATAACTTTTAATTAACTTTACGATTTATATTTTATCTTTTATTGTATAAACAGATCTGAATTATTCGTCTATTATTTTTCATAATAGAAAATTTGAAAAAAAGAAAAATTTCATGACAGCTAAATTATATTTTATTCTGAATATCGAGCATCGTTTTGAAAAAGCTTTTTTAACTAATATATAAATAAATAGAATGTTAAATAAAAAATAAATTAATTAAAATTTGTATTTTATTATTTATTTATTTATATTTTTTGTAATTATTTACCATGTATGTGAAAAATTGCAGATTTTCTGTAGATTTTACTAAAACGTCTTAAAAATATCTTTAAAAATATAATCTGCAGAATATCTTAAGTTATTTGGCCCACTTTTAAGCCTATATATTTTGAAAAAAATCTTAAGATTATATTCTGTAATTTTTTTTTTTCGGAAATATGAAGAAAATCTGCAGAATATGTAGGCTTAAGAAGTGGGCCAAATAACTTAAGATGTTCTGTAGATTTTTTTTAAAGATTAATTTAAGATTATTTTTAGTGGGGATGTCACATTTAGTTATCTAATAAGTTTTTTCCAATATGTGTTTATTTAAATTAGCGACATCCTAGATGCCACATACTAGGGTCTTTTGGCACAGACATAAACTACATATTCAAATTTTCATAAATGATTTTATGGAGCGCTTTAACCGACCGGTCTATGTTGGCATAGTCTCAGTTCCGCCTCAAAGGAATCGAGGATTATTAGTTCTTGGGCGAGTGTAGTTTCCTTACGAAATCCCATATACTCATTTATCCTTCTTATTTGAACTTTCGTTTTATAAAACTAATGTCATTTTGATTTCTATCTCAGAACTTTTTTATTTCATAAATCTTGAGATCAGGAGAAGAAAAAAAAAAATGTAATTATTTTAATGGTGTGGTGAACTCGTATTTAATGATTAAAAAGTTATTTCGTTCATTTTCTACAGAAGATTACAATAAATTCTTCCCCGTATAATTTTATGAATGAGGAAGGTATTTGTAGTTTGTGGTATACCCATATACAATAGTATCATTACAAAACTTAAGAGTAATTTATTTGTTGAAGTAGGGGAGACCGGGGTTAGTTGTGCCAGGGGGCAAGTAGTGCCATAGAGCTACCAGAATGAACCAATAGGTTTCAGAACCCGACGTGTCCTATTAGTGAACAGGTTGATTATTGTAGTGTTCTGTGTATGTTTGGAAGTATAGCGTTGCGTTGTTTTCGAGATAAAATTGTTTATCGTATTTTCTATTTCAAAAGTAAATTTTATGACCTCCATTGGAATCGTCATTGCCACGAGAGATCGTGAGGTATGTAAACTTTCCTAACATTATTTGAATATTTAGATTTTGAGCTGTTACTCTATATACTTCATTTGTTAATCATGACAAGATTTCGGAAACTAATGAATTAAGTTCAAAACGGCATAACGTGGGGCTAGTTGTGATGAAGTGTACGAGTAGGAGGCACGTTGTGACAGTGTCACTACTTGCCCTGCATGATTTTTAATGCAGGTTTTTGTATTTCAGAAAAAATAAAATGGTGCGAAATTACAAAAAGTATACTGAAAGAGCTAAAAGTACTTTAGATGATTATGAGAGGGCTGCAATAGAAGTAAATTCCGGAAGTTGTAGTTTAAAGAAAACCAAAGAACTGTTTAGTGTAAACATAATGTCACTTCTTAGATATATAAATAAAAGGAAGACCATATTGAAATGGAATATAAAAAATCGCGTCTGATATTCAAACTATAGGAAAAGGGCAAACAGTGCATTAAAAAAAAAAAAAAAAAAAAAAAAGATAAGATAAAGAAAAAAAGAAAAAGAAAAAGAAAAAAGAAAAAAAACTACGTTATTGAAAAAAAAATGAAGTAGTAAGAATCGGATTACTCTGAAAATGGCGAAAATTGCTTATGACTAGTTTTGGAGCAATGCATTTTTTTTTTTTTTTTAGATCCAGAGAAAACTGGGTGCAATGCATGACATGTAAAAGATAGGCTCATGTCAAATGTACCAAAAATGAACCCTTATTTTATTTATATTAACTGCAAATCAGACGCTGAAACAAGCGATGATAATGAGTGATTAAAAATATAGGTAGGCCTATAGGATATAGGCTTACACGTATAGGCCTACACGTTGTAGTAAGCTACCGAGTCAAAGAACAATATGGCCAAAGATTTGTGTTGACTTATTTTTTATTTTTTTCCTGATTAACGCAGTTTTTTCTTTTGTTTCTATTGTTAAGTGTCTCTAAATGTAGCTTTATAAAAGACTAAGAGTTTTCAAATGTTAATAATTTAACTATTTTTTTTTTCATTTGGTATACAGTGTTATTAAAAAAATTAAAGTATTTTTATTGTATTAAGAACGATATAAATGAAAATATTTTTCATTGTTGATTTTAAAAAATGCATTTATTTACTTTTCTCACATAATTTTTATATGTTACAATTGCGTTTGTATGTGTAATTTGTCACAATGTGCCCCAAGCATGTCACTACTAGCCCCGCTACTGGGCAAGTTGTGACAAATTTAGAGGTTACGCAGAATTAATTTTATCGTAGGAAAAAATTTAATAATATCAATAGTAATTTTATAAATATATTACACAAAGTTTCCTCTATGGTATGACATACTAAATGCTTCACTTCAGTTCAAATCTAACAGATAATATCAAAAACGACAAAACGTCACTACTAGCCCCGGTCTCCCCTACGTCAATATGATAAAGCTTGAGTCTTGTTTACGGTACTGACTTTCTTTACGTAGGATTATATAATATTTTGTCTGTGGAACGTTCATTTCCTTTGGTCATTTTTAGGCTATAGTACGACATATCATAAAAGCGAGTAGTAATAAGTTTTTCCCATAAATAAAAGAATTCAGTAATAATTTCTAAATTATAATAGATAATTTTTAGATAAAGGTAATACAGAACTATTTATACTCTCTTTGTATTCAGAAAACACAAAAAACACGGTTAAACACATTATTATAGATTAAAGTAGTTTTGCTAGCAACTGTATTGTGAGTGGTAAAATCGATAAATTGGTTCTTAAATTTATTTAGGCTGCTAACGAATTACTGTACAAATAGCAGCTAAAAATTCACAATTCTGTTATAAAACACCATTTAGATCTTGTCTAGTATACAAAATTTATGAGTATTAGCATTATTCGTATATATAAAATATTTTTTAGTTAAGACTGTGTCATAATTATAATACTTTAAACTAATCTGATTAAATTAATTAAATGTAAAGTTTTAATAATAACACTCAAATGCATAAAGTTTATGAAAAATACAAAATAATAATAATAATAATAATAATAATAATTAGTATGTTAGACTTAAACATTTTTTTTTAAATGCAGTGTTTAAAAAATTATACACCGATTAGTACAAACATAAATAATATCGTTTGATTGATAAGAGGGAAGTGTGCATATATTTACTTATTAATTATTAGGAAACTAACAGGCTACGCTCGCTTCGCTGGTCACTATATTTAAATGAATTTTCGAAATAATTGGATCAGTATTTATTTTTTACATCACATTACAAATAAAAGCTTTAAAAAAAAAAAAGAAAGAAAGAATAAAAAACACTGAAATCGCTTTAGATCTCGCTTCTTCGGGTACCCGTTGCCTAAGGCAGCTCTTTTTTCTGCCCGTACTGCATCGGGTCCAGCTTCCCACTGTCTACAGAAAGGCACTTTCCCGGGCACTTCAATCTGGGTATTTATCGACGACTTGTGAATTTTCTGTTATTCAAGAACTACGATTTTAAAGATGACTGTATCTCAGCATCTATTATATGTTTTAGTTTTTGAACCAAGTGTAAGTAATATAGTGTAAATAGCCCCTGTTATTTACACTATATTACGATTCGATTCCGACCAGTCCAATAAAATAAGATATAGAAGTAGATTTTCTTTTAAAAGGAATTAAATACATGAAAAACAAACAAATTTTAATCAGTTTAATCCTTTCTACTATAAACTACCATTTTTTTCACCCAATAAATATTATTAAAAAAAAATATTTTAAAGAAATTAATTAAATAAATGAAAAATAAAAAGTTGCTATACAAAAAATTTATACATAAACGTAACAATTTATTTCTATTGCATTACCATTTGATTTTCAATAAATATAATAATAATAATAATAATAAAAATGAAAGAAAAGAAAAGAAAAGAAAAGAAAAAAAAAAGAAAATCGCCTTCAAATGAATGTATTAAGTAAAAAATGAATTGCGCAATAGCCGTTGCTAAGATACGCAGACAAAGCCAATGTTTAAAATCGAGAAAACATGAATTTAAAAAGTTTAAATGCGAAATTAAAATTTGGAGGCTCTGCGATCAGTAGTGTGAGCACCGGAGTGCAATAGCATACACTCAGACACACATACAGACACTTCTCTTTATTTATATAGATAACGAAAAAACAGCTTGAATTGTTTTAATAAATCTCCAAAATATTTAATTTTACTGTCATTTCTAACTTTTACATTTTTTTTTTCGGATATGGCAAAACAATTCGTCAATCTAAATGTCAGATTAAAAAAATGCCTGAAATTTCTTTTTTTTTTTTTTTCCACACATCGTTTGAAGGGATCAAGGTAATTTGACATACAATGAAAAGTAAAACTTTCACTACTGGTAATACTTTTCTAAGAAGTTAAAGACATTGTTTTGTTTTTGAGGTAGTGAACATTTAAGGATTAATTACTTGCAATAAAAATTAAATAAAGCATTCTTTTTTCATTGATTTAATTTCAGTTTTAAATAACGCTTTTTAAAACTTAACTTACAACAAAACTTTATTCGAAAAAAATCTGTCTTCAAAAAATAGTTAAAGACTCGATAAAAAGAAAACTCTGAGGTTAATTGAAACTTTAATTTCAGTTAAAAAAATTTTTATCTGGAGTAAAAGTTAAATGAACTAAAAAATTGAAGAAAACGTTATTCGTTTAACTTGATTCGAGATTAATTTCAGTTTAATTCATTTTATGATTTTAAAGATTAGCTTGAAGATGTTTGTTAAAAACTTAATGTTACATTACACTATTCAAATAACAGTGCGATAAAAATAATATAATTATTGTTCAAACCAATGTTTTGTTTATCTTTTATCTTGATTATTAGTTTCTTTTTAGTGCTACAGAAATAATAAAATATTTATTTTATATTTTAATGAATATATTTATATACAACCTCTGACAATAAAGTTCGGTGAATAGTCCTGTAACATTAACGTAGATGAAATATTAGCGAAAGTCACCTTACTGTCCTTCAAAATAGTCACCTCCCATAACTATGCACCGCTGAGATCTGCTATACATGTCCTGGAAACTTTGCAAGAAGTCTTCTTTTGGGATGGTGTTCAAAAGCCTCGTCACATTTCGTTGGATGTCAGGAATGTCGTCAAATCTATTTCTTTTCAAAGTGAGTTTGAGTCGTAGGAATAGGAAGAAGTCTGGAGGATTGAGATCTGGCAAATATGGGGGATGTTCAATTTGCACCGCCCTCTAAACGTGCCTGCTACTGATCGTCAGTCAAGTGATGTAAGCACAGAAGACGACAACATGTTTTTCTCATCCCCAAATTCTGGGTAACGATTTGTCGCACGGATTCACGATTATCTGCAGTTCATCAGCTATCATGCACACAGTTAACCGACGATCTTTCGTGATTAATTTTCTCACTTTTTCAATGTTTTCGTCACTGACGGAGGTCGCCGGTCTCCTGCTACGGGAGTTTTCAGAAACACTTTCCCGGCCCTCTCGAAAATGGGTAAATAACTCGTATACACACTTCATGGACAGTGCTTGATCTTCATAAACACGTACCAGCATCGCACGAGTTTCTTTCGGTGTCTTGCCAAGCTTAAAACAAAACTTTAAATTGATCTTTTCATTTCCCTGTTCTCAGTTAAGAACCAACGCACTAAACAAGCACTTTGTAAAACAAGTCTTACACGGAACACAAACGACGCTCAACTGAACAACGGTGGGGGAAGATGGTCAACACCTGCCACTACACAGGTGCAGCGTTTTGTTTCGCCAGTGTCGCCAGATCGGACGTTCTGACTTCATTCACCGAACTTTATTGTCAGAGGTTGTAATTTCTCACATTGCACATTTTAAAACAATTCAATTAATTAAAATACGTATATGTTAATTTGGTTGTATTTCTGTCGCATGTCAGTCCGACTATTTATCTATCTACACTTATATATTCGTAATTATACGTATTATATTTACATAACATGCTTTCTACTGCAAATGGTATAAATATCACTATTCTATTGGTTTGTCTACAATGAAGAACGAAAGAATTTGGGTTCATTACAGTCTATGACATTTTTTCCTGTAAAAGGAATACTTTAACATATTGAAAAATAAATTACACATAATGAAAGAAACGTAAAATAATCAGTTGTGAAAAAACATGTTTATTATGCTTACCAAGATGTAGGTAGGATTAGCAGTAATGGTTCATTTACAACTAGGAGGCTACGCCCGCTTCGCTGGTCACTATTTTTAAATGAATCACAATAATTAATGAATTCTCAAAATTGCATTAATTTTTATCATGTGATATAAAAAGAGAAGAAAAAAATCTGATCGGGAAAAACGTCGCACCGGGTCCCCACTGCCTCCAGCAGCGTAGACCCGTGCGCTGCGCGCACGTATTCCTTCACCATCCTTATGACTTCTCAAAATTCCATGTTAATACTCATAAACTTTCATTCTCAAGAAAAGGAATTAAAAAATATATCATTTAGCATCGGGTAAAAACTCACACCGGGACGCCACTGCCTTCGGCAGCGTATACCCATGCGCGCTGCGCGCGCACGTTTGGGGATATACGTGCGCTGTACACGCATATTCCTTCTCAACTCAAACTTTTATTATTAAGAAAATAAAATTAAAAAAAATCTTTTATCATCGGGTAAAAACTCGCACCGGGTCCCAAACCCATGCGCGCTGCGCGCCTATTCCTTCCCCACCGTTCCAGCCCCTCCTAATTAACTTGCATATACCAATTTTGAACGGTCTTACTCAATTAGCTGAGATGCAAAAGAAAACCTGATCAGGACACTTTAAATTGTAAATCAGGTGAAATCTCGAATTCCACTTTCGGTAATGTAAAAGAACTTTAAAATATCTTTCGAATGCTGTATTAGAAATAATTTAATCATAATTAGAATATGAAATATTGAAATTTAAAAATATTACAGCGACATCTGGCGGTAGAAATGTCTGTAATCTATTGTTCCATTCCAGTTACTTATTCTTACTCAATTAGCTGAGATGAAAAAGAAAACCTGAGCAGGACACTTTAAATTGTAAATCAGGTGAAATCTCGAATTCCACTTTCGATAATGTAAAAGAACTTTAAAATATCTTTCGAATGATGTATTAGAAATAATTTAATCATAATTAGAATATTAGATCAATATTACAGCGCCATCTGGCGGTAGAAATTTCTGTAATCTATTGTTCCATTCCAGTTACTTATTCTTACTCAATTAGCTGAGATGCAAAAGAAAACCTGATCAGGACACTTTAAATTGTAAATCAGGTGAAATCTCGAATTCCACTTTCGATAATGTAAAAGAACTTTAAAATATCTTTCGAATGATGTATTAGAAATAATTTAATCATAATTAGAATATGAAACATTGAAATTTAAAAATATTACAGCGCCATCTGGCTGTAGAAATTTCTGTAATCTATTGTTCCATTCCAGATTAACAAAGCTTTCAAATGATGTATTACTCATGAAATTATTTTAATTAGTAGATGAGATACAAAAAAAAACCTAATCAGGATACCTCAAAACTTGTAAATCGGGTGAAATCTCGAATTCCATTTTTCGATAATGTAAAAGTACTTTAAAATGTGTATCAACTAAAATAAGCTTTCAAATGATGTATTACTTATGAACTTTTTTTAATTAGTAGCTGAGATACAAAAGAAAACTGATTCAGGACACCTCAAAACGTGTAAATCTGGTGGAAACTTTCGATAATTTAAAAGAACTTTAAAACATCTTTCGAATGATGTATTAAAAATAATTTAATCATAATTAGAAATTGAAATATTGAAATTTTAAAATATTACAGCGCCATCTGGCGGTAGAAATTTCTGTAATCCACTGTTCGATTCCAAATCAAAAAAGCTTTCTAATGATGTATTACTTATAAAATTATTTTAATTAGTAGCTGAGATACAAAAGAAAACCTAATCAGGACACCTCAAAACGTGTAAATCGGGTGAAATCTCGAATTGCATTTTCGATAATGTAAAAGTACTTTAAAATGTGTATCAAGTCAACAAAGCTTTCAAATGATGTATTACTTATGAAATTTTTTTAATTAATAACTGAGATATAAAAGAAAACTGATTCAGGACACCTCAAAACGTGTAAATCTGGTGAAAACTTTCGATAATTTAAAAGAACTTTAAAATATCTTTCGAATGATGTATTACAAATAATTTAATCATAATTAGAAATTGAAATATTGAAATTTTAAAATATTACAGCGCCATCTGGCGGTACAAATTTCTGTATTCCACTGTTCGATTCCAAATCAAAAAAGCTTTCTAATGATGTATTACTTATGAAATTATTTTAATTAGTAGCTGAGATACAAAAGAAAACTGATTCAGGACACCTCAAAACGTGTAAATCTGGTGAAAACTTTCGATAATTTAAAAGACTTTTAAAATATCTTTCGAATGATGTATTAAAAATAATTTAATCATAATTAGAAATTGAAATATTGAAATTTTAAAATATTACAGCGCCATCTGGCGGTACAAATTTCTGTATTCCACTGTTCGATTCCAAATTAAAAAAGCTTTCTAATGATGTACTACTTACGAAATTATTTTAATTAGTAGCTGAGATACAAAAGAAAACTAATTCAGGAGACCTCAAAACGTGTAAATCTGGTGAAAACTGTCGATAATATAAAAGAACTTTAAAATATCTTTCGAATGATGCATTAAAAATAATTTAATCATAATTAGAAATTGAAATATTGAAATTTGAAAATATTACAGCGCCATCTGGCGGTAGAAGTTTCTGTAATCCACTGTTCGATTCCAAATCAAAAAAGCTTTCTAATGATGTATTACTTATAAAATTATTTTAATTAGTAGCTGAGATACAAAAGAAAACTAATTCAGGAGACCTCAAAACGTGTAAATCTGGTGAAAACTGTCGATAATATAAAAGAACTTTAAAATATCTTTCGAATGATGCATTAAAAATAATTTAATCATAATTAGAAATTGAAATATTGAAATTTGAAAATATTACAGCGCAATCTGGCGGTACAAATTTCTGTATTCCACTGTTCGATTCCAAATTAAAAAAGCTTTCTAATGATGTACTACTTACGAAATTATTTTAATTAGTAGCTGAGATATAAAAGAAAACTAATTCAGGAGACCTCAAAACGTGTAAATCTGGTGAAAACTGTCGATAATATAAAAGAACTTTAAAATATCTTTCGAATGATGCATTAAAAATAATTTAATCATAATTAGAAATTGAAATATTGAAATTTGAAAATATTACAGCGCCATCTGGCGGTAGAAATTTCTGTAATCCACTGTTCGATTCCAAATCAAAAAAGCTTTCTAATGATGTATTACTTATAAAATTATTTTAATTAGTAGCTGAGATACAAAAGAAAACCTAATCAAGAGACCTCAAAACGTGTAAATCGGGTGAAATCTCGAATTCCATTTTCGATAATGTAAAAGTACTTTAAAATGTGTATCAAGTCAACAAAGCTTTCAAATGATGTATTACTTATGAAATTTTTTTAATTAATAACTGAGATATAAAAGAAAACTGATTCAGGACACCTCAAAACGTGTAAATCTGGTGAAAACTTTCGATAATTTAAAAGAACTTTAAAATATCTTTCGAATATTAAAAATAATTTAATCATAATTAGAAATTGAAATTTTGAAATTTTAAAATATTACAGCGCCATCTGGCAGTACAAATTTCTGTATTCCACTGTTCGATTCCAAATCTAAAAAAGCTTTCTAATGATGCATTACTCATGAAATTATTTTAATTAGTAGCTGAGATACAAAAGAAAACTAATTCAGGAGACCTCAAAGCGTGTAAATCTGGGGAAAACTTTCGATAATTTAAAAGAACTTTAAAATATATTTCGAATGTTGTATCAAAAATAATTTAATTGGAATTTGAAATATCGAAATTTTAAAATATCTGGCGGTAGAAATTTCTGTAATCTACTGTTTAATTCCAAATCAACAAAGCTTTCAAAAAATGTGTTACTTATGAAATTATTTTAATTAGTAGCTGTGATACAAAAGAAAACCTAATCAGGACATTCTAAAACATGTAAATCACGTGAAATCTCTAATTCCATTATCTACGGTAGTATTATTAATGGAAGTAAAAAGAAAAATAAATATTTTTTATTTCGCCAAAACCTATATATATATACCACGGTAGTCGGGTAATGGAAGTAAAAAGAAAAAGAAAAAGTATTTTTTAGTTCCTTCAAATGTATTTTGTTGCTATGGAAACTCCTATCGTCTATTGAGAGATAGATTACGTGTTAGAATAAAATTTAATTAGCAATTAAAATGTAACTGCTTTGTTTCTTAATGAAATTTGATGAAATTGTAACTGCAGGTTTGTTTTGTGCTGAATAGGTTGTTTATTAAGTGTTGTGTACGAAAAAGAAAATTTGAAGCACTTTGAAATTTGCAATTTTTAACCCCAGTTAAAGATCATGTGACATTAATGACTTGCACATGTTTTTTTTTTTCCGTTAGAGACAGCCGTTAAAATCGTCTGCTGAATGCTGATAGAATGCCTCTTTTTAAGCAATAAGGATTTTTGGTCATTTTCGCGATCGATATGGGTCAGCATTTTAATTAATATCTCCGAAACTAATTAAGATTTATAAATTCTGTTTCGAGGAAAACATCGGAAAGGCTCCAGAGCATCCGTATGTCAATTCTTGTACTTCTGCGTTCAATAGGGGCTGAACGTATAAAAGGACAGTCAGACAAACAGACAGACAGACAAACCTTTCCATTTATTATTATAGATGACATAAAAAATTATACAGATACATTATGGGTGTAAATGAAAAATACTCGAAGTGCATTTTCAGTTGTGTAGGGAAGTCTTTTATATATATACATACTTTTAACTATACTAAATTTGTAGTACATTATTTGGTGCATATGCAATTTTTAGGAAATATACAGGGCTACTCAAAAATAATTTACTTTTCCTTTTCTCTTTAAAATAAGAAAATAAAGACTTTGTTAAACTTTTTAAATTCTTCTATTAACGTTATTAACTGATTCGATTGATTTTTAGAGTAACAAAATCAAAATAATTAAATAAAATAAAATAAAAATACCACTACACACGCACACACAAGTGCAGATAGAAATATATTTACTTAAAATGTGTAAATTCTTCAAAAATTGAAAGTTGAAAATTTTCTTGAATTTAATACTTCCTCCTTTTGTAAACAGAATAAAATAAAAATGTGGACTGATAAGTAAAATACGCATAAAACAAAATTTTTAAGAAATGTTACATAACTATTATTTCGAGGCCAACAAAAAACTTATTTCTAAGTATTCGTATATATATTCACGCAGTGCAAATTATTTATTTTAAAAAAAATTATTTCATTATCAATTGAGACGATTTTCATCACAGTGTTCTATAATACTAAATGTCGAAAAAGAATATTAATTTGTTTTATCTTGTCCAATAAATGACACCTGGTGTTTTTTCAAGAATTTTTTTGTTAAAAATGACAAATAAATAAATAAAAATCGATAACATTGATTAAAATTATCACTGACCTATATCTGAATTATTTGTTTTAATCCTATTGACGAGAAGTTCTTTTGGAAAAAAAAAAAAAACATATTAAAATTTATACACATGATTCAGAAAGGGAGGGGTGGGAGGAGGTTGGTTGGTTGATTGTAAGGAATAAGATCGATTGACTGCTCTAGGGTTCTAGGCCTGAGGGTGAGTACCGTCCGTGGGGGGTCTTTTTAAGGAGTCCTAGCCCGTATTTACGCAAGTTTCGTTGAAAACCACTGTGGTAGGAGGCAACAGGTGTGTCTATACAGATTTATGCAAATTTTTTATTTCCTAGATGATATCATAAATATATTTTTTTTTCTTATAGTATCACTGATAATCCTCATCATGTTTATTTATGAGAAATTTTTTTCAATGCTATCATATTAAAAATTACGTTAAAACTGCACGATTACGCCATCTTTTGTCGGAATTGCATCAAACTTTGACAGATACTATTTCATTTCAATTTTCAAAGAAGTATAACGTTTTTATGAATTTATGTGCATTAGTTTTTGTGTTAGAGTTGGATGAAAATTTTTTTATTTACAGGCAAGTATTTATTAGCAATCGTGAGATCCTATTTTAGGATATCTCCAAACATATAACAAATGCTTTCTATACAAAACGTATTCTAATCAAAATATTTGTAAACCAGAAGTCGAAAATGTTACGAATCTTATACTTTCTTCTATTGAATATAGCACAAAATAAAAATAAAACATGATAATAAGGAGAAATTTTTATTTTAAATGCACATTAAACATACTTCAAGCATGTTTACATATTTTCAATTTATTTTATTCATTTTTAAACTCACTTTATTTTATATTTTTACAGTGATTTTTAATTAAATGGGGAAGTTTTCAGAATAGCAAATTCTAAAGCTAATACGTAATTTTGTCAAATCTATGTATATGCATTTGTATTGGTAAATATTTTGAAAACACCTAAAATCTCAAAGTAAAATATGGATTTTATTTTAACAATTTCTAAACACTTTCAAAAATCCTCTTTTCATTCTTTTTATAGAACAGTGATTGATGATACTTCATGGATACATTTTTCATATTTACATTCATAATATCGTTTAAAATATACCACAAAAATATAGTTTTTAATACAGATGTTTTGTTCAAACGTTTAAGATTTTTTGAAGCTTGGGTTCAGAATAAAACCTGCTCCCCATGAGGATTCTTCTGACTTTGTAAACAAAATGATTTTACATCAGAAAAAAAAAAAAAAAAAAAAAGAATTTTCAGTTGCTTCCGTATATTAATTAAATATATAACATTTATCTAGTAGTCGGGGAATTCCTTGATATAATCTTTCACAATTTCTTTATATTAACGTAATTATAAAAGTGACAGTAGTTGCATAAAAATATACAGGGTGAATCATACGTTTATAATTTTTATTGAGGTTAGAAAATAAAAATAAAAGAATGAAAACCTTAGCCAAAAACTTGTTGTAATTTTACAGAATTTAAGCTTTAAAAAAAGTTTTTTGACTTTGCAAAATGAAGAATTAGAATTGCATTGCGATAATATATATATACAGACGGCAGCAAAATTATTGAAGCATTAGCAATAATTCCTACTTAAAGGATACGCGCCTAACACTGTTTTATTTAGTAAATACTTGTCAGGTCATGATCTTAGTCCTATACTGTTTATAAAAAAGTAAGTTGATGATAAAAATTACAGATAAAACTAAAAACATATATATATGAAAATTGTTAATGGGTGCTTCAATAATTTTGCTGCTGACTGTATAACGTAATTCGGGGAAGACGCAAGTTTGTTTCTAGCATTTTTATGTGTCAACATATGGTAATATCATGTTCGAGGAGTCTAGTCCAAGGCAGCACTTGGATTGTGAACTTATTTTAACTTATCGCTTTCATTCTCCGTTATTTTGAATCTCCTGGGCATTTAACTTTTTCAGCAAAACCCTTTTAATATTCAGATGCTCATATTTAAAATTCATAAACGGATGTGTCATTTTTTTTTAAAATAAGATATTTTCAATAGAAGTGATTTCCTTATTCTATTACACACACAAGACAAGCAGAAAGTGGCCTTAACCTTGCAGCAATACAAAAATAAGCGTGTGTGGCATCTTCAACCGATACTGGGGGAAGACGCAAAATAATTCAGAAATTAATTAAATGAATTTTAAATTTTAAATTTTATTTTATATATTGTATACTGCAGTATTAATAATTATAATTACAATATTATAATAATTACCATTTTTATAATATTATTTTAATAAACTTTTATGTCTTAAGTTTGGATCTCTTCCGAAAAAAGATTTGAGGAAGATAGCCACAGAATGAGATGGAACTTCAGGGTTTTCGGCCACTGTCATCCAACACTATGAACCACAAGCTATTACTGATCATACGTTTGTTATCTCTGATGGTTCCAGTAGTGATACAGCTGTTGCTTCTACAAAAAAACGCATGTAACGATAGGTCTACACCAGCAGTTGCTTCCACCAACAGATCATGTGGGCCTACACCAGATGTTTCTTCCACTATCAGAGACAGAGAAATAGCCTTTGGATAATTTTTAGTGTTTTATCCAAAAATCCGAAATTTCCAAAATTTTTATTCTAAAAATTGATTTTACCCCCCCCCCCCACACACACACGTCAAAAATGTAAATATCGCAGTTTTATTGTTTTTTGGAGGGGGGGGGGCAAATCTAGTGTTTTCATATGTAATTTCTTCACCGTGAAGTAATTTAAAGCCGAGTTATGCTTACAAACGTATTTTTGCTTCCAGCACCTTCGGAAGAAACGGAGAGGGAGAAAATTTTGTAAAAGTTAATCGGTATGATTTAAAGTTAGGTACGGGCCTAAATTCCTGCAAAGTGCCATTGAATTTCGCCCAACCATTTTCAGGTGATACCAGAACAAAATAGTGTTACAGACAATAACCTCACCCCCCCCCCCCCCCACACACACACAGAAAATTTTCTGAAGTCATTTTTGGCTTTCACGATGTGTGAAACGTGAATATGTCGCTTTCTGTTTCTGAAAAATTTACAGACAAAAGTCTAATTTTATTAATATAGATATACGTATATATATAAATATTGGTTATTCAAAGAATGTAATTTCCTATTCTGAGTTTTTCAATACAGTATTTTCTTTTCTCATTTCATTTAATTGAAACATTTATTTTTAAGATCGCGTTTCTTAATTTTTTTCACACTACAGAAAAACTAAATGATGCATAATTGTCCTTGTGTTTCCTTTAATGTTACTTTTTCTCATAAAAAAATCGAACATTAAAACTCGAATTATAAAAAGACTGTCGCATAAAAAAGTAAAACGTAGTGTGATAAAAAAGAAAGACGAATAATTAACTCTACGTGTTAGGGGATTAAAACTTCGAAATGACATGCAAAAATCAAAGAAGCATCTATTTCCTTAAAAAAAAAAATCTATGTTTAAATTATTATTTTTTTTTAGAAGTTTAAAGAGGGTACAAAAATGAATAAATTAATTTTTTAATTAAATCATTTTTTAATGGAAATCAAATAAAACCATATTCAAATGAGTAAGATTATGTGAATAAATGAATTTAAAACCTTTCTTAAGTGATTTATAAAAAATTAAGATTTTTAAAAGAGCAATTGCGATTCATTATAAATTGCACTTTTATATTAAATATTTATGGTTAGATTTAATTGATATATAAACGCATAAATGTAAACAGATGTCTTAATAATTAACAGCTCTTTTTTTCTAGGGGAGTTTAATTAATTTTTTAAATAATACTAAACAAAGATTGTATTGAAATTTTAAAAAACTAGAAGAACCAAAAAGCTGTTGTATATAAATCTTCATCAAAAAGTACCTAATTTATTTAGTATGGAAACAACAATTTATCAAGTAATTTTTATTTTTATATATTTATTTAATTTAATTTTTTTTTTATTATCTTATAAAGTTTGTATTTTTACTTACGAATAGTTAAAAATTTTGTGAATTACATTTCAAATCAAATGTATAAATAAAACGCAGACCATTTAAATATAACGAATATTTTTAGTTTACAATAAAAAACAGAACCTATATATATATATATATATATATATATATATATATATATATATATATATATATATATATACATATATTATATATAATTGCCCATAATGAATAACACACGATTAACACTCTGCTAAGTATAACTTAATTATACATACTGTTAAACATTAGAAACTTGCTCTACACCACTTTTCAATGGAAATCAATAAATTTATTTGGACACAAAATTAAAGTAAGCAAGTTATATTTCGAGTATTTTAAAATTTAAAGAAAAACATTTTCATACCTAAAAGTGTCTTACATCATTACCAAAGACCAGAAATTTTCGGTGAAATTAAAATACTGAATACTATATAATAATAAAAAAGTAAAATTTAGTGTCCTTTTTAGTTTGGTATTCAATTTAAGATAAATTTTCCGTTTATATTAAAAAATCTTATTTCTTTACCTGCAAAAAAATAAGTAGTTCAAAATAATTTGATATCACATGTTTAAGTAAAACTCAGATCACACAAATTTTATTAATAATTTCTGCTTAAGAAAAAACTCATAAAAAATAATAATAAACATCCAGAATTAATAACAATTTAGTAAGTATATCTTTACTATATCGATGTGTTGAATAAGAAAACCTTTTAGTGCACATCAAATTTAAAAAGAACTAAAAAACTTATTATGATATAAATTTTAAATAAGCATGTTATAGTTCGATTATTTTTTAATATAATGAGGTAAAGCTAGAATAGTTTGATAGATGATATAAAAATCCAAATATTAATTTTTTGTTAAACTATTGCTGAGTAATTTTGAATTCATCCCTAATCCATTCATTTCCACTAATTTTTGTTGTTATACTATAAATTAAAGCATCAGCTGTATTAAAACCAAAAGAGCTATTTTGTTTTTTGTTTTCTATCATCTTTTTATAGGGTAGAAGAGATTGTGTCTTATTATAACTGCAATTAAATTATTAACAATAATATTTACAATTAAATGACATTATTGTAAAGTTTTAGTAAAAAAATATTTCTGTATTAGAAATAGCTATTTCAATTTAATAAAAAAGAAAAAAGAAAAAAAGTAATTTAAAAAGAATTAAAAATTTTTATTTAAAGAAAGGAATTTTAAACAATGAGAAAAAAAAAGAAGATAATAAAGAATAACATTTAGTTTCTGGATAACACGTTTAACTTAAAATTAGTACTGTTCCTTTTCAGTTTCAATGGTTTTTACTTTTTCTTACACATAAGGTAGAGAAAGTATTGTTTTAGGGTCAAATTTTAGAAAGTGAGTTTTTGTTATATTTACATGTTCTGATGTCCTCTGAATGCGAAAATCATGTTTTTAGCGAATAGTCTGTGTGCGTTTCTGTGTGTCTGTCTGTCTGTGTGTTATCAGCATATCTCAAGAACAAATAGTAGCATAAATTCCAAACTCGGTATTCTAAATGTGTATCATATAGGGTTGCTACACTAAGCTTTTCGTTGAGATAAAGCAGATGGTTCGTGTACAGGAATACTCAAAAGTATTCAAATACATTACGTCTATAGGGGAAATTGCAGGTAAGTAGAGTTTCACATCTATAGACTGCACTAAACCAAATGAAACGAATGTATATATATATACAAAAAAAAACATGTCTCATGTAGAAGAGGGTAGGGAAATCAATGGCTGTTCGTTTACATGGCTACAGAAAAGAACTAGATAATAGTGCTAGAATGGTTGCAAATTGATGGATATTTCACGCTGGGCCATGTAGGATTACTATAGGATTATATTTATATGCACCATGTGGTATGTATATAATCTTCGAAAGATATACAGGTCTACAAATATTTAGGCGATAACATTCTTTTTGTTGTTAGTGGATGTGCTTTACTAATAATATTTTACCATTTCCAGGAATGCTCTTCGAGAATTTAAATAAATTCATCATAGAGATATGGTAAATAATGTATGTTTTAAGCTAAATATTCATCGCTTGTTTTTTGTTTATTTACACGTTTTGGGGCTTCCTGCTTACCATAGTCAAGTTTTCTAACGTTTGATCTTTGTCTGTATCTCTTAGACTGACTTAAAAAAGAGTAATTTTAAGAGATCCAAATGTTGTATTTTGAAGTTAATATACGTTTGTTGCTGGAAAAGTTTGATCAATATTGATAAGTTTCAAGGAATGTTGCGTGTGAAAATTGTCTGTATAATTTTAAGTAAACTTTTAATGTTAATAACAGAATTAAATTCTATATAAATGTAGGTGCATTAATGAAACAGGTGGTTGAGGGGGCGGTAGCCCCTCTCACACAGAACTAATTTTCATATAAAAATTTTCCGAAGCCTAATTTGAATTGTTTAATATAGGTTTACATAACAGTACTCGTTATCTTACCTCTTAATCTCCAAACTGTATTTATAGTATTAAATTATAGGGTAAGAGAAAGTCTTGTGAGTGACACACCAGATTATTTATTTGCTGAATATTTGCTGAACTAATCAGTCGTTATCCACAATCGTTGCAATTATTAATGTAAATAGTGTATCTTTCGTGAAATTACCTGCCACAAATGCCGTATGTAATTTATACCATGAGAATTTATACCGTTTAACTTAAAAGTAATTTGTAATACTACCATTCTATAGAAATTCTTAGGAAGAGATATGAAAATTCAAACAATCATTTTTGAGAGAATTAGACAAAATAACCACGTCTTATCTCAGAAGCTTGAAGCATCATGCAAATGCAAGTCGGCACTCCACTATTGATGTTGTACAACTACCTGGAGTCTCAGTGCGCCCACTCTACTCCTTCCCGCCGATCTGCTGAGTGAGTAATCTCTCCTACTGCACAATCTCTCCTAGCTTTAATTTAAATATATTTTACGCATGCGAAATTGCTTTTCGTCATCACTAAAGAATATGAATTCTTGGTCAAATAGCTGAGTAATGATATGTAACTAAAAAGTAAAATGTAGTGTGGTATTTCAATACCTACCTTTATTCAAAAGAAATGTGATGGTGAAAATAAGAAGATATTTTAAAATCATGGGCTCGATTTTGGACTCGGCTGTAGCAACTAAAAACACAAAGATCGTGCAAGAAGTAACATGCTTTTATTTGTTTCACTAAAATGTATTCTGATTTCTCATTTACATAATTTTTTTAATAGAGAATTTTATATTTTTGTAAATAAACACGATAACGTAAACTTATCTTCGAAAAAATGTTTGCCTCATGATGTTTGCAATAATAATTAGTTCATTTATATATTTTATTTTTATCTAAGTTATCAATAAAGACTGGTGTGCAAACAATTACACGTAAATTCGACAAATCAACATAAAAGTTCGTCCCGTGGAACAGGATATCGAAAGATCAATTGGAAGATGTAGTACAGACTTGTGTGATAAGGCATGCGTATGCATAGCATATGACGTGAAAAGAGTAGAAAATGTATATAAGGCAAAAAGGGATTTTGTTCAGGAATCTTTCGAAAACCATAAGTCCCATCGTGTACAATGATTTTAGCGACATCGAGTTCCCTCTAAGATGTGATACAACCAACAAGCAACTGAGTAGATCTCGTCAAAAAGCTTGAACAAGTGTCACAATATTGGGACGTTTAAAAAAAAGCAAAGTCAGACAAGGGAATTATGAATCAGTAAAATTCCTATTGAAACCAAACCAAGCTTAAATAAAAGAGCATGGCGAGGTATGATCCTTTCAGTTTTAGCTATTTTTATAAAAGCCAACAAAACATAAATTGTATCAATTCAAAGTATCGTAGTAGTAGCGCGTTTGACTCGTGAGTAAGAGGGGCTGAGAACGAGATCCCGCAAAGGCTTTTTGTATTTAATTTTTTTTTCAACTTTTTCTTTTTTCAATTAAGTTAAATTATTTCAAGAAAAAATATTTATTATATTAAAAAGTTTTTTTTTTTTTTTTTTTTTTTTTTTTTTTTACCAAGCTTAAATAAAAGAGCATGGTCGAAATCATAGTGTAGAGTGCAAAATTTGCGCAACAATCCACCATGAGTCGAGGTATGATCCTTTCAGTTTTAGCTATTTTTATAAAAGCCAACAAAACATAAATTGTAGCAATTCAAAGTATCGTAGTAGTAACGCGTTTGACTCGTGAGTAAGAGGGGCTGAGAACGAGATCCCGCAAAGGCTTTTTGTATTTAATTTTTTTTTCAACTTTTTCTTTTGTTAATTAAGTTAAATTATTTCAAGAAAAAATATTTATCATATTAAAAAGTTTTTTTTTTTTTTTTCAGCGCAAACAATTAATTAATTTTTGAAATTTTAGTCACTTTTTTTAAATTAAAATGTATGAGAAATGTGAGGGGAGATACTTTTATATTACATAGATAAAATTTCGATAATGATTTGTGCTAGTGTTTTATGTAAACTTTTAATTACTGTTCCTTTAATGACATCACTAACAGCAAGTGTTGATCTTCTGATCTTAATTGCGTTATTATTCATATAATTTGTTTGCATAAAAAATCCTGGTTGAACAACAGTGATTGCTGTATCTTGCATTTACTGTTCCTTTAAAAAACGGTGCTCAAATATTTTATTAAATAATTGTCAAGTTTGACGATGTTGGAGGAACTGAGAATAAAATTGAACACAACGACAAATTTTCTAAAAATGATTTCACTAATTTATATTTAGTTTACATCTTACAAATTTCAAAATCTGGCTAAATATGAAGTTTACAAATCTAGTAATTTCGACGGAAAGCCAAATATTTAACAAGTTCGGTATGTTTCACGATGAACAAAATTCTAATGCAATTAATTATGATTAATCTTCTTATATTTATGTGAAAAATGCACGCTTTCATTAATTTTCTACTTTTAATCATAGTCATTATAAATTAGAAACTATATTTATAATTTTAAACATGATTTTCCTTTTTATAAATCTATATATATATATATATATATAAATTCATGTTTAATATTTTATTAATTGGTATACTAAAAAAAAAAGACCTTAATGATATAATACGTATTTCCCCTTAAATTAATAATTTATTGAATTAAAATTGTAAAATGACAAAAAAAATTGAAATAAAATATTAAGAACTAATCGTCCTTGTCGGAACTGGATCTCAGGTAGTCCTATTCACCAGTAAAACACGCTACAATTGCGCCACCTTGTCATACCACGGTCTGCGTTTTGTTGGTCTTTATACAAATAGCTAAAACTGTTATGGTTACATGTTGATCCATTTGGCGGGGGGAGGGGGGTTGTTATAGCGCAAATTTTGTACTCAACTCAATGTTTTAGACCACGCTCTTTAATTGAGACTTGACTTGGTTGCAATAGCAGTTTCACTGATTCATACTTCCCTTGTCAGTAGTATTAAAGAAGAGTTCACAGCTTCTATTTTTGAGCATGTAGAGCATTTCCAATGACAAAAACAGCTGTTCCACAATATTCTTTCTAGAGATACAACGACGGCAGACTTACGGTGTTTTATTCAACAGACAAGAAGTAGAAGATAACATACAATGGAAAAAATCTTAAGTCACATGCGACAAACTTGGACGACTTAAATAAAGTTTTTAAGCAACCAGGGTGTTAGAAAAAGGTTCCTCTTTCCACTATGTACATCATCAAGTACTGTTCGCCAGAAAAGCCAGTTATGTTAGGAACGCAAGATCACATTGCAGGAAATATTCCTTGTATCCAGCCCTATCGAAATATTCATTGTATCCATTACAGAATCTATCGTACTCTATTCCTAAAAAGTAAAGTAGTTTCGATAAGTAATTTTTAATCATTAAAAAAAAAAATCATTATAAGAATTGGACCTCAAATTTGAGATACTATCTACTTAAATCAACGCATTAAAAAATTGCGAAATTCAGAAATTAAGTACATAAACAACATAAAATTGTATTGGCTCTTGTAAAATGTGCAGCTTTTAATAAAAAATATGAAATTCGAAGTTTCCTATTAAAAATAATTAAAGTTAGAGATGATTTCATAATGATTTTTATTATTATTATTTTTATTATTATTATTATTATAACGATACTCTTAATTTAAAATAATTTTGTGCTTATTTTTTTACATCCATTATCCGACCACTGTAGGTAATGGAAGTAAAATGCTGATCAAAAATTTCAGTATCAAGTGTTCACCTCCTTTACAGCTTTTTAAATTTTCTTGAGTTGAAAGAAGTGATTTTTAGCAATTCATCTTTTGGAGGGGAGGGGGTCTTCTAGACATATCTCGAAAACGATAAAGGACAGAACGATGAAACTTCACAATTAAGACAGGCCATGTATACAAAGGATTTTGGTAACTTTTGGTGAAAACAGGAAAGCCAAAAGCATGGTGAGCATGGAAATCTGCAAGTTGGAACGTAAAACAATATTTAAAAAATGGCTGTAATGATTTTCTTCAAAGTTGTATAAACAACCTTTTAAATGTCTTTTCGTATGTAATTATTAGTTACTTCAGATAAATTTATTGGCGCCTATATAAGTAGTTCAACTTATGTATGCCTATATAAGTATTCTCACGGGTAGATTTCTTAAAAACAGCTCTACGAGTTTTCTTCAAACTCGCCATATAAACTTTCTTTAAAATAATTTTTCGTATGTAATTATTGGTATTCGGTGAACAAAATGAGTTAGTTAAGTTTTCGCTCAAAATCAAAAGTGGGACCGAAAATTAGTATCTCAAAAACGGGTCTGGTAATTTTCTTTAAATTTACTACATAAACATCTTTTCATATGCCCTTTTTTAAATATTACATCTTTCTACAGCAATATTGATACACGTACTGATTAGAAACTGTTTTAGATCTGAAAAAAGGGATATTTCAAAAATGGTTTTATCGATTTATTTATTTATTTTTTTTTTTTAAGTTTTCTATACAAATTATTTTTATCTGATTTTTTTTTTTTTTTTTTTTTTTTTTTTTTTTCCAAGATATATATTAATTCAATTTTACAAGAAAAATGTTCAGAGTCTGATTAGTTAGGTCAATTTTATGGCTTCTGAACACGTTATCTATAAAATGAATTAAATGCGTAGTAGTGGGTGATGGAAGTCGTGTGGTTTTTACTCGCCAGATTATTTTATTCTAAGGGATTTATTTTCCTCTGGTAATTAGGTGTGGAATTAGTTATGAACATTTTATTTTCATTGATGTACTATACGTGTGTGTGCGTCAATGATTCAGTAAGATTATTAAAAATTAGATTAAACTTAAAAGTAAATCTTCATTTTAGAAATATGTATAAAAAATATATCTCCGTAAAAGGCATCACCTACGCTCAGTCCATTATTATACATGTCCGCATGTAAAATAGCAATATGCACAATGCTAATTAGCATGTAATATTTTTGATAACTGGTTTCAGAAATGGAAATTTTTTAAAAGGCGAAGGTTTTTACATAAATCTAATTTCTGAAAATGTTTTTAATTTAATAAAAACATCCAGAAAATAAAAAAGGAAGAATCCAAAAATTATATCCTTATCAATTACCAAAAAGTAAACAATATGAGTATTTTCGTTATTCACATGTAGAAAAACAAAACAAAACAACAATAAAAAATAAAACGGGCACTGGTCATCTGTTCAAAAAAAAAAAAAAAAAAAAAAAAAAACATTTTTAATAAAAGGTTAAATAATAGTTTTTATTCTTTTTGATAGAACCATAACATGCTATGCAATTTATGTTACACTAGAAAACGTATAGTTTTAACGATATGTACTTGAACATTCTTAACAATCACAAAAAATCTTCAATTTATCATTCTGTTTCTTCAAAATCAAAATATTTGCCCATTTTTCCGCTTAAAATTTCTATTTGTTAAAGTGGCAGATTTTCTAAAATTTTAGCTATAAATAATGGCATATTTCAAAAGCTGTGTTCTTTCGTGTTTGTCAGTTGTCTGCTGTTACATAGAGATTTTATTTTTATAAAAAGAAAAATTGAGCTCATCTTCAAATATTTGTTATTTACACAAAATATGAGCAATAAATATCTACGAGTATGGCGTTTAATCAATTTTAAAAAGAGTTAACAGAAATCTTCTAAACCTTGGAAATTATTTTTAAAAGAAACCAAATGAAGCATCAAATTTAAAATTCATGTTTAAATTTGTATATATATATATATATATGCAGTAAATATTAAATTTTCTGAAGGAATGCATAATTTAAGCGAATTCAAAGAATTTAAAATGCTTTGCGTGAATTGTGAAAGGTATTAGATTAAACACGGGCGCTAAATTAAAATTCTGTTTTTATTCCTGGAACAAATATGGACTATCATATTTGATTTATTTGATTTGATTTCATTTGATTTCATTTATTTTATAATTGCTTATACCAAAAGAATTATTTTATATCAATCTCTTATTCATGCATTTTAAATTATAATTATATAAAGGTATGTCCGTCTGTAGATTATCTAGTGCCGTTTATAAAAATTCATAATTATGCAATTTGGACACTTGGAAGATATTCCAAAGAGAAATCAAGTGTAATTCGAAGAGATTTTTTTAAAAGCCATATCAATACAATATTTCAATATTATTTAATTATGGAGATCTCATTGAAATATATTCCGATATCAAAAGTATATAAAGAAAAGGAAAAACATCTAGAGAGAAAAAGTAATTGCTGAATGCTTGAATAATTAAGGCACATTGTATCATGTTGAACATGACTATTCTACATTTGTAAACCAGTTCAATTGAATAAAAAATTTATTAATGTATTATTGTACAATGTGAGAAAAAAAATTAATCGATAAATAATGTATAATTATCAGTTATTAAAAAATCAATGAATAATTTTCATTTAACAGATAATATTTACTTAGTACAACGAATTGAATTGGTACACATTCGTCAAAAGACCCCAATAATAAAGTCTGCTGTACAAGAAATTAACTGCAATCAAGTTTTTAACTGCAGAAGATATCATTTCATCAATAATCCAAATATTTTATAATATATGATTCATTATTTGTGGCTCGATTTTTATGTAAATCTAGCTATAAAAATAAATAACAATGCAAATTTTATTGTTTATTGCAGATTTGTTTTTATTTTCTGAAGAAAAAAATTAACATGTTCACTCTTATTTTTGTAAGAGATTAATAGTGTGATAAAGCTAAATATTTCATATTTATTACTATTTTTCATTTTCTTTAAAATAAACTATTTATTTATTTATTTTTATTTATTTTATTTATTTATTTATTTATTTTATTTATTTATTTATTTTTCCTTTTTCATTATTATTTAATAGAAGTAAAAACGCTTTTTGAAAGAATTTTTTATACATTAGCAAGGAATAAATTGATTAAACTTATTTTGTAAATTATTTATTTATTTATTGTTTAATTTTACTTTTTATTTATAGATATGCTGGCTAACTTAATTAATATTAAATAATAACTAAGATTTTATTCTTTTATTTTGAACCAGCAATTTTGATACAATCATGAGAACATAAGTGGGAGAGTTGAAAGTCGATGAAATATGTATCAAAATTACCCTAAATAATTTAATTTGATTTTTTTTTTCTAAGTTCATTTATTGTTAATGAATTATTCGAAAATTTATTTATTAGGAGCCAAGTCCTATTTTCTTCAAGACAGGGACAGAGCGTCGTCACAATTTTGGGTAGACCATATTGAATTTTACTGAAGTCTGTTACAGAATCTATGAGCTTAGAAATACTTAAAATGTCTGGGTCAAAAATATGACTTGGGTAATAAAATTTGTTCAAGAAATATATTTTTTTAAATAATTTTAATATGAGTTAATAAAATTATTATCTTTTCATATAAATAAACAAAAGTGTAAAAAAATCTTATTTATTTATTTATATATTGTAAATTAAGTAACGTCGTGTATCATATATTCTATTGTACTTATACTAAATAATAGTTTTGCTCTGCAATTACAATCATATATTCCCAATAGCTTATTTAAAAAATATTTTATATAATGAAGCTAACTGAAAGAAAATTTATCACTACACTTTTTTCTTTTTCTTTCTCTCTCTCTCTCTCTCTCTCTTTTTTTTTTTTTTTTTTTTTTTTTTTCCCATTTATTAAAAAATTAGAATAAGACTTTTTTTTTCTGAAAAAATATTCTCCTGTACAATAACAAATTTAAATATTTTACTATTTTATATCACAAGATTGTAACAATATTTATTTTATATGATATTTATTCTAACCTACTGAAGTTAAAAATGTATTAATCTACTCCTTTTCATAAAGTTTTTTTTTTTTTTTTTTTTTTTTTTTTTTTAAGTTTGACTTTGCTTTAAAAAAAAAAAAAAAAAAAAAAAAATACAGTATGTTATTCAGATTTATATTTACAACAACGGAAAATATCCTGAATATTTTATTTACGAACTCGGTCGCTGATTCCTTTGGAAACAAATCGATACAACTCGATGACTTCATAGCATAAAAAGATTTATTAGAATTAAAACAGTTTTAATAATTTTTAATAAATTAATTTTTATAAAGTTTGTGGTGTATCTTATTTCATCATTCAGTTTTCTTTTTCTTTCTTTCTTTATTATTTATTTATTTAGATTTGTTACTTTAAAAAGTTTGCAGTTAATATACATATAGTGCTTTTGTAATTAAAGAAAAAAATATTTCAGTAAAATAATATTATACTTAAAATAAATTTTGGTAATGGATTTTGTCTTTAATATATTTTTCCATCTAAAACATGTTTTAGGTAATTATACTTGATATATATATTTCTCTTTTTTATGTTACCTTTTTTTCATATTTTTTATGAATTATTTTTTAATTTAGTGTTCATTATGTAATCAGTATTATAGACAATATAATGTCAATAAGACTGTTCTACTATGCTGAAAATTTAATTGATATAGTCATATTTGTTTATTTTATTTTATTTTAGATATATAGTGCTTTATATTGCAAACAAATTTGTCATATTAGTTTATTTATATATTCATTTATCGTTAAGTAAATACACTACCTTTGATATTGCTAAAAAATTTTATTTATCAACTTTAAAAAAGGAAATGTGTTTTCTTATAATAAACAACTTTCCCATGTGATATGAACATTAGATTTATAAATAATAAAAATAGCTTGATTATATTGTTCACAAATTCAATCGATGAATTTTTTAAAAGCAAATTAATAAATTCTTAGCACAAATACCTCTTAAACATAATTTATGGTGTATCTTACCTCATCATTTAGTTTTTCATTTATTTATTTATTTATTATGAAGTTTTTTAAACATTTGTGTTACTGTTTAATTCATTAGCTACATTAATCAGTTTTGCTTTTGAATTGTATATAGTGTGTTCGATATAAAAGACAACAATAATAAAAAAGAAGAAAGTTTTAGTTTTTTGAAATAACTCTTAGGATTACATTTTGCCATCAGTATATTGTTATGTCCACAAATTTTATACCAAAGAATAAAATATAGTATATATATTTCAATCTCTCTCTCTCTCTCTCTCTCTCTCTCTCTCTCTCTCTCTCTCTCTCTCTCTCTCTCTCTCTCTTTATTTTATTTATTTGTTTATTTCTTTATTTATTGTATTTTTTTTGTGTATTTTTTTTTTGTGTGTGTGTATTATATTTTGTTTAATATTTTCCAAAATTATTTTTTTAATAAGATTATTAATTAGTTTTCTATTTTTATTCAGCGTTACAGACATATCAATGTTAATTAATATATACCAATATGTTCGAAATTTAAACAAGATAATCATGTTTATTTATTCTATTTTGTTTTATTTTACTTCTAATATACTTGTGTTAACAATAATTTTCTATTTTGAATTTACAGATTTTTTTCTTTGTGTAAATAAATTAGATTTCATACTACAAAGAAATTTTTATAACCTGTTTAGTAAAAGACGACGTTTTCTAAAAATAATTTATAATCCCATTTAAGGGAAAAAAACAGTGAATGCATATATACATGATATAAAGAAAAAATATCTTAAAAACGTTTTAAAAACGTTTCTTGTTTCTTTTATCAAAAATAATCTGATTTCAATTACATAAAGAAAAATAAATTTCATCGTGTGGCATAGTTTACATCCAGACAGTATACAATCACGTGTAAACAAAGAGAAGAGATATAATTGTGATTTATTTTGTCGTAGAAGCAAGAGCATTTAAAGGTCAACTATCTTTGTTTCATCGAACATGTCGAATGATATATTTGTAATGGTAAGACATTTTCCGCACTGTAATAAAGTTTATATACTTTTCTATACTTTAGAGTATGCTGACGCAATACTAACAGCGAAATAAAAGGATTATTTTTTCAGTAATGTTTTTTATAATTTCAGTGAAAAATTTGTTAGTTGTTACTAAATACCCCAAAATTGTTACTAAATGTTAAAGATCAAAATTATAAAAATATTAACATTTGAACGATCTCGTAATTTTCAAGAAAACTGTAAAAAAAATGTGCCCGTTTATTTATTTATTTATTTATTTATTTATTTATTTATTTATTTTAATTATTACTATTATTATTCAAGAAAATGGATGTATGAAAAATATATGCATTCACTTTCCATTTTTGGAATTTTTTTCCAGCTTGAAATCAAGAATACTAAATTTTGTAGAAAAACCAACAATCAAAGAATTATTGTGACTGAATGTTGGTTTTCTAAAAAGTAGAAAAAAATAAAAGATATGCTTTTTAAAGATTGAAAAAGAATTTTATGAAAAGAATTTTACGAATAATACAACACTATACGTATAATACACTGTTCTCATATTCGCTATCGGAACTTCCATAAATATCACTCATTTCCAAATCACTATCAGATGAATTTATACTAAAATTACAATCCGAATCACTTTGGGATTCTTAATGTACACAATATTAAAATAATAAATAAATAAATAAATAAATACAAAATACCACAGAGCACAAAAGCACGTGCATTAAAAAGTTCAACTGAGCTAAGATTACAAAAGAAATATTACAAATATTTAAAATTGGATCGTGCTGACAGTTTAAAATAAGACAACTATCTTCACTTACAATTTAAATAGTCTGCTACTTCCATCTAGAGTGTAAAATAAGAAATAAATAATTTTCTGGGTATCAGAAATCGTTTGTTTTTAAATGCTCTTAGTGCGTTACTTTTGAACACTCCAGCCCGAAAAATATCACGGCCACAAGAAATAGAAAACAAAACCTCACCCTCTCATTTTCACGGGAGCGAGAAGGAAGGCGTTAAAGATCAAAACACTAAATATTAAGGATAAAAATCATATAATCTTTTGAAAAGGTGTATTTCCTTGAGAGTTCATAGTACCGTTTCTCCTGAAGCCATATTTGAAAAAAAAAATTATATTAATTAAAAGATAATCAAAGAAATCACACTAAAAAATTCATAATTTTTAGTATAAATAACACAGGCCTGCAAAATCGTACTTTAAATTTTTTTTTTCACTGCGTTGGATGTTTCTAATGTGTTTTGATTCGCTAAATTCAGAAATGATTGTCTTTTAAGGAACCCTCCCTAGACCAATAACCTGGCTGAACAATATAATAACTAGAAAGCCCCTACGGCTCAAATTAAAGCGCCTCTATGCCTTTCCTTCAAGATTTATCAAATTCAACAAATTAAATTCCTTCTCTATCTTTCCTTAATTTTTCCTCCTCTCCTACATGGCGAATACTGGTCATGTCTGATGCTACAGAATTCCACAGACGTGCTCTCGGAAAGCAATCATCCTGCGCATGATGTTGCTATTAACCAACATTTTCCATAGGGTGTTTGGGCTTGATATAAAGACTGCGAGAAGATTGTATAAAGACTGTGAAATTTGTACATTGCCTGAATGAACTTTGTAAATAGATTTCCACTTGGCTCCGGTCCTCTTCACTTTCATGCAACTTTGTCGCCTTTTGTCGCGGGAGAGCTCTGCTCTGGCGACCTTTGTAATTTTTTTTTCTTTTTTTTTTTTTATTCTTTTTTGTTATTTGCTATGCAATAAACAACGGGGGAGGCTTAACCTTTGGAGACGGGCTCTTCTGAATCTCCACAGTGGCTTTGGAGCCCCTCTCTAAAGGTTAAAAACGCTCAAAACCACTGCATAGTGGTGAGCGGCTTCTTTTCGTCTTAGAATCTTAGAGTCTTAGAAATGATTGTCTTTATTTTCTACCACGTAAAGAATTTTCACAAAGTGAGGCTGAAGATCGGAAGAATTCACCTAGAGACTATAACAAATTCGAACCAACTATGCAGCATCCAACAATAATCTGCTAACATGTTAACCCCACATCGTCCCTCATACCTTCTCTACATTTTTTTTTTTTTTTTTTTTTTTTTGTGTGTCATGATGAAATAGTTCTTGTTCTTCATACACATCACCCAGAATTTAACTTAAATGGGAGTTGTAAAAGTATAGCTTTAGGCTCTCAAAATACCGCTTTTTGTCAAAACTGCACGCAATGGAAATTTTTTTGAATAGTTTTTTTTTTTTTTTACCATCATTCAAAAATATATCATTTTGAAGGGAACAACAACAAAAAAAAAAAAAAAAAAAAATCATCGTAGACCTGTGTAATTGCGCGACAGAGTTTGACTGAAAATCATTTAAAAACAACTTGCATAGTATGTATTAATATATATACACATAAAGCTATTTATTTTCGAAAATTATCGTTATTGAGATTTTTTTTATTGATCAAAAATTTAATATTATTTTGTCATACACCAAAGAAAAATATATGTATCTTAAATATTAACATTCATTTACATATTGCACTCGCACAAAAAAAAAAAAAAAAAAAAAAAAAAAAAAGCAGCGCAATCAAAAAATGGCAATTTCGAGTTTATGTAATTGAAAAATGTGTATGAAACTACTTCAATCTTCATGAAAAGTATCACAATGCTATTTCACAATTTACACATCAAAGAGGCAGTTTTTTTTTTTTTTTTTTTTTTTTTTTTTTTTTAAAGCTTGTGAATACTTTGTTGCCTTAAAATCTTGAAGTTGATTTTTCTCAAATACTGTATTTTAGAATTAGCCACATTTCGTGTCGATATAAGGTATGACGAAAAGCAACGAAAGAAATCAAAAACAAAATGACTAGTATTCTTAGGGGGTGGGGACTATGTTTTGTGTAAAATTTTAAAAAGTGGCATGCATTTTTCATTTTGTAATTGGCTTATTTGTTTATTTTTGCATTTGTTTATTTTTGCATTTTGAAATAATGATTTTTTCATCACAAAACTTTGTTACTGAAATATCTTTGAATACAGACTAAAAAAATTAGAATAAAACGCAGATTAAAAGTTGAATGTTATTTATTAATAACATGCTTAAAGGTGAACACCAATTTTAATGTTAAGAAACAAAATTAAAGAATGATTCTAAACGGAATGATTCTGAAAGGAATGATTAGAAATGATTTGAAAAAGGAAAAAAAAAAGAAAACATTGAACTTCATTACTCCCTAGTATAAGCATCAAATTGTTTATGCGACTCAATGTTATACGAAGGATTGTTATTCTTGGCATAAATATTTTATATGTAATTAATTTTAATCGATTTCATAAAAATTATAGCACATGCATCTATTTATTTTATCACAGATAATATATTTATTACAATAATTAGCACAATAATCTTAAATTTACTCATTATTAGTTTATTCGAAAACAACATAAAGAATGTGTTCAATAAATTCGTAAGTACATCTCCAAAAATCAAAGAATTCGAAGAATGAACTTCGAAAGACTGTACACATGCATAACACAGGACGTTTCTGCAGTTCATAAAAGGAAATTCGCATACACATAATTTAAATGAAATATCTCGATATTCTAAGATCACTTTACAATATACTTCATTTTAATGCTTAACTTTATTTTTTATTATAATAGAAAAGGAGTGTGCATTTGAAAATGTATAAGTGATGTGTTTAGTACATTTTTAACTGCATAAGGCATCTCTAGGGAATATTTGTTGTTTGTTAACGTTCTAAGAACTTTAGAAACTAAATTCCATAAGGTAATGGTGACGGATTAAAATTGTTCTGGCATATCTATGGACCATCCTTAGGGGGTGAGTCCCAGACCGTCACCATTTGCCCATAGTGCATCATCAGTACGACGTAAACCCACTCAACAACTTCCAAAAGGTAATCTCTAATTAAGTCTACCTTCTTAAATAAGGCTTAGTAACAAATGACGTATTTATTAGGTATGAACAACATAGTTAATTTCTAATCATTTAATTGTTTTAAATAATTCAGCTACTTAATATGCAATTGAAGCATGAATTTGATTTGCGTATTTCAGTTTTATTTAAGAGAAAATGCTTCTGTACATTTGTAAAGAGAGTTTACGATTAGAATAAAAACAAGTTTAAAAATCATTTTTATTGAAGAATAAGATTTTTTAGAAAATAGACTATTGTATAATTGTTTTATTATAATTTTTTTTTCTTAATAAGGTATAAAACCTTTAAGGAAATAAAATCTCTAAATTAGTGTTAGTTATGTGATACAAATACACAAACAACAACGCCTGCAAATGAAGAACTTTATTTAATTATGTTATAAACGATGACAGAAACTAGACTTAGCGTTCAACTTAAAGAGATTTTGCAAGATGTTTCACATTTATAAAAGTTCAAATATTTTATTCCTGTATTTAACACGAAAAGAAATTTAAATTAATTGCATTTATAAATGTTAGCATTTTATCGAATAACATTTGTTGTAATTTCTATTAAAGTATGCTTCTCTCTAATACAGTTTGGAGAAACCAGACAGAATTAAATCATCGTCGCTAAGCTGATTTCGTGAAAGTAGCACCCATGCGTCTAACACACTTTTTTATTCCTTTTTCTTCTTGCACAAAAGCTGGTTTTTAAATTAACTTTAATGAACAGTATGTTATACTTTTTTTTTCTTTCTATTTTAAAAATAAATGTTTTTATCTCAAAGCATTAGGCTTTGTGTTATTTAATTAGAATGTCTTATTTCATTAATTTAGGCAGTTTTAATTTTGAAACTAAAAAATAAGAGAAAAATAATAACATTTAGGTTCCGATAATTATAGATGCTCGAATTAAGATTCAATTTTGATTAAATGTAACCTATTACAAAGCCCCCTCCAATCACGATTTTATGCACATTCTCAAGAAGAAAGAAGAAGTGATCTTTATATATATACATATATACTAGCAGGCTATGCCCGCTTCGCTGGTCACTATATTTAAATGAATATTAAAAAAGAATCATTATTTTTATACCACTTTACAAATAAGAACGAAAAAGAAATTACAGTAAAATTACTCAAAAACGTCGCTTCGGGTTCATGCTGTCTACGGCAAGGACTTCCTCACCATAACGTTTCGGGTACGTGTCTCTATTGCTTGCAACAACGCCTTTCCCGTGAACTTCAATTTGGGTACTTACCTTTTATTTAAACTGCGATTACATATAAACAAATTTTACGTACTATAAATAATATTTATTGTCACGTTATTTTTACATTTCATTTTATGTATCCTGTCTACCATAAAATGACAGTAATTTCACGCCAATATGCCCTGTAATACAATATTATATGAGTGCTATTCCAGCCGGATTTTTGACAACTAATGTTTTTGTAATTAAACGTTTACTTATATTTATTTATTTAAAAATTAATTTGAATTTATCAAATATTTATACCTGACAGCGTGCAAGTGCACGGATACCTCGCAGTAATAGATAACAGCCCATTTTCTGTATGTTAAATTAGCGTTGTCATAGTGATTGATATATTTAAAAATACAAGTAAACTTTAGCATGGTACTTCGCTTTATTGTATCTCTCCCTTGGCGACTTTTGAATTTTTGTCGCTGTTTTATCTCTTTTTTTTTTTTTTTTTTTTTTTTTTTTAATAATTTCTTGTATAAAAAGGGAGAAATTTTCAGTATCTATTTTGCTAATATTTTTATTGGTTGCACGTTTTCGTCATTTATAAGAATCTCTGCATTCTGATTATATTTTGAACTAGCAAACCTCTTCGAAATTTTCGCATTTTATTTCATTTCTTATTTACTTGTAAATTTGAAACTCATAAATACCAATTACCATTGGTACCATTTTACCAATGGTACTACCTAATTAAAGTTTTAACTAACCAGAAGCCAAATTAGTATTGGATCAAAATTAATATTGTGCGATAGTGACCAAAATTATTCAAAGAAAGGTTTCAAAATAAAATTCATGGTTGACGAGCCAGTTTTTCATACTTCCGCAGGCAGTACAGTTTTAGAAAAGGACCCCCATGACTCCTTTTAAACTTCTGTCGCTGTATTGGCAATAACATTTTATTTATTTGTTTCGGCCTAATATTTTGTTTAAAAAAAACTCTAATTCCTATTTTGATTGCACTTTCTATGAATGCGTTTTTTAGTAAATTTATAATAATAATTCATATTCTGTATATATATTCTATAACAAAAAAAAGTGACGCACCAAGAAGGAGTAATACAAGGTGGACACAAATTGACATACATACAGGTTTTGATGGAATCAAGCACCAATTTATCATTATCCTCGATCCTACGTGCAACTGGTACTTCAGTGACTTCAAATACCCTTAATAGGCGACTCAGTGGAGTTGAGCTCAGTCCCCGGATTTCTCTTCCAATGAGGACGTTTGGAGCATGATAAAAAAAAAGTCCTAAAGGATTGGTAAAAAAGAATTTTACCAATCTAACGCAACAATTAGACAGATTTTGGCACGATACTTCACAGGAGCACATCTGCCAACTCTATCAATCAATACCGAGCGAATAACTGCGTACATAAGGGCAGAAGTGGACCAACGCGTTTACTTTGTGAGGTCCTTTATCTAGATAAAATCATTCAAATATTCTGAAATTGTTTTTTTCCACATGTACATCACATCTACCAATTTTTGTGCCATTCGGACCACCCATTCCACCCCATCTACCAATTTTTGTCCCCACTTCTTCTTGGAGCGTCTTTCTTTCTTTTCTTTTTTTTTTTCCTTATAGAGTGTATCTTTAAAGTATTGCTAGGTTTAAAATTACGCTTGCAAAAATTCTAAAGAAGCAAGTTTTAAAAATACATTTACCCATAAAATGGTCTCATAAGCCAAATATCATTTTTTTCTTATTAAACCATTAAGCTGAAACCGCGTACTTAAATATTGTTCCTTTATAAATATTATTTATTTTATCCTTGCATATTTTATTAATTACATCACTGTCGTATCATTCCGACAAAATGTAATCGTAATTGGTTCACGTTATACAAATATTATCTAGATGGTTTTTAGGTTAAAATAGTGCTTGTGTTGAAATAAATTTTCTATTCTTAAAACTGTATTCTTTTCAATAAAAATATTTACTCAGATAAAAATAAATCATTTAGGCGACTATTATTTCTGTTTCAATATTTCTCTTTCTTTAATATTTTATAATTTATTTATATTTTTTATGCTCTACTTAACTTAACCCATTACCCGCTGGTGTTGTGTTCACACAACACCAGAAATAAATGCTTATGAATAGTTAACTTAAAAACAAATTTAATATTAACTATTGTTTTTAAGTAAGATAATAATAGATGTTTAGCTTATATAAAAAAAAATAATTATCTAAAAAATAATTTTATATTGAAAAATGACTTTCAAACTTGAAGCATTTTTCAAACCAAAACTTTGAAAATTTTTCTGCTTGAATGAGTTTGTGTAATTTATCAAAGAAAATAATAAATAAAATTTTCATGATAAAATAATTACTTTGAAACCATCTGTAGTTTTTGCTATATTATGCTCCACTCCAGAAAAATTACGTACACATTCGTTTGTATTCAATTCATACCCTTATTTGGCTGAAGTTGCGCAAATTCAGCCCTCTATAGGTAAGACAATTTTTCATAATTTTCTATAAATTATTGTTATATATGATCAAAATAATGAATGATATTGTATGTATTTTTAAAAAAAGCACTGTTTCTAGTTTTCGCGGTTAATGGATTAAAATTGCTATTGTTAAATTAAAGTTCTTAACGAAAAATGTTCGCAGTACTTTAGCGCCGAATTATAAAAAATCGCCCAGGAGGATCTACAAATAAAACTGATAATTTTTTTATTCATAGAATTTAGAATAGTTAAGAAACGCTATGCAGTCGAATGTGACGTCATGGGCCGTTTTTTTTTTTGGGGGGGGGGGACAACAACTTGACAGTAAAAATATAAAAAATAGTAGTTAAAATAATGATAGCAAATAATCATTTTTGAACTACATATATTTGCATCATGAACTATATTAGCATTTTATCAATATGTATAACATCTATAAAGTTATAGTGACGTCTGTTTTTGTGAGATGCAATATTTTGTTTATAATTTTTTATTGTTCACGTTTAATTAAAATTATTTATTTTTATGTCGAAATAAAAAATAAGAAATCACAAACTTTTTTGGTAACAATTAAATTCTATATAATATTTAAAGGATTAAAGCTAATATGAAGTTATTATTTTCACACTTTATTTAATTAAACGAAAACTAATAAAAAATTTGAAAATCGAGCTTCAAGGTGCACTAGGACCTCTCTACAGGCACCTTGGTGTATCACGTGACTGTCCGAGCTACCGTGTTTGTGCTACGCTGTCCACAGACAAACATTCACACAGAGACATTACCTTTTATATATATATATATATATATATATATATAAAGATAAATTAATACAATTTTATATATATATACGTAAAAGAAAAAGAAAATAGTCAACAGATTTGTTTTTCTACATGTAAATATATATATATATTTTTTAATTGTCTGTTTTAACTGTTTAGTCTTTGAAGTTCTCTATAATTTTTGCCCAATAGAAGTCAATATTGTTTGAAAATTTAATAAACCTTTACAATTTATAAAATCGCATAATTTAAATCTTGGAGCACATTTATTTCCAAAATGTAATTTACTAAGTCATTTTACAAAATTCCTGTCAGAAGTGAAGAACGAAAATCAGTATTTTGGAATTTCATTGCTGCGCTAAAAAAAAAAAAAAAAAAAAAAAAAAAAAAATCAACTGAAGATAGACTTTTATTTTGTTAAAGAAAAGAGTAAGTTTAACACATTTTTGCAATTAAAGGTAGCTGTGATCAAAAGATATGCAATTGTTTTAACAGAATTAGCACAAACATTTGTCTGCTAAATATTACTGATTAAAAAAAAAAAATCATAATCTTTAATTGTGATTAAAAGAAAAAAAAGTGAGAAAGAGAGGGGGAAATTTTATAAATATGGGAGACAGTGGAATAAAACTAGGCTAATTTTGACCTAACTTTTTGCGCATCGTTTAAAACAAAAAATTAAAAGAAATAATAGATAATAAAACAAAATTTCCAGAAAATTTCTACTAATATTTCCTTTTTTAAAATAGTAAAATAAATTGTTATGTATCTTGTGTCATTATAAATGTTTACATGTCTGCATATAAAATTTAATAAAATTTTCGTCTCCTCCTTTACTGTATATATACATTTTTAATTTAAAATTTTATTTTTATAAGTAAATTATTTTCTGACAAGAAAGGATTGAGTCACAGTATTATATTATAAAATTCATGAAATATATATATATATATATATATATATATATATATATATATTAATTTTTTTTTTAATTGACTAATATATTCTGAGAAAAAGTATACTGAAATATATATATATATATATTCAATATTATTAGTAACTAGCAGACTTTGACCGCTTCGCTGGCCAGTATACTGAAAGGAATTAAAAACAAAATCATAGTTTTTATATAGCTTCTTGAAAAAAAAAATCCATTGAAATTGCTCAAATTATTTCTTACGGTTCCCACTGCCTTCAGCAGTAGCTTCCTTACCAATAGAATATTCGGTACAAATCCGTATTGCCACAACAATGCCATACCCTTGGACTTAAATTGGGGTTCTTATCACATCAGAGTTTCGAAACGAACAGAATGAAAAAAATTATGTAGCCTATTTATATATGAATCCAAATTACATATGAACAACAATCTATATATACTATACATAATATTTATTTCTTATATTTTATTTGATTTATAAGCGCTTTATCTATAAGCGCTACGTCTGCCGTATGAGACAACTATTTTTGTGGTTATATATATTTTCCATTTTAAATATTTTATGGTTAATTAATAGTGGTTGGTAACTAAAAAAAAAATAAATAAATATGTAAACATGGTTATGGTACAGCTTTATTATAACTCCCCGTTGGCGACTTTTGATTTTTTGTCGCCATTTTGACTTATATATATATATATATATATATATATATATATATAATGATATAGTGAGACAAAAACAGATCATTTTGTTACTCATTCTGTTTTTTATTTTCTTTATATATATATACTCGTATATATATATATATTAGTTTATTCATATATTTGATGCGTTACTTGGCTTAAATTGGTTGTCGCGAAAGGGGAGTCCATGGCAAAATATGTGAAGTCTACTACAACGTCAAAATTTAAAAAATGCCCAGGATTACCTATAAGTAAAGCTCTTTAATATAATACTCAATTATCTTTCATGCTAAGCATATTATCCGTGCTAGAAACATACTACTTTTTAAAATAAATCTAAAATTGAGGTATATATAAAAAGATTATGAAAGAAAATTTGGAAAAACATGTTATTACTATTATTATTATTGTTTTTATTATCATATTATTTAATTATTATTATTATTATTCAACTTTAAGGTATAGATTTAATACCTGTCATTCTTAGCGATTTCAGGATTTGGCGATCAAAAGCGTAATAAGGAAATATACACACCAGATGTATATTTTCGTAACATAATGGGTGTTCCAAAAGTCCTATACACCCCTCCTAACTCGAACTTCCCATCGAAATAATATTCTAAATCGAACTGTGCAGCGAGCTTATCTCATAAATATCTTGAATGTGTTCATTTACCAAGTTGCTTCTCCATTTTGATTTCAAGTGGCGGTCACTTGAAATTTTAAATCCATATTGTAAAAGGCGTATTTAAAGCCGGATTTGCTAGAATTTTGATATATACATAGACCTTATAAGGGTTTCACCCAACTTTTATAATGAACTTTATCCGTCATTTTTAACTAAATGACGGTTACCTTAAATTAATATGGGCAACTTGAAATCAGGCTACCACTTGAAAATTTATCATCGCAATAACATCCGAAATAAAACATGAAATTGAACCAATTTTGGAAAGCGAACTTGTCTTATAAATATCTTGATTGAATTTGCTATTCAAGTTGCTCTGCCATTTTGCTTTCAATGGGCCACTTGACATTTTCAAATCCACATTGTAAAAAGCTCATTTAAGACCAGATTTGTTTGAATTTTGAAGGATACATAGACCACATAAGGGCCTCAAGCAAGTTTATTATTAAATTATGTCCTCCATTTTTACAAATTGGCAGATTTCTCAAATAAAGCGTGGCCACGTGAAATCAGACTACCACTTGAAAATTTATCATCATGATAACTTTTAATATACAGAATCAGTTCGAGCCAAAGTTTTACAGTGAACTTATCATACAGATATCTTGGATGAGTTCACTGAGTAACTTGTTCCGACATTTTGTTTCAAAATTACGGCCGTTTGACATTAGGCTGCCACTCGAAAATGTGCCATTACGATAACTTTTGAAATACTAAACTGATTCAAACCAAAGTTGAATAGTGCACTTACGGTTCAAATATCTTGGACAATTTCGCTAGGTAACTGTCCCCCTCATTTTATTACCAAGTGGCAGCCACTTGAAAATTTGTCATTATAACTTTTGTAATAATGAATCAGTTCGAATCGAATTTGCGCAGTGGACTTATCATTGAAATATCTTAGATAAATTCGCTGGGCATCTCTTTCCACCCTCTTGTTTTCAAGTGGTAGTCAATTTAAATCACGATGTGACTCGAAAATTTCTTATCACTATAAGCTTTTTGAAACACTTAATTGATTCGCACCATAGTTGGACAGTGAATTTATGATACAAATATCTTGGATGATTTCACTGGGCAAGTTGCTCCGCCATTTATTTTTCCAAGTTGGGGCCTCTTAAATTTAGGTTGTCACTTGATTTCTTTTTTTTTTTTTTTTTTTTTTTTTTTTTTTTTACGATAACTTTTGAAATACTGAATTAACTCCTCCTTATCATACAAATATCTTGGGTGATTTTGCTGGACAATTTGCTCCGTTATTTTGTTTCCACGTTGTGACCACTTGATATCATACTCTCATTTGAAAACTTGTCACATCAATAACTTTTGAAATACTGAATTAATTCGAACCAAATTTGGACAGTGAAATTATGCTTCATCAATATTAGATGAGTTCGCTGGACAGCTTGCTTCGCCATATTATTTCCAAGAGGCGGCCACTTGAAAATTTGTTATCACGATAACTTTTTAAATACTTAAACAATTCCAATCAAAATTAGACAATGGGCTGATCATATGAATATTTTAAATGGTTTCGGTGGGTAAATTGCCCCGCAATTTTGTTTCCAAATTGCGGCCACTTGAGAATTTGTTATCACGATAACTTTTTAAATATCGAATTTAATCAAACCAAAGTTGGACAGCGAACTTATCTCACAAATATCTTGGGTTAGTTCACTGAGCAGCTTGCTCCACCATTTTGATCCAAGTGGCAGCCACTTAATTTGCGAACACGATAATTTTTGAAATACTGAATTAATTCGAATTAAATTTGTACAGTAGACTTATCTCATAAATGCATCTGATATGTTTATTTACCAACTTGATCCGCCATTTTCTTTACAAGTGCCAACCACTTGAAATTTTCAAATTCACATAAAAAAGGTATTTACGAACCAATTTGGTTAAAACTCCATATGTACTCCACACCAATATTTCCACCGATTCAATTAATAATTTGTAGCCGTCATATTGAAACAAAATGGTGGCTATTTGATAAAAATAAGAAAGCAACCTGCATTTTCCACCCGTATTTTAAAAATATATTTTTTAAAATAAACTATTAATATAATTTATAAATTAACCATGTCTGAGTAAAAAAAATTAAAAATTATTATATTTTATCTGTGGTAAAAATTTTGAATTGAATTTTAAAAATAAATATTTTAATTTCAAATATTTTAGAAATACATGAATTTTAAAGTAAATTTTAGCATTTTAAATGAGTTTTCCTTTATTTAAAAAAAAATTATTTAAGAAGTTTCATATCTTTCTTTTCTACAAATGCAAAAATTTGAAGTAAACGCACGTCTAATCAAAAATTTTGACATCGTTATGGTTTTTCTGTGAAACACGTAATCTCTATGGATATTCAGAAACTATTTCTTTTTCATATTCTTCCAAAAATTTTACGAGTTTTAATTATTCATGATTTTTTATAATTGTTTCGCTGTTTGCGCTGTCTTTTCAAACGTTCTTTTCCTAAAGAAAATAGCAGTGTGAGTATAAATATTTTATTAACTCTAGAAAATTACCAGAAAAACCATCCAACAAGCATATTTTAAATACAGTTAAATGTAAAATATGCACAAGTATTAATTACAAGCTTTCAAGTTATTTTAATCATCAAGAGAACTTTTAAAATATTTAACGAAAGACATGTTTAACACTGCTATACATATAAAGTAAAATTTTACTTTAAATCCAGAAATGTAAAATTTACTCTTCATTTTCGTTTACTTAAAACTATTTGTACAATTTAACTGTAACAAAAAAAAAAAAAAAAAAAAAAAAAAAAACTCACAGCATTTTTTATTAATTAAAAACGCATTAACTTCACAGCATATATATATATATATATATATATATATATTAATTAAAAAATTATTAATTAGTGCTATATCGACAAATCGTGGTTATCTAGCTCATTGACAAAATATATAAAAAATTACAGACTTCATTGTTCGTTTCCATATCATCTTCTTTTCCATATTTCCTTAAAAATAAATATTAAACGTTACCCGAACACATATTTTTCATTACGTAAAATTATGTGAAGAGTCAATCGTTTCCACGGAAAGCTAATCTGTCAATGCTGGCATGGAATGGTTGCCAGTAATGTTTCAAATTAAAGCATGTAGTGACTCTTAACATTCATAAAATTAGATGTTGCCAGTTGCATTATTGCGATAATTTGTGGCGATCTGTGTAATGTCAATAATCTTTTATATTGCCAAAAACGATCCTCACTTGTTTCTTAACTATCGGTCTGTGAAGATATTATTATCCAGGTCAGTGAATATTACTGCTCCCCACCCCCCGCATTTTTGTATCTGCATTCCTGGACTTATAAAATTTTGCATATAGTTTGATAAGTCACAAGGCAATATGTATTACTCATTTTTAAAAGTTTGAACGAAAAATTTTAACAATAAATATTTAATTTTGAAAAATGAACTTGTGTGACACCATCTTAATTCAGATTTCTACTCTCCACCGAATATATCGTTAAGGAAAGGATAAAAGTCGAACAATAGAAAAAAAGTAAGTGAGTGCATTAACTCGGAATATAAAATTATACTTTGGTGGGCTGAAAAATGAATACAAAAGTTTTAACAATTTATTAAAATTATATGCAGTACCAGCCGCTTATAAAAATCACATTCAATCTGAGCAAAAGTGATTTTATTAAGCGGCTGATTTTTATATCCGGCGAACGTTCCTGCACTCAAGAAAAGATATTATTTACCTCAATTTGGAAAGAAATTTCAAAAAGTACCGAATAATGGAACTAATAAACAATATTAATTAATTTTTAACAAATAATTATTTGATTGTTCCTTTAAAATAACTGAATTAAACACATCTCAAGTTCCGATGCGCTCTCCTTTGAGGAAAATCATCAATAATCATCACGCTTTTCTTTTAAATTTAAAATCTTTCCGTTTAAGATTCTTGCTTCTTAGTTATTTCAGAATAAGAGCTAAAAATTGTCTTTTAATTAAACATTATATAAAAAAAAAAAAAATACTTGTGAATCAAATCAAATATGTAACTTATTACCGCGCTTTGAAGAATGCATTCCTTGAAATTATTACTAAGACAAATGATGGGGCGTATTAAATTGTTGTAAATGTAAAATTTAATGTTGTAAATGTAAAATTTTTGACTAAATGAGATAACGGAGGAATTACTGTATTTTATTTTCTATTTTATTTCAAAAATAAAAAATCACAGCGTAAATAAAAATTTGTTTAGCGTGAATAAATTACATTTTCGCTGCTGTAAAGATTTTTTTGAGTTTACTAACCGGCGATGATGATTTTATAAAGCGGCGGTTTTAAAATTAGTTTGCATTGATTTGATTCCTGTCCTGGCAATTTGATCAGGTTGAACGGCTGATTTTATTAACCAGTGAATTTATTAAGCAGTGGCTACTGTATATATATATATATATATATATATATGATAGGTATCGTAATAAAATTTAATCTTAAAATTTAGATATATATATATATATATTATTCATTTATTTATTTTTCCAATCATATTACAGGTATGGAGAACTTAGGTTTTGCTGAATTTTTCCACTTTTTCTTTCTTTCTCTTTTTACTTTCTTCTATCTTCAATAGAAGAAAGTATTGGATTCGTAAAAATTTTCGATTTCGGGTTTTTGATGGATTTACACGTTTTGAGAGCTGTAGAACACGATTTTACCATTTTTAGAAAATGTTTGTCTGTCTGTCTGTCTGTCTGTCTGTCTGTGTGTGTGTGACAAACATGATGTTGTTTAACATGATGTTGTCAACAATTATGTGTTTTGTGGCAACTGTATCTCTGGAACTACTGCACAGAATTTCATACAAATTGGTATGTAGTTGCACCTTGACATAAATTAGTGCCTATCAACTTTTGGTAAAATTGTCTTACAGGTTGCGTTGCCATCCCGCTTTTTCTAAATTTTTAACAGGGTGATATAGGGCAAAAATTTTCGAGATGGGTATCTTTCGAAAGGTCTCGTCAGTACCTTTAAAACGAATGGTTGAACTATAAATCTGTGATAATTGCCGAAACGTCAGTGGAGGCCCTCTGTTGAGACTCAAAACGGTTTTGGGCTGTGTCTGTCTGTCTGTTTGTCTGTCGCGCGATAGCGGTCGCAAAAATAGCGCTATTGACTTGAAATTTGGTACACATGTTCATGAGCCCCACGAAATCAGCTGTATAGTTTTTGGTATGTATTCCATTTCTACTTCGTATACAGGGACAGGCCAAAGTTTTTCTTATCATTACGGCCAATGGGAGGAATTTGTATGTATCGCGATAGCGACCACAAAAATCACGCTATTGACTTGCAATTTGGTACACATGTTCATGTGCCCCACGAAATCAGCTGTATAGTTTTGGGTGTGTATTCCATTTGCAATTCGTGTACAAGGACACGCCAAAGTTATTCTTATCATTACGGCCTATGGGAGGAATTTGTATGTACCATGATAGCAGCCACAAAAATCACGCTTTCGACTTGCAATTTGGTACACATGCTCATGCGCCCAACGGAATCAGCTGTATAGTTTTAGGTGTGCATTCCATTTGTAGTTCGTGTACAGGGTCACGCCAAATAGTTCGATCATTACGGCCTATGTGAAGAATCTGTATGTACCGCGATAGCCACCGCAAAAATCAAGCTATTGACTTCCAATTTTTTCCGAAACGTCAATGGAGGCCCTCTGTTGAGACCAAAAGGATTTTGGGTTCCGTCGGTCCGTCCGTCCGTCTGTCTGTCTGTCGTGCGATAGCGGCCGCAAAAATCACGCTACTGACTTTAAATTTGGTACACATGTTCATGAGCCCCACGAAATTAGCTGTATAGTTTTTGGTATGTATTCCATTTCTACTTCGTACACAGGGACACGCCAAAGTTTTTCTTATCATTACGGCCTATGGGAAGAATTTGTATGTACCGCGATAGCGGTCCCAAAAATAACGCTATTGACTTGCAAGTTGGTACACATATTCATGCGCCCAACGTAATTAGCTGCATAGTGTTAGGTGTGTATTCCATTTGTCGTTCGTGTACAGGGACACGCCAAATTTTTCTTATCCTTACGGCCTATGGGAAGAATTTGTATGTACCGCAATAGCGACCGAAAAAATCATTCGATTGACTTGCAAATTGGCGCACACGTTCCAGCTTTGCATATAAGTAGCTGTATAATTTTTATTGCTATATTTTTTATAAACTGTGTACAGGGACACGCAAAAATTCTTAACATTAAGGCGTATGGGGGTGAATTTCGTTTAAACGCATTTTAATATCATTACTTTGCAATAAAGAAAATGAAATGAGAGTACGTGAGTAAGATGCTTAAACGTATGTTGTTTGAAGAAAATATGTGCTCTTAAGCTTTCTAATTAATGTGCAGGACCTTACAAAAGTGTTCTGACAATTTCGTAACATTAGACCCTATGGACAAATTTTTAATTTAAGCGCGCACTTTAATGCGTTTATGCTGAATTGAACTTAATAAAGTTAACATATATTATAAAGTTGCTTAAAATCATGTTTACTCTTAAAAAAGGTTATGTATAGACTAAATAATTTATGGGACCACACAAAATAATTCCGAGTATGTACTGTAATCATCCAAATGATGTCAAATTAGTTCGAAAAATTAATCAGTTAAAATTAATTAGGTTTATTCATTATTATTGGCGTTTATAATGACTGTGGCTACTTTTCCGGGATACATAAAGGAATTTCGTACTATTACGGTCTATAGTCGGTATTTCTTAAAAGTGTATTTTAACATGGTTACACCCCATCAAATATAATACAATTTTATTAGAATTTTAAAAGCATGTTTTCCTGTTGAAAATTGTGGGCATAGAATTGATAATTAGTTTAAAGGTTACGCAAAATATTTCCGATATGCTATGTAATTTTTTTTGTATGAAATTCGGTATTTATGAATTTCCGGGAAATAATGCAAGACCGTCGTTTAATAAGAATGCATATTGTTGCGTACTTGGGGGTTCGTAAGTTGTCCGAGAATGAAAGGCGAAACTTGCAAAAATTCAGTGATTTATTCACAGAAAGTTCCAGAAGAATACAGGTCTGTAAACCAAGTATCAACTTCAATTCAACCAGTAAACATAGCTTAAACAACAGCCGTTAACAGCAAAACAACAGTACAAACTGTTTAGCAATAACACATAAAGCAAGTCTCATTCAAAGAGGCTCAAAGCAAAGCAACCATTTGACGAAACCGACACAGATCTGAGATTGGAAGCCTTGGCTAAAAAAATGCTCCTTTTATACTATTCTATCGAACACAGACTGTTCTGGAAAATTATCGTATCTCATCAGCCAATGAGATTAGAGCTTCCATATTTGGTATATCCCTAATAAGGATTTTCTCGCCAAGGTCGCCAAAAAAATCGCCAAGGAGGGAAACAGTCGCCAAATCCATTTCTTCCCTTATTGGAGCTTTTCGATTCGTTTTTAAAGGAAAAATAGGCTATTTTAACGCTAAAACGACTAGAAATGCACAAAATTAGCATTTTATCGACTTACTAAGCCTCTTTGAAAAAATTTATACAAAAATAAATGCAATTACTTACAATTCCGTAACACTTTATATGATATAGAAATAGCTATAGAAAGAGAGATATAGCGGGGGGTTGAGGGGGGCGGCAGCCCCCCTCAGGAATGTATCTGATTATGGTAATAAGTCGATCGAATCAATATATACTATTATATAATAAGAAATAAATAAAAATGACCTATTGAAAAATGTCTGATGCAAATAGGACGTTGAGGCTCCTGATCTGCAGATCCACTAGTTTAAAACAAAGATATCGATTTTTTTTACTTTTTACGAAAAAAAACTTAGAAAAAAAATCTTTTTTTTTTTTTTTTTCTCTCCCCTTAATTTTATCAAACTCCCACGGTTTCCGTGTTCTGACAAACTTAAACTAATTTTTGCTTTTTTCCCCTAATTTTGTCAAAGTCCTGCGGTTTCCGTGTCTTGACAAACTTTAACATATTTTTGCATTTTCCCCCTAATTTTGTCAAAGTCCCACGGTTTCCGTGTTTTGACAAACTTTAACAAATTTTCACATTTTACCCAAAATTTTGTCAAAGTCCCACTTTTTTTTGTTTTTTCTCTCCCCTTAACTCTATCAAACTCCCACGGTTTCCGTGTTCTGACAAACTTAAACAAATTTTTGCATTTTTCCCCCAATTTTGTGAAAGTCCCACGGTTTCCGTGTTTTGACAAACTTAGAATAATTTTCACATTTTACCCAAAATTTTGTCAAAGTCCCACTTTTTTTTTTTTTTTTTTTTTTTTTTTTTAATTATTGTTATTGAGTGAATTTGTATAGGAAAATATAGAAGAAAGTCTCGTGGTGGCCACAACATACTAGTTGTTTTTTTTTTTTTTCACTTTTTAAAGTTTGGGGAATCCGAAAAAATCGCGAAGCTGCTGTGATGTCTGTCATTACTTGAGTCAGTTTGTAAGTGTATTGATTTGTAAATCTGTGTAGAACTTATTTCAAAAACTAATGATCCTAAAGTGATCAGACTATTTTTAAATATCACTTAAGATACTCGAAATTATTTTCTTTGGATTCCAACATTCTAATATGAAATATTTTTAAGTTTGTCGAAATTTATTATTTTCCTAAAGTGGCAAATACGGCAAAATTTCACCTAAACGTGTATTTTATTAATTATTTTTATTGAAAAGATGTAGGATGAGTATGAAATATTATAAACGATGCTGGATTAAACATCGTTACCTATTAAAATTCTACTTTGAAAACTTTGTAAGTTATTAAAAATTTACTTCTTCTTGAAATAGAAAAATAAGGCTAAATTTCGCATAAATATTCATTATAAGTTTATGGCTGAGTGGGTTTTATATCGCATTAGAACTACGCAATGAGAAATTGATGACGATCTGAGTTCACAGTGGTGTGCGCATTATAAGGATTATTTCCATTCTAAATAATTCAGATTATTTTGTAAACATAATTTTTGATATTACCATGAACATTATCAAATACAAACATTCTACTTTAGAAGCTTCTCAAATTATTTAGCATTGATGATATCTTCACATTGCAGAATCAGGCAATATTTTATGTAAATTTTATTTACGGGGATTATTCAATTGGAAATAGTATTAAAATTACCCAAAATTACCAACAACATAGGATAAGGTAAAAATATAGAACCAGAGAACGTGTAGCCTAGTGTGTGGGGATCAGCAGATTTCATTTAGCTTAACATAAGTCTAGTATACCTCGCATTACAAATTTAAGCGAACAAATATCATTACTTTTTTAGCAGACAGAAATTAGCATTCACTGTATTATGATTCAATGGTATCACAGAAACATACTAATTTTTACATAATTTTCAGCTACATTAATGATATTTAATCTTGTTGCGGCTAAATACGTTTACGATATCTCATAAGATGTGTAATTCTTGTTAATCCCTTAATAAGATATTACTACTTAAAGATAACGAAAATATTTATATGGGGAAAAATTATCTTTATTATAGAACATTTTTCTCTCGAACAAGAAGAAAGAACAAGACAACTTGCTGTGGTTATCATTATTGTTATTATTGTTCTTTTATGAGAACTATTACTTTTATTTTTCAAAAAATTGCTGTGGCCTTTAAAAAGACCATCATACTGATGCTTTCCATAATAAAAGCAATAAGTAATTATTTGTTCTTGTAGTAAAGCTATAAAACCTATAAAATTAATAGAGTGATACCTTTCCTTTTTTAATCACAGCAACGATAATAATAATAATAATAATAATGGTGGTTATATAGTACAATTATTTTAGAACTAAAAATTATATATATGCTATTCGATGCACGTTAACAGCAGTTCCAATTTACATTAAAATGAATAAGTATAGTGATAAATATAATCATTTGTTATTACAAAAACAATTAGTTAAATAATTTTAAAGCTATATGTTAAATATCACTGAGACATCTTCTTTATACTCAGTATCGACAAAACTAAGGATGAAACAAATTCCGCCTCATAAGAACGTAGATAATATCACACTATTGAATAGAAAGAAAGTCCCTCTTGTTCTCTTTAATCCCTCTGTATAATGAATTAGATTTTTTTAAACTTAAACCTGATTAATTAATAAATTTAAAGTTGGGAATTGAATAATTTATCTCAGAACAAAAAAATTAAGTTGAAGTAAAATATTTAAAAAATGATTCAATTTAATTAAATTATTAATTTGTAGTTATTCTTTTTTATTTTTCAGAGTGAAATAATCAGTACTGTTAAAAAGAAAATGATATGTTTCACCAAAATAACGGTTCCAATTCAGTTGCAACCCATATTTTGGTGCCATGTTTCATTAGTGCGATTTTAGAAGTAAACACTAATAAAATAGCGAACCATAAGCACCAATTATTAGTTGCAGCTAAATTGGAGCCATTTTTTTGAGGAAACGTACCATTTTTATTTTAACAGTGAAGTTGAAATGAAAAATCTAATTCTTCATATATTATAATCCACTGACATTTAGCGTTTTTCAAAGATTTGTGTAAGTGTAGGAGATAAAGCCGATTGGCTAGTCAAGTGTCCCAGATTTGAATGAATTTTCTACAGTGTTGGGTATTTCTAAGGTTTCTTAGCACGTATCTACCTAAATTTGGGGAAATCAATGATAAACTCCGAACGGCTTGGCCAAAGAGCGTGATATGGGTTTGAACCTGGTACTTCCCGTTTAGCAGTTTCGGAACCAAAAACTCTCGACCACTGGTAGGTAGTCTTAAATTCTAGTAAACATATTTCGTTAAAACTTCAGTTGTGCCTTTCATAGACAATGGGGAAAAGAAATCTCTATTAAAAATTAATAGTTCAGATTTCTAGGGATAGGCGGCGCTTTTCGTATGACATTAGAAAGACGTAATGCATATTTGAAGCATTTTTTAAATGGTGTATTAAATGTTGTAAAATATTCTTGATCATGCCTTTAAAAAAGAGAGAAAACACATACTCATTAAGTTGCTTCATTAGAGCAGTACTCATTTTTCAATTGTACTGCGTTAATGATGAAGCTCGAAAGGCTTATGAAGAAGGCCTCTGCGAAAGAAAACAAGGTTTAAGAAAGATAATTGTTAAATTTGAAGATACTGAAGAGATTTGCTTCGATGAAGGTACTCAAACTTATTCCAAATGTAACTGTGCATGAAGACATATTGCCGTGGTTAAAAAAAGTCCGGTTGCCAGTTAATCATCAAAAAGTGCAAGCGATTTCTCTCTTACTTTTTCTGCAGAATTGCAGAAGTATCCACCAGAGGAACACGCTTAAACGGCTTACTATTATGAAATCCCCTGGGGACGAGGCGTGTTTACGATCAGACAAAATTGCGAAATCCGAAAAATTGCATTGATATAGCTCACCTTCTTTTGGAAAAATAGTTACTGACAATGAAACCGGACATTCTTACGTCAACAGTAATATGTCTTCTTTCCCAGTTTATTTTTGAAGTCAGTTTTCTGAATATGCTTGATGCATACTCTTCAGATTTAATAATTTCTTAAGCTGTGTCTGGATAAAAGCCTTTTCGCAAGTGTTTTAAGCACAAACATTCTCGCAATGCACCTGAAGAATAACTACCGTTAAAAAAAAAAAAAAAAAAAAAAAAAAAGATAGAAAGACAGAAAAAAAAACCTTGATCAGTAAAGATCCATCTTTCTCCTTTAATGGCATGGTGAAGAATAATTTCATGCAATGACGACTATTTTTTAAACGCTCCAAATTTGCATAAGGTATTTTTTACATTGCATAAAAAGCGCCGCCTATCAATCGAAACTTGAACTATTATTTTTTATTGTGGATTTCTTTCTTCCTTAGTCCATATAATTCATATACCACGTTTTAATGAAGTCTGTGTGTTAGAACATAATGTACGTAAATTAGTTTTTAAAAATAACCACACTGTAAATAAATTTTGGAATATCTAAATCATCCAAAATACTCTCTGCTTTCATTAAACAAAAACAAAGAATGCAAATTTAAAAGAATAAATGCAAAATTGATTTTTTTTTTAAATAAATAAACTTTTGTTCATACAAAACATAAGTATCCACATATTGTTAATATTCGATATTACTATATTTTAAATTATCTTTCCTTGTTTACTTTATTATACATATTTACGATCTTAGCTATTTTTTATATCTCACCGACTGTAATTTTTCATTTTGATCAGGAATAAATATCTTTGTTAAACTTTTAGTTTTATTTTATTTGTTTGTCTTCATCTCATGTTTCTATCTCTGTTGAACATCCATTATATATTGTCTCGTTCTTTTATCTTTACTCGTTCTACAAGTCACATCACAGTTTTTATCACAATGAGCATGAGAAGTTGTTTATCATTTGTTTCATATATTCTTCAATGCAATTTATCTACTGTGTATTCCTTTTAGCTTACAGTGATGTCGCAGAAAGAATATCCTAAATCCTATTTAAATCGATAAAGTTTAATTTAAGAATCTTTCAGACATAAATTTTATGTTATCTTAAATAATATGTTTAATAATATTTTAAAATACATATATACAGTTAATATATTTTGACTAATTTATCTTTATCTAAATTTTCTTTATACAATTTAAAATTAAATTTTAGAACACTTCGATTTAATATATCGTACTCTGCATTGAAATTATAAGCGGAATCATGAAAGGTACAGAATTATTATTAAAAAAATTATTTAAAAAAAAAAATTATGCAGCCTTTTGCATAAATATTAAGAAATTTTCTTTATTTCTTAATTATTTTTTTAACTTATAAAGCATGATTTCGAGCATTAGAAAATGAAAAAGGGATCGTATTTACAAGTTTCAAAATTGTTTCCAAATTAATTCTTAAAAAGAGTTAAATTGAAAATAAATTAACAATCTAATGTGTAAATAGATTACCCACGGAGTTGAAAAATAATTTATCAAATATTTCTTTACGTATTCTGTAAAATATCTAAATTTGAGTGTATACAAATTTTTGTGTTCACTCATACAGTACACATGTAGAAAGAGAAAGAAAAATTTTTAATGCATTCATACTGCAGCAATTATGTATAAATATTTTTTTTTATGCACATGTAACTGTTTATTACCATAAAATGCTTCACGAAATAAACAACACAAATACGATATATATATCATAAACGATACAAAATGATAACAGAAAACGTACATATTGATAAACAGAGAACATAAATTTATAAAATTTCACACATTACAATTTTAATTTAATTTCAGTACAAAATTACTAGTTTCGAAATACAAAAAATAAAATAAAATAAAATAAAATAAGATTATATTTATATATATATATATAATTCTGCAAAACGTTCTTTTTTTTTTAATATAAAAATTTACCGTTAATCAAAAATTTTACTTTTTAAGATATATTTATTTGTTTAATATATACATTTAAATTCGAAACTCTTTTACAAATTATTCATGAAATAATCTTAAACTGTATAAATTCTTACATTATTCATAAAATATTATGTCTGAGTAAGTAGTTTATTTCAAAATTGTGTTATCGCTTCTATAATTTTTGTTTTAACTGTTATGTTTAAATGTATGAAGTTAGCGCATTCAATAGCGTTTCAGAAATGGGAAATTGTTATTTGCGTTTTTAATTTCTGCAACTATTATATAAAAAACCTATTAAAATAACAAAAACAATACAGCTTAAAGCAAGTTAAAATTTCTGAAATAACTAAAATGTTTATCATTTTAACGATGAAAAATTTATTGTTTTGCAACATGTAATTAGTATTCTAAGCAATTTTTTGCAGTTATGTACCATACTCCAGTTGAAATAAATTTAAAAAATATCGTGAAGTATATTTTGTTCACAAAGAAAACTGTTGAAATTTTTAAAATATTAAACCTATAAATTAGAAAATCGTATTTGCCTATATATTTGATAAAAATATTCACTAAAGACGGAATTTTTCCTAGCTGAATATATATGAGAAAATCTGCAAATTTTAAATTAAAAAGGCATAAAATCGACTAAAACGTATTTTGTTTTTTATATTCAATACATGCCTTACAGTTTTTTTTTAAATTATATTTCAAAAAATAAAATTGCATTGAATGGCTTTCAATTTTCTAATAATTAATCATTTGAACCCATTTCGGCTTCCACTTTTACATAATGATGGTACCAGGTGTATAGAAAGAAAGGTAATTTTTTCTAGAACAATTTTTCTCTAAATAATAATAAAAAAAAAAAATCATGGATATCTAAACAATTGAAAAAAATGCAGCATATCAAAGTATTTTTAAGGAGAACACATTTAATTTAGCTGTTTGTTTTTTGAAAAAAATATAAAATATATCCTTTTTCAGATATTTAAAATCGTAGTATGTATAAATGGTTTAATATATTTTTAAATAGTATAGATAAAAAATATATCTCTTTACTGCATTTCACTTGGTAATTCAAGGAGTTTAATTCAAAAAACAGACACAATGATGTGTTGCAAAAACTACATAATGGTGATTGTGTCCTCAGATTGCACCTTTCTTCTTGCTGTAAATAATGTTTAATTTAAAAATCATATTTAGTTTTAGGAAAACGTTATTGCAACTTTTTTAGTATCTATTCTGCCGTGTCACACTTTGTCAAACTTTGTGATTAATTTTGAATATTCGTTTAATAAAAACCTTTGTTTTTCAAGTAAGATCCAAAAAATGGTACATAATGGTATTTTATTTTAATTTATTCTTAAAATTTTTCAGCCTTTTTTTTTTTTTTTTTTTTTTTTTTGTTTTGTTTTGTTTTATTTAAATTCATATAATTAAAGAAACAATTATTTTTCAGCGTAGTTTTCAAAACGAGATAAATCTAATTGAAATAAATCTCTTTTTGTAATTCTTCTAATTTTTATTTAAATTAATATAAGTAGAAAACAATCAATAAAAACGCTTGCTTTAGATAATTATTTTCTAACAAACTGTAAAAAAACATTATTTTATAAAGTTAAACTTTTAGATTCCTTTTTCTTAAAAAAAAAAAAAAATATATATATATATATATATATATATATATTACGAATAATGGAAAAATTATTATGTATTTGTTTTTCTTAATTAAATAGATTTAGTATACATAAATCTTTTTCAATAATGATTAATATGTGTCATGTTACGAAGTGTTAAAATCGTAATATTTGTCTGTGTTTTATCTTTTTAAGTTTCATAGTTATTTTTTTTTTCAAAACGAGTTAAATCTAATTGAAATAAATCTCTTTTTGTAATTCTTCTAATTTTTATTTAAATTAATATAAGTAGAAAACAATCAATAAAAACGCTTGCTTTAGATAATTATTTTCTAACAAACTGTAACAAACATTATTTTATAAAGTTAAACTTTTAGATTTCTTTTTCTTAAAAAAAAAAAAAAAAAAACTATTACGAATAATGGAAAAATTATTATGTATTAGTTTTTCTTAACTAAATAGATTTAGTATACATAAATCTTTTTCAATAATGATTAATATGTGTCATGTTACGAAGTGTTAAAATCGTAATATTTGTCTGTGTTTTATCTTTTTAAGTTTCATAGTTATTTTCTTTTCAAAACGAGTTAAATCTAATTGAAATAAATCTCTTTTTGTAATTCTTCTAATTTTTATTTAAATTAATATAAGTAGAAAACAATCAATAAAAACGCTTGCTTTAGATAATTATTTTCTAACAAACTGTAACAAACATTATTTTATAAAGTTAAACTTTTAGATTTCTTTTTCTTAAAAAAAAAAAAAAAAAAAAAAAAAAAAACTATTAAGAATAATGGAAAAATTATTATGTATTAGTTTTTCTTAACTAAATAGATTTAGTATACATAAATCTTTTTCAATAATGATTAATATGTGTCATGTTACGAAGTGTTAAAATCGTAATATTTGTCTGTGTTTTATCTTTTTAAGTTTCATAGTTATTTTTTATCATTGATTTATACTGTACAGTTGTAAAACCTTTTCTTCAAATAAAAATTTAGAAAAGGTAGAAATTGAAAAACAAATTGAAGTAAAACACATTACATTAGTTGTGCTAAACATGTAATTATTATCCTGACTAATATTTTAGAGAATACAACTTTAGTCTAGATAATTAGTTTTTTAACAAACTGCAAAAAATGTCATTTTGAAAACTGCTATAACTGAAGCATCTACTAAATAGTTAACTGTATTTTATAAAATGCGTAGTCATCTATCTTTATTTATCTATTTTTTTTTTTCTTCAAATTAAAATTTAGAAATTTCAAAAACTTTAAATTATAAGTAAAATAAATCACATTTTCTTTTCTTTTATCTTTTATTGAAATTTATATAATTATTAAAACCTGTTACACAAAAAATCCTGATATTGTAAATACATCTATGTAAAATGTTTTGAGATTAAGTTACAATTTACAGAATATTAAAAACGATTGTTTACATTAAGTTTAATTTTCTTCGCGAATTTTGTTACTTGTTTTCTATCTAATTATTAATTACATGTACTATTAAGTTGCAAAATTTTGTTTTATGTTCCTTCAGTTCAAGCCATAAATAGCAAAGAGATCTTAAAAGATATTTAAAAGAAGAAAATTTTGAATTTGCTTTCTTTTTCGTTTTATTAATGTAATAATAATTGCACATGTATAATCCATATTCCACGATTTTTTATTTTTTTTATTTTTTTATATATATATATATATATTTGGCGAGACAATTCAAAAGACAAAAATCATATCTTAGTCATTGAAATCAATTCCATAATAGAATTTACAAAATGATATATTTGTTTCTTTAAAATTTAAACATCAAACAGAATAAATAATTTAGTAGCTTTTAAAAATAAATTTGATTATGTGTTAAACTAGTATGTTGTGGCCACCACAAGACTTTCTTCTATATTTTCCTATATACATATTCTATCAGTAACAATATTTAAAAAAAAAAAAAAAAATACGATTTTTTTCTAAATTTTTTTTTTTGCATATTCAAACAGTAACAATATTAAACAAAAAAAAAAAAAACAATATTATTATTATTTTTTTTTTTTTGTTAAAAGTAAAAAAAAATTGATAACTTTGTTTTAAATTATCACAGATTTATAGTTCAACCATTCGTTTAAAAGGTATTGACGAGATCTTTCGAAAGATACCCATCTTGAAAATTTACCCCCCCCCCCCCCGGGGGGTACTTTCTCCCCAGGGGAGGAACCGGTGCCCCCACATGCACAAAATTGTTTTCGTAGTTAACTACTGCTATTATCAATAATTCATATTAATTTTACAATCACAAGTTTAAAATAACGCTCATTATGTACATTTATACGAAATTTTGTCCTATATTGTCATGTAAAAAATTTAGAAAAAATGCGATCACAGCGCCACCTGTTGAGCTACTGATCCCTAAATGTAATCAGCACCAGTTTATGTCGGGGAACAACTAAATACCAAGTTTGGTTAAGTTTCGTTTAAAAAAAAAATACGATTTTTTTTTCTAAGTTTTTTTTTTTTTTGTTAAAAGTAAAAAAATCGATAACTTTGTTTCAAATTGTCACAGAATTAAAATAACGCTCATTATGTACATTTATACGAAATTTTGTCCTATGCTGCCATGTTAAAAGTTTACATAAAATGCGATCACAGCGCCATCTGCTGGGCGATTGATCCCAAAATCTAATCAGACCCTTTCCATGTCAGGGTCAAACTATACACCAAGTTTGGTTCAATTTCATTCATCGGTTCGTGAGATACGGTGTAACATACGAAATTTTGCGATCACAGCGCCACCTGCTGGACGATTGATCCCCAAATGTAATCAGCACCATGCCCCGTCAGGTTCCAACTATATACCAAGTTTGGTTGAATTTCATTCATTGGTTCGTGAGATACGGTGAAAACACTAAACCACAGACAGACACACAGACACACAGACACACAGACACACAGACAGACAGACACACAGACAGACATTTTTTAAAAACTATCAATTCGTGTTCAGGACATCCCAAAACGTGTAGATCCGTCAAAAAACGGAGGTCGAAAATTTTCGCGAATCCAATACTTTCTCTATATTACATATAGAAGAAAGTAAAAAAAAAAAAAAAGAAAAAAATTGCATCTAAGCAACATTTTCTCAAAAATAGAGCCAAAAGCTTAATTCCAATTTACTTAGAACAATCGCCTCAATATTTTTTTCTTCCCCCTTCGTAAAAGAAATTTTAGTTGAAACTTTTCTGTTCTTCAATATTATTATTGCATTTTCTATCCATCGAATACTTTCCTATTTCGTAACAGAATAGCTCCGATTTTTTTTTCTTTATCAAAATCTTTATTTTTATTTACTTTTTTTTTCTTCAAATGACAATAAAACTTATTATTATGTGTCGTACTTATCAAACAATGTTTCATTATCTATATGTCTTTTTCTCAGAAATATTTCAGGGGAATTTCGTTGGAATGAGAGTATAGACTGACAATTTTTGTTGCATTTTCTTCTCAATTTTCCAAAATTTATTGTCTAGATAAATAACTACTGAGCTTCAGTAAATAAAATTTGTAGAGTTATATTTTAATATATATTACCAAAGAAACACTAAATAAAAGTAAATTGACCTTTTATCTTAAGAAATGCTTGCAAGTTGTAACATTACTAAATATACCTAAAGTCTGCGTCAAATATATACAAGAAAATAGTTTTTTTTTTCTTTCTATTTTCTTATTTTTCTGACTAAATTCTGTTATTTTAACATTTCCTCTGATTTTTTCAATAAATGAAAAAAAAAGATGAGAAAAGTTTATATAGTATTTTATTTACTGATATATGAATTATACACTGTAAAAAAGGAACATGCTAGATTACATCACAATGTGCGGGTAAAAAAATCGCTAGCACCATGTGCGGTAAATTTCAAGTGTGTTGTAAATAAATATGTGCTTAAATTTTTAAAGAGGGTGTTGTAATTTTACAACACGCTGTATTGTATTTGTTTTTTCATTCGGGTAAAAAAAAAAAAAGATTATATTAGTTTTTTCGATTTTATTTTATCTTTTAATTTTAAGCTATATGTGTTTTAATTTTTATTTCTTTTTAAGTTATATTTGTTTTATTTAGTTTTATTTATTTCATCTTCTTTATTCTGTCAATATAAGTTTGAAGATGTTATGCATTTTAATAGGAAATATAATATGTATAACTTTCAATAAATTTTATTTTATAAAGTAATATTAGATTTGTAATACAGTAACGATTTCTTTTCAACATAAAAATATTTAACCATTTAAATAATAATAATAATAAAGTATTATATTGCTGATTCTATTTTTAAAATAATTATGTATCAATTTTTAATCCGCTAAAGGAATATTAAATTAGTAAAATCACAAGCATTATTTAATAAGTACTTCAAATAATAATAACTACTTTAATATTTTTTAGAACATATGAAAATTAAAATGACAGTTTTTAATGCCACATTAAATTATATTTTGAGAATACATATATCTATACAATTTTAGCAAACATATTAATTTTACAAAATAAACAAGTTAAATAAATAAATAAATAAATAAAAACTTCATCAATACATTCTGCATAATAAACTACATCGAAATTATCTAAAAAAGCGAACAAAACTAAAAAAATAAAAATGTAATCATGATACATATAATGAAGAAACTTGAAATTTAAAGAAATATATATATATATATATATATATATTGGAATGGAATGGTAAAAATTGCACTAAAGTTTCCTATTCAGTATTTATCAAATAATAGTTCTTATTTTGAATGCCATAATATTTTTCAGATTTAAAAACTAATACATATATATATGTATATATATATATATATATTATATATATATATATATATATATATATATATATATATATTTTTTCAGTAAGTAATAGTAATTTGAACCATTTTTAAAATAATTTAATTTAGAAAAGAGTTTGTATAATAGTTTTATTTCGGGAGAAAATTATTTCTGTGTTGTAACTTTTACTTCTCATAATTAAAAATGGAGTTTCATGAGAGAGAGCTTTTAATTAAGATTAGATTTCATTCATGAAACGTAGACCCTTATGAAACTTATATTGACAGGATTAAAAAAAGAGAAGAAATAAAATCAAAATTAAAACAATATAACTTACTTGTTTGTGGTTGGAACTAATGTGAATTCTAATGACAGCTTCAATACTCCATTTTTTCATTTACTGTTTATCATAGCGGAAGTCATAATAAACCTTTAAAAGTTTTAGTTTGTGTTTGAAGCTCATTCGCGTATCTATGACACATGACCGTGTAATGTCATAGAGAATGTAAGAAAGCTGCACGTTCTGCATGAAATTATTTTACAACTCTAGTGTTTGATTTTATCACATCACAAGATGAGGGATATTCGTTGTAATTATATATATATATATATATATTTTTTTTTTTTTCAGTGTAGTAATTTATAAAATATCTCGCTTGGTAACATAAGTTCTTTGTAAAAAATACATCCTTCTCTAGTTCAATTTCATAAATTTTTAACTCTCTGATTATATTCCCTTTTATATAAACTCCATGTTTTGATAATACCATTTTTATAATAAATTAAGATAAAATTAACTTTTAATTATAAATCTAATATGATAATTTACGGCAGAAATGAATGGTCTGAAAACATTAATCTATCTAATTCAGAAAATCTTTAAAGTGTAATTAATTACAGAAAAAAAGTCTTGTCAAAATAACAAGGGAAAAAAATTAAAAACACGAAACATATTTTCGTTTCTAAGTAATAAGTTTCTACAAAACAGAATTCAATTTATTACGACATGACTTATTTAATCTATTCTTCCATATACAGGCATGCGGTAAATGTGTTTCGTTCCTGACCAATGGTTACTATAGTCCATTCTTAAAAAATTTTTGTTACAGCTTTAGAATAGGACCCTCTTGGTGGCTTTTAAATTTTTTTTGTCATTTCGGGGATGAGTGAAAATGGCATTCGGATTTATAGAAGTAAAGATTTTGATGAGAAGCGTCTTAGCTAATTCGATGCGAAATTTAAAATTTCGCGAAGGGGTTCTGTATACTAAAGCTTTGCCATTTCTTTAGCACAATTTTTCTCAATTGTTTTTTAATAAATTTAACTTGATTCGGCATTAAAGAAAATGGCTTTGGGATTTATGGAAGTAAGGATCTTGATGAGAAACATCGGAGCTACTTCACTGTCAAATTTAAAATTTCGCGAAGAGGCCCTATGCCTATACTAAATCATTTCCATTTCATTAGCACGATTTTTCTCAATTTTATTAGGAGCTTTTTATATGAAATTGACTTTGTCATCGTGTCTTCGTGTTACGCTAATAAACAATTAAAGTAAATATAAGCCATTTCGTTTCTGGCTCCGTGGCTCAGTTGGTTAGAGCGTGACGTTAATAAAGCGATGGTCGAGAGTTCGGTCCTCGAAAGGTCCGGCGTGTTAATATTTGAGGATAATTAGTAGAAAAGGTGTCAATTGATAAAAGAAAAATTTTTCGTTGACTACACAATATCTTAAGAATTTTCGAAGAGTTTTTTTAAGAAGTTTTTTTCTTTTTTAGATATTAGAAAACACAAAATATTTTAGATATTAAAAAAGCTCAAAATAAAAAGTTTCAAGTACAAAATACATAAATAAATATTTTTAGAAGTTATATATATATATTATATATTATTATATGAAACTGAATTTGTCATCGCTTTTTCTGTCACGCTAAAAAAAAGACACTTCCATTAAAAAAAAAAAAAAAAAAAAAGATATTTATTGTATCTCTATCTTTTAATGGCTCAGTTAGTTAGAGCGTCGTGTTAATTTTTAAAATAATTAATAGAAAAGGTGTCAGTTTATAAAAGGAAATATTTCGTTATGTACACAGTATCCTAATAATTTTTGAAGATTTTTTTAGAATAGCTTTTTATCTAGTTACTGAAAAGGACAAAATAAAAATTTAAATAAAAATAAATACATATTTTTTTAGAAGCTTTTTAGATGTTTTTTTTGAAATTGGATTTCGTTATCGCGTCTTCATGTCACCCTAATAAATAAGGCGCTTCAACTTTAAAGTAAATGTCCGCAATCCTTATAGTCGCTCGTTGTCTCAGTTGGTTAGAGCGTCAAGTTGCTAATACGATGGTGGTGAATTCTATCCCCGAAGGATCAATGTGTTAAATTTTGCAGATAATTAATAGAAAATGTGTCAATTGATAAAAGATAATTTTTCATTGTCTACACAGTATTCTAGGCATTTTTAAAGAGTTTTTTTTTTTTTTTTTTTTTTTTAGAGGCATTTTTTTTTTTTTTTTTTTTTTTTTTTTAGATACTAAAACGCATAAAATAAAAGTTTTATATATATTCTCATTTGGTTTTTCACATATCTTTTCAATTTAAATTTTCTCTCTCTCTCTCTCTCTCTTTTTTTTTTTTTTTTTTTGGGGGGGGGGGGTGTTATAGGGTATAGCTTGTTGTAAATATTTAGCAATTTGCATACAACAAGACAGAAATAACACCTATTTTACATGCAACATTCATTCTATACCCTTGAAAACGTAATGAATTTGCATGTTTCAATTTATGGATGCTTGATAGTCGCAACCTTTTTTTGAATTTTCTGTTTCATCTTTTTCAATGTTTCTTGCTTTCATCAATTCAAAGTTTGAAAAGGTTTTCAATATATATATATATATATTTATTTATATATCATTTTAGAAGCTTTTTATTGAAATTGGATTTTTATCATCGTGCCTTTGTGTCATTCTGGAAAAGAAGGCGCCTCCACTTTAATGTAAATTTAAACAACCTTTTTCGTCGCTCGTTAGCGCATTTGGTTAGAGCATCATGGTGATAACGCGATGTTCGTGGGTTCGATCCTCGTAAACCGATGTGTTACTTTTTTGCAGATAATTAATAGAAACAATGTTAATTGATAAAAGAAAATCTTTCATTGTCTACACAGTGTCCTAAGGAATTTTGATAATTTTTAAAGAAGCTTTTTTTTTTTTTGGGGGGGGGGGGGGTTACTAAACGCACAAAATAAAAATTTCAGTAAAAATATAAATAAATAAATAAATAAAAATAAAAATAAAAATAAATAATTAAATAAATAACAATAACACTGAAAGTTTTTTATTATTTTGGAGCCCTAAAAAGCCTAACATAAAAATTTATTCTTGCAGTGACATGCTATAAAATCATAAAAGTTTCAACAACAAGAAAATTTTAAAGAAAAATATAGATATTTCACTTTTGCAAAACATGAAAAATTTTAAATATTCCAAATATTTTAAAAAAGCATTCGAGAACAATATTCCTTTTGTATAAGTATTTGATAGATTTTTCTAGAATGTTCTATGATTTTTCTTGACAGTTCTTAAAGTTTTGGCTAGGGCGTCATACTGATAACGCGGTGGTTCCGGATTCGGTCCTCGGTCCTCGAAAGATGATAATTTTTTTTGCGAAAGACTTTTTTTGCGGATAAATAATCGGAAAAAAAAAATGTCAATTGATAAACGAAAATCTTCCATTGCCTACAAAATATCCTGAGAAATTTTAATTACTTTTTTTTTAAGAAGCTTTTTCCTCTTTTCTAACTAAAAAGTACAAAATAAAATTTAAGTACAAAATCATTTTTTAACGTTAGAAGCTTTTTATTGTGAGGCCCTAAAATGCATAAAATAAAATTTATTCTGGCAAAGACATGCTACAAAGAAATGAAAGTTTCAACACTTAAGAAAATTTTAGAGAAAAAATATAGGCACTTTCCTTTTGCAAGAGATGAAAATTTTTTAATGTTCAAAATATTTTAAAAACCTTTCGAGACATTTGAAATTTCTGGCCTAACGAATGATTGTACAAAAACTAATAACTAAGAATATTGGTCTCAAAAGCTTTTTAAAATATTTTGTACATTAAAAATTTTCATCTCTTCCAAAATTAAAGTGCCTATATTTTTCTCTAAAATTTTCTTAGTGTTGAAACTTTCATTTCTTTGTAGCATGTATTTGCCAGAACAAATTTTGTTTTAAGCTTTTTAGGGTTTCACAATAAAAAGCTTCTAACTTTAAAAAACGATTTTTTACTTAAATTTTATTTTAAGTAAATTTTACAAGTTTCGGCAATGAACAGAAATGGCTTTCGGATTTACGTAAGTTAAAGATCTTGATGAGAAACATCTGAGCTATTTCGGTGCTAAATTTAAAATTTCGTGTATGGGTCGTATAGTAAAACATATCCATTTCTTTAGCACGATTTTTCTCAAATTTATTTTAAATAAATTTGACTTGATTCGAGAGGAAAAGACAGGAAAATACTTTTTATACCAAATATAAAAAAAGTCTCCGTGTAAAATATTATTCGCTTTCCTACTCTTCCGTTCTATTGGTTGTTAGAACGAAAATGACTAAAGAAGTTTTTCCTATATCAACTATATCTCTATATATTAAATAAAATTATCCTGTTCTATGTTATTTCATCTCCAACGCACCCTTTTTACTTCCTTGATTCAATATAATTTATATTTATATATATATATATATACATATGTATAAAACAAAAGTATTAAACAAATATCAAAACGTTTTGTATTAACCTGTGGGAAGTAATACTTGAAACGTATTTTGGCTGAAGCATGTATATATGGTTCTTCTGATTATCTGTATAAAATTTTATGAGTCTCTCACATATATTCATGCATTTATAACGGTTTATTTAAAAAAGAAAAAAAAATCGACATTTTTAATTATAACACGTAAGTTACTAGTTCCAGTGCAAAACCCTTTTTTGGAAACTAGACATACTACCCAACTAAAAAAAGAAAGAAAAAAAAAAAAAAAGAAAAGAAAGAAAATCTGCAATAGAACTATATATATAAAAAAAAATAATAATAATGCCGATAATCTGAAGATATTTGGAACAAGAATCGTAAAATCAGCATAATAACTACGGGTTGGAAACAGAAATTTGCCGATAATTTTATTTATTTTTTCCTTAAATTTGTAATAATTCCAAATACCTTCAAATTACGTGCAGTTTTATGCAGTTTTTTCTTTCTATTTTTAGTTTTTCGGGAGATTATTTTTAGCTGCGTAAATTACATAGAATGCTGCAATCAGAATAAAAAATTTTTAAGTACCTTAAGGAATATGAGCATTTTTACTAAATAATTTTTACTACGCATGCACAAGCTTTAAAAAAAATCATTTGCATAATTTAATAACTCAATCTATTGAGCTGCTTACGTAAAACCCAAGAACAAAAATTGTGTAAATTAAAAATTCGTGAAAGATAGGATGAACAGAAATTCAGTTCTTCTAAAAAAAAATAAATAAATAAAATAAATAAAATAAATAAATAAAAATAAAGGAAGATAATAGGGGGCTTATCAATATTTATTTACAAACAGCAAATGCTGTATTAACATTAGACATTGATTGAAACAAAATAAAAGTGTCAGTAAAACGCCTTTTATTTTAGCTTTCATTTTGAGAAAACTGAAATTCTATTCATTCTATCACTCATAACTGTTTGAATTTACAAGATATTTGTTTAAGGTTTTGACATACGTTGCTCAATACATTTGGTAATTAAATTATGCAAAAGAATTTTTTTTAAGCTAGCGCATGCATAGTTAAAAATTATTTAGTAAAATGGATCATATTTCGTAATATATTTAACTTTTTTGCATTCTGATTGCATTATGCTGTGCCTAATGTAGTATATCAATTTTCCTAAAAATGGCTTAGTACTGGGTTTAACAATCTACGTGTTAAAATTGAGAAAGTGGCAATTTTGTTTACAATTTTTTAAAGAAACCGTTATATCTCCTTAATATACGTGTTAGTGCGATAAAAATTTATACATATAATTGGAAGCCTCATAATCATATACTAGAACTTTTATATTCGAATATTTTGTAAATTTCCGTCAACTTATTTTTTCCATAATATAAGGATATCGTTAACTTTGCTGCTAGAAATTTTCCGTAATATGACAGTTTTTTTTTTTTTTTTTTTTACACAGCATTTCTTAAAATAACTCAGAAATGTACAATTACTGTAGATTAAATACACAAACGAATTAGAAAAGAAATATAAAAGTAACTAATTTTACATTTTTGCAAATAATAAAAGAATTCCAAGCGATACAAAAGTTCATGTTTAATGAAGAAATCCATTTCTGTAAAATTTAAGAAATCTGGGAAGTTAATCTGTCCTTTATTATCAAATATTAAAAGTCATCCCTGCTCCTGTACTAAAAGACATTTGATCTAAATTAAATTTTGATGTTGACAAAATATTTCAGCAAAATGTTTCCAGGCTAATAACATTGTCCAATGTTACTCCTAAACATGAAATAAGTTAATTCAAAGTATTTCAAATAATACTCTGATTAATTTAGAGAGACATTTTATCCAATCGATAAAACTTACTGCGTAACTATAGCCTTTAGCAATACATGTTTATTTGAAAATTCCTTTTTAAACATTTTTATGTTTACCATTGCTCTTGCGTAAATAAAATATCTTTTTACTGTAATTTATTTACTACTGTTATTGATAAAATTTCTTGTGCAAGTGCTTTAAGAAATAAAAGCAATTATCCTTTTTTAATCGTATTATACTTCAGTTAATTTACAATAAGCTTTACACAGTTTTTTTTTTTTTTTTTTCGATGTAAAAAGTAACAAAAACACAAATATAAGTATTAAATAAACTGAATTTCAAATAAGTAATTAAGATATCATGGAATACTTTTTTAACATAAAAAATTGTACGCTGTGAAATATATGTCCTATTTGCTGCCGGAAATTCTCTGTAATTTGAGCAAATACGTTCTGGCAACGTAATTGTTTCGTAAATTACGCATAATTTCTCAAATTACAGAGAATTCTTGGCAGCAAATAGGACATACTTTTTAACCGACTTCAAAAAAGAAGGAAGGTTCTCAATTCAAACCGTGTTTTTTTTTTTTTTTTTTTTTTTTTTTCTGTTTGTTAGCTCATAACTTCTGAACGGATGCTCCGATTTTGATACTTTTTGTTTTGTTGAAAGGTCTTGGTCTGAGATAGGTTCCATTGTAATATCTATACGATCTAAAGAAAATACAGGGTGCCCAAAAAAATCAGTCCCAACTCTTTTAACAGCTAAACGGCTGCAGCTATAGTGATAGAAATAGTATGTAAGTAAAGCAAAGTGGCCATGCAGTACAAGGTTAAACCGCTTCTAGCACCACCTGGTGGAAAATAGCGGAGTTAGTGTTCCTATCTCGAAAACTGTTCTAGAGAAAAAAGTGAATTACAAAGTTGAAGAGTGTCACCGATTTAGAACAAAAAGATAGTTTAGACATTCATGCTAGCGTTCCTATCTCGGAAACGGTTCAAGACAGGGGGAAAAAGTGAATTATAAAATTGCACAGCATGATCGATTTAGTACGAAAAGATATTTTAGACATTGAGCTAAAAATACAATGCTAAAAACGTGCTATTGTTTGTTCGTAATTTCTTACACTATGCACACTTGAGCTACATTGCACACGTTGTAGCATAGCTTGTGAGACATACTTTTTGTTTTGCTGTAAAGATCTTGGTCTGAAGTAGGTCCCATTGTAATATGCTTACAATCTAAAGAAAATAAAGTGCCATCTGGTGAAAAACAGCGGAATTAGCGCTCCTATCTCAAAATCGGTTAAAGATGGGAGATTAATTATGAAGTTGTAGAGCATCATCGATTTACAATGAAAAGACAGTTTTTAGACATTATTACTAAAAATAGAACGCTTAAAAAGTGCAGTTGTTTGTTCGCAATTTCCTACATTGTGAACGCTTGAACTACGTCGCACACTTTGCAGCGTAGCGGATGACACGCATACTCTGTGGTTCAAAGTACTGTTACTGTAAGCGGTCACATCGATTAGTACAACATCGTTTTATACCAACTTGAAAAAGAAGGGTGTTCTTAATTCGAGCCATGTGTTGTTGTTGGTGTTTATAAGCTTATAACTTCGTAAAAGATGCTCTAATTAACCGACTTCAAAAAGGAGGAGGTTCTCAATTCAAAGCGTATGTTTTTTGTTTTTGTTTTTGTACGTTAGCTCATAACTTCTGAACGGATGATCCAATTTTGATAATTTTTGCTTTATTGTAAATGTCTTCGTCTGAAATAGGTTCCATTGTAATACATTTACGATCAAAAGAAAATACAGGATGCCCAAAAAATTCAGTCCCGACTCTTTTAACTGCTGAACAGATGCAGCTATAGTCATAAAAGTGGTATGTAGGTATAGTAATGTGGGCATGTGCTACGCGATTCAACCGCCTACAGCGCCACCTGGTGGAAAACTGTGGAGTTAGCGTTCCTATCTCGGGAACGGTTTAAGACAGGGGAAAAAAGTTAATTATAAAATTGCAGAGTATCATCGATTTTGTATGGAAAGATAGTTTTGACATTAATGCTAAAAACAGAACGCTTAAAACGTGCATTTGTTTGTTCACAAATTCCTATTTTGTGCATACTTGAACGACATTGCAGATGTTGCAGCGTAGCGGGTGACGTTTATGTTATGTAAAATTCAAAGTATGGTTATTGTAAGCGGTCACATCGATTAACGCATAGACGTTTTAAACCGACTTCATAAAGGAAGAGGTTCTTAATACAAACCATGTTTCTCATTGTTGTTGTTGAAATTTGTTAGCTTATAACTTCGTAAGAGATGATTTAATTTTAATACTTTTTTTGTTGTCGCAATGATCTTGGCCTGAAATAGGTTTCATTATGATTTCATTAAGGTATAAACAAATTACAGGGTACTCACAAAAGTCTGTTCTCACTCTAACTGCTGAACATATGCAGCTGCACTGATAAAAGCTGTATGTAAGTATCGATGTTGAAACTTCTGTCCGTCAGCTGCAATGAATATTTTGCTCTTTGTTTGAACTTTACGCTGCGCAATTTCCAGCGCAGCGGGTGACACATATTCACTGTAAAGTTCAATATAGATGCCTAACAGAATTTTTGGTTACGAATACAGTGTATCCGTTCTTTAAATTTCAAATGACTTTTTAATTTAACGTATGTTCATTCAATAGATAGTTTTTTGCTCATATCCGATAAAGGCAAGAAAAGTAACACAACTTAAAAATGCAGCATTTGAGAAAAATCAACTTAAAAATAACTTGACTAGAATAAAACTGGCACAACTCTCTCTCGAGTGGATAACTCTCTAGATGGAGATGTAACTTTTTTGTTCACATTGGGTGCATTTCATGTATTTTTCAGTGACAAACCATTTTTTGAGTTATGTCAGTTTTCTTGGAAGTTGTGACTTGTGAAACTGCCGTCGAACGTCTTCTGATGTTCTGCTATATGAATAAGTTTCACTGAAAAGAGAAAAATAAAATCTTTTTGTAAAAAAATAGAACCGACTCCAAAAAGCAACTACTATACAAACAACTAAAAAAAAAAATGGTATGAAATGAAACTGTAAATTACGCCTAAATGTATAAAATAATTTCCTTCGCCAAACAACCTATAACACTAAAATTAATCATAACTTTTGATGTCGGCGCAAAATTAAATAAAATTTGATACCTTTATTCGATACAAAAATCAAATCCTATTCAAAATACACATCTCACATTATCACCTTCAAAACGCAGCCGAAAACTATTTTGATATAAGAAAACAAATAAGATTTCGTAAGCAGCAAAAGTTGGCAAAGTAATGGTATCTGACGTCCTTGGTGAAAGAAAAATCGCAAAATTATCTGGCAAACATATTTAATTTCTTTGGGATATCACGATTATTTTGATAAGGTTTATTAAGAGAGTAATCAATAATATGAAACAATACTTCATACAATATATATTATGAAAATATACATCTTACGCGTATATTTTTGCGTTACGTTTTCATCGCCAAATCCAAAAGCCACCGAGGATGATAGTTATCAAAGTTATACCAAACTTGCAAAAAAAACTAACTTCGTAGAAACGCAAATACCGCATTGTGAAGAATGTTCACTGTTCTATGTAGATGCTGTTAATGGACCAATTGTATACAGTGATAAAATAATAAAGGAAACATGAAAATGGATCATTCGAGACAACAGCATTTGTTGCTACCGATCTAAAAAAAAAACCTTTAAAAACTTATTAAATTTTGTTTAATTTTGCGCCGACTTCAAAAGTTATGATTAATTGTAGTGTTATAGGTTGTTTGGCGAAGGAAATTATTTTATATTTTTAGGCGCAATTTATAGTTTCATTTCATACCTTTTTTTTTTTTTTTAGTTGTTTGAATAGTAGTTGCTATTTTGGAGTCGGTTCAATTTTTTCACAAAAAGATTTATTACAGTGAACACATAAAAATAAAATCTTACATTTCGTCAGAATAATGGTTCTTGTTAGTTGCAAATAATATCTTGATGCAATGTTTCACCATTTTATTGATGTCATTTGAATAGTACGCTGAGAAAAAATATATATATACCGTATTCACATAGAACGAATAAGTAGTCCTTTTTTGATTACCTAAAATAGAAATATAGATATATGAGTTATGCGTATAAGGAGTAAACAAATAATCTGGATAGAGTAAATGATAGAGAATTTCTACATACTTTTCTTGGAGGTGAAACAATTTTATGACTATTATGAATACTATGAACCCTTCGTACCACTAGAAGTTCTCGCGTGATTTTCTAGAATTTTGACATAAACTAAAATTATAGTTACTAAAACTCGCATCTTTTCTTCACATTTATTTGTAGAGATTTTTAAATATGTTTGACCCCGATAATATAGGAAAACATTCTAGAATTCCAATAGGGGTTTTTAGAACTCGCTAGCAAACACAATTAGAAATTATAAGGACGACATGGAACTATTTTTGCTAGAACCCCAATTCAGTTTCTAGGTGTCAGTCTCAGACTTTGTTTTCAGTGTAAGCGCCACTGAAATGATGAAACGTAGCACCGGAATATTCATTGCACAGCTGAATAAGCGAATATCTCCGGCTGTGGGCACGGTATTGATTTTGGCTTATAACTTTTGATAGAGAAGATATTATGTAAACATATAAATACCAATAGAAAACTAGAACACTTAGCTAACGTTTGATGAAGTAATTGTATTGATTCCGTCAAACAGAAAAAAATTATTAATTAAAAATTTATTAAAATATTTTATGAAGGGGTCATTTGTGACGAAAAATAATTGTGCACCCGGTCGTAGGCATACGTGCAAAATCCGCAAAAAATGGGAAAATAATAAGAAAAACAACCATAAATACAGATAATAACAAAATGTATTCATTTTGCGAGGATTCTGTGTCCAAATTAACAACAGAAAATGACATTTTTTCAATTTTATTCATCATTTTCTTTGTTCTACAAATCAGAAATGCAATGCTTGCAAGTAAAATAATTTCCATGTATATTGGCGCACTTCAAATGCACTAGCCGATCACACTCATTGCATTTAATTTGATTGAGTTAGCTCTTGTTAGGCCTGGTAGCATGTTCTCCAAACAGATGATACAGAAGTCGACATCGTCATCAGATTGTACATACTCTTATTTTTAGAGTGCTTGGCTACCAAATTGACAGGTGGAGTTGTCTTACTTTTTCCAGCCTTGTTCTTGAGGGACACAGATGCTGATGGAAGTTCGTATTCTCGAGCAGTCGATTTTATGGATTTCTTATCCACTAAGCAATCTTTAATGGCTATAACTGGCGAAATAAAATCTATTTCTTTTGAATAGATTGTCATTTTCGGTGTTGACATGGCTAAAAATGCCCAAAAATATATAAAATCACTAATAAAATATGTTATGTTGACATAAACGACCATATTTCACTGTTTATAAGTCAAACACACGCTTTAAATGAAAAATAAAAAACAAGTGTGCTCACAAACGGTTACATGAAGGTGCTTAAAACCGGGAATGGCAGCCATTTTTTAAATGACATAAATAGCAATTTTCGGTCCACAGTTTGACTGAATTCGATATTGCATCACAAAATGTAATAAATATACTGCATGTATATACATTACACTTACATTTTTGAATTAATTCTCTTCGAATTACCGCATGCTGAAAATATGCACAAATTATTTGTGTGTTGCTTTTTTTTTCATATATATATATATATATATTATCACTTACAAAGTAAATAAATCTATTCACTTTGGTGCTGCACAAAAACTGCTTACTGTTACAATACATGTTTGACAGTACTCACATCCATCATATTTGCTTTATGTTAAAACATACGGTGGGATGCCCATAAAAGTAGATACTCCCCTAATTCTTATTTAGTACCATTCTTTTGGTGAAATGCTGAACTATTATTTGTAACAGCCGAGAGTGTTTGATTGAATCGAACACTTATCACTCGTGAACATTTATTCAAACATTACTCGGTAACAGAAATCTTAATATATATAAATCTCGTGTCACAATGTTTGTCCTCAATGGACTCCTAAACCACTTAACCGATTATAATAAAATTCGCACACCATGTGCAGTTCGATCCAACTTGAGAGATAGGATAGTTTAAATCTCAAATTATAGTCGCAATTTTAATTTATTGCTAATTATTTGTCTGTTATTATTTGACAGTCACAATTATCTGTTAACTCCAAATGATTCTAACAGATGTCGATACCTTTCGACTGGGTTGAAATGAAAACTGAAATATATTTGGTGCTGCCATCTACACAAAGAATCTTCAACTTTTTAACCTATTAATAAATTTCGTATAATTCAATTATTTCCACTTTTTAAATTTTTGGTGTTAGCATAGCCGGCCACGTGTTACTTAGACTGAAGTGTAAATTGAATTCATATTATAATGAAGATAATACAGTGAAATTAATCCTGTTTTTTACTTATTTGTGCTTCATTGATCAAAACTTTATAATTTAATCTGTATATATATATAAATTACGTGTCACGATGTTTGTCCGGGGTAAACTCCTAAACTAAGGAACTGATTTTGATGAAATTTTGCACACTGTGTGCAGTTTGATCCAACTTGAGAGATAGGATAGTTTTTATCTCAATTTATTGTCACAATATTGTTTTATTGCAATTATTTGTTAATTATAGACCTTTATTAAAGTTGCTCCAAAATATCTGTGAGTTCCATTAATTTAATTGTTGCCAAAAAAAAAAAAAAAAAAAAAAAAAAAAAAAAAAAAAAATACGAGTTCATTTTCTTTCGACATAAAAATAAATACATTTAATCAAACGTGAACGTTAAAAAATTATAAAAAGTTAAATTCTGCATCTCACGAAAATTGACGTCATAATCAATTTAAAGATTTTATACACATTGATAAAGTGCTAATGTAGTTCTATCATAGATATAGTAATATATATAGATCTCTCATCCCCATGTTATCGTAGAAAGATTTTTGATGCCGAAAAAAGATAAAAAATAAAAGCTTTGGAAACAGCCATTAAGTGGTATTGAAAAAAAAAAAAAAGAAAAAGAAAAAGAAAAGAAAGAAAGAAATATGAATTTGAAACTGTATCTGGAGTCTTCCATTCCCCTTTAGCAAATAAATTATTCATAAATTTTATTTGCTAAAATATTAGTATGTATTCCCGTGTGTATTCACTCGGGGAAAGACGGCCATATTTTGGTAAAAACGTCGTCTTTTCCCAAATGAAAAGGAATAACTTTTTTCTCCCCAATGATCACTCTATTCTATATATGCTATACTATATCTATGAGTTCTATACGCAAGCGAAGTGTGACTCACTGACCGTCTGTGCAGCCAAGAAAAAGATTCCCTATGTTAATTGCCCACTGGATTTTTTGTAAGAAATTATTAAAAATCGAGGAAATTTATTTCCCGATTTTAATCCTTATATTTGGGTATAGATATGTATTAGTTATCGCGGGTGTTAGATTGAATTATTTTGCTGTCAAATTGACAAAATTTTAATTTTAAATTTTTAAACTCTGTCGCCCTTGGCTTTTTTTATTATTATTATTATTATTTGGCGATCAAAAGCGTAACACGAAAATATACATGCCAGATGTATGCATTGTACGAAATGTAATATGTATTATTCATTGTACGTATGTATGACATGTAATATGTATTGTACGAAATATTGTTTCATATTAGTCATTACTCTTTTAATATAAGTTGTTAAAATAACCATGATTTTTGAAAGGAATTAAATATTTTCGCCAGATAATTTGGCGATATTCTTTTTTTTTCGCCAAGGATGACAGAAATGAAATCTATTCCGCTGCAAAATATTAGTATCTTACATCAGATATTTTATTTAGACATTTGAAAACAAATTTGACTTCAAACTATGATAGAATATTTATCATTTTCCTTTTAATTTGTATATTATTAGTATATTAAAATTTAAAAGCATGGTATATAAAAAGTTTTTTTTTTTTTTTTTTTTTTTTTTTTTTTTTTAAATCTTATAATTATTCTTATCTTAATCTTCAATGTTTCCCATCTTTATTGACTTGAATTTACTATTAAAATTTTAACATACTCAAAAACTTCTCATCACTTCGTTAAAATACACTAAACTTTTCCAAAATCTTTTTGTATTTAAAATGATACATGTATTTACTTTAAATGTCCAATATTTCATAAGATTTCCAATTTTAAAGTTTTAAAATATTTATCAAATTTACTTATTTTTCTGGTTTAGCCTTATTGTTTTCCCTTTTATAACTACAGCTGTTGCCCTCTTTAAAATATTTAAAATGATGAGGTCATTTAATAGTAAAATTATCCATTATAGCATATATTATATTTCACTCCTCCATAAAAATTGATTTTAAAATCGTCTGTTTCTTTTATACTTTTATTTTAATAGAATTTTAATAGAATTTAATTTATATATTAGTCATTTTAGCAATTTTATCCAAAGTAGCATTAGAAATAATATATATCACTTCTCCATTAAAATTTATAGGACCCTACAATAAAATTAATTTGTGCTTAATATCAACACTACGAAAATTTTTATCAATCGCTTCCAAATTTTGACCTAAGTTTCAAATCTCAACCCTGTGGGTTTTTACATCGGCTACAACGTTTTCGTCTTTGTTCGTAAATAATAATTTAACTGTACTAAATAGTTTACAGCCGTATAATTCAACGTATAATTTAGTCACAGCAACGCGTGGCCGGGTCTGCTAGTAATAATAATAATAAAAGAAAGTATAAAAAATAATTAATGCTTTCTCTATTACTTCCCAATCATGCTATAGGTATGGGAAATTGGTATTAGTGAAAAGTTTCGAACTCGGGTGTTTGACGGTTTTACGCGCTGTGAAAACTGTGTGTGGTAGTGGTTTAAGGTGTGAGGAGTCTGAAAATCCCAAAATAGATGTATTGTCTATCAATAGGGTGTCAGTTTGTTATATATATTCAATTATATTCAATTTTCGAACAATTTGACGGATAGAAACTTCAGGTGTTGCAATAATGTTCAGTTTAATCCCTTTCATAGCTTTCTTGTTGCGATTTCGGGCTCTTTTTCCGAAATTTTAATTGGCATCAACATGTACCTGTTCATCATATTGTTATAACACTCGATAAATTGCTGCTTCTTTTACTGTTTTTGGCATGTTTAAAGACAGTAATTTTTGCTACGTTTAGCATCACAGTTGTAAGAATGCACAATTTCACTCTTCATAGATTTCAGTAAATGAGGTGCCACTTTGCGGAACCTTTTAAACATTAGACTCAAACTGGTTTTGTTTTGTACTATAATTAAGTTACCATACATGATAACCTGTAGAATTTGCCTATTTTTGCAAATAAGCTCATTTGCAACAAAAGTAATAGTCAGATTTTTATCCGAGACAATCATTATTACTTTATTATCTAATTAAAAATATAAATTTAGAAGGTTTTCTTTAAAACCAAATTCGAAGAATGAAACTTTTCGAATTTTTAAGACTTTAGGATTGCCATAACATTTTATCTTTATTAGGTCTTAATAAGAAAAGACTTACTATTTAAACCTTTGAAACAGAATGTTTTAGATTTAATAATTTCTACCTTATTACCAAGAATTTTGCCAATTTTTTTCCAAAATTTGTTTAATAATTCAATTTCAATTTTTTTTTCACCATAGAGAAATGAATTTTGTAAATGTTATTTCATGGCGGTAAAACTAACGGTGAGTAAAAAACTCTTTGAAATATCTCTCTGTTTTTTTTTTTTTTTTTTTTTTTTGTGTGTGTGTGTGTGTGTTATGCACAAGATATAATACATATATTACAAATTTGCGCGACAGCATATTTAATTATTTAACAAAATTGAACAATAGTGACTTATTTTAGGTACTACGTTAAAGCTTCTAATAGCCTTTAATAGATTATTATGTGTGAAAATTATTTTAAGAAATTATTTTTCAAATTATTTTCTTATTCCTTTCATTCCCCGTGATGCCAATTGGAATCATAACATTTCTGGTATTCTTTCTTACCGTTTAACACTCCCGCTGATTCAAAATGAATAATACTTAAATCTATATACATTTTCCCACCGAAAACAATATATTTTAGATGATTTCCCTATCCTTGTTGATAATTGAAAGTATATTTTACTCTATTCTGATAATAATATCGGAATCAGTTTCCCGTTTCGGGCAATTTAAGAAAATTAACTGTTTGAAATATTTTTTATTTTATTTTTTAATGTTTATAATTTGTATTTTAATTTATTACAAAATGCATTTCTTCCAAAATTTTGATATTGTATTTATTGAAAAGTTAGAATTTTTAATGACATCAGTGGTTATATTAAACAGAAATAAACACATCTCAGTTGCTTTGTCAGCTATAATTATTCATACTCTGCTATTACTCTAATTTAAAAACAAAATATTTACATATATTACCTTTGAAATAAATTTATGACTAAATATAAGATTTATTGTTTTATGGAGGAGAAAAATTGGGAATGAAAGGGTTAAAATATACATCCCCATCACTTTTTATTAAATGAATTATAATTTTATTTTTACGATGATTTATGCAATTTACATTTCTCGCAATTCAATTCCCTGTCATTTTTCTGAACGAAAAGGCACATTAAAATATATTTCATTGAAATATCATAGTTACGTTATTTAAAGTAATTAATATCCTCTAAAATGATTCAAGTACAAAGCATATTTATTTTTATTGCATCCGATTAAGTTTCTTTCTCAAAGCACTGTAATCAATAGATTTATTTTCTATTTTCAAAGAATGTATTTATTTTATTCTGCTGTAAGAGAATTCTATCTACACTTTGATACAGTAAAAATATAAAAGTAATAGACGAAGTAATTATTAGAATGTATAGTATTTTTTAAACGTTTTTCCAAAAAAAGCTGTATCCTTTTAAAATTGAGATTGTTTTCTTTATAATTCCAATTCTGTTTTCACATTACATTGATTTATTTTTCAACTCGTAAAAAGAAAAAAAAATAGTTATTACGCTTGAAAAGTTTATGCAGACATGGAATTTATTTTTTATGTTATCAATTACTTTAAATTATTGTAGTATTTATCAGCATTCTTTTTCCATAACAATTTATTATTATTATTATTTTATTTATATATTTATCATTGTATTTTATAATTTACAAATATACAATGACAGGTAAATTTTATATTTCTGAAACTCAGTTATTTAAAAATAATTAAATAATAAAGAAGTTTACAATCATTCAAATAATGTTACAATCTTTTTTTACGAGTATTTTTAAATGACAATAAATTGGTTAATTCAGTGTCAAAAAACAACTAACACAATATAAGTTAATAAAAACTAAAGAAAAAAATCAGATGTGTGCACTACAGGACTTCCTTATACACCCATTGGAATATACACATTGTTATGAAAACATTGACATTTTTGTGTGAGGTAACTCATCCGTAAATAAACACAGAGGTTTTAACCACAAAAAAAAAAAAAAAAAAAAAAAACGGAAAAATTGCTATTCTAAACACAAAAGTCATGATAATAGGATTATATGTACCGCCAGACCAAGATACCAGTTTTTTTCAGAAGTGGCTTATTACAGAATCTCTCATTGGCAAATACAAACCTTAGTTTAATGAAAATATCTCGCATAGATGGCCTAATTTTGTTCCCTTTGCCGAAAATTAAACATGAAAAAATATACATTTTACCGAAACAATTAACTCAGTTAAAATTGAGAAAGTATTTACTAATTCTGGGTACCCTTAGACAATATTTGCCGCCAAATTTGATAACTAATCTCGCCAAGTCGCCCAGTTTGTAGCTAACGCTAATTTTTGTCATGGCATCGAATTTGGCAACTTGGCGAAAATTTGTAGTTTAGGTTTGCCAAAGTTTGGAAGCTCTAACTTCAATAAGAACAGAATTCTGGATTTTTCCGGAAAGATTCATCGGTTTATAGCACTGAACTAAATTCTTCGAAAATTCTTTAAATGACAAACAAGTCTAAAACAAAATAAAGGGCATTCGTCGAGTAGAACCTGCTTATATATTAAGAATTACGTTCTACACTGAAAAATGTCGGCAACTTTCATAACAGAATCATTACGTGCTGTATCTACGTACTGAATGTTCATTAAAGTGCATTCATCGACTAGGACCTGTTTATGTCTTTCAGAATTACTTTCTACAAGCAAAAATATGGATAACTTTCATAAAAATATCATTACAGGCTCTATTTACAGGTTGAATATTCATTAAATAAACTGAATTCGTCGACTAGAACCTGCTTATGTCTTTACAAATTACGTTCTACACGCAAGCATGTCATCCACTTTCATAAAAATATCATCACGGGCTGTATGTAAGCGCTGAATATTAATTAAATAAACTGAATTCGTCGACTTGTGTCTTTAAGAATGACTCTCTACACGCTAACATGTCGACCACTTTTTTTTAGTATTATTATTACAAACTCTATCAACGGGCTGAATATTCCTTAAATGAAGTGCATTCGTCGACTTGAGCCTGCTTATGTCTTAAACAATTAAATTTTGCACGCTGAAATGTCGACAACATTCATAACAATAACATTACGGGCTCTATCTACGAGCTGAATATTTACTAAATAAAGCTCATTCGTATACTAGAACCTGCTTATGTCTTTAAGAATGACTTTCTGAATGTAAATATGTCGACAACTTTCATAACAATATCATTATGGACTCTATCTACGGGCTGAATATTCATTAAATAAAACGCATTCGTCGACTAGAACCTGCTTATGCCTTTAAAAATGACTTTCTGTATGTAAATATGTGGACGACTTTCATAATAATATTGTTGCGTACTTGGGGGTTCGTGAGATGTCAGAGAATGAAAGGCAAAACTTACAAAATTTCAGTAATTTATTCAGAAAAAAAGTTCCAGAAAAATACAGGTCTATAAACCAAGTATCAGCTACAATTCAACCAGTAAACACAGCTTAAACAACAGCTGTCAATAGCAAATCCACAGTACAAACTGTATAGCAATAACATTTAAAGCGAGCCTTTTTTAGCGAAGCTGGCTGAGAACTAACTTGCTGAACTAACTGCTGAACTAACTTGCTGAACTTAGCTGAACTTAGCTGAACTAACTTGCCTTGGCGGGAAAACACTCCTTATATACCCCTGTAGAGAAGTGTGGAAGGTTCCAGAAATTTCCGTATCTCATCAGCCAATGAGATTAGAGCTTCCATATTTGGGATATCCCTTAGAAAGATTTTCTCGCCAAGGTCGCCAAAAACATCGCCAATGTGGGAAAAAGTCGCCAAATTTGGCGCCAAATCCATTACCTGCCTTATTGGGGCTTTTTAATGCGTTTTTAAGAGAAAATAAGGCTATTTCAACGCTAAAACGACTAGAAATGCGCAAAATTAGCACTTTATACACTTACTAAGCCTCTTTGAAAGAATTTATACAAAAATAAACACAATTATTTACAATTTTGTATCACTGCCCCCCTCCCAAGGACTGCACGTCCCGGACAGTGCAACCCTTGGTCAAGAGGCGAAACTAAACAAATTTACACAATCTAAAATACAAAAACTAAGTTGCATATAACGACAAAATAGAAACAAAAATCAAGTGAGAAATATTTACAAAATTCACAAATATGTACAAGTATTTATATACAAATATTTACATTACGCATGCGCAAATTTTACCAGTATTTACATTTTAAATTTTAATATTACCGTTAATTGTGGTACTTGACTAGCCTGTTATAGTGCACCACCTTCGGTTTTGATGAAGGTGTTTTAGTGATCCGCACCACTACATCATTCAGCCTTTTTAAGACTGTGTATGGTCCGTCCCAGTTGCACTGTAACTTGGGATAGAGCCCTTTGCGTCGAACAGGATTCCACAACCAGACCTTCTCTCCTTCCTGGAACTCATGTTGTGTAGCCTATAGATCGTACCTTGTCTTCATTTCCTCCGTTGCAATGTGAATCCGCTCCTGAGCAAAGTTGTGTACGTCCTCAAATCGTACCTGGAGATCTTGGATGTACTCCTCGGGCGATGAAGGCGCATCGGGTGGACAACCAAACAGGAGATCACAAGGGAGACGAAGTTCACATCCAAACAGCATCTGGGCTGGAGTATAGCCTGTGGTTTCATGTACAGAACTTCGATAAGCCAGCAGGAACAATGGCAACTTCAAGTCCCAATCTTGCTGGTTCCTTGATACTAGAGAGAGTTTATTCAGGATAGTACAGTCGGTAACAAAAGTCTCCGAACACTAGCAAAAATTCCTGTATAAAAAAAGTACACTTAATACAGTTTTGTTAAGTAAATCCTTTTCGAATCCTGTTTTTAGATTGACTAAGAACAGGATTCGACAAGGATTTATTTAACAAAACTGTATGAAGTGTGTTTTTTTTATATAGGAATTTTTGCTAGTGTTCGGAGACTTTTGTTACCGACTGTATGATTGAACCTTTCGACCATGCCGTCCGACTGGGGATGTAAGGGTGTTGTCCGGGTTTTGTCTATGCCGAGTAGTTGACACAGTCCTTTGAAAACAGCAGATGTAAAAATCGCAACTTGGTCGGTATGAAGTTGTAAGGGCGTGCCGTACCTTGACACCCATTGCTGCACTAGGACCTCTGCTATTGTGCATGCTTCTTGATCGGGAATTGGATATGCCTCGGGCCACTTGGTGAAATAGTCCATCACAACGAGGATGTATTTATTTCCCCTAGAGGTCCGTGGCAAAGAACCCAAGATATCGAGAATAATCCGTTCAAATGGTGCTCCCACGTTATACCGTTGCAGTCTTCCTCGACTTCGTTAATGCGGGCGTTTACGTGCCGCACAAGCATCCAAGGATTTACACCATTTCTCCACGTCCTCCCTTGCATTGCACTGGTAGAATCGTTCTCGAACTTTCTGCAGAGTCTTCATTACCCAAAAATGGCCTCCGGTACAGCTACTATGCAGTTATTCTAAAACATCTGGAATTTTTTATCTGTGTAATACAATCTGTCATCTGAAGCTTTTCCCATCATCAGATTCCCACTTTCTGTATAATACGCCGTTTCTGATATGAAGAGAGTCCCAAAGTGCCCAATAACTTTTCGTAATGGGACTAAATCTGGAAATGTCCTGCCAGGTAGGTCTGTTGCTGGTCGTCTCCTTCAGCTGTAATATTTGCTTTATGTCAGGATCTTCCAACTGGGCTTTTCCAAGTTCTTCGTCACTCCATGGATCGGGATCTTGTTCTGATGGTGTTGAGACAGTAACTTGGCAGGCAACCGGATTTATCTTTAGGTATTTCTGTTCGGCTCTAGAGCAGTACTTGTAGCTTTCCGAGCAGGGCTTACGTGACAAGGAATCTGCATTACCATGTAGAGTCCCTTTACGATGACGTATCTCGAAATCATACTCCTGGAGGCGTTGTATCCCCCTGGCAATCTGTCCTACCGGGTTCTTGAACTGGAGCAACCACGTTAAAGATGCATGGTCAGTCCGGAGCAGGAACCTTCTGCCATAGAGGTAATGATGGAAATGTTCTATGGGTTTTACGATGGCGAGTAGCTCTTTCCTGGTGGTACAGTAATTTCGCTCTGATTTAGACAGGCATTTACTCCAATAGGCAATGACATGTTCTTGGCCATCAATTTCCTGCGACAGAACAGCACCGACACTCTCATGGCTGGCATCTGTGTCAAGTATGAACTATCTGCCGGGCTGTGGAAACGTCAAGATAGGCGATGATGTTAAGGCCTCTTTAAGTCGCTTGAACGCGTTTTCACATTCATTTGTCCGCAGGAACTTCTGTTTGGCTTCCGTCAGCTTGTGGAGTGGTCTGGCAATATTTGAGAAACCCTTGACAAACTTCCTGTAGTAAGTGCATAACCCCAGGAAACTTCGTAATTGGTGTACATTTTCAGGGCGACTCCAGTTCTGGACTGCAGAGATCTTCTCAGGATCAGTTCTCACACCTTCGGCACAGATGATATGGCCGAGGTAGCTCACTTCACAACGGAACAAATTACACTTGCCTGGATTCAATTTGAGGTTAGCCATTCTGAGTTTCTCCAACACCTTTCGGATATTTTGTAGATGGTCTTCAAAAGTGCGCCCCACAATGATAATATCATCCAAATACACCAGACAGGCTTCATAGGAAAGTCCTTTTAGCACTGTCTCCATCAGGAGTTCGAGGGTGGCAGGTGCATTACATAATCCGAATGGCATAATTTTAAATTGCCACAGTCCTTATCCCGTGGTGAATGCAGTCTTCTCAGGATCATCAGGATGTAATTTTACTTGCCAGTAACCGCTCTTCAGATCCAAAGTCGAGAACCATTTATTGCCAGCAAGTGTGTCTAATGTGTCGTCAAATCTGGGAAGAGAGTAACTGTCTTTCTTCGTGATGTCATTTAAACGACAATAATCCACAGAAAATCTTGTTGAACCATCCATTTTTCGCACCAATACTATGGGAGAGGCCCAAGGAGTCGTTGATGGCTCGATGTCGTCATTGTGCTGCATTTCATTTAGAGGTTCAGTGACCTCTTCCTGTTTAGCAAATGGAAGTCTTCTTGGATGTTGTTTGATTGGAGGATGATTTCCTGTATCAATTCCGTGCTGGGTGATGGTCGTTCTCCCGACGTCATCAGGTGTTCGAGAAAAAAAGTCTTTAAATTCTTTGAGTAGCTTCTCCACAGCACACCTCTGTTCACTCCCTAATTCGGCATTCTTGAGTAGTTCCGTTGTTAATTGCTCGGAAGACTTGGATTCGGCTGATTGCGTAGGGCGGTTGATGCATGTAACAGGAGTGCAGGTTGCTAACACCTCATCCTTCTTCACTGTCCGGACCTTATCGCTGATGTTTGCGACTCTCACAGGAATAGTACTCTTTGAGAGATCAACTAGAGATGAAGCTGCCAGAACTCCTTTAGGGCTATTGTCTATAATCGGGTGTTCAATCAGTCCATAGCGGAAATATTGCTTGGTAGGAGGTGTTCCTGAAACTATTTTCTCTGTGTGTGGAGGGATGGAAATTTCAGACTTGGCTGTTATCTGGCAAATGAGCTGAATGTCTTGATTTTCAGTGTTGAAAACAGCTATGGCTTCAGAACTCGTATGCAGTTCATTATTCTTGAAGTCCAATTTAAAGTTAAATTTTCTCGGGAAATAAATTCCAATGATTACAGGATCTCTTATATCTGCCACATATGCCATATGATGGTAACTGGCATTTCCAAAAGTGATGGTCAAGTTCATTTTTCCATATATTTTGACCTCGTCTCCTGTCACAGTCTGGAGTTTAACACAGGGCGGCGTCCAGATGATCTTCTCTTTTAGTTCTTGAGCCAAATCCGTTTTAATGATGGTTACGTTGGATCCAGTATCCAGAATCATTCGGCAGGAGGTGGTGTTAACTTGGCCATAGACGTAAAGTCCATTATCACCGCCACTCATCGATGAAACATGAAATACTGTAAACTGGGGCTCATTAATTTCAGGCAACCTCCGCCCCGCGAGAAGACCTTCTCCTAGTTTCCCTGCAGTTATTGTGAAGCCGGGTGATTTCCTTTAGTTGGTTGTAGAGGGCGGTTCCTCTGTACATGAACATTCCCTCCATAGCCCCAGCACTTTATCTTCCGATCCTTTATTTCCTTATTATTTACCAGGCTGCGCAATCTCTTTAAGATCTCTGCGAGACTTCTCTTCATTTCATCAGCAGGCGTATCATTTAATGAGACTGCTCTTATGGTGTGGCGGTCTTTACGGGAGGCTTGTTGGGCTGCCTCTATCCTAAAAGCATAGCCTAAAGCTGATTCTACGTCTCTGATGTTGGAGAGTCTCAGCGCTTTTTGAATTTCTGGGTCACGAAGAGCATCGATAAAGTACTGAAGAGTTAAGTCGTTTCGAGTGTCAGCATGACAGTCTGAGAATGCTAGGTGTGACAATCTCTGAATGCCCGCTGCCAGCTCTTGCAAACTTTCGCCCGTTTTCTGGTAACGAGATTTTAGCTGGAGGCGACTATAGTCCTTAGAACACTTCTCTCCGAACCGTAGCTCCAGTACTCTAGTCAGGGCCTCGAAGTCGTTCCTTTCTTCTTTAGAAACATTTCACAGTATCTCGGCTGCATCTCCCCGTAATGCTGCTGCTAAGTGGACTGACTTGGCAGTAGAGTCCCAGCCGTTAGCTTCAGCTACGATGGAAAACTGCGTCTTATACACATGCCAGGAGGAACTGCCGTCGTAGGTGTATAGCTTAATCAATTCCTGATTCTGGATTCTTCTCTCTTTCTTTTCAGTTTCCTGAGGCATGGATTCTAACTTTTCTTCGAGATTCCGAATCTTGCTCTGCAGTTCATTCCCTATTACTTCTCCGTTCCACTCTTCTTTCATTTTTCTCTCAAGATCTTCCTCCATTCTCTTAAACTTGCTTTCTATCTCTAAAAACCTTCCTTTCAGCTCTTGATCAAAGTTTTCTTTAAATTTCTCCTCAAAATTCTCTTCTATCTTCATAAATCTCTCTTCAAAACTCTTTTCTACTTTCATAATATTTTCCTCTATCTTCATAGCTTTCTCTTCAAAACTCTCTTCTATTTTTAAAACTTTCTCTTCAAAATTTTCTTCTATCTTTATAACTTTCTCTTCTATTCCATCCATTCTATTTTCCATCACCGTTAATTTACCCTCTATCTATTCTTTCGCTGTTGAAAACTCTCTCTTCATCTCATCTTGATTACATTTAATTTCTTCGGTCAAACTGAGTTCCATCTTTTCCTGAACTGCTTTCATTTCCCTTTGTCCTGTTTCTATTTTCTCTATCAATCCGGTTTCAATCTTTTCTTGTCCGGCTTTCATTTCATTCATCTCTTGACACAGGCTATCTTTCATCTTTCTCTGTCCTTCTTTCATTTCTCTTTGTACTTCTTTCATTTCATTCATCTGGGTAGCTAAGCTTTCTAGAAGTTTCTTCATCTCTTGCTCCATAGCTCTAGTTATCACCATTCACAGACAATCCCACTTCTGACACCAGAAATGTTGCGTACTTGGGGGTTCGTGAGTTGTCCGAGAATGAAAGGCAAAACTTACAAAAATTCAGTAATTTCTTCACAAAAAAAGTTCCAGAAAAATACAGGTCTGTAAACCAAGTATCAGCTTCAATTCAACCAGTAAACACAGCTTAAACAACAGCTGTCAATAGCAAATCCACAGTACAAACTGTATAGCAGTAACACTTAAAGCAAGTCTCTTTCAATGAGGCTCAAATCAATGCAAGCATTAGCGAAGCTCGCTAAGAACTAAACTGAACTAACTTGCCTTGGAAGGAAAACGCTCCTTATATACCCCCTGTAGAAAAGTGTGGAAGGTTCCAGAAATTTCCATCTCATCAGCCAATGTGATTAGACCTTGCATATTTGGTATATCCCTTATAAGGATTTTCTCGCCAAAGTCACCAAAAAAATCGCCAAGGGGGGAAAAGCCACCAAATTTGGCGCCAAATCCATTACCTGCCTTATTGGGGCTTTTTAATGCGTTTTTAAGGGAAAATAAAGCTATTTCAACGCTAAAACGACTAGAAATGCGCATTATTAGCACTTTATCAACTTACTAAGCCTCTTTGAAAGAATTTATACAAAAATAAACACTATTATTTACAATTTTGTAACAATATCAATACGGACTCTATCATTAGCTTCTTTTGAAATCTCTATGATGGTAGGTCATATATAACGTAAGTATACAAACACGTACGTATACAAAACACGTAAGTATAAAAATTTTCAGACTGCACACCTATCTGAATTTAAGACAATCGTGTGTCTTTGTTTAAATGAACAGAGATAAATGCTTGAATAATGTAGATTTGTCTAAAATTAAGAAGCATTACAGTTAAGATATTTGGAAGTTGAGATATTTTAATATTTAGACCGCTAGAGAATTTAAAATTTAGAAAAAACGGGATAAAACCCTACCTATCGAGCGATTTTCAAAAAAAAGTTGATGGGAACTACTTATGTAAGAGTGCAACTACACACCTGCTCGTGTTAAATTCATTAGAGTAATTCCTGAGATACGTTTGCCACAAAATTTTGTCACACTGAGACAGACCTTTTTTTTTTTTAATGATGAAATCATGTTCCAGAAATTTAGACATCTCAAAATGAGTAAAACCTTAAAAATCAATGTTTTTTCTATTGAATATAGAAGGAAATAATAAAGAATATTATATTACATATAGTTCACACGATACTATAAAATTCGATTGTATGTATTTGTATTTTCGGCTATCTCATCAGAAACCATTGAACGCAGGAAGATGCGGAAAGTATCAAAAGAAGTTAAAAAACAAAGGACGCCGAATTAACCGTTTATATCATATTATTCCAATTGATTAAAAGCATAACAACTTAGAACCCAAAACGATTACAAGATAAGAAAACCGGCACAACGCACTACTGAAAAAATATCCGCCTACAGCTACACCAATTGCTTGAAGCGGTTCGACGGCAAATTACAAACGAGCGGTAACGGTTTATGATAGAGAAACCTTAAAATACAAAATTATATGTAATCGAATGAAGGGAGTTTTTGAGCCATTTAAATGACGTTTCCTTTTAAGTTTTTATTTTAAGATGATTTTAGAAAAAGTGATTTTTTTCCCCTTTAAAAAAAAAAAAAAATGGTTATTAAAAGTAGCAGTCAAGCTACTGGTAGCTATTATGTTTGTGCTAAAAATGTAAAATAATAATAATAATAATAATAATAATAATAATAATTTCATTTTGTAATCGTGAAGTCCGTTATTACGTGAAATCATTGAGTCTGTCATTTGTTACTACAACAAATCAAAGAAAGGAATTCTCATTAAAATTTGATTATAGTGGCTCATTGTCGCAAATTTAACAGTACCATGACATGTTGTATCAAAGTAAATACTATATTATCATTAACCAAACAGAAAGTACAAGGACAAAACATTGAAAGATATTTTTCATTTTTTTTTCTTTTGCGTACATATATATTAAATATTAGGTATGATTACAATTGATGTTTTTCTTTCATTTCTAATACATTCAAGTAAAAAAATCTGGTCTATTTCACTTCTTTTCTTGAAAATGACATAATAGTTTCCGAATTTTAGCACAAATACTCCCCCATCTAACGTGTATATGACTTGATTGATGAACCGAGACATTTCCTGAAACAGTCGTTTCTAGCTCACGATATCAATTTGCTGGATTTTCAAAGGAAAGTTTCATGAAATGAAAACGGTAGGTTTTTTTTTTTTTTTTTTTCGGGGGGGGGGGGAGGAAATGAGAGGTAAACTAATACTGACTAACTAACTGAGTACATATCAGTACACTCAGTTCACATGTCAAAGCTATATATTATGTGTTAGCAAAATGCTTTCCAGATGTGTTCCCCATTCCACTAAAAATAAAGATAATTTCTTAAATTTCTCACCTTTATTTAAAAACGTATAGGTCTAATGTTATATTGTCAAATATTCGTAATAAAAGACATTTCAGGCATAAATATTGAAAATAGAACATAAAATTAATATATAATGTAAACAACGTGAGTCAAAAATATTGTTTGATACTTTGAACATTGATACTTTATTTCCTGTACTTTTCACTCGCGTAAATACGGGCTAGGGCCTATATAAAAAAAAAACCACAGATTGCAATCCACCTATAGGCCTAGGGCTCTAGTACAATCAATCGACCTTAAGCCATACAATAAACAACCTGTGTTTATCATTATTTTTTTTTTCAACTAATATATTATTTTTATTGTTTTAAGTAATTTCTAATATGATGTAATCTAATAAATAACAAGATTTTAGTATGGTATTTATGCCATGTTTCATAATGATACATTACTATGTAATAAATCTCCCGTATTCACTTCAAACGGAGTAAAGTTAAATGGGGATTGGCTGAAATTCTCAGCAGATTTTTTCATACAATTTAAAATAAATATTTCAGCAAAGCTTCGCTGAATAATAATCGCCTTTTGTTTTTAAGAGGTTTTTCAATATGCGAAAAGCTAAACAAACAAATCCGTGAGAATGAAAAATTCTTTTAATAATAAAACTTTTCTTTTTATTCTTCTTAAACAAAACAGAAATTTTTTATCAAACCAAAAAACAATGCATATAATCCCAAGGAAAACGAAATAGGGTTTCATCTGTAGAATTTCGAAAATAGCCATTACTTTTAATGGGTTCTATATACTAAAATTTCTCCGAATCAGATAAAAATTGTAAGTTATTTATAGAAAAAATGACACATACATTTAGATTATCTAATTATTTTTCATTGACAACTGTGCATTTAGGCTAGTAATGATATCGTAAATGAGGCCAATTACAGAAGTATCCAGAAAAGTTTTCTTGGGGGTGTTTTTAATAAGGCTATGTATCAATAAATCTATTAACTCAAGAGGGTTTAGCTTTTGTGTAAACAGAGGTGATTTCCTTATGGATTTCCAATAATTCTATAACTAAGTTTCTTGCGGCCATGAGAGCCCCTTCGAAAATGCTGAATCAACGGATCCAGTGTTAAAATAGGGGCGATAACTCTTATAGTTAGGAAAACATTGCGATAAGTGTACTCCGAATGATTGGATGTTTACCATATCGCATCTGTCCAAGCCTTTGGAATCGTCTCCAATGCTAGGTGCAAGAAAGGGGGTTACACTATGTTCATATCACCTTCTCATTTGAAATTTATTTACAAAACTAAAATCCTTTTCATTTTTTGATAAAATTTTCACAATTCTTCCGATAGGAAGAGAGTTCATTGAACATTTTAAGTTATACGGCGGTATTTAATCTGATCTTGACTTCTTTTTGCTATGTGAGTTACATAACAGATAATTATTATTAAGGTAAATGATTCAAATATAGTCAATGCAGGTAATATGACCAACCTGCAATAATGTTATTAATTTCAGTGAAATCCGAAATATTGCGCTTGAATTTAGTCGCTCGAAGTCAGAAAAACATAGTTTAGTACTGCATTGCCGGAAAACTTCGATCCCGTGCACGGGGGGACGTTTATTGTTGCTTTGTTTTAGTTGCAATGGCATTTTAAAAATTTGTCTCTTGTAAGTTTGTTACTTTTCTGATTGAAACAAGTATCTGCATTTAGTGTTATACATAATATTTTAACTGGTTTAATAGTCTTTTCAACTGCATAAATGAATTTCAATAGCTATGTTTTTAAACAGAATTACGAACGGTTATGTAAAGCTTGTTATTGTTTATAATAAGCCCAATGGGCATATTATCTGCGCGTATCAAAACTTAAACCACAAGGACACTGCCTTATCACATTTTATGGAGTCAAGTCCCATCTTGATTACTTAATTCTGAAGGAGGCTGAAAAAAAACTGACATTCGTCAACCTTGTTCACCTTTTAATACAATCCCCGAACTGCAGCTTTTGGATAAATCCTGCTTTTGGTCATTTGAGCAATTTCGGGACCAAGAAGTTCTTTTGCTTTTGGAACAAACTAACCTTGAAAATATTACAAAAGCTCGATTTGTAAGAATATTTTCTCTAGTTTTGGACAAAGCTATGACATTGACATTTTCAAAATTAAAATGGCTTCAAAGGGACATGTATCTATCATGTCAATTCTCCCGAAGAGGCTTTTGGTCCAAGTTCTATGTCTCAAAACCCACTTCTAACAAATAATTGTGCCAAAAGTGGAAAACAAATAATTTCCCCAGAGACATATTCTGAAAAGCAGGTTCACAGAGAAAAAAAAATATATCGCCTTCATTCTGAACAAATAAGTGGTCATTTTCTAAATCCCTAAACTAGAAATATAGAGTTCTGAGCTATACGAAGAAGGCACGCGAATAAGCTGAATAGACGAAATGATTGACAATTTCTAGTCTATACATTTCTAGATGGTGAAACAATAGTCTGAATCCTTTGTATTGCGAGAAATTCTTGCTTGATTATTCTAGAAATGGATCATAAACCAAGATTATAGTTACTGAAACATGCCTCTTGTATTCACATTTATTTGCTGAGATTTTCAAATAAGTTTGACCTCTATAATATAGACAAACACTCTAGAATTCTAATAGGGATTTCTAGAACTCGCTTTGAAAGGGGGCTAGAATTTATAAGGACAACACGGAACTATTTTTACTAGAGCCACAATCTAGATTCTATATGTCAGTTACAGAATTTTTTCTCAGTGTTCGTTATACTCATTATCCCTCAAGTACTGTTATCATAAAATCTGCAATGAACAAAAGTCCCCTTCCCCAGAGCTTCTCAGAGTAATACTGAAAACACTCAAACATCACAACAGTGATTAAAAAAAAAAGAGAAAAAAAATGGTATGTGAATAATAGCGGTAAAGGTCTCCATGCAAAGAAAATTGATAAAGAAAGTTGGTTTAGCAGTATTTGCAACAAGAAAAGAATTGTGGATATAAGATTATGTGTTGTGTGTCATAATTATGTGCCCGAGGAATGTGCAGGGCTAACCAAGAAAGACAAAGAAGTTTTTAGTTTCCATACATGTGAAGTCAAAAAAATTTTGAACGTAAAAAGTTTAAAATTGCTTAAAAATTTGCTGAAAATTGCTGAAAATTGTTTAAAATGGCTTAACATTGTTTTCTAAATTTTCTTCTTACTTATCTTTTCATTAATTTTTGCAAGGTTTGAATAATTAAACTTGTTTTTGTAATACTTGATGCGTTTTCATGCCTTAAATATGAACCTCTTCATTGTATTTATCCTGTGGACATAATACTTTCATCAACTAGTCTTAAAAAAAAAAAAAAAAAACTTAAAGGTTTAAATCTTGATTATTCTAAATTTAATACTTTTTTTTTCCCATTACTCAAAAGAGTCCTCTCTTTAAGGGAATTTTTATTTATTTTTAAATCGACTACAACTATCGCTAAAAAAAATTATCCTTAAGGTGACTATATTACCTGCACTTACCTTATGTAGAGTAATAAAGTTAAATCATTTAGTAAACATTTCGATAACTATATTTACCTATATTTTAAGATATGAAGCCTCAATTTCCTAAAAAAATTAATAAGAATTTCTTCCGTATGTAATTTTATGACTTAAAAAATATTCGTAGTTTAGAATATTCCACGTTAGCGATTTACATTACAAACCGCAAGGAAATTTGTAATTAATGCTGTATAATAAATTGATACATTTTGATTGTTTTAATGATATCGCTTTTTTCTTACGTAGGTTTATTTCTCTTTATATCTATATAATTTATGTTCTCTCTAGTTATTTTCAGTGTATGAAGCAACAGGACGAAATATGATTAAAGCGATTAATAATAAGTTTTCTCCATAAAGAAAACAATTTAGTAGTAATTTCGAAATTACAATGTAGAACTTTAATGTAAATGTAAAACAGAACTATTTGCCCACCTTGTATTCAGAAAAAAAATAACATGTTCTTAAAAAAATAATTATGGGATAAAATAATGTTATTGATTAATATATCTGAAATGGTAAAATAAGTGGAATACTTCTTAAATTTTTTTAATCTAATAATCAATAACTGTGTCAATAATAGCTAGCGACTTAAAATTATATTTTAAAGCATCATATAAACCTGTTAATTTATTACAAAATATTATATTAATTATATTCGTATGTCTTAAAATTGCATTTAGTTAAAGTAATCATAATTATAATACACTAGTTAAGGTGTCTGCCTACTTTAAAATGACCATTTTTGACAAAAAAATCGATTTTCTGTTTTTTATTTGGTTTTAAAGAATAGACTTTTAGCTTTCTAAAACACCTTTACTTTTGTTTGTACGCTAATTAAAACCGAAGTTATAGCCAATTAAGTAAACCGGAAGTGAGATTCTTTAAGACAGGAAGTGCTCCATCTCACCAGTTTAAAGAGCTGGCAATAGGTAAGCATTGCTAATTAGGCTTGATTTCACATTTATTTTCAATTTAAATCATTCAATTTTTTTTTTTTTTTTTTTAATCATGTATTTATTTATTTTTCCCAACAAATAATTACACATTAAGTAAAATCTTTAAATGCGTTTTCTGAAAAACTATATTTTTCGATTTTTGTGTATGCGATAAACCTGATTTCTCCACAAGTTTTCAAGTTATTTCTATGAAATTTTTTCACAGTATATAACAGATTTCCAGTCACGCAATGAACTAAAAGATAAGTTCTATGTACTATTTTGAAGATTTTACGTGTGTTTATTTTCTAAAAAACAGATTTTTTTTTTTTTTCGGAAAATTCTGTATTTTTCTCTGTTAGTTACCATATTTCAGTCAATTTTAAGAATATCTCTTAACTTTTAGTTCAATGCACAGATAAGGGTCATACCATTATGTATTTCAATGGATATTGAATTATATTAATTTTGATTGAGTATATGAGGTTTGGCGTAAACGTGAAATTTTGCTCATTTTTTACACAAAATCACCTATTTTTTTGCAAAATAAAAAAATATTTGCTTAAAATGTACTATTTTTCATCATTCTATGTCCGTTTATAACTAAAAATATAATTACTTAATGCATAGTCTGCTTTTTTAGAAAAAAGTACTCCGTAAGTAGGCAGATACCTTAATGTTAATTATAAGTAAATCTTAATTACTAATTTCAACGAATATTATTAGTTTTTATAATATTAAATATTTAAATAAACTATTAATGTGATGATAAAAATCTACATTTGACTTTAATAAACATACATAATTTTTTAACATTCTATAAAAATTTAAAAATGTATCAAAAGCATTTGATGTTATTGTATTCATTTAACTATGATTTAAAAAAAAAAAAAAAAAAAAACACTTTTTAAAAATGGCCTTTAAACAAATTTTATTTTCAAAGACATATATTTTCAAAAAATAATTAAAGATCTGAAAAAAAAAAAAAAAACTGAGGTTAGCAGAAGCTTTAATCTCAGTCAGATAAACTTAAGGAAAAGGTTAAATGAAATGAAAAACTAAAGAAGGTATTTTTTCTTTAACTCAAATTAAGGTTAATTTCAATTTAAATCTTTTTACGGTTTAAAAATTTTGACTGGAAAGTATTGAACGCTACATTACGCTATTAAAATAATGGTGCAATAAAAATAATATAATTACCGCTAAAACCAAAGTTTTTTTTTCATTAATAAATGTTTTTTTAGTGCTATAGAAATAATGAAATATTTATTCAATGTATAAATGAATTCAATTAATATAATTTCTTATATTACTCCTTTTAATGATTTTTAACAAATTAAATATATATATATATATATATGAAATTGGTTTGTTTATCTATCCGTATGGTCCACTTGTTTGGCTGTCTACATTCCCATTTCTGTACATTTTAGGGTGTTTTTAAATTATTATATATGGTTTTAGTTTCACTAGATGCATAGTGTTTAATGCATAATGTGTTTAGTGTTTAATGCATAATGTTTCATAAAAGATAAATAAAACTTTGTGAAATAATAGTGCACATTCAAACAAACGACGTCAAAGAATGCAAAATCGAAATTAAAACGCAAAGGTGCTTGCAAATTTGGAATCTTGGTCCATGTAAACGTTAAATTTCCAATCCAGTTGCGAATTTCCAGGAAAATAACGACAGGAATAATATGCGAATATGATATGGGAAAACAAAAATGCAAATTTTCGCCCGGATTAATGCATAAAAGAAGCTAATCTGAGTGTGCAGCTGTCAATTGCAATAGAAGTGTATAGGTGTATTCAGCAATAATAAAAAAGCTGAAATGCATTTTACATATGGAACTGCAAACAGAAGTGGTTGAGAGGCTTAATGGTTGTACGGAGAACTGTTAAAGGTAGTCGCCCTACCATAAAATACCGAAACCTACCATAAAACACCCAGCAAGTCAGAGCACCAACCCATTATACACGAGAGGGACAAAATTATCTGCACGTAACATTTCCGAACACGTGGAGTGATATAGATGGTTCTTTAGTTTCGTCACCGCGCTCGCCAGATCTTTCATATCTCATTTTTTTGTGGGGACTGCTGAAGGCTCTTATATGCATGAGATCCCTGATGAATCTTCAGAAGAACTCGTCGCCAAATTTTCGGCCGCGTCAGGCAAAGTGCGCGATATGCCTGGTGTATTTCAGAATATTCACCAATCCTTTCTTCGCCGTTGTATCCAGTGCAAAACTATTGCTGGTCACTGTTTTGAACACTTATTGTAATCACATGTCATTAAATCAACTTATGTAACTTAATCGTTCTTCGTGTGCTTTTGACTCCTACAACAACATCACTTTCAGGGCCGTCTAGTATATTTGATTTTCCGACCATGCATTCTTTAATTAAAGTTGTTTGTTTGGATGTGTACTATCACCTCTTAAAGTTTTGCTCATCTTTTATGAAAACCCTGCATTAAAATAGTATAAATATTACTATTGATTTGTCTACAAAAATCTCACAAAATTTTAGATAAGTTACAGTCTATAAAATATTTTCTTCAAAATGTATTTTAATATATTATCAAACAAACAACATCGTTAAATATCCTTACTTTATTCAGATGCACAAAATCAGGATTGCTATATGATACAACTAGTATTAATGATTGATTGAATTAGCCATTCAATTGTATTTATAGAAGTCAACTTTTTATTTTTTTTAAACTATACTATGTGTTTAGTTAACAACCTGGTGCATATGCCATTTTTAGTCAATAAACAAGAAAATGAAAAATATTTTAATTTATCTTTTCTCTTTCATCTAAAGATTGTTTGATTTTTTTTTTTTTTTTTGTGAGAGTTCTTTTTTACTTTCTTCTATATGTAATATAGAGAAAGTATTGGATTCGCGAAAATTTTCGACCTCCGTTTTTTGACGGATCTACACGTTTTGGGATGTCCTGAACACGAATTGATAGTTTTTAGAAAATGTCTGTCTGTGTGTCTGTCTGTCTGTCTGTCTGTCTGTCTGTATCATTTTTTTGTGGACGCTGTATCTCACGAACATATGAATGAAATTTAACCAAACTTGGTATTTAGTTGCACCCTGACATGAACTGGTGCCCATTAGATTTGGGGATCAATAGCTCAACAGGTGGCGCTGTAATCGCATTTTATGCAAATTTTTAACATGGCAGCATAGGACAAAATTCCGTATAAATGGGCATAATGAGAGTTATTTTAAACTTGTGATTGTAAAATTAATTTGAATTATTGATGATAGTAGTAGTTAACTAGGAAAAAAAATTGTGCATGGGGGGGCATCGGTTCCCCCCCTGGGGGGGGAAGTACCCCCGGGGGGTTAAATTTTGAAGATGGGTATCATTCGAAAGATCTCGTCAATACCTTTAAAACGAATGGTTGAACCGTAAATCTGTGATAATTTAAAACAAAGTTATCGATTTTTTTTACTTTTAACAAAAAAAAAAAAAAATTTCGATTTTTTTTTTTTTTTTTTTTTTTTAATTATTGTTAGTGATTGAATATGTATTAATTTTCACAAAAAAAAAAAAAAGAAAAAAAAAATCTTTTTTTTTTTTTTTTTTTTTTTAATATTGTTACTGATTGAATATGTATAGGAAAATATAGAAGAAAGTCTTGTGGTGGCCACAACATACTAGTTCATAATATATATATATATACGTGCATGTGTCTATATTTGATGTAAGAAGTGAATACCTATATTTAATGTAAGAACAAAAAAACTATGTGAAACAAGGGCAGTATCCAAACAAATGAAACTGAAATAGCAATAAGAAGGATCAGAAGCTACCGTGGCGTAAGAGCTGCAGGTGGACCGGGTTAAATGAGTTTAACAAGGGTACCGAATTTTCCCCATAACCTCTGCAAGTTCAAGTGATATGATAGAAAAAGTTAAAATGGAAATTCTTTTATTATTTGGAGAACATATATTATTTTATATATATCGTTACTTATAAACCAACTTTAAATGAACTTAATCAATCATATTTATTATGATTTAAAACAATTATTGACATTTATAATTCAAATTTATTTAAACTGAATCAATCATATTTATTATGATTTAAAACAATTATTGACATTTATAATTCAAATTTATTTAAACTGAATCAATCATATTTATTATGATTTAAAACAATTATTGACATTTATAATTCAAATTTATTTAAACTGAATCAATATATTTTTAAAATGTTATCATCTTTGTACAGATATACTTAATGATGACAGACCATAATCATAAAATACTACAAAGGTATTTGAATTAAGTATAGGATCAACCGTAAGTAACCAAGCAGAAGGACAACAGGTTGAAAAAATAACTATTGATACACACAGCAAATGCTATTTTCCGTTTATTGTGTATATATACATGACTTTGATATCACAAAAGTAAAATATATTAAAATTTAAACGATGAAATGTGTAAGTAGAGTTCAAAAGTGTTTTGCGATCTATGTTAACTACACTTATTTTTCTTCTTTTTTTTTTATAGTTTAAAATCCTGCTTTAAATCTCTATTAACGTGATTAACTCATTTAAGCTATTTTAAAAAAATAAAATTTTGTTAATGCATACACAGAGAGACACGCTAGCAAACTAGCAAACACATATTTTCTAAAAATTGTCTAATAGTGATCATAACATGTCAAAGCGTGTAAATCCATCAAAATTAGAAAGTAGAAATTTTCATCAAAGCACTATTTTCTTCCTTTGTACAAAGAAAAAAGTAAAAATGTACATCTATATGTAAAAAACATATAAAGTAAGATTTCAAAGAAATGTTACACAAAAAACAGAGCATGATAATAATGAAGTGTTTGAAGTTATAAATCTATGTTCTACATAGTACTTGTATTAAGATTTGCATATTTTCATTTTCATTTGCTCTTTTTTTTTTTTTTTTTTTTTTTTTTCGGTCGACTTCCCCCCCCCCTCCCTTTTTTTTTGTGATTTTCAATTTAAAAGAAAAAAATGTCTTCTGAATATCAAATTCTATAATTAACAAGTAATTTTGTAAAATATTTCATTAAATTGATAAATATTCAAAATACATAAAATCTCAAAATGAAATACAGATTTATTTTAGCAATCTCTAAACACTTTCCAAAACCTTTTTTTATCCCTTTAGTACAACAGTGATTGATGATACTACATTTATACATTTTTCATATTCATATTCATAATATCGTTTAAAATATACGACATTTAAAAAAAAAAAAAAAAAAAAAAAAAGAAGAAGAAGAAGGCTTTTTTCAAAACTTATGAAATCAACATCTTGGAACAATACCTGCTCCCCATGGGATTTGTTTTACTGGTGTATTAGCAAATAAAATGTTTTTATACCAGGGACAAAACATATTTTTATCCTTTTTTGTATTTTAATATACATCCTTCTTTTCACAATCCTTTTAAGTCCTTTATTAACGTGTTTAAAAAAAGAGATATTATTTATTTAAAAGCATGCCGTGGGAGTCACAAATTTCTTATCTGTACAGAGCTAAGAAAATGAAGATAAACTTAACTTTTATATCCGAAAGCACTTGTTAAAACATGGTATAATTTTACAAAAATTCACCACTTTAAAAGTTTTTATTTGGCTTTATAAGATTAAGAATTAGAACAGCTTTGTTAAAAACGAAACAATATATTTTCATTCAAATAATGAAAATGTTTTAGCACAGCAACTTTTTAAACACAAAATAATTTCACTTATCAGAAACAATATTAATTTCAATACAAGGCATGTTTTATCACTCTTATCACAAATACGCGTAACTAAAAATTAGGAAATTCTCCGACACAAACTTTAAACATCTGTGCATTCATTAGGAATTGATTGACAGATATCACAGATTCCCTGGGACTTAAAAAAAAAAAGCCTTATCTAAAAATCGTGTTCTTGAGTTACTTATTTTTTTTGAGTTACACTTCTTTGTCATGAGAGCTACGATATATATGTATATACATATAAGTGTAAGTGTAAATAAATGTAAGAGTCCCTGTTTATTTCTTTTCTCAAAGAGAAAGATAATTTTGTATATTTTCCTAGAACAAACCTTCTCGGTCAGGCGAGAAAACTACCCTTTTCTATTAAATAAAGTATAGATGTTTTATATGGTACATTTTAAAAAGTTGTGTCAATCATCTGATGTCGCAATTACAACAATAATTTGTTTTTATAATATGTAGTTCATGCATAGAATTATAAAGAAGAATTACCAAAGTAAAATAGACAAGTAATTTCCAAGATAAATCTTTTACAACCAGTTTAAAGCAAACTTTATTAGAATTTTTGCCATGATTTAAGTGGACATAGGGTTAACATGAAATATTGATCCACTTAAAGGGAAACTGTAGCAAAAATGCTTATAATACTAACGCTTTTCTAGACAGAGCAGTCCCTGAAGAAAAAAAAAAATCAGTATAAGTTATTGAATTGCATACTAAATAGATTGGCTTTCAAGCGACACCACAACCAATAAAATGGAAATAACATAATTAGGCATGGTATCTTAGACTGTACGATTATTTACTAAAAAGTAAACTGTGATATTCACTAAGCATCCTTACATATCGTTTTAATATATTTATTACTAGCAGGTTTTGCCCGCTTTGCTGTTCCCTATATTAAAAAAATGAAACTCTTTTCTATATAGCTTTATAAAAATAAAATAAAATAAAATACTGAAATTACTCAAAAGTTCGCTGTAGGTCCCTGCTGCCTTTGGCAGCTATTTCGTCATCCACTGAATCTCGGGCGCCTGTCCCTATTGCCTGCGACAAGGGCTTACAAGTAGGCTTCCATGTGGGTGCTTATTAGACTAGTGGATCTGAAGATCAGGAGCCTCAACGTCCTATTTGCACCAGACATTTTTCAATAGGTCATTTTTATTTATTTCTTATTATATAATAGTATATATTGATTCGATCGACTTATTACCATAATCAGATACATTCCTGAGGGGGGCTGCCGCCCCCCTCAACCCTTCGCTGTATCTCTCTTTCTATACCTATTTGTATATCATATAAAGTGTTACGGAATTGTAAATAATTGCATTTATTTTTGTATAAATCTTTTCAAAGAGGCTTAGTAAGTCGATAAAATGCTAATTTTGTGCATTTCTAGTCGTTCTAGCGTTAAAATAGCCTAATTTTCCTTTAAAAACGAATTGAAAAGCTCCAATAAGGGAAGAAATGGATTTGGCGCCAAATTTGGCGACTGTTTCCCTCCTTGGCGATTTTTTTGGAGACCTTGGCGAGAAAGTCCTTATTAGGGATATGCCAAATATGGAAGCTCTAATCTCATTGGCTGATGAGATACGATAATTTTCCAGAACAGTCTGTGTTCGATAGAATAGTATAAAAGTAGCATTTTTTTAGCCAAGGCTTCCAATCTCAGATCTGTGTCGGTTTCGTCAAATGCTTGCTTTGCTTTGAGCCTCTTTGAATGAGACTTGCTTTATGTGTTATTGCTAAACAGTTGTTTTGCTGTTAACGGCTGTTGTTTAAGCTATGTTTACTGGTTGAATTGAAGCTGATACTTTGTTTATAGACCTGTATTCTTCTGGAACTTTCTGTAAATAAATCACTGAATTTTTGCTAGTTTCGCCTTTCATTCTCGGACAACTTACAAACCCCCCAAGTACGCAACAATATGCATTCTTATTAAACGACGGTCTTGTATTATTTCCCGGAAATTCATGAATACCGAATTTCACACACAAAAAAAAATGACATAGCATATCGGAAATATTTTGCGTAACCTTTAAACTAATTGTCAATTCTATGCCCACAATTTTCAACATGAAAACAGGCTTTTAAAATTCTAATAAAATTTCATTATATTTGATGGGGTGTAACCATGTTAAAATACAGTTTTAAAAAATACCCACTATACACCATAAAAGTACGAAATTGCTTTATGTATCCCGGAAAAGTAGCCACAGTCATTATAAACGCCAATAATAAGAATAAATCTAATTAATTATAACTCATTAATCTTTCAAACTAATTTGACATCATTTGGATGATTACAGTACATACTCGGAATTATTTTGTGTGGTCCCATAAATTATTTAGTCTATACATAACCGTTTTTTAGAGTAAACATGATTTTAAGCATCTTTATAATGTATGTTAACTTTATTAAGTTCAATTCAGCATAAACGCATTAAAGTGCGCGCTTAAATTAAAAATTCGTCCATAGGCTCTAATGTTACGAAATTCTTTCGTGTGTCTTTGCAAACGTACCATAAACATTGTATACACCAGTAAAAACTATTCAGCTTATTTTGCGTTTAAAATTAATAATTGTTCTAAATTTAACATCGTTTGGATGACTAAGTGACATTGCCAGAACACTTTTGTAAGGTCCTGTACATTAATTAGAAAGCTTAAGAGCACATATTTTCTTTAAGCAACATAAGTTTAAGCATCTTACTCACGTACTCTAGTTTCATTTTCTTCATTGCAAAGTAATGATATTAAAATGCGTTTAAACGAAATTCACCCCATACGCCGTAATGTTAAGAATTTTGGCGTGTCCCTGTACACAGTTTATAAAAAATATAGCAATGAAAATTATACAACTACTTATATGGAAAGCTGGAATGTGTGCGCCAATTTGCAAGTCAATCGAAAGATTTTTGCGGCCGCTATTGCGGCACATACAAATTCTTCCCATAGGCCGTAAGGATAAGAAAAATTTTGGCGTGTCCCTGTACACGAACAACAAAGGGAATACACACCTAACATTATACAGCTAATTCCGTTGGGCTCGTGAATATGTGTACCAAATTGCAAGTCTATAGCGTTATTTTTGGGGCTGCTATCGCGGTACATACAAATTCTTCCCATAGGCCGTAATGATAAAAAAAACTTTAGCGTGTCCCTGTACACGAACTACAAATGGAATGCACACCCAAAACATTACAGCTAATTTCGTGGGGATCATGAACATGTGTACAAAGTTTCAAGTCAATAGCGTGGTTTTTACGGCCGCTATCGCACGACAGACAGACAGACAGACGGACGGACCGACGGAACCCAAAATCCTTTTGAGTCTCAACAGAGGGCCTCCACTGACGTTTCGGCAAAAATTGAAGTCAATAGCTTGATTTTTGCGGCGGCTATCGCAGTACATACAGATTCTTCCCATAGGCCGTAATGATAGAAAATTTTTGGCGTGTCCCTGTACACGAACTACAAATGGAATACACACCTAAAACTATACAGCTGATTCCATTGGGCTTATGAACATGTGTACCAAAATGCAAGTCGAAAGCGTGATTTTTGTGGCTGCTATCGCGGTACATACAAATTCCTCCCATAGGCCGTAATGATAAGAAAAACTTTGCCGTGTCCCTGTACACGAATTACAGATGGAATACACACCCAAAACTATACAGCTGATTTCGTGGGGCACATGAACACGTGTACCAAATTGCAAGTCAATAGTGTGATTTTTGTGGCCGCTATCGCGATACATACAAATTCCTCCCATAGGCCGTAATGATAAGAAAAACTTTGGCGTGTCCCTGTATACGAACTACAAATGGTGTACATACCAAAAACTATACAGCTGATTTCGTGGGGCTCATGAACACGTGTACCAAATTTCAAGTCAATAGCGCTATTTTTGCGGCCGCTATCGCGCGACAAACAGACAGACAGACAGACACAGCCCAAAACCGTTTTGAGTCTTAACAGAGGGCCTCCACTGACGTTTCGGCAATGTTAGTTTCGAAACAGATATTATAGAAAATATTTAAATATCCCTTTTATATTTGAATCCCAGTTACATATGAACAACACTATACGTGGTGGACATAATATTTTCTTTTACGTTATCTCCTACATTTATTTTGGTTATCCGATCAACCATAAAATGAAGCAATTTCACGCCAAATATTACAACTATCATCGGTTACGTCTATCGCATGAGACAATTAATTTTTGCTGTTAGGTATACTTCATGGTTAGTTAATACTAGTTGGTATGTACAATAAGTAAATAAATAAATATGTAAACCTGACCATAGTACAGCCTTAATATAGTTCTCCTTGGCGATTTTTTAATTTTTGTTGCCATTTTAGTCAAAAATACATAATTTATGCAGAGAGCTGCAAAGCCGTTACTCATTAAGCACTACTCATTTAGCTGTTACTCATTTTTCAAAATTGAAATATCTTATTTTAAAGCAATTACAAGCTTATTATTTTTACGTTAATTAATTTTAAAAAGTGTAATCAAAAATTCGAAAATCGTGCTTCGTGGTGCATTAGAAAAGGTCATAATTAATCACCATGCAAATTTGTGTAGCTGTGTGATCATCCGTTTTCTTAAAAAGCTCCGGTCATATATATGCACGGACACACACACACGCATCTTATTTTATTATGTATATAGATTCAATCAACTTTATGGGAAAGATGGTAAAAACGGGAATGCTTCTCCCAACAGAAATCCAACATTAAAATTTAATAAAAATTCTACGTCACAGAAGGTGAGATGTAAATATAAAATATATTTTTTTCAATGGCTGCATAACAGCCACACCTATTAATTTATATGTACAAAATTTTAAACAGCATAGCTTCTTCCAATAAACATTTTACACACACAGTTTAAAACATTTTTATCAATGGATGCTGAAATATAACTATCTGAAGCATCGTAGAAAACATATTATATCAGAACCACAACTTTTCTTATGATATTTCCCAAAATTAAAATATCCCAGTTATAAATAACAAGAATCTTATGTTTTGAAATTTTGTACGGTTACTAGCACTAGATATTATAGAATGTAAAATACGATAGTTGAAAAATCGAAAAAAATGCTGCATAGAATTAGCATATAGTTTATTATCTTATATGTGCCACATAAAAAATAACATGTCTTTTCAGATAAAGCATATTACGGAACAATTATAGTGTTATTTTATGCCACAAAACTGAGATATCGCAACTAAACTCATTACGAAATGTGCAGTTAGACAGCTTCACCTTTGAGCAGTTATGTACCTTATCTGAATCGACATAGTTCTTTAGTAATAGCCCTCACACATATGAAATTAGGTGCCCTTGCGTATTATAGTAGCTGAGATATGCCTTTTACGTTAACGGAAAAAAATACAATATAGCAACACTACCTGATGATAAGTAATATTTGCTAATAACAAATAAAAGTCAATTTATATCATAAGTATACTCTTTCGTAGTATTCCATATCTTTTTTTACTTTCCGATCATTATATGTAAGAAAAGTATTGTAGTCATGATTTGCGAAATGAATTTTGCATCTCACATAGTTCAAAAAAGAATAGTCGTAGAACGTTGAAATTTTATATTTGAGATTATCGTGTTGTATAAAAGTGAAACCTCCAACTTTGGGTTTGATACGACTTTCCCTTTCAGATATATATACGATTTTATACGATTGTTCATGATGTGTGTGAGAGAGAGAGTGAACACGATAGCGCCTAAACGTTTTGTTTGAAAGAGATCAAACTTGGTACGTATGTTATAGATTACATCAGCCTAATCCCTATTAATTTTCGTGAATCTAGCACTTATATTTTTTTCTTACAAGGACACAGCATTTTTTTTTAATCGTTATGGCCTATGAGCTGAAATCATTTGAAGTATGACAGCGTCTAAATGCCTTTTTCGATTGAGCTGAAAATTTATATACGTGTTATAGGTCATCATTGCATGAACTGTGCAGAGTTTGGTGAATCTAGCAGTTATATATATATATATATATATGTTTTTTTTTTTTTTTTTTTTTTTTTTTTTTTTTTTTTGCAGGAACATAACAAAAGTTCTTCATCATTATGGCCTATGGGCTGAAATTATTTGAATTGCGATAGTGTCTAAATGCCTTAATTCGATTGAGCTGAAAATTTATACACGTGTTATAAATCTTCGTTGCACGAGCTGTGTAAATTTTGGTGAATGTAACCCTTATAGTTTTTTTTTTTTTTTTTTTTTTTTTTTTTAGGGACACAAAGAAAAACTCTTTATTAATATGTTCTCTGGGTCCAATGTTTTAATGTGCGATAACGTCTAAATGCCTTATTCGATTGAGCTGAAAATTTATACACATGTTTTAAATAACGGTCATACAAACGGCACAGATTTTTATAAATCTAGCATTTATAAATTTTTACAGAGGCACAGAGTAACATTCTCTCCCATAATGGCCATTGGGTCCAAATTTTTTAAATTGTAATAGCGTCTAAACGTCTTACCTGATTGAGCTGAAAATTTATATACATGTTATAGATCACCGTCACAAGAAGTATATAAATTTTGGAAAATCTAGCACTTATAGATTTTTCAGGATCACAAAAAGAATTTCTTTATCATTGTGCCTTATGAACTCAAATTATTTGAAGAGCAATAGCGGGAAATTAAACAACATGTTATATATAGAAAAATACTCAAACAGACTATTATGATATTTTCTTCTGTTTACTTAACGATTTCTCTTACTTTATTTATACAACTGCTAATTGCTTAATGTTTGGAAAATCGAGTGGAGTTACTCCAGATTTCTTTATTGAGAAGAGGGCTCACAAAATTTTGGTAGCACAGAGACAGTCATTTTCTAAAAAATGTCTATCTGTGTTCAGAAAATCTCAAAGCTTGCAATTTCATTAAAAACAAGTAGTGGTGGACATATTTATGAATCTAATACTATCTTTTTATGTAATTCAAAATAATTCATGTACCATTCCAACGTAATTATTTTATCGATTTGTTTTAAATTCTTTTCTTTCTTGTTTGCATAGAAGCTTACACACCTACTTGTCCCAAATGTTCTAATATTTTCTAAACTGTTATACAATTGCATATACATATATATTTATATATGAGGATAAATATTATTTTAGCATATAATTAAGAAGTTAATTTTAGGGAAAAAATTATATTATGAAAGTTATGTATCTCCCCTTTTTTAGTTACAATCACTAAAATACTTTATTTCAGATTTTTAGCTTTTCAATACAATAGTTTCTTGCCCTATTCCATTTACTTAAAACATATTTTTCCGTTTGTTTCTTAATATTTTTTTTTCGCACCACGAAAACTAAATGAAGCATAATTATCCTTGTATTTCTTTTTCTTCTACTTTTTATAAAAAATGTAAGATTAAAACTCGAAATAGAAAAAGGCTGGCATAAAAAAATAAAGATATTCGTAATATGATAAAATAAAAACGACTCTTTAATTCGAAGTGTTAGGAGGTTAAAAATACGAAATGCAATAAGAAATTAAAAAAAAAAAAAAAAAAAAAAAAAAAAACAATTTCTTTTTTACATAATGTTATGTTTAAAATATTATTTTTTTTCCAGAAATTTAAAAAGGGAACGAAAAAAAAGTAATATTTAATTAAATACTTAAAAAAAAAAAAAAAAAAAAAGAAGAAGAAGAAGAAAGAAGAAGAAAAGAAAGAAAAAAGTAAGAAAAATTAACCTTAAATGTGTAACATTATGTAAATAGAGGAATTTAAAAACTCTTACTAAAAAATTGTAATAAATGAGATTTTTTAAATTTAAAAAGATCGATTTATTTTTAAGATGTAGTAAATGTGTATGGATTAAATTTATTGATTAAAAAATTTTAAACAGAGATTTCAATGATTAGTAATTCTCTTTTCCTTATGCGGGTTTGATTTTCTTTCTGCAAAAATTTAATTTTTTTTTTTTTTTTTTTTTTTTTTTTTTTTTGAAAAAAGAAACTAAACAACTAAATAATAATAATAATAATAATAATAATAATAATAATAATAATAAAAGTTATGAAGGTACTTTTTTTTATCTTACCCTTTTACTTACAAATAGTTAGAAACTGTGTAAGTTAAATTTTAAATCAAACGTTTAAGTAAAACTCAGGTCATTCAGATTTGATAAATAGTTTGAGCTTATAACATATATGCCAACTTACTATTTTTTTTTTTTTTTTTTTTTTAAGATTATTTTTCTTTTTATTTAATCGTAATTGCATTTGAAAAAAAAAAAAATTCTATAAATAAAGTGATGTGGAAAAAACGGTGGGTTCTAAAAATCTTCCGAAATATTAACTAGTAAGTTGGCAGTTATGGCTTACAATAAAAAAAATTAAGTTAACAACGGGCTACACAGGGTGAATAACATTGTGCTAATTACATCAAAATGTTGAATAAGAAAAATTTGCTGTAAATCAATTTTAAAAAGAAGTTAAAATATGCACAATTTAAAATATGCATATCAAATTTTGAGTACGTTTAAATTTAAAAGAAAAAATTCTCTCACCTAAAAGTTACCTACATCTTCATCAAAGAGTATAAATATTCGGACACGTGAACCGGTGCTGAATTCTGTATACTTGAAAAAGTAAAATTTAGTGTGGTATATCAGTAATAATTTGCAATTTATTAAATTCACGTTATTTCTATTAGTAATTACGTTACACATTATACAGCAGCACATTTCTTCCTGCTCCCAACTTTCCGAAGATTCCATTTCAACTTTCCTTTGTAACTTTTTACATTTTTACATGTTTTGAGGTCCGAAAATCATAAAATCTATTCGAATTAGATATGTTGGCTGCTTACTTTGTTAATTTGTTGTTTAGTTAGTTTGTCTTTTAGTCTCTACAGACAACATCTTAAGAACATATGATTGTAAAGTGGTCGGACTTATTTAAAAAATATTATTTAGGAAAGTGGTTAGAACTTTATTTGTATTCAACTCTCTAATTTAAAACTTTCGTAAGTTATTCGAAATTTAACATGAGATAAATCAGGGCAAAATTTCGTATAAAGATGCAATGTGATAATTTTTTTTTTCGGAATTATGTCAGACCAGTTTAAAAATATTTTAATTTATGATAATGACATAATTATCATTGACCATAATCACTCTAATTTGAAAACTTAATAAGTATTCAAATTTTAAAATGTTCTTAACATGGAAAGATAGATTTAAAAAAATCCATAAACGTGTATTTTGAAGATTATTGCATTAGAAATAGAAATAGTATGGGATTGCATTAAAACTAAAATACGAAACTAATTCTAAGAAAATTTATCAGCACAGTAGAATAAGGTAAGTATATCGAATCAGGGGTATAACAGCGTAGTGTAGGTAGAATTACAGGCTGGTCCATGCTGAATGATTGTTTGAGTTCATTTCTCCTAACAAGATATGCAGTGTGTCCTATAGTGTAAATTTATGAGAACAAATATATGATGCGGAACTGAGTAGAATCCACCTTTTCCAAAATTTATTCCATGTCGTTAAGGTTAAATTTAGACAACTTTTCTTCCTGTTAAAGCAACTTCCTCGGTTATTTTATAAAGTTTAAATGTTTACCTATTAACAACTGAATTATGTAAATTGAATCTGAAATTGCATGTTTAAAAGAAAAAATGGTGACACTAAAGATGCTTAATACTCTACAATAAAAAAGTAAAATTTGGTGTGGTATGGTGTTTGGTATACAGTTTAGACAATATTTTTCGGTTATCTCAAATAAAAAAGCTTTTTTATTTACTTACTAGCAGGCTACATATACTTACTAGCAGGCTACACCCGCTTCGCTGGTCACTAAATTTAAATGAATTTTCAAAAGAATTGAATCACTATTTATTTTTTATATCATATTTTGGGCTTTGCAGCATAGATCAAAATTCCTTTTAAGATCAAAAAATCAAAATGACATATTACAAATTAAATTAAATTAAATATTTCTTCCGTTTTGCATTCGTTTTGGAACAATGTTCTATGGTCTTGTGAACGATTCTGAAGAATGAATCAACAATTGTTTATAAATTTAATGGGTTATGTATGGGAAATAAGTACGCTGTAATTTAAAAGTTGCAGCTCTTAGAACTTCAAAACTGATAATTTTTAAACTGTTATTTATTATTCTTTAATATTAGACATTTTTTGTTTAATATTAGACTCTTATTTTAAGATAAAAGCAATCGAATGATATCGCGTTGTGAAACTTTGCAACGCAATATTTTTAAATCTAATAACTTGATATACATAGTGTCCTCACAAAAAATGAACCATTTTTAGAGCTCTTTTATAAAAGTATAACATCTATGCAGAATCTTTTTTAAAAAAAATCATCATCTTTTACTAAAAGAAATGGCCGACTTTCATCACCCAAGTAGTTAAATCTAGACCAATCAAAAATAGGAGTGGTCCACCCGGATATGTTCCGCCAACAAACTCTTTGCTTTATTTATATAGATGAACAAATTAATTGTTTAAGTTGAATTTTTAATCACATGGTAAAGAGAAACTCAGATCACACAAATTTGACTTACTTTCAACTTAAAATAAAAAGTAAAATTCAAAAAGAAACCACCTGATAATAATTACATTCTGTTAATTATAACTTTATTATATAGAGTTTTTGAATAAGAAATATTTTCACCGTACATAAATTTTGAAACGAAGTTCATAAGATTCACCAAAAAATAGACAGTTTCGGTCCTATTAAATTTTCTGAATACTGTATAATTAAAAAATAAATGTAGTACTCCAATACCAACGCTTTTTCCTTTCTTAATTCATATATTTGCAGTATTAATTACATATTATACACAACTCGAGTTTTTTCTACCTGAAAATTCAGATTATTTTATGATTTAGAAGAACAATTATTGCTTTTTATTTATTTACTTTTATTTTTTTCACATAGTGTTCAATTTTAAAACTTTTTCCATTAAAGAATTTTCTCTTTAAGAGCATCCATGGGGAAATTTGAAATCTACCAAGATTCTCTTTTGTGACCCGGGAGAATGTCCCCGTCAGATTAACTTCTGATTTTGACACTGCAAATAGTTATTAGATTATCTATGAGCCATTCAGTTCCAGTTAATTACGAATTTCTCCCAGTATTTTACATTTAAATCAAACCATTTAATAGTACTAAAACTGTCTACGTAGAAATTTTTCATAAAAATTATTTATTTGTTTGATAATGACATGTAAAAATATTCATTTCTTGCCCTTTAAATCTGACAAGGAAAGGTATATATTTTACCCGAACAGATTAACGAATTTTTCGGGTAAAGAGTAAATTACACCTTCCTTAATATGATTCTGGTGATAAATCTGTTAAATCATTTGTTATCAGGGTCAGGACTACTGTTAGATGTGCCTGTCAGACTGTCGCCAATTGTTCATAATGTAACTAAGCAACAGATATATAGCATTCATAGTGTAAAGAGCAACGTAAAATCCACTCAACTTCAACAGCTGGCAGGGCCAGGTGATATCATAAGAAACCGAAGCGGTACTATACCATTCATTATTCTTCTGATTTATTTTAGAGCAACATAGGGACTATTACAATGTATTAATTATCCTGCTACTTGCACTATTGGTAACATACTAAATAAATATATATGAATATATATGTATATGTATATATATATTCAGCGGTTTCTTTGATCTTTAAATTCGTGTATATATAAGTGTCGCAGTTTCGTTCGTTTTTCCGTTTCCGCTGAGTGTCGTGGCGTTCGTTTGTTTTTGCGCTTGCGTCACTTGAGACTCTGCCGAGTCTATATATATATATATATATATATTTATTTATTTATTTTTAAGAAAGTTGTTCTTCAACCACGTTTTTCATGATCATGATAACCTCTGCGCATGTACTGACTCAACGAGTACAGTGTTAAGATAGTCCGAATCACTGGATGTTTACACCAAATTCTAAAATTCTGTGAACTTGGCTTACCTCCAACCTCAAAAAACAACTTCAATGCTAGGCATGAGATTTGTGGTTTAAGAATATCCTTCCTATAAATGAATAAATGTACATATTTATATACATTTGTATTGTTAACAATAATGCAAACAGCAAGATAATACACTGCATTAGCTCCTATGATGATGTAAGAAAAACATGAAGAAGAATAAAGAGCAAACCTAGAGTAACCATATTAGAGTATCTTTACAATATTGACATTAAAAACTATTTCAGTTACCTAATTATTGAGTATAGTGTTTGAGTATAGTTATACAGAAGCTTATATTCATCATGGCTTATATTCGTCTGTTTACAATTCCTATGATTCCAGACATCCTCATCATGAACGACAACGCTGTGCAGCATCGTACATTAGCAGTTATGGAATGCTTACGGATCAATGATATTCAACACATGTATTATCCTACAATGTCTCGGTCAGTGTTGGGCATAATTGATTAAAAAGTAATTGAATTACAATTGAATTATAATTATTTTACTGTCAATCGATTAACAAGTAAGTGATTACAAATAAATTGAATAAGTAATTAATTTTATTGAATAAGTAATTCAATTTATTTGTAATCACTTACTTGTAAATCGATCAACAGTAAAATAATTGTAATTTAATTGTAATTCAATTGTAATTCAATTACTTTTTAATCAATTATGCCCAACACTGCTCTCGGTTCATGAAATCACAAATAACACGCAAAGGACCTTCTTGGGCGATACTTCTTAGAATATATTCTGTCACCTATAACGATTCTAAACTGCAATTGTCCCAACAAGAGGAAATGGCCGCAGTGTCTCAAGAACTCCTTAAATACCATATCAGCGGCATGTACAAAACTTCGAAATCCCAAATCATAGTTAAGAATAATTATAACCCCCAAGAAAGATTGGATTAATTTTTGCATACGCCTTGCGCATGGACGTTTCTGTCTTATGTCAAGTTGTACTCGAACCTGCTTTACAATTATGTGGTTTCATATACCTTTCATTCTATGTTTTAGCGCCTATGCTCACATTTCTAATATTTTTCATATCTAGGATGCTATGAACTAAGTAATTATGCAACATCTGAATAAGGTTGCATTAAAAAAATTTTTAGTCCATAATTTTTGCAGATGAGTGTGATAAGAATGCCACTACCGATTTGTTATAGCTATTTTTATATAATTAAATAACAAAGTATTCTGCAAAGAATCATATCAAGCAGGTAATTTTAGCTTCAAAGGATTAAAAGACATATACATATAGGGGAAAGTTGGACAAAACCGGGTCCCAAAGTTTTTTTTTTTTTTTTCCTAAGCAGTTAAGTGAATAAAATTGCTTAAATTTCTATTTGAATGATAAATTAGTTCTTTAGTTACAGAAATAAATATTTTGCAATGTGGAAGAACAATATTTTGGAGGGTAAATAATTTTTTTTGGAAGTATAAAAGTACCCCGTTTTATCCAACCAGGTTGGATAAAACCGGGTATGTTTAGAAACACTTAAAAAATGTTGTTTTTTTACTACTGAAATATTTATTTATAACAATAAATTGGTACAATGACCCTCCTATACTGAGGAACATAGGTGGGTTAAAAAATAACGGAACATAAGTAAGTTTGAATTTAATATATTTGTAATTTATCGTGAATTCAGTTAATTGATCAGATTTGTAAGAAATTTTAAGAATAGAAATCACAAATAAAATGTTGATCATGCTCCTCTGCATTGCTACAGGCTTCGTGTGTCCAACCTTTACAGTGGAGACACTGTATCCAACTTTCCAGAGATTTTGACTTGGAATACAATTCATTACAAAAGATACAGGCTTCGTCACTTTCCTCCTCGTCTTCATCTGATGACAAGGAATCTGTTTTAATGCTGAACTTCTTTTTCTTCCGTGTTTGGACAGTTTTTTGCTTAGGGACCTTAAACAGTTTCTGTTTTAAGGTTTTCTTTTCTTTTTTCTTAGTTTTTCCTTGTTCTTCAAGCTCCAGCTCTAACTTATAAGGTGAAGAAGTAAGAATTACTTACTTCCCTTGCCGCTTGTCGGGCTTCTTCACAATTCTTGGCTCTTTTTGCTCTGGAAGAGGCCTTATTTCTCGTGGGGATACTGAGAAAGAAGAGAAAATCAAAACTTTTCAACTCGAATTTTTCGAAACATCGGCGTTGACAAACAAAGAAACAACACTGCCTTTCATTTAACTCTAAATAACATGGCGGTTGTTTGAGACTAGCTTCAAGCGTTTTCCGACATATGGCAATACTAATCAAGCTAAAACTGCTGTGTCCCGGTTTTATCCACCTACCCGGTTTTATCCAACTTTCCCCTATATATATATATATATATATATATATATATATGTATATATATATACCTCGTAGCAGAAACACGGCGACACGGCGACAGTGTCGCAGAGACAGAAATGCTCTTGAATAATAAAATAAATTTTGACATTGTGTTAAAAAAAAAAAAAAAAAAAGAGAGAGAAAGAGAGAGAGAAAGAAAGAAACTCAAAGAGTGGTTTATAAACTGTTCTGCAGAACAAATTTTCGTTTCTGCAGATACAGTCACCTCAATCCTGAATAAGGAGAGGAGATAAAGCGTATGTAACTCACTTGGGCTAGCTTTGATACGGAATGCATTAGCGATTCGTGATGCGGTGATATGATTCGGTGTATCGACACTTTTCACTGGTAACCTCTTCACACCGGAACTTCATTTTCGTGTCTCGAAACTTTGTTTTCGCGCCTTGCCTGCCGCTCGTGTCGTGTGTATTTATTGTATTGCAAAAAGATGTTTTTTCGAAAGAATGTGGCTTTTCGACCATTTTCCGAATTTCATATTTCATGCATTTTCAGACTCATGCATAACAAAATAGCTGCATCCAGTGATTTTTTTTTTTTTTTTAAATATGTGCGTGATTGCTGCTGTACCGATTTTCATACATTTTCTGATTTACGCACGACAAATTAGTTTTATCTAGTGATTATTTTTTTTCTTTAATGTATGCGAAGCGTGCATACGTGCGTAGTAGTAAATACACGTAAATTTTTAAAAGCTGCATTAATTTTAATGTTTGGTTCAAACTATGCAATACATTTGACAAATATATACAGAAATAAGACTATGGGGAAATTTGTAACGTCTGTAGTTATACGCAAAATAAAAAATGAAGCTGAATGCTTACCTTGCTTCAAAAAATAGAAAATTAAGAAATTAATCTTAAAAACACTTTGATTTTTAGCATTTTATGTGTAGTAATAAAATATTAGCAATAAATATTAATGGGTATCTTAAGCTATAAAACTGATAACTTTTCTAATTTTTTCTTTACTAATCATTAATTATTTTATTTCTGATTAAAATTCTTAGCTTTAAATTTTGTTGTTTAAGCATATGAAGTCGTTAAAAAAATTATTAATTTATTTTACAAAAATATTCTTATCATTAGTTTCTACAGCTTGTTCATTTCATTTTTTAAACATTCGAATTTTTTAAAAATGTTTATTTTTTTAAGTGAAATATTGCAAATTAAATAGCTATTTTGAATAGAAATCAAACGAAAGGTTTTGTTGAATATCGTTTTTTTTTTTTTTTATTGTAAGCAAAAGGAATTTTATCTAATAGTAGTTGTTTTGAATAAATACTAATTAAACAGCAAATGCTTTTATTTATTTATTTTTATTTACTTATTTGTATAGATATCAATATCAAATATTATTTTTAATTTATTTCTATTTATTCCATTCATCTGTAATCTTTATTTTCTAATATAGATTTTATCCATGAAACTTGTTACATTTCCCATTTCAACATTTCCTTCAAAATTAAATATTTCACTTGCCTCAATCTTTAGGAAAATATTTTGACTATACTTTGTCTATAATTGTGTTACTTAGATATTGTATTCTGTTTTACTTTATGTATTTAAATGATGGTATGATTATACATTCTGAATTCTTTAACGTCAAATCATATTTTTTAGATTTCAAACACACATCTTTATGCTTTTTGTAATAGGATAATATAAAAAATGAATCTTGTATATTAGAATGTTATCTTGCACCTTTCTAATAATCTCAAAAAACATATTTATATTTCATTATAATATTCAGTATTCTATATTAATTTTTACTTCTGAGTTCTGTATTAGATTTTATATTGTTTGGTTTGCACCTTATGAAATAAGTGCATGTGTGTATTTAAATATAGATATTTAATATAAAAAAGTACTGAAATTTTAAAAGTATTTGTAACATTTGTTTAATTTAGACATTTCATGATTTAAATGCCTTAAAAAAATTGTAGATTATTTTTTATGTGTTACTGCTTTTATAGATTGAATTCATTGAATATTTTATAAACAGTATTGTATATATTAATGTGAACAAAAAATCTGAAGCAATTAAGATCAATAGATTTATTTTCACCTTTCTTAAAAAAAAAAAAAAAAAAAAAAAAAAAAAAAAAAATTCTTGCAATAGTGCAGATATATGCATTTGTGCCTAGTTAAAATATAAATACATTGGTTATACTGAATATTATTTACTATTTAAAAATAATGTATTTTGAATTCGTAAATGTTAACTTCACAAACTATTCCTGCAGAAAGATTTTGGTGTTAATGAAGCTTGTCGCAGAAAGCATAATAAATTTCTGCCACAGGGTATATATATATATATACTAGCAGACTCGGCCACGCGTTGCTGTGGCTAAGTTATACGTTGATAATTTGATAAGATATAGATATAGTATTTCCCCACAACTGGATTTCGCGATTTTTTTTTTTTTTTTTTTGCGCCGTTTTGAACGATAACGATGTCGTTCTGGATTTTTTCAATAAAATATGGCAACCTGCATGCTTTTATTTTAGATTTATGATTTATGATTTAACTTATGATTTTATCAGTTATGATTTTTAGATTTATGATTTAGCCATTATCGCCAAATCCAATTGTGGGGAAATACCATAGTTGTTCCTTTGATAAATATTTTGAAACTTTAAAATAGGATATCTCATGAAATAGTGGGCATTTAAAATAAATACAGGTATCATTTTAAATACAAAAAGATTTTGGAAAAGATTAATATGTTTTAACGAAGTGATGAGAAGATTTTGAGTATGTTAAAATTTTAATTGTAAATTCAAGTTAATCAAGAGGAAAAGCATTGAGGATTAAGATAAGAAAATTGCAAGATTCTAAGATCGTTTTTTTAGCAATAAACATGAGTCAAAATTTAATGTAAAATACATGTATAAATCATAAATTTAATTTGGAACAGTAAATTGATAAGTAATTAAAGAAAAATAAGAGAAATAATTATTTAAAGTTTCAAACATCGGTCATATAGATTAGCGTTACAAAACAAATAAACAGACTTAAAATCTTCCAGACTTTTAAAATAAGTTTTAAATAAAGTTTTAAAATTTAATGATAAATAAAACAGACTTTTAAATAAGTTTTAAAATATTGAAATAGTTACTTTTTATTTAGAACATTATATGTATAGATCACGAATTTCTTAAAGAAAACGAAGTGATATAGATTACAATAACGCAACAAAAATTGAAAAAGCAAAGTTATGTCGTAAGTAAATTTTTAACACACGTGTCATGTGAAATAAATTGTAGCATATACATAATGTATCTGATATAAGATATTAACATATTGCAGCGGAATAAATTACATATCTGTTATCCTTGGCGGAAAAAAAATTATCGCTAAATTATCTGGCGAACATATTTAATTCCTTTCAAAAAACATGGTTATTATAACAACTTATATTCAAAGAGTAATGAATAATATGAAACAATATTTCGCACAATACATATTACGAAAATATACATCTGGTTTGTACATTTTCGTCTTACGTTTTTCATTGCCAAATGCAAAAAAAAAAAAACTCCAAGGTCGACAGAGTTTTGAAATTTAAAAATAAATTTTTGTCAATTTGACAGCAAAATAACTCAATCTAACGTATGCACATGATAACTAATACATATCTATACAAAAATATGGGGATTAAAATCGGGAAATAATTTTCCTCGATTTTTAATAATTTTTTACAAAAAATCCAAAGGACGATTAACATAGCAAATATTTTTCTTGACTTCACAGACGGTCAGTGACGTCACACTTCGCTTGTGTATAACTACATTAGCACTTTATCAATGTGTATAAAATCTTTAAAGTGATTATGATGTCAAATTTCGTGAGATGTATAATTTAACTTTTTATAATTTTTTAACGTTTAAGTTTGATTAAATGTATTTATTTTTATGTCGAAAGAAAAGGAACTCTTTTTTTTTTTTTTTTTTTTTTGGCAACAATTAAACTTATGGAACTCGCAGATACTTTGGAGCAACTATAATAAAGGGCTATAATTAACAAATAATTTGCAATAAAAATATATTGTGACTATAAATTGAGATAAAAACTATCCTATCTCTCAAGTTGGACCAAACAGCATACAGTGTGCAAAATTTTGTTAAAATCGAATAATAAGTTTAGGAGTTTATAACGACAAATATCGTGACACGTAATTTATATATATAGAGAGAGAGCAGGCCCTGACTAACGGCAGGGCATACGGGGCAAATGCCCTTGGCCCCCCCCTTCTGGAAGGGGCCCCCTACAGGCGTATGCAGAAATTCTGCAACCTAAAGAGCTCTTATGCTACTGCAAGGGGGCCCCCCAGAATAGGCTTGCCCCGGGGCTCCAGGTAGTCTAAGTCGGGCCCTGAGAGAAAGAGATGTATATATGGAGGGGAGAGGAGAGAGGTCGTATTACTGAAACAACATTTAAATTTTATACCCGAATTAGATAACAGATACATTTTATATTAAAATATGCAACTAAATGCGGAATTTCAATGTATTCGAGACAGAAAATTTTGAATTAAAAGTAGTTGAAATTGTAACCTTTTAATTTTAAATTACATTACGATTTTTTTAATATATTAAATTAATAATCTCACACTGCGAAATTTTTATAAAAATCATATTTAAATACTCATATATAAAATTTTCATCATTATTATGACTTTAATGCGAAATATGAAATATAATATCAAAATTAAAAAATATCTGAATCTTTATTGTAATAATTTTATAATATATTATACACTATTTATAAAATTTCATTTATTTATTTATTTATTTTCAATAAATAATTTTAGAAATTTAAAAAATATCCTGATATGTTAGATTCTGAATAAGAAGTGGATATTAGTTTTTCGATAACTCTTTAAATTAGCTTTTTATAAAATTTCAAATAATAATAATAATAATAACCTCAAACTAATTTTAGAAGCTTCATAAAAATTTCTCTTTTTTGTTATTTATACTTTTGAAAATAATAAATTCACGAATAGTTAAGTAATTTTATGAATTCATACAATTTAAATTCATCATTTGAAATGTATAAATTTCGTTAAAGGTATGAAACTTGGGTATTTATGTTTTTAAAAAATTAGTTAGAGAGGCTTTTAAATCGAAATATTTCTTGCAGAAAATTCTTGGTCCAATCTATTTTCGTTTTTTTTTTTTTTTTTTTTTTCTTTACCAGTGTAATTTTCCTTTTTTTATATAAAAAAGGAATTATTTGGGATTTTTCTTTTTCATGTCTGTAGAATGTTTGTGTGCGTTAGGGTTTTCGCGTAGGGGAGAGTGGGGTACAATGGACCAATTTTGGACATTTTAGGTGTTTATTATCAAAGTAATAATTTTTCGCTATTGAAAATATGTGTACATATTACCTATATATTGGGACTTATGTTGCCTTAAATCAAAAGCAATAATTATGTTTACTTTTTTTAATATATATATTTTTTAAAACAACTGACAAAAAGGACCATTGTACCCCGAGGTCGGGGTACAATGGTCTATGACCTGTGGTACTATGGACAACAGGTCAAATTCAAAAAGCATACTAATGTAGTATGTTTTTTAATAGTATAATATGTAGACTATATTATATTTGCTTATTTATGTCTTCTATTCATGCAAATAATGTAAAATAATGAACATTAAAGTCAGAAAATGATACATCAGATGATTTTTGTGAAAATCTGCTGTTTTCTTGTGAAGTTGTAGGGTATGAAAAACTTATCATTACAATGGCTTGAAAATTTACAAGAAATATAGCAACACTCTCAGGAAAAAATGTAGAGATCTTTATTAAGTTTACGTTGCAGGAATTACGTTGCAGTAAAACCGTCTTTTTCATCAAATTTATTTGTATTATAATTTTTAATTCCATTATTTAATTTAGTTTGTTATAGCTGTATGGTATTTGTAAAAATATAAGAATACAAAAGTAACTGAATGGTTATTAAAAATAAATATGAAGAAATCTCAAAGTAAATTGCTTTCTTATTCATCTTTGAAGACGTAATAGATCTAATTAAGGTTAACTCTGAATTTTTTATATATAATTTATAGCTAACGCTTCAAAAATGCAGATTTTGTAAATCAGTTTATTATGACAGCGAGCTGAGGTAAATGGACTATGGTCCATTGTACCCCGTTACTTAGTGGTCCATTGTACCCCGTCTGGAACTCTGACAGCAAATGTTTTTAAAAAATAACAAATCCTTTAAAAAAATATTTTAATGAGATTAAATATAATAATAGATGACCTTAGCTCGTTATTGTGCTGAATAGCCTGTTACAGATCCTGAAAGACGAAAAAAAAAAAAAAAAAAAGATTTAACTAAAAATGTTTATTTTGGGCTACCATAAACTAAACTTCAGAAATAAAATGGCTAAATTGTTAGTTAGGCATGAAATTGCTGACTAAGTTTGATCATTACAGTGCTGTTATCTATGTACCTAAATACGAACCATAAAAATAAATAAATAAATTATAGGGAAGGGTCCATTTTACTCCACTCTCCCCTAATTATTAAAAATATTCAAAACATAACTAAATCTCTATCTCTCTTTTTTTTTTTTTTTTTTTTTTTTTTATGTCAATCCGTTATTCTAAATCTCCATCTACACTTCAGATGGCAAACGGTTAATGCAAATTATCGGCTGAAGTTTCAGATCATTGATTTCATAAATATCTAGTATGCTGTGGACACGACAAGACTTTCTTCTATATTATCTAATACAAATTTATGCAGTACAAATTCTTCATATACTGCCTTATTAAGAATTGTGAAAAATAGCATGACAGCGCCTTCTATTGAGTGATTGTTTCCAAAATGTAATCAGCACCAGATTTGGTCAAGGTCCAACTAAATACTAAGTTGTTAAATTTTATTCGATGTTTCGTGAAATAGAGGATCCACAAAGTTATGATACACGCAGACTAACAAACATTCACATAAACAGACAGACATTTTCTTAAAATGACAGACATCTCAAAACATCATCATCAGTGATGGACATCTCAAAATATGTAAATTTTTCAAAAACCGGAGGTCTGGAATTTTAACGAATCCAATACTTTCTTTATATATATGTAGAAGATTTATAAATGCAAAATTATTCTATAAATCCATTTACTAGACGTATTTTTTATTAAAAAAAATATTCAGAAATTGTGTTTATTGTGTTTGAATTAAAATACAAATAAGTAGTTAATAATTTTAGTCATTTAACTGGCCTCTTAATATTTGATTTAGAATAAATAAAACTAAACATCTCTTCAAAACAAAGACTACTCTTTTAAGCAAATGATTAAAAATAGCGTTTGTAGTTTTGTATAGATCCAAAACATGGTACAATTTAATTTATGTTATAGTAGAAAAACCATTTTTTTTAACGATAGATACTTGAAAATTCCTAACAATATATATATATATATATATATATATATATATATATATGTAATATAAAAAATATCCTTAGCTTATCATTCTGTTTTTTCAAAAGTCAAAATATTTGTCTATTTCTGCGCTTAAATTTTCTATTTGTTAAAATGACAGATTTTGTGAAATTTTTAGATATGAATAATGACATAGTTCAAAAGCTGTGTTCTTTTGTATTTGTCAGTTGTCTGCTGTTATGTAGAGATTTTACTTATATAAAAAGAAAAATTGGGCTCACATCTTGAAATATTTGTTATTTACATAAAATATAAGGAGTGAAAACACTGCAAGCTAAATATCATTTTTTATAGTTACATAAAAAAAAAAAAAAAAAAAAAAAAAAATCTTCTAAAGGTTGGAGTTTGCTTTAAAAATAAAAAATAAAATAAAATAAAGTATCAAATTTAAAACTTCATATTTAAAATTCCATTCACATTGTGAATGAAGACACTCATCTAAGCGAATTCAAAAAATTTAAATGCAAGACATGACTTACGAAAAGTATTAGATAAGACTTAGTCATAAATTAAAGTTGCATTTCGTTTTTCCTAAAACAAATATAGACCATTAGAAATTAACATTTGATTTTCATTTATTTAATAACTGTTTATACCTAAAGAAGCCTTTTATGCCACTCAAATTTAGGATTGCATAAAAGTGTGTCTCTCTGTAGACCGCCAAGCGCTGTCTCTAAAAATGTCATAATAATGTAACTTGGTTCCTTGGCGGATGTTTCAGCATCTTTACATTAATGAGGAGTATTTTAGTTTAACGTGAGTAAAGTAATTCATTTTTCGCAACATCTTTTTGAAATTCTTTCATTCACGTCTTAAGCTACTACATTAATTGAACTGATATTTTTACTTTTTTTTTTTTTTTTTTTTTTTTTTTTTTTTTATGTATATAGTCAGTGAATCACACATTTTGTCTCATTAAAACTGCAAATCAATAATATTAATAAATTCAATATTCTCAATAATATTTATTCACTGTTAACCTTCCCTTAATTAATAATATCTTAATTTACAATTTCAATTTTTCATTTAAAAAATGCAGTTAAATTTATTTATTTAATAACTAGCAAAGCCCCGGTTCGGGAACCAACCGAATGCCGAATGCGGGAAAAATTCAAATTCAAACTCGAAATGTACATAACTCGGCCTACGTGACAATAAGTTAACGAAAGCCAAGTTTGTTAACGAAACCATTTTTTAATTCATGAAATCAATGAAGGTCAACGAAGGCTTCTCTCGCTTCGCTGGTCACTATATTTAAAGGAAACTCTTTTCTATATCGCTTTACAAACAAAAATAAAATTTAAAGAAATCATGAAATTGTTTTAAAGCCCGTTTTGGTTCCCCGCTGACTTCGGTAGCCACCCACTCATTCGCAGACTCTCGGGTGTCTGTCCCTATTGCCTGTGACAATAGCTGACCAGTAGGGTTCCATTTGGGTGCTTATCAGATGAAAGTTTCGAAACGGTCAGTATCGAAAAAATTTAAGTAGCCATTTTATATTTGAATCCCAGTTACATATGAACAACGCTACACGTGGTGTACATAATATTTTCTTTCACGTTATTTTCTATAATTATTTGATTTATTCGATCAATCATAAAATGACAACAATTTCACACCAAATATAATATTACAATGTGCTATGATCGGCTACGTCTATCGCATGAGACAATTATTTTTTGTGGTTATAATAGTAGTTGAGTTAGTTAATAGTAGTTGGTATATAGAAAAATAAATAATGAAATAATGAAATGTATAAACAGGATCATGGTAAAGCCTTAATGTAGGTCCCCTTTGCGACTTTTGAATTTTTGTCGTTACTTTAGACAAAAATACATAATTTATGGTGTTTTTTTTTTTCCTTCTTTTCTTTTCGTTTTCCTTTCCTTTCTTTTCTTTTCTGTTATTCAGCATTTTATAATTTATTTATATTTTTTATGCGCTACTTGGCTTAAAGTGGCTTTTACGAAAGTGGAGTCCTTGGCGAAAATGTCCGATCTATTTCAGCATCAAAATTTTAAAAATTACCCAGGATTATCAATAAGTAAAGCTATTTAAGGTAATGCTGAATTAGCTTTCATGCCAAACGCGATTCATCAATTTAACATACTATTTAAACAAAAGGGGGGGATCTAAAATTGAGGTATATTATTTTTCTTTTCTTTTCTTTTTTTTTTTTTTTTTTTGCTCCATTTTCATGTATATATATATATATATATATATATATATATATATATTTATGTGCAGGAGCAAATTTAATATGTATATATATATATATATATATATATTGCGTGAAAGCATATTTTATTTTATGGTGAAAAAAAGAAGAAAAAATAATTTTTTTTTGGCATTAATTAAAAATTTAAATGTCCATTTTTAAAGCTTTTACCCACTGATCTGAAGAACAACTGGAGCAAATGCTTCCAAAACCTTTACACAGTGTTCTTGCGTGCCAGTTTTTCTGCAATCATTTGCCGTGTAGAGTCAAGTCTCGCACGGCAGGCAACATTTGTCGGGTCGTCTATTACTATTATACTCTTTAAAGAAGTAAAATTTGAAATTGCAATATCATATTTAGCATAAGGTTGTTCAAACAGACAACCTTTGGACAATTTTACTTTGAAATATAAAGATATCAAATGCTTTCTGCCGTGCAACGCTCGGAAGACAAACCTTCCAAAAACGGCACGCAAAAACCGGTCTAGCATTTCCTCCAGTTGTTCTTCAGCTGTTCTTCTTTCACCAGTTGTTCTCAGTGCTTTTAGCAGGCTATTATTTTCACATTTTACATAATTTTAAAAAATCTAATCAAAATTTCGTTATAAATAAGATATCAAATGAAAAGGGCATTTTTTCTGAATATATCTGTTTAATTAACTTATCGATTGGGCAATTAGATTTTTTTTAAATTAACTAAAGCTGGTGACAATATTTTAAGTTAACTGAAGTATGAAAAGCTGGTGGCAACAACACACAGATAAACAGAAGAAAATCTCTCTTAGCCAATCAACTTGCGTCCAGCAACGGACAATCAAGAAGAAAACTCTCTTAGCCATTTGTATATGTAGAGATTTTTTTTTTTTCAATGAAACCATTCTATACAATTTTTAATAAATCATTAACTTTTTCTAATAAATTCCTTTGCAGGTGTTCTCACAAGTTGTAAAAAGTTCGTTGGTGAGGTATTGTTTCACTAGATAAAATGCATTTCATTTTATTTCTGCAGTGCTATTAAAAACTCATATACAGTGAAACTTGAATAATTCGAACTTGTTTAATTCGAAATTCTGGATAAGTCGAGTTTTTTACTCGGTCCCTTGAATTCTGTATTAAAATAATGTTAAAAAATCGTGGATAATTCGAATTCTATTTTGGATAATTCGAATTTTTCATACGATTAACTTTAAAATATTACAGTGAAATTTTTTCCCAAGATTTTTCTCAGCTAAAATGCATTATTTATTTTAATAGTCTTTCAAAATAAGGATAAGGAAATACAAAAAAAACCCCTACGAAGTGCATCAGAAGATATGTTGCATATACATGAACTTCGAGGTTTTTTTTAATTGAAAGTCATGTCTGATGCAGAAGATTCTATTTTTGTATCAACTGATAGGTTAAAGTCATGTGCTATGACACAAAGATTGTACTTGAAGAAGCAATAAAAAATATCTGACTATTTTTAAAAAAGTGTTGAATAATTAAGCTCGTAAAAAATATTGATTTAATGGGAGGGGGGGGGGGGGATGTAGCAGTTTTCTTAGATATGAAGTTCATATGTTAAATCTTTGATCGTTGAGTTTTAGTTTTTTTAATTTATCTCTTCTTTTTGACAAAATAGCATGATTACCAACATCCTAATTAATATTCTGTAGTGTTGTTAGTCCCGCCCTTTTTTCAAACCAGTAAATTTTTAAAGTAATATTTTGCAAGTGCAATTGCCATTAAATAAGAAGAAAAATACTCTAAAAAGGATACTGGTGGGTCAATCCATTTGAAATCACCCAAAAAGAATAAAATTTGTTGCTCAACATTTTTTATTTTTCTTATTTTTTTACCAGTTTTTCCCCGTTATTAGGTGAGTTCAAAACTGTCGAAAAAAATTTTTTTAGGCTCATACTTTTTTTTTGACAGCCATTTTGAATTTGCATCGTAACTTTTTTTAGGACAAAAACAAGGTTTGCATAAAAGTATCTAACTCAGTTAATTTTATAGATATCAAGACAAAATAAAAAAAAAATTATCAGAATGACCTCCTAGATGTTTTGTACATGCATAATATTTCCTACGTCATGAGGAAAGTGAAGAAAAAAATTCACAACTATAGATGGAAAATTAACTTAAAGTGGTAATTTTAGTGCTGCAAAACTACTTAAAAAATGAAAGACTCATCAATAATTTTTTTTTCCTGCGTAGATTTGTTACAGGACTAGTTACTGTAGAAGTTTCCAGTTTGAGAGTTTTATTCTTTTTTTTATATAATTTTTCAAAAATGCCCAAAATTGCATTTTGGCAATATTTAAAGTTGAATATCTCAAAAGGGACTGAGTGAAAAATTATGAAATTAATACAGATAATATCTCTTTATGACATAAACATATGATAAAAATTTGATGACTGAGACTCAACTGGTTCCAAAGTTATAGTGCATCAGAATTGGCCCAAAATTGCATTTTACGCACACAGTATTTCACGAAAATTAATTTTAAAAATACTTTTTCCTGTATATTATAATTGCTGTATACACACACACACACATACACACACACACACACGCATATATATATATATATATATATATATAAACTCTAATAACTTAAAATGAGCTATTTAACTTTTTCAAACAGAAATACCCTAACTACAAAATTAGACGGTCAGTGTTCTGTGCTATGTTACCGAAGTGGTGTGTCCACCCAAGATCATCTGGCACACATAGTGTATGTGTCTGCAAATACCCCCAGAACGTAAAACTCTTGATTGAAAAAGCAAGGCTCAAAATAAATTACAGGGAACTGGTAGAATTACTTGTGTGTAACATTGATAATGAAAGTTGCATGCTGGACAAGTGTTCAGAATGTCCAGGATCCGAAGGTCTTCTGGAAGTTCCAATGAAAGAAATTGGCAATTTACCAGAGGAAGTAGCTTTTAAGCAGTGGGTGCAAACTGACAGAGCAGAATTTATCACCCGATTACTACCAGATGAGGAATTTCTAAATCTTCTTGTGGAAGATAGAGTAAAACTAAAATCTCACCATTTCATTTCAACATTTCAGTCTAATCATTTCAAAGAACTTAAAAATAATCTCAAAAACAGTGAATATTTAGTCATTGGTGATTTTTCAGAAAACTTTACATTTTGCGTTCAGGATGAAATTCAGAACTACCACTGGTCCAACAGCCAAGTTACATTACATCCATTTATTATTATTATTATTATTTTAAATGAAATTTGCTGTAAAAGCATTTGTATGATAAATGATTATCTTATTTAGGATACCTTTACAGCTGATGAATTTCAAAAAATCTCACCAATGAAATGAAGAATTTTTTACCCGAAGCAAAGATGATGATTTACTTCAGCGATGGTGCCAGCAGCCAATACAAAAATAAGAAAAACTTTATTAATCTGTGCCAACAAGAGAATGATTTTAGCTTGATAGCTGAATGGAATTTTTTAGCTACATCTCATGGGAAAAACTTGTGTGATGGTATAGGGAGGGGGGAGGGAAGGGTACCACTAAAAGGGAAGTAACTAGAGCCACCATGCAAAGACTTTACAATAACTAAATTCTTACTCCACAAGACATGTTCAAATACTGAAACGAAAAAATAACCAGAATAGAATACATTTTTGTCTCTGCCAATGAAATTAAACAAACTAAAGCTAAACTAACAAAAAGATTTGAATTTTGCTTGCCTGTGACATGAATAAGAGAATATCATAGATTTGTTCCTATAAGTAATAATCTAATCAGATGTTACACTACATCAATAAATAAGAAATTTGATGAGCACGAAACTTTGGTAGTGTTTATTAACACATCTTCGCTTACAAATGTGGACTATGTTGCATACATTTACGAATATCATTGGTAGCTAGGCATAGTCAAAGACAAGACCGATCAAAATAATGATCTATTAGTTCAATTTTTCCCATCCATATGGCCCAAAGACTGCCTTCCAAATATCTATAAATGACATGGTGTGTGTTCCAGTAAACAAGGTTGTGAGGAAAATTACCCCTATCGAACTAACAACGGTTTCGGGCAGACATATAACATATCAAAAAAGCTATGCAACGGAATTTCAACGCTCTTCAATACTTTGAAGAAATTATAAAATTATTATGCTAACTGATAAAATGTACATCAACAGTTTGAATAAAATTTTGTATTTTAAGTTACAATGTTGATTTTTACCTTAAATTTTCATAAAAATTCTGCATACCTAAAATGCAATTTTTGGCCAATTTTGATGCACTATAACTTTGGATCCAATTGAGTCTCAGTCATCAAATTTTTATCATATCTTTATGTCATAAAGAGATATTATCTGTATTAATTTCATAATTTTTCACTCAGTCCCTTTTGAGATATTCAACTTTAAATATTGCCAAAATGCAATTTTGGGCATTTTTGAAAAAATATATAAAAAAAAGGATAAAACTCTCAAGCTGGAAACTTCTACAGTAACTAGTCCTGTAACAAATCTACGCAGGAAAAAAAATTATTGATGAGTCTTTCATTTTTTAAGTAGTTTTGCAGCACTAAAATTACCGTTTTAAGTTAATTTTCCATCTGTAGTTGTGAATTTTTTTCTTCACTTTCCTCATGACGTAGGAAATATTATGCATGTACAAAACATCTAGGAGGTCATTCTGATAATTTTGTTTTTTATTTTGTCTTGATATCTATAAAATTAACTGAGTTAGATACTTTTATGCAAACCTTGTTTTTGTCCTAAAAACAGATACGATGCAAATTCAAAATGGCCGTCAAAAAAAAGTATGAGCCTAAAAAAATTTTTTTCGACAGTTTTGAACTCACCTAATAACGGGGATTAACTGGTAAAAAAATAAGAAAAATAAAAAATGTTGAGCAACATGGCCTGGGTGATTTCTAATGGATTGACCCTGGTGTGAAAAAGAAGGCGGGGCTGACAATACTACGGAATTTTAATTAGTATGTTGGCAAGTATGAAATAGTATATGTAATTAGAATTTTTGGTTATTTCGAATTTTTCTCAGGTCCCTTCAACTTCGAATTATCCAAGTTCTACTGTACTTCAGTTTACTTTATTCATTTATTGCAACAGTCTTAGATTACTCCTCTATGGAATTTAACCATGTTTACTTGGCATAAATACCGACCACCAAATTTAACATTTTTTCCGAATAAACCTCTTAAAAAAAAAAAAAATTAACGCGAATGCAATTTTTATATAGAAGTTCTTCAATTTTGGTGCATCGCAATTTATACACAATTTTGGAGAAATATTAATAAAATCTTGGTCGCGAGAATGTAATTAATGACTCTCGAACTCTTCAACATGATTAGTTTGAAGTGAAAAAAATCTCACTGCTTAGCCCTCTAGGATTCCACCCCCTTCATTGCGCTGCTTCAATAAATTTACAATACAGACCAATTCGTCTTTATTTTTCCTTGAATATATAAATTTTTCTTTATTATTAAATAGAGCGTTAACTTTCAAATATCAAAATTGCATTAAAAATTCAATATTTTAATATTACAAAAATATGAAACTACAGAACAATGGTAATATGTGTGAAAAAAATTTTTTTTTTCAATTTTAATCATTCTCTGTTGATTTATAGATGTTAATATTTGCAAACAAATATTAAATTTGTTACATAATAAAAAGTTTGAACCTCTTTTTCTAAAAATTAATTTTTACGTAGCTGAGTCAATTTTAAAATATTCCATGAGTATTATTTTTGTTGAATCTTTAAAAAAAATTATTTTAAGTCTTTTTATATACCTTAGTGCAAACATTAATTACAATTTTCCACTGTTTGTTTCCTAAAATATTTTTGAAAAAAAAAAAAAAAATACATGCGAATTTTTTTTTTGCATAATTACGAATGTAAATTAAAAACGTGATCTAACATTTTTCGAATTATATGAAGCTACCTGTAAAAAAATTGGAAGTCTAAGTCAAAAATTAATGTGCAAAGAGCATTTTGAAATGCAATGATTAATTAATATGTTAATTTTAATTTTATAATGGTATTTTTCATCTACAAATAACACTATGAAACTAATTTTTTGCAATAATTGATTTATTATTGTAGTTTTATATTATTATTATTATTATTATTATTTATTTATTTATTTATTTATTTATTTAAGTTCACTGCTGTCTTAACTTCTTTGTTTTACAGAATGGGAATTTTCCGAAACTTCATTATATTATTCAATGAAATACTGTTTTCGCAAACGATCACGAAAATTCTAGAAACTGTAGTTATCAGTTACGGAAAATTATCAATTAACTACTCATAACGATTTCATTTAATGGACATGAAAGAGATTTAAAAAAAAATCTTAATAACATTTATATAAATATTAAAAACAAAAAATTAAAGAATTTCACTTTTTCACATAAAAGTTTTACGGCTTTTTTTTTTTTTTTTTTTTTTTTTTTTTCTTTAAATAACACCCTTTTTGTTTACGATACTAAATTTGAATATTCCCTTACAATCTTCGCTGACAAAAAATATATATATATATATATATATCGCCTTCATCTAGAACGAATAGCTGGCCATTTTATAAGTCCCTAAACAAGAAATATAGTTTTCCGAGCTCTGCGTATATGGCGCGCCAATAAACTGAATTGAAAAATGATCGAGAATTTTTAGTCTACGCATTTCTAGATGGTGAAACAACATTCTGAATATTGTGAATAATTTGTATTGCGAGAAATTCTTGCCTGATTTTCTAAATTGGGTCATGAACAATCATTATAGTTATTAAAACTAGCCTCCTGTATTCGCATTTATTTGCAGAGATTTTTAAATAAGTTTGACCTCGATAATATAGGCAAACACTCTAGAAATCTAATAGAGGTTTCTAGACTTCGCTTTCAGAGTGGACTAGAATTTATAAGGATGACATGCAACTATTTTCTCTATAGCCACAACTTTTATTCTAGATATCAGTTACAGAATTTTTTTTCTCAGTATTTCTTCTAACCAATTTAATTAAAACAAGGTTTAATTTAATTACTTTCTTAATAATGTTTCTTGTTTTAACGCTTTATTTACTGAATTATAAATTATGTTGCGGCAACCACAAGACTTTCTTCTATATTTTCCTATACAAATTCACTCAGTAACATAATATATATATATATATATATATTACGATTTTTTTTTTTTTTTCAAGTTTTTTTTTTTTTTTTTTTTCGTTAAAATGAAAAAAAATCGATAACTTTGTTTTAAAATATCACATATTTATAGTTTATCTATTCGTTTTAAAGGTATTGGCGAGACGTTTGGAAAGATACCCATCTTGAAATTTTACCCCCCGGGGGGGTACTTTCCCCCAGGGGGGAAGAGATGCCCCCACATGCACAAAATTATTTTCCTAATTAACTATTACTATTATCAATAATTCATATTAAATTTACAATCACAGGTTAAGAATAACTCTCATTATGTACATTTATACGAAATTGTGTCCTATACTGCCATGTTAAAAATAAAAAAAAAATACGATCACAGCGCCACCTGTTGAGCGATTGATCCCCAAATTTAATCAGCACCAGTTTATGTCAGGGGCCAACTAAATACCAGGTTTGGTTAAATTTCGTTTAAATTTTTTTTTTTTTTTTCTAAGTTTTTTTTCTTTAAAAGTTAAAAAAATCGATAACTTTGTTTTAAATTATCACAGATTTATAGTTCAACCATTCGTTTTAAAGGACTGACGAGACCTTTTGAAAGATACCCATCTTGAAAATTTACTCCCCTCGAGGCGAGGCTCCTACACATACAAAAAAATTTTCCCAGTTGACTATCTCTATTATAAATAACTCTTGTAAATTTCATAATGATTACTAAAAAATTATTTATTTTACGCAAATTTTTACAAAATTTTGTCCTGTATCACCATATTAAAAATTTAGAAAAAGCAGGATGGCAACGCAACCGGTAAGACAATTTTTACCAAAAGTTGATAGGCACTAATTTATGTCAAGGTGCAACCACATACCAATTTGTATGAAATTCTGTGCAGTAGTTCCTGAGATACAGTTGCCACAAAATTTTGTCACACACGCACAGACTGACAGACAGACAGACATTTTCTAAAAATGGTCAAATCGTGATCTACAGCTCTCAAAACGTGTAAATCCATCAAAAACCCGAGGTCGAAAATTTTTACGAATCCAATACTTTCTTCTATTGAATATAGAAGAAAGTAACAAGGTTTAATTTAATTACTTTCTTAACAATGTTTCTTGTTTTAACGCTTTATTTACTGAATTTTAAATTATTTTTTGTTACTTAAGGGTAATTTTTAAAAATGTTAGCAGAAAAATTTATAAATATCACCACATCATATCAATTAATTGGGATTTAGTGAGGTTGCACTTTAATGTACCACTGATACATAGAACTCGAAAAAGAGATTAAAACCCCTTCTGACCGCCGCGACAGGATATAATCGTTCAATGAGATGTTATATTTTCAACAATTTAGTAAAAATTACTTAATTATTTTTTTCCCTTATTTTAAAATGTGAAGTTTAACTATCGTGTTTTTCTTTTCCTTTGAAAATGAAAGACGATTTTCTTATATTGTATAAATATTTTACTGAATTATATAATATCCCCTTTGATCGGTTTCTTAGCGATATCGCGAGTTGTTATTTGGCAGTTTTCATAAATCAATATTTTATTTTGTCTTCATTAGGATAGACTGGTTTTCCAGAACGTAATGCATCTTCAATGTCAAAATTGACGGAACAAAATTTAGTAAACCAGTTTTGACACTGGCGTTCTGTAAATAAATTTCCTATATACACATCGTATACTTTTTCCTTGTTTGAACAGTATTTTCGCCTTTTTGATAGCAAAAACAAAATATGTCGATAATGTCTCTTCCGATTGTATTTATTTTATAGGGCACCAATCAAAACCTATTGAGCAGAATAAAACGAACTTTTTCACAAGCAAGCCTTGCTATATCAGCTGTCACAATATATAATGGTAATGCAGCTTAATTGTGAAGATGGTGTGAAAAAGGACAATTAAGTCCTCTGCTGAGAAAAACAAAATAACATTCCGAACAACCCAATATAATAAAAATAAGATTTATCTTCCTACGAAAACTTATATTTTTAACTGCAACATGCTATTGTATACTTCGTTTTAGTACATTATAAAACTGTGCAGTGAAACTAACATTACAGCTCTGTCCCTTTTCAAGGCGGACTGGTGGTTAAGGAAATGTAAACAATTACTTTTGTTCTTTTTTATCCTATATGTTTTTCTAAGATGGGTGGTAGAATCTTGAAATGGTAAAAAAATTAATTTTAAAACTTGTAAAGATCGGAAAAATTACCAATTAAAAACAGCCATAGCATTCTACAAATCCTTTATTGAACAAAAACAAGAACATTCAGCGTCTAGTTCTATTTAGGGGGATTAAAATGAGGTATATATTTCTATTCATGTAAATACATTTGACACATATCAATTCGATTTCATGCACTTTTTAATCTAATAACGTTATAAAGTATCGCTAGTAGATAAATATTTAAAACTTACCTTTGTGGGGTTTTCGTGGTTGCAAACTCCATCTTAATTACTTAATTAGGTAACTAAATAGATAATTGCAGAGCACGAGACTTGAATATAAATTATAAATAAGACTTTCACTTGAACTTAAAATCAGGGGGGATTATTTGTTCCCGGAACTCTATCAAATAATTAAATAAATGAACAATTTAGAGAAATATAAAACTGAAGTCTCATCCAGCAGAAGTAGTGGAAACTCAGAGAACACTGCGCTCAGTTGGCTCGCTGAACTATGCTCGCTAAATGATTGAAGGCAGGATTCCCTTATCCGGCAATTCCTTTCACGCGACTTCCAATCTATCTACACACCGTAACACTCGCCAACTTAAAAAACGCCACTATCGAATAATTTCGCACTAGCATAAGAATCTAGCCTCATCAACACCACACTCTCTACCACAATACCTTGACATTTATTCTTAATCCAACCACCTCCAATCACTTCACTTAGCGAAACTTCAAAAAACTGTTCATATCCACTTCACACTCTACAAGTTACTTTATCCGTTGCAGCTCTATGCGGACGCAAAATCATCCCGTCTTTATCTAAAACTTCACCAAGTGTTTGCATCGATCTTCCTAAACTCCCATCTATTGCGACACCGAGAGTCGCTGGATCCAGCTCACTTTTAAAACTATGGTGACCTTCCATGGTCTCAACCTTACACCTCTGCACTGAGAAAAAAAAGTATACAGTCGGTAACAAAAGTCTCCGAACACTAGCAAAAATTTCTATATAAAAAAAATGAACACTTATACAGTTTTGTTAAATAAATCCTTGTCGAATCCTGTTCTTAGTCAGTCTAAAAACAGGATTCGGCAAGGATTTATTTAACAAAGCTGTATTAAGTGTACTTTTTTTACACAGGAATTTTTTCTAGTGTTCGGAGAGTTTTGTTACCGACTGTACCGCTTTCATCTACAAGGAAGAAGTAGCCATTTTCTAAATCCCTAAACTAGAAATATAGATTTCTGAATTATGCGTACAAGGTAAACAAATAACTTATATAAACGAAATGATCGAAAATTTCTAGTTTAGAGGGTGAAACAATGTTATGAATATTTCGAATATTATGAATCCTTCATATTGCGAGAAATTCTCGTTTATTTACTAGAATTTGGTTAGAAAACAAAATTATAGTTAACAAAACTCGACTGTGTTCGCATTTATTTACAAAGATTTTTAAATGAGATTGACCACCATAACATATGAAAACGGTCTAGAAGTCTAACAAGGGTTTCTATAACTCGCTAGCCATGTGAGCTAGAAGTTATAAGGATGATATAATGTAGATAATAATGTGATATGTTGAGGATAATACAATAATGATTGTAGATATATGTGAGTCACGTAATTTTTTCTCAGTGTGCTTTGAAAAAAATAAATCACTCTTACAATTAGCTGTTCAGATTTAAATATATAAATAAGGAAAATATCCAGAATATATTATTCACAGATTCGATAGCTGATTCTTTTTAAAATAAGTCGATGTAACTCGTTGGAACAAGTCTTCATGACATAAAGACTTGTTTTAACATACTTTGTGATGTATCCTCTTTTCTCATCATTTAGTTTTCATTCTGTTTATTTATTGACTTAAAGATTCTTGGAGCTTTGTCTTTATTGTTGAATGTAGTTACGATAATGAATTTTGCACTTTTTATTAAGCTTGTTCAATGCGCTCTTCCCACCTGACGTCAGAGGTCACATGATAGGTGATAAACAAACAGCAGACGAAATCTTCTATATCTATAGCGATTGCTGAAATAACATATTTCCTATGCTTATTTTTGATCAATCGTATTTAATATGTGTTATTTTTTTTATGCATCATCATTTTTAATCCATTTTATATCATTATTCATCATTTTTTGTTTGCTGTATACATTTACAATCATCATTTAGTTTATATTTGTTATTACTGTTTATGGAGAACATGTTAAGTACTCTTATTCTTGGTACTTAAATCATTGACTGTGCAACATCGTACGTTGTAAAGTCATTTAGGCCAGTAACTAAGTTAATTAACTTGATGTAACACCTTTATGCAATTAAATTTAATTGAAAAAATTTTTAAATTCCAAATTATAATCAATAAACAATCCACAAGAACAAGCTATTATTTATTGCTAGTTCAATTAATGTAACAGTTACACTACAACATACAAAAACCGATTCTTACAGATGAAAAGAAATAAACACATAATGTGTTTTTTAAAAATTATTAAATTTACAAATACAATTATTCTACAGTTTACAAATGCACAATATTACTTTTATTTTGTTTTATATTAAATATTAACACTTTTGTTCTTACGAACAATGCTTAATTGAATTCGATTTTTTGCTTTCCCTTATCACATGATTGAGCAGGCAACACTGGGAAGAGCCCATTGTTAACAGGATCTTGACATTAAAGACAACAATAATTCAGAAAAATTATACACTACTTTTGAGAAAAAAATACTGAAAATGCATTTTATCTTCAATGTTTTGTCTAAAAACTAATTCTAATTCAGATAATTATTTCTCTTTTTTATGTTAGTTTCTACTTTATATTCCAAAAATACATTGTTTAATTTTGTGTCCGTTATTTGTACACTAAAAACACAAAAATGTTAATTATCCAATAAGTGAAAGTAGAAATTTAAACAATATAATCGTTTTATTTTATTTAAACTAAAAAATATTTATGTTGAATTAAAAAAATATATTTTAATTTATTGATTTTTTTTTCTTTATGTAATATATCAGCTTTTATGCTAAACAGAATGTTTGATAAACTACTTAGTAAAATCTTTAATACAATCACACAATCAACTGGGGAAGAAAATCATATTTATTGAAATTTTATTTTTCCGACTGAGTGAAAATAATGCCTGGACCGGGACTCGAACCCCGGATCTTTGACTTACAAGGTCAAGGCTCTACCAATTGAGCTATCCAGGCCGACATCCCGGTCAGCATTACTCACTCAGATAACCTTTTAGGCAGAAACAATCTGGTCTATCATTTAGATAGCTCAACATAGATAGCTCATTGGTTGAGCTATCTAAATGATAGACCAGATTGTTTCTGCCTAAAAGGTTGTCTGAGTGAGTAATGCTGACCGGGATGTCGGCCTGGATAGCTCAATTGGTAGAGCCTTGACCTTGTAAGTCAAAGATCTGGGGTTCGAGTTCCGGCCCAGGCATTATTTTCACTCAGTCGGAAAAATAAAATTTCAATAAATACATAGCAAAAGTCGATGTCTCTTAATAATATATTATAATTCGATTTTTTAAAACAACAATGCATTTCTGTGTATAAAATAAAGAACTTTAACCCAAAAATAGTTTTAAAAAGTTATATATATAATCTCATTACAATTGTAAAGAGAAAAATTGAATTTATTGTTTGACATAGTTTATGACTAGACAGTATCTGATCATGCGGAAATAAAAGGAAGAGATATGATTGTGATTTATTTTGATTTAGAAACAAGAGCATTTCAGGGTCCATTACCTATGTTTCATCGATCATATCCAACGATACATTATCCACTTTGTAATAATTTTTTTACATACATTAGAATGCTCACGTAAAACTGGCAGCCAAATAAAAAGGTATACATTTTCAATATTGCTATTCAATTCCAAGTTTAGCTTTAATTTGCTGAGAAATTTGTTAGTCGCTACTATAATTTCTGCATTAATGATCAAAATTACAAAAGAAAAGAAAGGAAAATAAAAGAAAGATAATGCATTAGTTTCGTGTCTTATAATAACATCTTTATTAAAGTTATACTGATTTTTTTTATTATTATTGCTTTCTTCTATATATTTGTGTGTATATAAGAAGAAATTATTGACTTTGGAAAATTTTTCGACTTTCCAATTTTTATTGGATTTAAGTATTTTGGGATTTCTTACACACGAATTGACCACTGCTTGGAAAATTTCTTTCTGTCTGTGTCTCCGTCCGTGTATATCGAAAATTTTGTGAATGATGTGTCTCACAAACTAATAAACAGATTTTAATCAAATTTAATATTTGAATGATCTTGATAGTGCTGATTTTTATTAGGGTTCAATTGCTCAACTAATAGCGCTTTCATCACCTTTTTTTCATAATTTTTAATATATCAGCACAGGAAAAAATTCCGTATGAATGTGCAGCTGGAAAAAAAAAAGCACGCAACTCTCGCTGTAATTTCGTTATTAATTGACGCAGAAAAATCTAATAGACACCCTTCAACAGGAAAGTAAGTGCACTTTTTAAAAATTATGTCAAATTAGGGGTCATCTACATATTGAAATAAGCGCCAACTTTTTTTTTTTTTTTTCAGTAGCAACACCCAATTTTAACTTCATAATTGAATTCCTGAGAGTCTGGCAGTGGGAAAAAGTATACAGTTTGTATACTTTACTTTAATATTCAAAGAGTTATAACCAAAAATGTGTTAGGAGTTTATTTGTAAATCTAGAAAAATCAAATTAAGATCCTATAAAAATTAGACAAAATTTTACAGTTTCACACCGGAAATTTTTTAAGAAAAAAAGTACTATAAAAATTAACAAGAATAAAACGTTAACATTTTTAAAGCATCTTGGCTATCCTGATTTCGGTTTTAAAAATACGTGTGTACTTAAATACTTCATTAGAGAATAAATTTTAAATTCGTCAGGCAGCGTTCTTTGAAAAATATGCGATATTTTTTTCAATTCAAAAGGGTCATCGGAGCTATACTGATCACCAATAAAACTCAAATTTTCCTTCACTTTGTTTTGTAGGTGTGATGTAATATGCGAATTGAAATAATTTATAGACATATATATATATATATTGGGTGTTTGAATTAATTCGTAGCGTTTTCTAATAGATGGCTTGACAAGTGGCATTTTCCAATAGATGATGTGACTAGTATTCCCCGTAAACCTACTATCATCGAGCATCGTTATTAGTATATGTCATTTGGTTGAAGCGTAAATAACATAGCTTTTTACTTCATCGAATATGTCTAACTTTGTGCCGGATAAAGTGTTTTTGCGGGGAGTTCTACTTCATTATTTAACATGAAGAAAAGCGCTGCCGAAAGTCATCGAATTTTAGTGGAAGTTTATGGAGAGCATGCACTAGTTGTACAAACGTGTCGATTTTAAAGTGGTGATTTTGAGCTGGAAGACAAGGAACGACCTGGGCAGCCGAAAAAATTCGAAGATGAAGAATTGAAGTCATTGCTCGATGAAGATCCATGCCAAACGCTTCAAGATTTAGCTGTTTCATTAAGAGTTGACTTTTCAACAGTCAGCAAACGCCTGAAAGCCATGGGAATGATCCAAAAGCAGGGAAATCGGGTCCCATACGAACTGAAACCTAGAGACGTGCTCGTCCGCACGTCGCAAAATCGGTCAAAACCTACATCGAAACGACCAAATGGGAGGTCCTACCTCACCCGCCGTATTTTCCAGACATTGCTCCATCAGATTACCACTTGTTTCGATAGATGAGCCATTGCCTGTCTGAGGAACATGTCACTTCTTATGAAGATTGTGAAAAATGGGTCGATTCTTGGATTGCCTCTAAAGACGATTCGTTCTTCCGACGCGGAATCCGTATGCTGCCAGAAAGATGGGAAAAAGTAGTAGCTAGTGATGGTCAGTTCTTTGAATAATCTATTTGTAATTATGTTTGCACAATAAAGCCTCAATTTTCGAAAAAAAAAAAAAAAAAAAACGCTACGAATTAATTGAAACACCCAATATATATACACATAACGATGCATAAACTAAATCTTTTCCGATAAATTATTGTACGGTATCATGAAGTATACTTTAAACAATTTTAATCGTACTTACCAGTTTTCGTCAGTACTTTCAAACTGTACGATTTGTTTTATAATTTCTATTAAAATATAGTTTCCTAATTAAAATACATTTATAAAAATAATTTTTAAAGACTAAAGTATCCTTAAAATAATAATACGCCCCCTCACAAAAAAATAAATAAATAAATAGAAAAAATAAAGCAATATATTAACTAAATGATTAATCTTTTGACTATAACGATAGATAAGAAGCGATTTAACAAGTCTGCATTGCATTCCAATACCATTCTTTTTTTTTATTGACAATTTTTACGTTCCACATACTGCTCTATTTTAAACAGTAGGTCCTGCATATTTAGTTAATTTTTTCCTTCTAGTGTTCGTTTAAAGAATTCAAAATTTATCACCAGTAATCGATCAGGCAAATGCTACTAGTTTATATTTTTGCCAATGTAAAATAAGGTGTTTAATACGAATACGCATAGTCACATTTTCTTTTTCTTTTCTATATTATTTTGTTTTAGAAGAACGATAAAAGGCTTGTTTTCTTTAAAAAACAAGAATTCATTTGTTAACATTAATGCCTAAATGTCACCTTTTTTGTTTCATTTCTTCGCGTTTGACGTTGTTGGTATACAGTTTCACCCATCAATAAAAATTAAAAATATTTTTTTTTAATATTCTCTGTTATATTTTTCAAGATTCTCTTCGTTATTTCATGCAAAACTTTAATAGAGGTTGATAAACAAGCAGCCAAACAAAATTTTTACTCCTTCCCCTTTCCTCATAAAGGAAAACTGAATAATGAATTTAGAGTAAAGAAGTTTGTTAAAGAGAGAGAGAAGTTTATCATTTATTAAGGAACCAAAAAGATGATTTAGGATTAAATAAATTTTAAAATTTAAAATTAAATTAAACATACAGAAACAACTAAAACCAGCTAACACTATTATGTTTAAAGAAATGTTTTCCTTATTAAATACTTTACAGGATTCTCAGCAGACATTATTTTAAATACAACTTTTTATTTAAAGCAATCTTTGTATTATTCTTTCGAAGATATGTACTGCAAACAAAGAATGAAGATTACTATTAAGAAAGTGGTATTCTAAATATTGACTTCTGAGAACCCTGTGCTTTTAATGTAACTATTTTTTTTTTTTTTTTTTAATATCATATCTAATTGTATGCGTAAAATTAAAGTTGGGTATTAAACATTAACTAAAACTTAACCATCTAACTAAAAAAATTATTATTATTTTAGTTATTAAACTTGATGCATCGTTGATTTAGAAGTTTCAAAAACAATATACATACATATATATATATATATATATATATATATATATATATATACATACATATATATATATATACATACATACATATATATATACATATACATACATATATATATATATATATATATACATATATATATATATATACGTATCTATATATACTTCTACTGAACTTTAAATTTCAAATCTTTAACCATATTCTAATTAGGGTTAAACAATATTTTACGAACATTGAAGAAATCCAATTCAAAAACTACCACGTTCAAAGAAACACAAATGAAAATAAACTATGAAAAATTCAACATGCCTTTTAAATTATGCAACCATTATTGAATTCATTTCGAAATCGTTGTTCTTTTTTGGAATACATCCATTGTTCAGTTTCATACAGCTCGTTTAGTTTTCATATTTTAAACGAAAAGATATATAAAGTTAAACAGAGTAAAATTTAAATTTTAAATTCTGCGTATACATAACTTAATAATGAATATGATGTACAACAAAACTCAGAATTGGAAACAGGGAAAGATTTTATTTTAAAAATCGCGTGAAATTTTATTCATGCAGTCAATATATACTTTTTCTTTTTCTTTCTTTATATCGCAAAATATTTTAATCCAAAGCATTACAAGTTTAAAATTTCTATCGGAATAAATAAAAACGAAAAATCTTATACCATAAATATATTATGAAATACTTTCAAACATTACGAATCTAAAAACTAAATTTTGTATCTTAGATATGTACATTTAGATTTTCTTTCTTTTTTTTTTTAATTATTATTCTTCAGATAATAAACGAAATGCTAATATACCAAACACTTTTCTGCCTTAAAACATACAGCATGTTTGAAGTTCATTTGAAAATACAATTATTTTTAGACAATGAATTGTTTAAGTTTTTATGACTTAGTTAGAGATTATTAATGTGACACATGTGTTGAATAATGTAATACTCATTTCACTTAAAATAGATATAATATCATTATCGTATTTTGGTAATAACCAATCTCATATTGTTTATGACTTCATATTTACGGCTTAAAAAAAAAAACACTTATTCACGGCATTTTATAATTGTGCGTGTGTGAACCAAATACTGTAGTTATGACACATACTATTTTCAATATGACAATTAAAAGTCTGGAAAATGTGTACATTTCGATAATTTTCAATTCATATAGCCTAATTTAATTTCTATAACAAATGAACTAAAATAAATAAGAACAAATTTCAATTTCAGGAAGGGAAAAGCAATAGTTCAACAATTACGGCGTTGTAAATTAATGATAGTACTTGTAATTCATCCAAAACACTAGAAGATTTATATGCTAAACTAATTTTGTTATTTTTCCGTTCAGAAAGCGGTACCCTTTCAGCGTTAGCCATTTTTCAGTATATCTGTTTAAAGATTCATAAAATTAATACTATGAACAGTATAAATATGAAAATTTAATACTGTATACTACATATGTTTATTAATCTTATTTTCTTGAAAAAAGCAACATATATTTCAAAATTTAGTTATACCAGCCTTTCATTTTGACTATTCAGGCCGGAAAAAGACGGGTTTAACGTTTATAGGGATAAAATAAACTATCTGCAAAATAACACTCCAGTTATAATAACTCAATTGCTTTCAAATCTGATATCTAATCTACTGCTACTTTTTTCTTGAAGTTTTCAAAATTACTTTTATTATTATTATTTACTCAAGAAAACATTCATATATGACCTGGGGTTATTCATTCATGAGAGATCAGCTATCGAACTACAAGAATTGATAATTGCGAAGGAACTGAGACATATTTAAATATAGGATCCAAAAGTCACAGAAAAAAATTAAAAATATATTTTTCAAAAAGTACTGACTGTAGCTGTATGCGGTTTTTACTGAAATGCACAGAAAAACATGGATTTGTTTTTTTACATATATAAGAAAAAAATATTAGTTGCATTTTTCAGCAACGTATCGTGCTATATTCGCAGTATCCTCTCACATTTTAAACAGATCCGCCTGATTAAATGACGCTATATAGCGAATACTGAAGGTGATTTTTTTTTTTTTTTTTTTTTTTTTTTTTGAGGAGATTTCCCAATGCGCAACGTCTGACGTTCATTCTAATGAATGGTGGCAGTCACATCGAGCATTTATAGTCCTAGTTACGTTGTTGGATGTACTTACACACTGTAAAATACTAATTTAACAATTAAAGCGCCATCTGATGAAGAAAATTTAATTTAACTAATTTGCTAATAAATTTTTTGTTACCTAAAAAGAAAAATCCCATGAGTTTCTGTGCATATCAGTGATTACCGCAAATTGCTACGGCCAATACTTTTGAATAATATAATTTTTATTTTTTCTATGACTTATATAATCACAGACAGTGATTGTAGAAATCTAACTTCTAACATTCAATGATCATTAAACACTGTATCTACAGTGTATGCTCCTTTTTCCCAGGAATGTTACTTTGTTCTCAAATAGCTGCCTCATCTTAAATATAAAGTCTGATTATAATTAGTTTTATGGTATAAACAGCATCCTGCAGCTAAGATAGACAACTACAACAGATTGCCATTTCTTCTGATATGTGAACAATTTAAGAGCTTCGTTTAAGTCATTTTTCTTTCTTACATTTTTCTTTTTCAATGCAAATTCCCACCTACTGGACATTTTTAAACTAAAAATAGTTTGTGAAATTCCTTACACATATCTTATTAGACGTGAACACATCAAATTTGGTAGTGTTTCTTTTTCCCCGTTTGAAAAGCAGTTATGGTGGTTATAGCATTAATTACCATCTTGTATAAAATTGGTGTATTCATTTTATTAATATTGTTAAAAGTCGACGACTACATAAACAAGTACACAGATTTTAAAAGCAAATAGGCTTTCATTCAGTTTTTAAAATCTATAAACATGTTTTTACTGATATTTTATGTGCTCTTCAAGATTTATGAAAAAATAAACATTAATAATAACTGGAACAAAGAAGAGGATAAAATTACGAATATTGTACAAAAAAAAAAAAAAAAAAAACTAAGAGCGGCATTTAGACAATAACCCGAATAAAATAAATATCTGTAATAAATGTGAAATATCATATAAATAAACGATATCGAAGTAAGTTTTTAACTTGTAGAACTAAACACTCTTAAATTTATATTCTGCATAATACTATATATTCCAACAAAAATTATTTCTAACAGCATTAAGGCTAATTGTAAACATATCCTAGTGCCTTTGCCATCTCTGTATTATTTCTATAAAAAGGTTAAAATATTAAACATATTGCATAAAATTGACATATATTATTATTAAATTAAAAAATAAATAAAAATTAAGTCTATTGCTTGTTCAATAAAAAAAAAAAATAATAATTTTCATGAAGAAATTTAATATACATGTTTTATATTATCTTTATCTTTCAGAATTATAATACATAATCTAAAACAGTTATGGCAAGCTGTACTTAAAAACATCAGAGAAAAATAAATATCGTTTCTCTTATAAATACTATTTTAATGACATTCTTGAATAACAAAAGAAACAAATATTTTATTATTGTTAATGATAAAAAGATTACGTTGAGTAAAAAGAAAAGTATTTTTAAAGATACGTGATGGTTTATATCTCATACATTCATTGTCGTATATTTCTTTTCAGGGTGACTACTTTAATAAATGCAGGTTGACATGTTATAAAAATGTAAAAAGACATTTTGTTAGAAAAAGAATGCATGTCTTTCTTCAATGAATAGATTTGATACAAGAAATACAGTTACGATATTAATATCTATTCTAAGGTTTAGGTTTATATTTATACACACTAAGCTTTAATATATATGGATGTTATACACATAAGTAGTTTCAGATAAAATATTGTTATGCTACAGATTTTATGGTAGAAACAATTAAACCTTTTTCAATGTTTATTTATTAATTTATTAATTTCAATTTTTATTTATTTATTTTTTTTTTTTTTTTGCGTAATAAAACTTTCAAATTAAATGTCCTACAGTTTATATTTTATGCTCATCATTTTTTTCCCCTAATTATTCTTTTTAAAAAGTTTGCAAATTTTATCTAAACATTTTTTATTTTTATTTTTATTTATTTTTTATTTTTATTTTTATTTTTCGTCAGATGACATTTTTATTCATGTCAAGTTTGTGTTGTCCGTTTTCTCTCTCGCGCATCCACTCACTGAAGTAGGAGCGTCCATTAGAACTACAGAGAATTTTAAAAATTGTGGTAAAGCGATTAAATTTCCTCGCTTACAAATAATCGTTTTTTATTTGTTTGTAAGTTACAGTTAGATTTTGATAAATAGTCATAGTTGTTCAAATACTTTTGTGTTTGTTTAATATAATGTGTTTGTTTAAAATACTTTCAAAATAGATCGTTACACTCATTAAAAATAAAAATGAAGGTACTGGGGTAATTGGCCGAGACTTATTGGCATGACTAATTTTGCTCGGGAGGGAGATGAAATTTTAATAGCTATATAATTTGTGCAGTTTATTTGAATTCATGGTTATTCAACTCAATCTTTTTGAAAAATGAGGTTATGATGTTGTTTTAACCCATCCTACATTAAATCAGTTGCTCTGTTGTACAAAAATATTGATATGTTTGATACTTATAAAAAATTTATGCGTACAAGCTTGTTTCCATTTTTTGTATTATTTACTGTTCTGCAATGTATTAATGGCGAGTATTTGTAAAATAAGAAAAGACTGTATAATCTAAAAAAAAGTGTTTCTTTTTACATATTTGATAATATAATATTACATATTACTTTTTCGTCGGGAACATAATGCATATTATGAAATACTTTGTTTTGAATATTCGGAGATCATTAAAAAAAAAAAAACTGTTTGATTTCCACAGACAACTAAAAATCACTTCTTATTTTGTTGACTATGTTCAAAACATTATGTTGTTCAGAACTCATGGAATCACGCTTTTACCTTTTCCACTTCACTGTAGCTCTAAGCTATAAACTTTAGATGAACGAGTCGTTAAATAAAGTATGTAATTCAACCTGCAGTAATCGAATAGCAATAAATAAACATCCAATGGCATTATATGATATTCCATTATTCCTAAAACTTGCCGTTTTACTTGCAGAAACAGGCACAAAGTCTGGATTCAGAAAAAAGAGGTAGTTTCCCCCTAAATAAAGCTTTTTTCACAAATTCCGATTTTATGCCACCGTATATTAATGATCCACCTAACCCAGATTCCACATCATAACCCATGTGCATTTACCATTCTACGTTTCCCACCAGTTTCAACGAGTCTTCTTTCACAGCTATCTGAGACCAACTATTCCTCAAATAAAAGGTTCAAACAAATGATTTTCATTCTCTAGTACATGTAAGGCCCTTTCTAATGGCAGAACTCAGAGGAGGGGGGGGGGGAGGAGGAATGCAGCGAAAAAGAAAATGGGATTTTGCAATGACTGACCCACTAATGAAACAAACATTGCAGGAGACAGCAAATAAAGACAAAACAGAAAAGAAATATTTGATTTAAAAAAAGAAAAGAAAAAAATTTCCAAAAATATATTTTCCTGAGACAAAATACTTCAGAAAAGCCAAACGATAACAACGCAGACGACAAAAACATGTAGAGAGGAACGTAGACGTCAAGGGCTTTGGAGTACCTGCATATGGTCGGGACCAATGCTTACCTCCATCGAAAATATAAAAACATAAAGATATTTTTTCAGAAAATTAAAAATATATATATAAAAAAGTGTTTTTAATTTGGAATTTGGTTTCTGAAAAAATTCCCCGCGAAAGCAGAGATTTTTTCGAGTGAAGCACCAGGAGAATAAAAAAATAAAATAAAATAAAATTTCTCCTTGAAAAATCCTAAGTGCAACATAGGGTCTGTTGCGTACGTTGACAAGATGATCCGGACGGCGAAAAGGAATTAGAAATTTGAGCAGGGCGTCCCAAAAAACACAGGAAACCACTCAGAGACCCGCAATTAGTAAAAAAGAAAAAAAAAAAAAACGGGAAAACACATATTTTTCTTTTTTTTAGAAATAAATTCAGAAGAAAATCAAGCGACAACTAAAATACAGAAATACAGACAGAATTCCAGTGTCCAGCCAGAACATAGTTCGCAGAAGTGATCCGCGGAACTGTGGGAAACCGGTATAGTACTCTCAATCCTCTCCGAAAAAGTGTGAGCTAAAAACAACAGGATTATGTCCTAGTTGACCTGACCAATCAGAGCTCGAGGCTCAGACCAATCTGAGATCGAGTTCGGGCGTTTCGTCAGAAAGCTAAATCCTGAGCTAGTAATAAATAAAAAATGAATAAATCTTAATAAAAAATAAGACAAATAATAAAAAATTAATACAGCAGTTCTAATTTGGGAAGAAAAAAAAGAGAGAGAGAGATAGAATTTTACAAGTAGGAAGGTGGAAATCGCGACTGAAGAAATAATTTAGTACTTAAGCCTGATGCAAGGGTTAGCCAACACTAGAGAAACATTTCGTTCGCTTCAAGGAGAAATATAATTTAGGAAGGAAATTCACCGTTATATGTTATATGTAACTCTAGACGTAAATAATTCTCCTTTTTTAGAGAAGGGAAGATTGTCGTTTCCTCTAGATAAAATAAATAAGGGTCGTTTCTTTCTGCGGCCGACACTATCATCGTAGCGGTGAATGGAATCTTAACAGAGGATTTCCAAATTCGGGAGTGTATCTGTAAAACTTCATCGTAAGTTTTCGAATTTCAGTATAAATGGGCTTATATCGAATATCCGGGTGAATAGCATCATTGCTGACGTAACGAGTAGCTTGAACAAACCTACGTAAAAGCTTATTTTGGAAAAACTGATTTTTTATTAACTGAGTTTTCGCAGCTGATGCGTAAATCACACATCCGTAGGTGATGATTGAACGAATCATGGATTTATATAATAATAATTTATTTTTAAAAGACAGGTGGTAATTCCAAGCCAAAAGAGAGTGGAGGGCTTTCGCGTCCTTGTGAACTTTTTTCAGAGACTCTGAAATGTGACGTTACCACATTAATTTAATATCTAGGTAAATTCCTAAGTATTTATAGCATTGTTACCAGAGTATAGGCTGATTGTTTAGAAGAAAGTTAGTGGAGATGTCACAGCTTTTATTTTTGAAGAGCACTTTAGAGGGAAGCGGAGAAGATGAGAAGAAATAGGACAGTTTGTGTCTTACTTGACACAAATCGTTTGAAAGCAGTAAATCCGGAGAACAATGGGTTCAATTATCTATGCGCAAATGCTGGGCTTACGAATCATATGTTACTACTGGTGAAATAAAATTTTATATTTGTCTTCATTGTAATGGGGAAAATGATATCTATGAAAGTAATTAATTCTATTCAAAATTTAAAATTTATTATCTTTTTACTATCTATTTACTGTGCACTGTTAAAAATGGTTTCTAAAAAATGAGCAAAATTGTCTCAAAATAGCTCCGAAACAATATATACTTAAATTTGGAAACCCATGTACTCATTTTTGAGTATACTGACATGCTCAAAAATGGGAATATTGGGATTCTTAGTGGTCAACCCCATAGACTTTTACAGAGACACAGCAAAAATTTCTTTATCATCATGATCGATGCTTAAAATATTTGAAGGGCAATAACGTTAATTTAAAGAACATACTACGTAGAGAAAAATACTTATATACCTAATTATAATTTTCTGTATTGTTTATTAATAACATTTCTTGCTTTATTTACACAACCGTTAATTACTTAATGTTCGGAAAGTCGAGTGAAGTCACTCCAGATTTTTTTAAAACTATAAAAAGAAAATACTATACTTTAGATATAAAGACAATAAGACTTCTTCACACACCATAAATTTTAATCCAGCATGGATCCATTTGCTGGATTAATTTGCTGGATAATCCATTTGCTGGATTAAAATTTATGGTGTGTGAAGAAGTCTTATTGTCTTTATATCTATTGTACACCAGTTTTGCATTTAGTTTTGGTATACTTTAGAGTTATGTAAAACATCAATTTATGCATAAATTAACATAAGTATAATATTTTTCTTCAACTCTTAACTAATTTTTTTTTTTTTTTCAAGCAGTTAATTTTAATCATTCCTGAAAGTGTAAGACTAACAAATACGATTTTGAAATAACAGAATTTCTGAACACCAATCTTACTTGCACATACGTTGTTAATTAATGTTTTAATATCTCCCAGTAAGCCAAATTTCAGATATTTTTCACATCCTATTTCACACAACTCTAGTCTCGAGGAAACTTTTGAAAAGTACTGTCCTTCATATGAATATAACTAATTATATTTTATAGTATATATGAAAATTTGGAATTGATTCATAAATCACCTAAACAATGATAGGTGAACAATAGGTTATCAAATTATTATTATATATATATTTTTTAATTTTCTAAGGGAAATACTATGCAAAATGTCCTTAAACTACAGAGCACTTATAAACTCACAGTTTCTAGTATTGATTTAGTCCCAAGTTCAATTAGGGGACCAACCACATATTGAGGAAAATCAGAAATACTTTGGATTATCCAATATCATAAAAAAAATGCATATGACTTGAGACTTTCACACATGATTTCACTTACAATGTATGTATAATACTTCAATACAATAGTTTAACAATTACTGCGTTGTAAATTAATAATACTACTTGTAATTCATCCAAAATACTAGAAGATTTATACGCTAGAAAAATTTTGGTATTTTTCCGTTCAGAAAGCAGTAATAAAGTAATCTATCTGCAAAATAACACGTTAGTTATAATAACTCAATTGTTTTCAAATCTGATATCTAATCTACTGCTACTTTTTTCTTGAAATTTTCAAAATTACTATTATTATTATTATTATTATCATTATTATTATTTACGGAAGAAAACATTTATATATGATCTGGGGTTATTCATTCATAAGAGATCAGCTGTCGAGCTACAAGGTTTGATATTTGCGAAGGAACTGAAAAATGTTTAAACGTGATTCAAAAGTCACAGGAAACATAAAAAATATAGTATTCAAAAAGTACTGACTGTGCAGTTTTCACTAAAATGCACAGAAAAGCATAGATTTTTTTTTTTCTACATATATAAGAAAAAATACTAGTTGCATTTTTCATCAACATATCACGCTGTATTCGTAATATCCTCTCCCATTTTGAACAGATTCGCCTGATTAAATGACGCCATATCGCGAATACTGAAAGATTTATAAAAGAGATTTTCCAATGCGCAATGTCTGATGGTCATTTTAATGAATGATGGCAGCCACATTGGGCATGTATAGTCCTAGTTAGGTTGTTGGATGTACTGCGCCGCAGTAAAATTCTGATTTAACAATTAAAGCGCCATCTGATGAAGAAAATTTATTATAACTATTTTGCTACTAAATCTCTTGTTACCTAAAAAAGAAAAAAAAAAATTCCATATCGTTCTGTGCATATCAGTGATAACCGCATAGTGCTACGGTCAATACTTTTTGAATACTTTTTATTTTTTCTATGACTTTTGGATTACCCGGTATATAATCACAGACAATTATTGTACAAATCTAACTTCTAACATTTAATGGTCATTGTGGCGTTGAATTCCGCCACATACTATAGCAAAACATTTTGCCTACATGAACTTGCTTGTGAGCCTTGACGTCACCACTTCAAAGGGGTGTGGCTTAAGCCGCCGCTCTGAATTCTTTCCCCAAGAATAGCAACGACTGCGGGATTTTTTGAACGAAGGAAGAACCAACGGCTGAGAGAGCGTGGGTTGAAAGATGTCGTGGCTTATCTTCATAACTTCAAGGCAGTATTTTTGAATTAATGTAAAGTCATTGAAGCAAAATTAAAGCAGCATGTAAACATAGTTGAATCGTTACAAAATAACCCTCGTATAATGAAAACTACAAAGAGGATTTTCAATTGTAATCTACTGTATGCATATCTCACGATGTGTTTAAGTTACGGTACGATAAGAATGGTAATGCCGTAGAAGTAATAAGTTTTGCCCCTTATTTTTAAAAGGGATTTATGAAGTATTTAACATAGCTGGAAATGTAAAAACAACATATTAATCAAGTAAAATAAAATAGTTCAAATCTATAAAGGATTTTTTTTAGTGGTTCATGTAATGTATAACAAAACTGTTATGATTATATTTTTCTTTAAGAGACAGCTTAGTTCACAAAAGGCCAATCTGCTAATTTGGTAAGTACCCTCAATATACATACATTTCTGATATAAACTCCATTCAATGTAAAAGACGAACCTGGCTTAATGATTACTTAAAATTTAATTGGTATATGTAAGATCTCTAATGTTATTTGTTTTCCACTAATAAATAACGTCACATAATTGGTTGCCGCGATCCAGTGCTTATACATTGAATGGTTATACATTGTGAAATTGCCAAAATATTCAAGATTCATATAGATAACTATTGTTATTATGAAATTATTTCCTTATACTGAACACATTATATTTTATGTTTGATATATTTTACACTTTGAAAATGATTATAAAATTCTTTGTGTCTCATTGTTACACATACAGTTTTATTTTTTAAATTCATTTAAATAGTAATTTTTATTGTCTTTACACAGTTATGCATTTTGAGAACAGTGTTTATATTTGAAGTGTTTTTATTTATATTATTGTATTGTTTATTATATATTACACACTTTTCATATTTGCATTTTATATATACTGTTACTATACAATTATCGTTACAATTATACATACTCACATATCAGAAAACACTCATAACTGAAAATTTTTCTACAGATATTGTTATTTGTTTATTTTCTATGTCATTTTTATTACATCACCATTTAGCTAATAACATCTGTCTTTCCACACCTACTATTTTGTTTATTATTCTTGCACATACTTGCTCAATGATTGCGTTTTCAGCATACTGCATAATTGCTTTCCAAAGATTATGTCATGCTCTAGAATACAATTATTTAAATTATATGATGTTGCTTAATTGCAAATTCTCTTTTATTGATATACTGAGATTGTTGTTTTGTTATTTTATGTATACACAAGCACACATCAAAACTTGTTTATGTTGAATTTTGGTTGCATTTATATTTTAAATATACCATTATCTCACACTATGTTACATTTACACAGGCTAAAACATAGGTTATAGCCTTCCAGTTTGTTTATTTTTCCCAAATGCACTAATTATTAAATGTGAGCAAAACACATTCATAAAAGAACTTTGAAAATAAAACAAAGTAAATAAAGGGATAAATAATTTTTCTTCCAACTTAGGATAAATGGAGTTATCTGCAAATTATAGCACATGAAGATCTACTATGTATCATATCACTTTTGACTACTGAGTTATTTTGTTTGTTTTCAGAATAATTTAATACTGTCAAACTTACAAAAAAAAAAAAAAAATTTGGTTATTTTATTCTGCCTTACATTTATCATGTCTAGAAGACTAAGAAATAGACCTGCCTCCCCTCCCATTGGAGCCAGGGAAAGAAAACAGTTTCACATTAATGTTCAAAATTTTTATGGTGAGCCATCAATGATTGATTTTTTCTTCTCCCAACTAGAGGATTTAGTAAAATTCAATAACTATAGTAATGAGCAAGCATTAACGATTTTAAAATCCAAGTTGACGGGCAATGCCCTTGAATTTTATTTAACAAGTAGGGAATTAAAGTCCGCAAATAGCCTTAATGAGGCAAAAGAAATTATTTCACAATTTTTTTCAACATCCTCTATTAAAGTGTCAGCTACAGAATTTAATAACATTAAACATTTGGCTCACAGAATCAATGCTATGGCTGCTAAGGTTTATCCGCAGTTGCAGGAAGAAGCCATGAGCCAAATAAAGTTTGTACAGCTGATGGCTGCATTGCCATCAGATATGCAATGTAAAATATATGAAAAAAGCATTAATGACTATCAACAAGCGGTAACGTTAGCACAAAAAATACAAGATGCTCAAGTCGCATCTTGTTTGACCAATTAAAATCACTCTAACTATATAAATGAAATCACTGAATTAAAACAACAAATAAATTTGATTGAAAATAAAATGAATGTATGTCAACTGTGTGAATCTCCCGAGCACACAGCAAAACAATGCTATAAATGGGCACAAGCCAATAGTTCAAACACTTTGCTAGGTGATTCTGTAATAAACAAACATAACAAAACAAATGTACTTTGCCAATTCTGTGGAAAGAATGGCCACATACTCAAAGATTGTTTTTCGTTTAAAAGAACTCAAAACTCAAACTCAATCAAGGGAAACAATTATAGCACATACCGAAACAGAAAGTTTGACAGAAAACATCCATACAAATCAAATTATGATAATAGACATTTTTCAGAAAGATTTCAGAGGGATGGACAGTCAGTAAATCAAAATCAGGAAAACTAAATAAGAAACTTGTTACCGCTAGTGGACAAAGTTTCAGGCAAATTCAAACACTAGCAGAATCTAATTCCTGGAATGAAAGTAATGAACCAGACCAACATATTTATAGTGTTAAAGATAATGAAACTACCTTGCCCATAATTGGTGCACAGTTAGGAAAACAAAATATTAAATTGTTGGTTGATTCTGGTTCGACTGTCAGCATTATCAGAAAAGAACTGTTTGACAGTATCAAAAATCACATAAAATATAAATTCTTAAGCAGGAATGTGCATATTACTACTGTCAATTCCTCTGTATCTTTCGCAGCTTGTGCTGAAATCTCCTTTAAAATCAATAAAGTGCATTTTAGACACCCATTCTTTTTGGTAAATCTATTTGAACACTCTAAATTTGAGGGTATACTTGGGTATGAATTTATGGAGAAATATAACATTAAATTATGTTCAGGTTCTCATTCTATACTGATTGATGGCAAGGAAACCCCTCTCATTATGAACAGTAATCAACAAAATGTTGAGGAAATATATGCAATTTTAAATAGAAAAGTGATTATTCCACCTGGAGAAAAAGTATGTGCAACTTTTGTCACGTCCCAGGTTCCCATTTCTCATGAGTTTATGTTTGAACCAGAAATAAATAGCAGTAATATTGAATGTGACCCTGCTATTTATTCGATAGTGAACAAGGTAAACAATATTGATGACAGTATTCAGGAAAATAAAAATTTAAATGAGGATTACAAACAGTTCACAATACTTATTGCTAACAAATCTGAACATGAAACTATTCATCTGAACAAAAATTCAATTGTGGGTAAAATTCAGTGTGATATTGAGATAGAAGAAATTAGACAAAATTTAATTCAAGAAAATGAGTTAGAACACATAAATTTAATTCAGGCGACACCAAAAATTCTGAATAAAAGAAAGATTGAACTCAAACCTAATGATTTTAGGTTGAGCCATTTACCAGCTGAACAACAGCAACAATTATTACAGGTGTTATTGTCACATTATGCAGCTTTTTCTAAATCACTGGATACGTTAGGTTGTACAGATAAGATTATCCCAAAATTGCATTTTGTGCATAAAAATCCCATTAGAACCAGGCCATTCCCACATTCCACAGGCTCTGGAAAAACAAGCATTAGAGCATATTGAGGAGCTGTTAGCTGCTGGATTAATTGAAAGAACTAATACGGAATGGGCGTGCCCTATGTTATTGATAAAAAAGAAGGCTATTAACAAAAATGATCCCCCTAAGTATCGCCTAGCCATGGACTTGAGATTATTAAACAGCATCATAAAATATTCCTCATATCCACTTCCTCGTATCTCAACAATTATTGGCAAATTGGCTAAATTTAAATTTTTTCCTATTTGTGATCTAAAAAATGCATATTGGCAAATTGCCCTACCTGAGGAATATCAGGACATTTTAGCATTCACGACTCCATTTGGAACATTTAAAAATAAAAGACTTGTTTTTGGGTTAAAAGTTGCTGCAGGAACCTTTCAGTATTTAATGGACTCAATATTAGATGAGCTTCATTTAGATGGTATTTATGCATATCAGGATGATCTGATACTTTGTACAAACTCGTTTGAAGAGACTGTACACAAACTTACAATACTGCTAAATGCATTGCAATCTTATAACATTACTCTGTCCCCTGAAAAGTGCACTTTTCATCAGTCAACAATAGAATAATTGGGTTTTAAAATTTCACAGGGAATTGTAGCTCCTATTCAATCTAATATTGTTAAAATTACATCTTTTCCTACCCCCAAAACAACTAAACAGGTTAGAAGTTTTATCGGATTAACTAACTTCTATAGATCAATTATTCCTTCATATGCTGAACTTACTAAAACGTTAATTGAATTAACATCCACCAAAACAAAATTCCACTGGTCTGCATGTCATGCAGAGGCCTTTGAAAAATTACAAAGAATTTTCTTTTCGGCCCCCTTTGTAAGGTTACCTGATTGGGATAAGGAATTTATTCTTAATACTGATGCATCCAAGATAGCTATTTCAGGTGTCCTTTTACAGGAATTTGATAATAAGTTGCACCCTGTTTCATATTTTAGTAAGGCCCTGTCACCATCTGAAAAGAATTATCCTGCCATTAAACTTGAGTTATATGCGATTTATAAATCTGTCTTGGCTTTTAAACAATATTTGTATAACAGACACTTTACAATCTTGTCGGATAGTCTGCCTTTAAAACATTACCAAAAGGTTACCTCTCCGGCGGATTTAACTACTAGATGGTTGCTTGAACTCAGTGAATATTCGTACACTGTTGAGCATGTAAAGGGAAAATTAAATATTCTGGCTGATTTTTTATCAAGAATTCCTGAAACTCTTCCCCATGAAAGTATTTCTACTAATCCAGAGATTTTAAATTCAAATCAAATTTTACCTTTTGTGCAGGATGAGGAACACATTAACCAATTTGAACATGAGTATACACATAGAAATGAAAGACAAGAAAATATAGATAATAATCATAATTATAATACAGCGATAATAGAAGATAGTTGTGAATATGATTATAACCTACATGCAAATGAAGTGAGGGCGATGTGTGATAATGAAATGAGGGTAGAATCAAAAACAGAACATAGTCATTGTAAGATTAGTCCAAATAAGCATGTTTTAAACTACTTAACAATATCCAATACAAAAACACAAGACCCTTTATTAGAAATCTCAAATTGTACTTTTGTGGAAGAACAATTGAAAGATTCAGATATCTCAAAAATTTATAAACAGCTTCAGAATACAGAAAACACATACAAACATACAAAGAATAGGGAAAGGTATTTTATTCACCCATCTACCAAAGTACTGATGTACATTTACAAAGAGAAGCATTCGAATAATATTGTACATAAGGTTGTGGTACCTAACTCCCTAAAACATAAAGTATTATCCATTGCTCATCTGGCGCACCAAGGTGTTGAGAAAACATATCACTTTGTTAGTACTAAATATTTTTGGTTTGGTATATACTCTGATACTCTAAATTTTGTATTATCATGTAATAAATGCATTAAGTCCAAACCATATGCAACTCAAAAGGCACCATTAGGATCTAATTGGATTCCTGAGAGACCTGGAATGTATATTTCACTAGATATTTTGGGCCCATTGCAAAATAACCAATATGTTATGACTGTCATTGATCATTTTAGCCGACATCTAGAATTGTACCCAATGCAGTGTATTACAACTGAAAATGTGGCAAAACACTTATTTTCATACATTGCTTCTCATGGGAGGCCCAGTGAAATTTTGACTGATTTAGGCAAACAATTTTCGTCAGAAACTTTCAACACAATTAATAAGACTCTAGGCATAAAACTTATGCACACAAGTTCTGGTAGACCACAATGCAATTCTTTAAGTGAACGTGTGAATACAAGCATAAAATCAACAGTGTTAAATTTAATGGAAGAGGGACATCAGTTTATTAATGCATTAAACATACACAAAAATTTGTACAATGGGTCTGTTCACTCTTCAACTGCATTCACCCCTAATTTGTTACACTACGGGAGAGAATTATCATTAATGTTTGACACTTTTCAACCAGATACACATCCCATACAACTTGACAAAATCCAATACTTAGCTCATATCTTGACATCACTCAATAAGTATTATAGAGAATGCTACTCTAATTTAGAAAGAAAGCAATTAGAACAAAACAATAAACAAATGGAAAAAGCAAAACTTAGAAATCTTAAAGTTAATGAAATAGTTTATTTAAAATCTAAAGATAAATTCAAGCCAAAGTATACAGGTCCATATGAAATCATTGAAAGATGTAATCCGTATAATTACAAAATTCGTATTACTGGTGACACTCATGCTCATATTTTTAAAGTGCATGTGGATCGCCTTAGATCTGCTCCTCATAGAAAACAACATTTAGAAAATGACACTGTATACAGTTCTCCAATAACTGATGCTAAGCAGAATAGATACAATCTTAGAAACAGGCATTGATCTCTTCACAACAATTTTTTTCTGTTCCAAGTGGCCATAGGAACAGTTTTGGAATTGTTATTTTTTTGCCTTTTGGTGTGTTTTGGGATATATTCATTCTCGGTGCTGGTCGCTATATACTATATATCTTGGGACACTTCATTAATGCAAGAAAAAAATTTGAGAACTAATGAATGTTGCTAATATAGTGTTAATAAATAAATTATAATTCTGTGAGCTTTGTAACCTGGTCAACAAGTAATAATAAGGCAGTAGAACATTTATGATTGATGTTAAAAAAAAAAAAAAAAAAAGATACAGATATGAAAACAAATAAACAAAAAATAAATAAATGCTACATGAATAGATGATATTCTAGAGTGTTAAGTTTAACATTTGTCTGGGTTGTATCTCTGTATGAGGTTTGTGCAGACCTCTAATCTGTTGTCATATATAATTTCACATGATAGTTTATAGACTGATTGTATTAGGGAACATTTTATTGATTTTAGTTTTTTTCCGTCACTTCTTGGTTTTGAAACCAGTTCCTTATTTTGTCTTTTATTTTTATGTTAAAGTATTAATTGTATTCAAGTTATGTTTCCTATTTCGTTTTACTCTCTACAGTTGTACTGTGTGATATTTAGTCAATATTATATAAAGAAGGGCATTAATAATTACTCTAAAGTAGAAATCTGTTTATTGAATATATAAGTGTATTAATCAAGGTTTTATTATTTCAATTTGTGCTTTAAAATTTTGTAGTTTTGTGTGGCTTTACCAAAGATTTTTTTGTGATTAAATTTTTTTACCAAAATGGAATATTGTACTACATGGCAATTTCACAGTGTGTTAAAAAAAAAAAAAAAAAAAAAAAAAAAAACCTTAAGGCAGAAATATATGTATAACACCAATGAGGGTATAAAGCAAAGGTATTAGGTATACCACAACATTGCTAGATGCTCTGGGTATGATGTCCATGATAGAAGGACTATATAAACTGATTTACCTATAGATAGACTGTATGAACTGTAATCTTCTATTGTATGTGTTACATTTTTTTCCTCTGTCCCAGGGGGGATATATGTTGCGTTGAATTCCGCCACATACTATAGCAAAACATTTTGCCTACATGAACTTGCTTGTGAGCCTTGACGTCACCACTTCAAAGGGGTGTGGCTTAAGCCGCCGCTCTGAATTCTTTCCCCAAGAATGGCAACGACTGCGGGATTTTTTGAACGAAGGAAGAACCAACGGCTGAGAGAGCGTGGGTTGAAAGATGTCGTGGCTTATCTTCATAACTTCAAGGCAGTATTTTTGAATTAATGTAAAGTCATTGAAGCAAAATTAAAGCAGCATGTAAACATAGTTGAATCGTTACAAAATAACCCTCGTATAATGAAAACTACAAAGAGGATTTTCAATTGTAATCTACTGTATGCATATCTTACGATGTGTTTAGTTGGTTGGTTGTAGGATTTAAGGCCGATTGACTCCTGATGTGTCCTAGGCCTAGGGGGGGAATGCCCTCCGTGGGGGTCTTTCTAAGGGGTCCTAGCCCCACGATGTGTTTAAGTTACGGTACGATAAGAATGGTAATGCCGTAGAAGTAATAAGTTTTGCCCCTTATTTTTAAAAGGGATTTATGAAGTATTTAACATAGCTGGAAATGTAAAAACAACATATTAATCAAGTAAAATAAAATAGTTCAAACCTATAAAGGATTTTTTTTAGTGGTTCATGTAATGTATAACAAAACTGTTATGATTATATTTTTCTTTAAGAGACAGCTTAGTTCACAAAAGGCCACTCTGCTAATTTGGTAAGTACCCTCAATATACATACATTTCTGATATAAACTCCATTCAATGTAAAAGACGAACCTGGCTTAATGATTACTTAAAATTTAATTGGTATATGTAAGATCTCTAATGTTATTTGTTTTCCACTAATAAATTACGTCACAGTCATCAAACACTGTATCCACAGTGTATGCTCCGTTTATCCAGGAATGTGACTTTTTTCTCAAATAGATGCCTCATCCTAAATATACAGTCTGATTATAATTAGCTTTACGCTATAAACAGCATCCTGCAGCTAAGATAGGCAACTGCAACAGATTGCCATTTTAATTATGTGTGGGTAATTTATGAGCTTCGTTTAAGTAATTTTCTTTCTTAAGTTTTTCTTTTTCCATTCAAATTCCCGCCTAGTGGACATTTTTGAACTAAAAATATTTTGTGAAATTCATTACACGTATTTTATTAGCCGTCAAGAAATCAAAAATTTATTAGAGTTTTTTTTTACCTTTTGAGATGTAGTATGGTGGTTATAGCAAAAGGTTATTAATTACCATCCTGTATAAAAGTGGTATATTCATTTTAATAATATTGTTAAAAGTTGACAACTACATAAACAAGTACACAGATTTTAAAAGTAAATAAGCTTTCATTCAGTTTTCAAAATCTATAAACACTTTTTTACGCACGTTTTATGTATTCTCCATGATTTATGGAAAAAAAATAAACATCTATCTTCTATCTTCTATATAATAATAAATGGAAAGGTCTGTCTGTCTGTCTGTCTGTCTGTCTGTCTGTCCTTTTATACGTTCAGCCCCTATTGAACGGAGAAGTACAAGAATTGACATACGGATGCTCTGGAGCCTTTCCGATGTTTTCCTCGAAACAGAATTTAAAAATCTTAATTAGTTTCGGATATATTAATTAAAATGCTGACCCATGTCGATCGCGAAAATGACCAAAAATCCTTATTGCTTAAAAAGAGGCATTCTATCAGCATTTCGCAGACGATTTTAACGGCTGTCTCTAACGAAAAAAAAACATGTGCAAGTCATTAATGTCACATGATCTTTAACTGGGGTTAAAAATTGCAAATTTCAAAGTGCTTCAAATTTTCTTTTTCGTACACAACACTTAATATACAACCTATTCAGCACAAAACCAACCTGCAGTTAAAATTTCATCAAATTTCATTAATAAACAAAGCAGTTACATTTTAATTGCTAATTAAATTTTATTCTAACACGTAATCTATCTTTCAATAGACGATAGGAGTTTCCATAGCAACAAAATACATTTGAAGGAACTAAAAAATACTTTTTCTTTTTCTTTTTACTTCCATTACCCGACTACCGTGGTATATATGTTACCGCTAAAGTGCAGAAATCAGTTAATCTGCAGATTAGCTAGGCAATCTGCACATTAACTAGGGTGATCCGTTAAAGTGAGGAAAATTGTTTCATTTCTCAAATTATCTAGGTAATCTGCGAATTACCTAGATAATCTGCACATTACCTACTAGGCACTCGTTAAAGTGAAAATAAGATCTCTGGTGGTATAATTTTACTGCACGCTGTGTTGTATTTGTTTTTATCATTCGGAAAAAGAAAAAAAAAAGATTAGTTTGCTTTTCTTTTCTTTCTTTCTTTACTTATTTTAATCTGTATGTGTTTTAATTTTTATGTGTTTTAAAGTTATATTTGTTTTATTTATTTCATCTTTTTTATTCTGTCAATATAAGTTTGAAGATGTTATGCATTTTTAATATGAAATATAATATCTTTAACAGCTTACAATAAAGTCTATTAAAAATGAATGTTAGAATTGTAATACAGTAACGATTTCTTTTCAAATAAAAATATTTAACAATTTAAAAAAAAAAAAAAAAAAAAAAAAAAAAAGTTTTATTAACAACGCTATTACTATATTTAAGAAAAAATATGTACAAATTTTTAATTAGCTAAAGAAATATTAAATTAGACAAATCAGAAGCATTTTAAGAAGTACTTCAAACAATTAAAACTGCTTTAATAATTTTTAGAACGCATGAAAACTAAAATGACAGTTTTCCAATGCTTTATTAAACTATATTTTGCAGCATACATATATCTGTACAAGTTTAGGAAATATATTAATTTTACAAAAAAAAAAAAAAAAACTTTATTAACACATTTTATGTGATAAACTACAACGAAATTATTTGAAAAAGCGAACAAAATTAAAAATAAAAATATAATCATGATATATAAAATATATAAAGGAAACTTGAAATTGAAAGAAACAAAAGAGAAAAATTGTAATGAAATGCTAAAAAATGCATAAAAATTTCATTTTAAGTATTTATTAAATAATGCCATAATATTGAATGCCATATTTTCCAGAGTTAAAAAATAATACATGTGTTCTTTTTTTCAGTAAGTAATAGTAATTTAAATCAATTTTAAAATAAAGTAGTTTTAAAAAGTTGTGGTTTAATAGTTTTATTTCGGGAGAAAATAATTACTGTGCTGTAAATTTAAGATTCATAATTTAAAATGAAGTTTCACGAGAGAGAGCTTTTATTTTAGATTATATTTCATTATTAAAATGCAGTCCCTTGTCAAACTTATATTGACAGAATTAAAAAAGAGAAGAAATAAACTCAAAACAATTATAACTTACTTGTACTTTAAAATTTGTGTTGGTCATAATAAGAAATCTAATGTCATAGCTTCGATGATCCACGTTTTGCGCTTACTGTTTATCACAGAGGAGAGGAAGGGATAAAAGTTTCGGTTTGTGTTTGAAGGTCAATCGCGTCACAGACTAATCTGGGATTCGCGTATCTGTATCACATGACTGTTTGACGTCATAGTGAATGTAAAAAAAACTAAGGCTCGAAACAAACATTTGAACTTTAACGACACAGAAGCCGTTAATCTGCAGATTACCTAGTTAAAATGAGGAAAACTCTTTATTCCGCACTTTAACGGGTCATTTTAGTTAATCTGCAGATTAGCTAGGTAATCTTCAGATTAACGGGTTTTGCGCTTTAACGGTAACATATATATAGGTTTTGGCGAAATAAAAAATATTTATTTTTCTTTTTACTTCCATTAATAAAACTACCGTAGATAATGGAATTAGAGATTTCACGTGATTTACATGTTTTAGAATGTCCTGATTAGGTGTTCTTTTCTATCACAGCTACTAATTAAAATAATTTCATAAGTAACACATTATTTGAAAGCTTTGTTGATTTGGAATTGAACAGTAGAATACAGAAATTTCTACCGCCAGATATTTTAAAATTTCGATATTTCAAATTCCAATTAAATTATTTTTGATACATCATTCGAAAGATATTTTAAAGTTCTTTTGAATTATCGAAAGTTTTCACCAGATTTACACGCTTTGAGGTCTCCTGAATTAGTTTTCTTTTATATCTCAGCTACTATTTAAAATAATTTCATGAGTAATGCATCATTAGAAAGCTTTTTTAGATTTGGAATCGAACAGTGGAATACAAAAATTTGTATCGCCAGATGGCGCTGTAATATTTTAAAATTTCAAAATTTCAATTTCTAATTATGATTAAATTATTTTTAATACATCATTCGAAAGATATTTTAAAGTTCTTTTAAATTATCGAAAGTTTTCACAAGATTTACACGTTTTGAGGTCTCCTGAATCAGTTTTCTTTTGTATCTCAGCTACTAATTAAAATAATTTCATAAGTAATACATCATTAGAAAGCTTTTTTGATTTGGAATCGAACAGTGGAATACAGAAATTTGTACCGCCAGATGGCGCTGTAGTATTTTAAAATTTAAATATTTCAATTTCTAATTATGATTAAATTATTTGTAATACATCATTCGAAAGATATTTTAAAGTTCTTTTAAATTATCGAAAGTTTTCACCAGATTTACACGTTTTGAGGTCTCCTGAATCAGTTTTTTTTTTTTTGTATCTCAGTTATTAATTAAAAAAAGTTCATAAGTAATACATCATTTGAAAGCTTATTTTAGTTGATACACATTTTAAAGTACTTTTACATTATCGAAAATGGAATTCGAGATTTCACGCGATTTACACGTTTTGAGGTCTCCTGATTAGGTTTTCTTTTGTATCTCAGCTACTAATTAAAATAATTTTATAAGTAATACATCATTAGAAAGCTGTTTTGCTTTGGAATCGAACAGTGGATTACAGAAATTTCTACCGCCAGATGGCGCTGTAATATTTTCAAATTTCAATATTTCAATTTCTAATTATGATTAAATTATTTTTAATGCATCATTCGAAAGATATTTTAAAGTTCTTTTATATTATCGACAGTTTTCACCAGATTTACACGTTTTGAGGTCTCCTGAATCAGTTTTCTTTTGTATCTCAGCTACTAATTAAAATAATTTCATAAGTAATACATCATTAGAAAGCTTTTGTGATTTGGAATCGAACAGTGGAATACAGAAATTTGTACCGCCAGATGGCGCTGTAATCTTTTAAAATTTCAATATTTCAATTTCTAATTATGATTAAATTATTTGTAATACATCATTCGAGAGATATTTTAAAGTTCTTTTAAATTATCGAAAGTTTTCACCAGATTTACACGTTTTGAGGTGTCCTGAATCAGTTTTTTTTTGTATCTTAGTTATTAATTAAAAAAAGTTCATAAGTAATACATCATTTGAAAGCTTATTTTAGTTGATACACATTTTAAAGTACTTTTACATTATCGAAAAATGGAATTCGAGATTTCACCCGATTTACACGTTTTGAGGTGTCCTGATTAGGTTTTCTTTTGTATCTCATCTACTAATTAAAATAATTTCATGAGTAATACATCATTTGAAAGCTTTGTTAATCTGGAATGGAACAATAGTTTACAGAAATTTCTACCGCCAGATGGCGCTGTAATATTTTAAATTTCAATACTTCATATTCTAATTATGATTAAATTATTTCTAATACATCATTCGAAAGATATTTTAAAGTTCTTTTACATTATCGAAAGTGGAATTCGAGATTCCACCTGATTTACAATTTAAAGTGTCCTGATCAGGTTTTCTTTTGCATCTCAGCTAATTGAGTAAGAATAAGTAACTGGAATGGAACAATAGATTACAGATATTTCTACCTCCAGATGGCGTTGTAATATTTTTAAATTTCAATATTTCATATTCTAATTACGATTAAATTATTTCTAATACATCATTCGAAAGATATTTTAAAGTTCTTTTACATTATCGAAAGTGGAATTCGAGATTTCACCTGATTTACAATTTAAAGTGTCCTGATCAGGTTTTCTTTTGCATCTCAGCTAATTGAGTAAGACCGTTCAAAATTGGTACAAGTTAATTAGGAGTGGCTGGAACGGTGGGGATGGAATAGGCGCGCAGCGCACATGGGTTTGGGACCCGGTGCGAGTTTTTACCCGATGATAAAAGATTTTTTTTTTCTCTTAATAATAAAAGTTTGAGTTGAGAAGGAATATGCGTGTACAGCGCACGTATATCCTCAAGCGTGCGCATGGGTCTGCGTTGCCGAAGGCAGTGGCGTCCCGGTGTGAGTTTTTACCCGATGCTAAATGATATATTTTTTAATTCCTTTTCTTGAGAATGAAAGTTTATGAGTAATAACATTGAATTTTGAGAAGTCATAAGGATAGTGAAGGAATACGTGCGCGCAGCGCACGGGTCTACGCTGCCGAAGGCAGTGGGGACCCGGTGCGACATTTTTCCCGATCAGAATTTTTTTTTCTCTTTTTTTATCACATGATACAAATTAATGCAATTTTGAGAATTTATTAATTACTGTAATATTTTTTAATTTCAATATTTCATATTCTAATTATGATTAAATTATTTCTAATACATCATTCGAAAGATATTTTAAAGTTCTTTTACATTATCGAAAGTGGAATTCGAGATTTCCCCTGATTTACAATTTAAAGTGTCCTGATCAGGTTTTCTTTTGCATCTCAGCTAATTGAGTAAGACCGTTCAAAATTGGTGTATGCAAGTTACTTAGGAGTGGCTGGAACGGTGGGGATGGAATAGGCGCGCAGCGCGCATGGGTTTGGGACCCGGTGCGAGTTTTTACCCGATGATAAAAGATTTTTTTTTTTTTTTTCCTTAATAATAAAAGTTTGAGTTGAGAAGGAATATGCGTGTACAGCGCACGTATATCCTCAAGTGTGCGCATGGGTCAGTAGATATAAAATGTTCGTTCACCAACTGCGGCACCGCGGCACGGCACGGGCGAGCTGTGCTGCTGCCGCACCGTCTCTTATCACCATCCTTCCGGTGACGCATGCCGACATGAAAGATAAGGAGGGTTAGAAGAAAGATGATATCTTGAATGATAAAGAATATTATTTTAAGAGAACTTTAATTAGGATTTTAAAATTAATTTTAAACTTAGAAAAAAATTTTAAAAAGAGAATTTATTATGTTCGCGAGATCTTTTTTTAAATTTGTTTAAACATTTTTATTAGACTTAAAAATTTTCAAAAAAGAAAGAAATGTACTCACCTTGGAATCGAACCCGGTACTTCATCTCTTCGAACCTCTGGCGTTTGACCTCGCGACCATGGCCCCGTCATTTAGAGATAAATAAAGAGATATACTTACCTTGGAATCGAACCAGGCACCTTCCCTCTTCAAGCTGAATCAGAGGTCTTTCAACGATTGTTTATCTTTGCAATTCAGGAAATGCTTAAACATGTATTCATGAGATCTTGGTCATAAACTTTTAAATAGATAAGGAATCTTTTAAATGAGTTGTATTAGAAATTATGTAAGAATATATTTTTATGTAGATAATTGTTAGATAAGTAGTTTTCGTTTAAAATTATGTGATTTCGGATAAAGTCTATTGATATGTTTTTATCAACTTGCTACTTTTGGTGAAAAGTTTAACTAAGAATTAATAATTGCGTCGAGGATTTGAATGTGTAATGATGATATTTTTAGACATGTACTCATCTTTGATATGACGTAGAATTGAACCCGTCACCTTTTCAACTTAAGTGGTCATAGAGATATGAATATTATTTACATTAATTATCAATTTTAAAATTAATTTTAAACTTAGAAAAAAAAATTATGATTTTTATAAAGAGAATTTTAATGATCGGTGGTGTTAGTCGATCTGAGAGAATTTATTTATTTATTTTTATTTTTTTAATAAAGAATTTAATGAGAGGTAATGTATTTCGAGGACTTAGCATTTTTCGCAAGCACTTAATACGTCATACTACAATAAACTCATTTTGTTTGATTATCTTATATAGTTCTACTAAACTAGTTAAAAAACTTTTTTAAATTATTCACCTTAAAGTGAAAATACTATACTACAGAGTTACCATTTATTTAATTCATTAAAAAATATACTTCTTGAAAATAATGAGCTATCTAGAAGTATTTTTCATTGATATGTAGGATATATTTATTCAATAATATTAATTTATGAACTTTATTTTATAAATTAACTTCTATTAACAAATAATATTTTACCACATAACAGAGTTATAGTAGATTTAAACGAAATTATTTAACTTATCATAAGCTAAAATCAAACCAAACACTTCTTAATCTTATATTCATGTATTTGCATTTTTTTTTTTTTTTTTATGCATTCTTAATTATTTCATTACAAATGCACTTTTCATCTGATTAACATGCATATATATGTATATTCATGTATTACTGTTTAAAGTATATGCACAAGAATTTTTTTTTTTAAATTAAAATAGTCACACGAATTTATTTTGATAAAGTTAGAAAAAATAATATATTTATATCTTATAAGAAAGTAATGATTAATAGAATACGAAAATTATACTTACACGAGCATTTTCTACACTCCCAAAGAAACAAATGAGTGATAAGCTTATTTCTTATCGACCATGTTGATACTACGTCATACTACGATAAACTCATTTTGTTTGATTATCTTATATAGTTCTACTAAACTAGTTAAAAAACTTTTTGAATTATTCACCTTAAAATGAAAATACTATACTACAGAGTTACCATTTATTTAATTCATTAAAAAATATGCTTCTTGAAAAATAATGATCTATCTAGAAGTATTTTTTCATTGATATATTTATTTAATAATATTAATTTAAGAACTTTATTTTATAAATTAACTTCTATCAACCAATACTATTTTACCACGCAACAGAGTTATAGTAGATTTTATTTAACTTATCATAAGCTAAAATCAAACCATGCACTTATTAATCTTATATTTATATTTGTATATTTATGCATCCTTTAGTATTTTAGTTATGTAATATTTTAAAATGTAATTGAAAAAAAAAAAAAAAAATATTTTGCATTATAAATGTAATTTAAGTTTATGCACGCACACACATAGAAAAATTTAATTATTTATTTTTTAATCTTAATAGATTAAAACGGAAATTTTAAAGTTAAGCATATGTTCATTGCGAAATTGATTAAGATTTAATATTACAAACTTAATTATATTGAGTGAAATTAGGATGTAGCTTATTAGAGGAACAATAGTTATAAATATTGCAAAAATGTTGAAATACATTAAGGTTTATTACTTAGTTATATTTTATGTGCATATTTAGTACTTTTGTGATGTAATGTAGCTTATTAGATATCCAATAGTTATAAATGATGCAAAAATGTTGATACACATTATGGTTTAATAGTTATAAATGTTGAAATACATTAAGATTTATTACTTACTTAGTTATATTTTATGTACATTTATAGTACTTTTTGTGATGTAATGTAGCTTATTAGGTGGACGATAGTTATAAATGATGTAAAAATGTTGAAATAGATTAAGATTTCTTACTTACTTAGTTATATTTTATGTGCATATTTAGTACTTTTGTGATGTAATGTAGCTTATTAGATGTCCAATAGTTATAAATGATGCAAAAATGTTGATGCACATTATGGTTTAATAGTTATATTTTATGATAAACAATACTTATAAATGATGCAAAAATGTCGAAGTACATTAAGGTTTAATAGTTGCATAGTTATATTTTATGTGCATGTATAGTACTTTTGCGATGTTGTGTAGCTTATTAGAGGAACGATACTTATAAATGATGCAAAAATGTTGAAATACATTAAGGTTTAATAGTTATATTTTATGCGCGTATATAGCACTTTTTGTGATGCGAAACAAAATATTCTCAGGGGATAGTAGTTTTCAAAAAATTTAACCACAGGAATACACTCTATTTAAGATAGAAATAGATGCACTAGTATTGAACATGGTGGCTTTTTGGGGTCACGTGATTTTTTTCGTCCAATCAGAAGCACGGAATTTTAATGAATAGTATTATAAAATTAAGTGTTTTTTATATACAGATATTTTGAGGTTCCATGAACCAATCAAAACCAGGGATTTTTAATGAATAGTATTATAAAATTAAGCACTTTGTGGAATTAAGTGTTGATTGTGTACAAATAATTTTGGTGTTTTTTTCAACCACATGGATTTTTAATGATTATAAAATTAAGTAATTTGTGGAATTAAGTGTTGATCATATTCAAATAATTTAGGAGTACCATGAACCAACCAGAAGCATGGATTTTTAATAATTGTAAAATTAAGTGATTTAAGTATGCAAGTTTCGGAAAAAACCATGAAAAACTTCAAACGAATAGCCTACAAGCTTTAAAATCTGTGATGCACAAATTATTTGTTTTAACATGTTGATAAACTAGATTACATTAAAAAGTTTGGGTATTAAAATGATATATATTTGGTGTGATTAATAGGGGTTCTAAAGAATTTGGCTGCTTTTCCTGGTGTATGAATTTAGCTTATATTTGGCGTGATTTCGCCAATAATTACAAATTTGGTGGTAAACCTGCAGTATAAATGCATTCGCAAAGAAAATTTTGTCAGTTGCTGCTGTATTTTTGAGGAGTGCGCACGTTTAATTTATCAACTTGTATTTTTTATAACACTTTACTTTTTAGTGAGAGAGATGGATTTATCTGCAAAAATGCCTATTTCAAATGAGGTGTCATCAAGCTTGGATACTAAGAAAGTACCAAAAACTTTTAGCTGTGTTTCTTGCAGTGTGGTATTTAAACGGAAATGGGATTTGCTTCGTCACATGAAAATTCATCTCAACGAAAAATCTTTTATTTGCAATGTATGCCAGAAAGCATTTACCAGGTCAGATGAGTTAAAGAGACATTTAAAAATTCATGAAAAGACTTCTATTGAACATAGATGTGGGCAATGTGATGAATCCTTTAATCGCAAGTATCAGTTGCTGATGCATATTAGAAAAAATCATCGAAAACCTTTACCAGCGCATTCCTGTGATCAATGTGCAGAAACATTTAGACAGAAATATAAACTTTTAGAGCATGTTAGAGAAAATCATCGAAAACCCTTATCTCAAGCAACATTAAAGGGAATATCAAATTCTGACCGAGATTTTCTTAAGGAGAAAATTATGCATTTTAAAAGAAAAAATGCTCTTAATACATTTACAATAACCACATTTGATAATAAAAACAAAGATTTGGATTTAACGTCATTTTTTAATAATTTAAGAACTGACATTTTAAACGAATTAAACTTTCAATTAAATGATCAAGGATCATTGAAATGGTATATTAATGTAGAAGTTATTTTTAGTTGTATTTATGAAAATGGAGAGAAGGATTTTTTTACACAAAATTTTAGGTCAAAAAGTATAACAACTCTTTTAATAAATGATTTGAATAATGATCTTGAAAACGCTTTTAACAAGATGAAAAAGTGTTTTGCTGAATTTAGTGAACAAGGATCAGGTTGGACATTAACAGAAATTTTCAAATTAGAACTTTGTATGACTAAATATGGTTCTTTTCAAATGTAATATCTGATTTTACTATATATATATATATATATATATATATATATATATATATATATATTGAAAATTGTTAGTTGAATCTTATAAAATTATTGTAAACTTTGTATAAAAATGATGCATGTAAAAATCTTATAATTTGAAAAATAAAAGTATGTGTACAAAAATTGTATTTTTAATTATTTATCTCATATAAAAATTTTATGTAAAAGTTTAAACTATTAATCGGATTTTTAAAATAAATGCACTTATGTAAACATGTTTAAATAGAAAGTTTTATATTTATTTTATCAAAGTAATTTTTTATTTATTTATTTATTTATTTATTTATTTATTTATTTATTTATTTTTTAATATGATTTTAAAACTATATATTTTAATATGATTTTAAAACTACATATTTTTATAAAACGTTATTTCATAAATAAATTGATATTTTATAGTAAATATAATCTTACCAATTTTAGAGATTGTATCAAAAAATAATGAACTTTCCAATTTTAGCATTAACCATTTAACATATAGTCTAGGGAAATATTAACCTGCTTAAAAGTTTAACTTTTCTGCATGCTTGAAATTATACATCAACAAATTATTTGTTTCGACATGTTGATAAACTAAAATATTTTACGAGATTTTTTAATGGGATTGGGGATATTTTTCAAGATTTGGCTATTAAAATAACATATCTGCTAAGATTTGGCGAGATTTTTTAATATATTTGGCAATAAATACTAATTTGGCATTAAACATAGAGTATAAATTCAATCTCGTAGAAAATTTAATCAGTTGCTAACTTGTTTTTGTGGTTCATATAGCATTTTTAAAGTTTTACTTTGATTATATTTATAATGGATCTATCTGAGGAAGTGCAAGTTTCTGTTCATCAACAAGCCACTTCATCATGTTTTGAAGATGAGACTTTTCACTTAGAGGATGCAAAACCCTATATTTGTAATGTGTGTAAGAAAGCATTTAGTAGATCGTACGGTTATAAAAGACACTTAAAAACTCATGAAAAACCTCGCATAGGATATGGGTGTGAATACTGCATGGAAAATTTTAGTCGTAAACGGGATTTTTTAAAGCATAATGCAAAAATTCATAAAAAGACTTTGCATAATCACTGTTGTGATGAATGTAGTGAAGTGTTTAGGACTAAACAAGATTTATTGAATCATAAAAAAATGCTACATCGAAAGGTTTTACCTGAATATCTATGTGTAGAATGCAACGAAAGTTTTCGATATAAGTATGAATTATTACAACATAACAGAAAAAATCATCGTAAAGATTCTTCTGCCTACGTATGTACAAAATGCAATGGACGAAATACTCTCAACTTAGACAGTGAAAATATGAACTTAACGAATTTTTTGAATAATTTAAATACTGCTTTTTTAACCAACACCTATTCTTTAGCCAAAAGCTTTCATGATGAAAATAACAATACGTATTTTTTAATATTTTTAAATAATGAAAATATGAATACCGAACGCATAACACAAAATATTGACTCACCAAAAAACAACTTTGAGAGTGCAAATGCGAACTTAACGAATTTTTCAGATAATCAAAATATTCTTTTCGGTTCATCAACCAGTGAAAATGTGATCTTATCAAATGTTTTGGATAATAATGAAAATACATACAACGTTTTACCCACTGCTAATGGAAATATGAATACTGAATGTTTGATACAAAGTAATATTTATGACTCACCAACGAACAGCTTTCAGAATAAAAATGTGGACTTTACGTATTTTAATGTAGAGTGTATGAGTAATCAAAATAATTTTTCACCGGCGAGTGTTGATAACGACTTGTTGACATTTTTGGATAATTTTAATGTGGAATGTATAACTCAATGTAACCTTAACGATTCAACAACAATTTAGATTTTTATGAATCTGTTTTTATATTGACAATAATAATGTAAAATAAATTATTTTAATCAAAAATTGTGTTTTTATTATGAAATTACTTTCTACACACCATTTTATATTACAATAGATACGTTAAGTAACGAAAAAAAAATCTAAACATGTATAAATATATTTTTGCTTTCTTATTAACTAAATCGTTTAATACATTTATATACAATAAGACTTGGTGATTTTAATTCGTTTTAAAGAAATTCTCTCCCAACAAATTGGAATGGAACGAAGTGACTTATAAAAACCGTAAAATTAAGAACTCTAATATTGCTGATTTATTAAATATTTTCTACGAATAAGAAAGTGCCTATCAATGCACAGGGCGAATTGTTGCAAGCTCTTAATGATATGCCTAAAACCTTTATTAAAAACAAATTTTTGTTATCTTCTGTACCCAAATGTAGCCCCACCTATTGGTTAAATTTTTAATATAAAACACTGGTCTCTTTATTTATCTTTAAATAAATGATATAAAAACTGGACTTACCTCAACACAGTTGTTAATTTGCGTCCTTCTCTTCTACTCGCACGGTGTGAAATGAGCGATAACGCTATTTCTTATCAAGATCACGTGGTAAGCTTTCTTATCTACTATGTCACGTGACATTGTCTAGTATGACGTAGTAAGCTACCTACGTCACATGACATTGTCTACTATGACGTAGTAAGCTTTTACTACGTCACATATACTACATTAGTGTAGGGTTTGTGTTTAGCTTACTACGTCATAGTAGACAATGTCATGTGACGTAGGTAGCTTACTACGTCATACTAGACAATGTCACGTGACATAGTAGATAAGAAAGCTTACCACGTGATCTTGATAAGAAATAGCGTTATCGCTCATTTCACACCGTGCGAGTAGAAGAGAAGGACGCAAATTAACAACTGTGTTGAGGTAAGTCCAGTTTTTATATCATTTATTTAAAGATAAATAAAGAGACCAGTGTTTTATATTAAAAATTTAACCAATAGGTGGGGCTACATTTGGGTACAGAAGATAACAAAAATTTGTTTTTAATAAAGGTTTTAGGCATATCATTAAGAGCTTGCAACAATTCGCCCTGTGCATTGATAGGCACTTTCTTATTCGTAGAAAATATTTAGTAAATCAGCAATATTAGAGTTCTTAATTTTACGGTTTTTATAAGTCACTTCGTTCCATTCCAATTTGTTGGGAGAGAATTTCTTTAAAACGAATTAAAATCACCAAGTCTTATTGTATATAAATGTATTAAACGATTTAGTTAATAAGAAAGCAAAAATATATTTATACATGTTTAGATTTTTTTTCGTGACTTAACGTATCTATTGTAATATAAAATGGTGTGTAGAAAGTAATTTCATAATAAAAACACAATTTTTGATTAAAATAATTTATTTTACATTATTATTGTCAATATAAAAACAGACTCATAAAAATCTAAATTGTTGTTGAATCGTTAAGGTTACATTGAGTTATACATTCCACATTAAAATTATCCAAAAATGTCAACAAGTCGTTATCAACACTCACCGGTGAAAAATTATTTTGGTTACTCATACACTCTACATTAAAATTCGTAAAGTCCACATTTTTATTCTGAAAGCTGTTCGTTGGTGAGTCATAAATATTACTTTGTATCAAACATTCAGTATTCATATTTCCATTAGCAGTGGGTAAAACGTTGTATGCATTTTCATTATTATCCAAAACATTTGATAAGATCACATTTTCACTGGTTGATGAACCGAAAACAATATTTTGATTATCTGAAAAATTCGTTAAGTTCGCATTTGCACTCTCAAAGTTGTTGGTTGGTGAGTCAATATTTTGTGTTATGCGTTCGGTATTCATATTTTCATTATTTAAAAATATTAAAAAATACGTATTGTTATTTTCATCATGAAAGCTTTTGGCTAAAGAATAGGTGTTGGTTAAAAAAGCAGTATTTAAATTATTCAAAAAATTCGTTAAGTTCATATTTTCACTGTCGTTGAGAGTATTTCGTCCATTGCATTTTGTACATACGTAGGCAGAAGAATCTTTACGATGATTTTTTCTGTTATGTTGTAATAATTCATACTTATATCGAAAACTTTCGTTGCATTCTACACATAGATATTCAGGTAAAACCTTTCGATGTAGCATTTTTTTATGATTCAATAAATCTTGTTTAGTCCTAAACACTTCACTACATTCATCACAACAGTGATTATGCAAAGTCTTTTTATGAATTTTTGCATTATGCTTTAAAAAATCCCGTTTACGACTAAAATTTTCCATGCAGTATTCACACCCATATCCTATGCGAGGTTTTTCATGAGTTTTTAAGTGTCTTTTATAACCGTACGATCTACTAAATGCTTTCTTACACACATTACAAATATAGGGTTTTGCATCCTCTAAGTGAAAAGTCTCATCTTCAAAACATGATGAAGTGGCTTGTTGATGAACAGAAACTTGCACTTCCTCAGATAGATCCATTATAAATATAATCAAAGTAAAACTTTAAAAATGCTATATGAACCACAAAAACAAGTTAGCAACTGATTAAATTTTCTACGAGATTGAATTTATACTCTATGTTTAATGCCAAATTAGTATTTATTGCCAAATATATTAAAAAATCTCGCCAAATCTTAGCAGATATGTTATTTTAATAGCCAAATCTTGAAAAATATCCCCAATCCCATTAAAAAATCTCGTAAAATATTTTAGTTTATCAACATGTCGAAACAAATAATTTGTTGATGTATAATTTCAAGCATGCAGAAAAGTTAAACTTTTAAGCAGGTTAATATTTCCCTAGACTATATGTTAAATGGTTAATGCTAAAATTGGAAAGTTCATGATTTTTTGATACAATCTCTAAAATTGGTAAGATTATATTTACTATAAAATATCAATTTATTTATGAAATAACGTTTTATAAAAATATGTAGTTTTAAAATCATATTAAAATATATAGTTTTAAAATCATATTAAAAATAAATAAATAAATAAATAAATAAATAAATAAATAAAAAATTACTTTGATAAAATAAATATAAAACTTTCTATTTAAACATGTTTACATAAGTGCATTTATTTTAAAAATCCGATTAATAGTTTAAACTTTTACATAAAATTTTTATATGAGATAAATAATTAAAAATACAATTTTTGTACACATACTTTTATTTTTCAAATTATAAGATTTTTACATGCATCATTTTTATACAAAGTTTACAATAATTTTATAAGATTCAACTAACAATTTTCAATATATATATATATATAGTAAAATCAGATATTACATTTGAAAAGAACCATATTTAGTCATACAAAGTTCTAATTTGAAAATTTCTGTTAATGTCCAACCTGATCCTTGTTCACTAAATTCATCAAAACACTTTTTCATCTTGTTAAAAGCGTTTTCAAGATCATTATTCAAATCATTTATTAAAAGAGTTGTTATACTTTTTGACCTAAAATTTTGTGTAAAAAAATCCTTCTCTCCATTTTCATAAATACAACTAAAAATAACTTCTACATTAATATACCATTTCAATGATCCTTGATCATTTAATTGAAAGTTTAATTCGTTTAAAATGTCAGTTCTTAAATTATTAAAAAATGACGTTAAATCCAAATCTTTGTTTTTATTATCAAATGTGGTTATTGTAAATGTATTAAGAGCATTTTTTCTTTTAAAATGCATAATTTTCTCCTTAAGAAAATCTCGGTCAGAATTTGATATTCCCTTTAATGTTGCTTGAGATAAGGGTTTTCGATGATTTTCTCTAACATGCTCTAAAAGTTTATATTTCTGTCTAAATGTTTCTGCACATTGATCACAGGAATGCGCTGGTAAAGGTTTTCGATGATTTTTTCTAATATGCATCAGCAACTGATACTTGCGATTAAAGGATTCATCACATTGCCCACATCTATGTTCAATAGAAGTCTTTTCATGAATTTTTAAATGTCTCTTTAACTCATCTGACCTGGTAAATGCTTTCTGGCATACATTGCAAATAAAAGATTTTTCGTTGAGATGAATTTTCATGTGACGAAGCAAATCCCATTTTCGTTTAAATACCACACTGCAAGAAACACAGCTAAAAGTTTTTGGTACTTTCTTAGTATCCAAGCTTGATGACACCTCATTTGAAATAGGCATTTTTGCAGATAAATCCATCTCTCTCACTAAAAAGTAAAGTGTTATAAAAAATACAAGTTGATAAATTAAACGTGCGCACTCCTCAAAAATACAGCAGCAACTGACAAAATTTTCTTTGCGAATGCATTTATACTGCAGGTTTACCACCAAATTTGTAATTATTGGCGAAATCACACCAAATATAAGCTAAATTCATACACCAGGAAAAGCAGCCAAATTCTTTAGAACCCCTATTAATCACACCAAATATATATCATTTTAATACCCAAACTTTTTAATGTAATCTAGTTTATCAACATGTTAAAACAAATAATTTGTGCATCACAGATTTTAAAGCTTGTAGGCTATTCGTTTGAAGTTTTTCATGGTTTTTTCCGAAACTTGCATACTTAAATCACTTAATTTTACAATTATTAAAAATCCATGCTTCTGGTTGGTTCATGGTACTCCTAAATTATTTGAATATGATCAACACTTAATTCCACAAATCACTTAATTTTATAATCATTAAAAATCCATGTGGTTGAAAAAAACACCAAAATTATTTGTACACAATCAACACTTAATTCCACAAAGTGCTTAATTTTATAATACTATTCATTAAAAATCCCTGGTTTTGATTGGTTCATGGAACCTCAAAAATATCTGTATATAAAAAACACTTAATTTTATAATACTATTCATTAAAATTCCGTGCTTCTGATTGGACGAAAAAAATCACGTGACCCCAAAAAGCCACCATGTTCAATACTAGTGCATCTATTTCTATCTTAAATAGAGTGTATTCCTGTGGTTAAATTTTTTGAAAACTACTATCCCCTGAGAATATTTTGTTTCGCATCACAAAAAGTGCTATATACGCGCATAAAATATAACTATTAAACCTTAATGTATTTCAACATTTTTGCATCATTTATAAGTATCGTTCCTCTAATAAGCTACACAACATCGCAAAAGTACTATACATGCACATAAAATATAACTATGCAACTATTAAACCTTAATGTACTTCGACATTTTTGCATCATTTATAAGTATTGTTTATCATAAAATGTAACTATTAAACCATAATGTGCATCAACATTTTTGCATCATTTATAACTATTGGACATCTAATAAGCTACATTACATCACAAAAGTACTAAATATGCACATAAAATATAACTAAGTAAGTAAGAAATCTTAATCTATTTCAACATTTTTACATCATTTATAACTATCGTCCACCTAATAAGCTACATTACATCACAAAAAGTACTATAAATGTACATAAAATATAACTAAGTAAGTAATAAATCTTAATGTATTTCAACATTTATAACTATTAAACCATAATGTGTATCAACATTTTTGCATCATTTATAACTATTGGATATCTAATAACCTACATTACATCACAAAAGTACTAAATATGCACATAAAATATAACTAAGTAATAAACCTTAATGTATTTCAACATTTTTGCAATATTTATAACTATTGTTCCTCTAATAAGCTACATCCTAATTTCACTCAATATAATTAAGTTTGTAATATTAAATCTTAATCAATTTCGCAATGAACATATGCTTAACTTTAAAATTTCCGTTTTAATCTATTAAGATTAAAAAATAAATAATTAAAATTTTCTATGTGTGTGCGTGCATAAACTTAAATTACATTTATAATGCGAAATATTTTTTTTTTTTTTTTCAATTACATTTTAAAATATTACATAACTAAAATACTAAAGGATGCATAAATATACAAATATAAATATAAGATTAATAAGTGCATGGTTTGATTTTAGCTTATGATAAGTTAAATAAAATCTACTATAACTCTGTTGCGTGGTAAAATAGTATTGGTTGATAGAAGTTAATTTATAAAATAAAGTTCTTAAATTAATATTATTAAATAAATATATCAATGAAAAAATACTTCTAGATAGATCATTATTTTTCAAGAAGCATATTTTTTAATGAATTAAATAAATGGTAACTCTGTAGTATAGTATTTTCATTTTAAGGTGAATAATTCAAAAAGTTTTTTAACTAGTTTAGTAGAACTATATAAGATAATCAAACAAAATGAGTTTATCGTAGTATGACGTAGTATCAACATGGTCGATAAGAAATAAGCTTATCACTCATTTGTTTCTTTGGGAGTGTAGAAAATGCTCGTGTAAGTATAATTTTCGTATTCTAGTAATCATTACTTTCTTATAAGATATAAATATATTATTTTTTCTAACTTTATCAAAATAAATTCGTGTGACTATTTTAATTAAAAAAAAAAAAATTCTTGTGCATATACTTTAAACAGTAATACATGAATATACATATATATGCATGTTAATCAGATTAAAAGTGCATTTGTAATGAAATAATTAAGAATGCATAAAAAAAAAAAAATGCAAATACATGAATATAAGATTAAGAAGTGTTTGGTTTGATTTTAGCTTATGATAAGTTAAATAATTTCGTTTAAATCTACTATAACTCTGTTATGTGGTAAAATATTATTTGTTAATAGAAGTTAATTTATAAAATAAAGTTCATAAATTAATATTATTGAATAAATATATCCTACATATCAATGAAAAATACTTCTAGATAGCTCATTATTTTCAAGAAGTATATTTTTTAATGAATTAAATAAATGGTAACTCTGTAGTATAGTATTTTCACTTTAAGGTGAATAATTTAAAAAAGTTTTTTAACTAGTTTAGTAGAACTATATAAGATAATCAAACAAAATGAGTTTATTGTAGTATGACGTATTAAGTGCTTGCGAAAAATGCTAAGTCCTCGAAATACATTACCTCTCATTAAATTCTTTATTAAAAAAATAAAAATAAATAAATAAATTCTCTCAGATCGACTAACACCACCGATCATTAAAATTCTCTTTTTAAAAATCATAATTTTTTTTTCTAAGTTTAAAATTAATTTTAAAATTGATAATTAATGTAAATAATATTCATATCTCTATGACCACTTAAGTTGAAAAGGTGACGGTTTCAATTCTACGTCATATCAAAGATGAGTACATGTCTAAAAATATCATCATTACACATTCAAATCCTCGACGCAATTATTAATTCTTAGTTAAACTTTTCACCAAAAGTAGCAAGTTGATAAAAACATATCAATAGACTTTATCCGAAATCACATAATTTTAAACGAAAACTACTTATCTAACAATTATCTACATAAAAATATATTCTTACATAATTTCTAATACAACTCATTTAAAAGATTCCTTATCTATTTAAAAGTTTATGACCAAGATCTCATGAATACATGTTTAAGCATTTCCTGAATTGCAAAGATAAACAATCGTTGAAAGACCTCTGATTCAGCTTGAAGAGGGAAGGTGCCTGGTTCGATTCCAAGGTAAGTATATCTCTTTACTTATCTCTAAATGACGGGGCCATGGTCGCGAGGTCAAACGCCAGAGGTTCGAAGAGATGAAGTACCGGGTTCGATTCCAAGGTGAGTACATTTCTTTCTTTTTTGAAAATTTTTAAGTATAATAAAAATGTTTAAACAAATTTAAAAAAAGATCTCGCGAACATAATAAATTCTCTTTTTAAAATTTTTTTCTAAGTTTAAAATTAATTTTAAAATCCTAATTAAAGTTCTCTTAAAATAATATTCTTTATCATTCAAGATATCATCTTTCTTCTAACCCTCCTTATCTTTCATGTCGGCATGCGTCACCGGAAGGATGGTGATAAGAGACGGTGCGGCAGCAGCACAGCTCGCCCGTGCCGTGCCGCGGTGCCGCGGTTGGTGAACGAACATTTTATATCTACTTGGGTCTGCGTTGCCGAAGGCAGTGGCGTCCCGGTGTGAGTTTTTACCCGATGCTAAATGATATATTTTTTAATTCCTTTTCTTGAGAATGAAAGTTTATGAGTAATAACATTGAATTTTGAGAAGTCATAAGGATAGTGAAGGAATACGTGCGCGCAGCGCACGGGTCTACGCTGCCGAAGGCAGTGGGGACCCGGTGCGACATTTTTCCCGATCAGAATTTTTTTTCTCTTTTTTTATCACATGATACAAATTAATGCAATTTTAAGAATTCATTAATTATTGTGATTCATTTAAAAATAGTGACCAGCGAAGTGGGCGTAGCCTGCTAGTTAATAATAACTAGAACAAAGAAAAAGATAAGAAACTAAGAGAGGCATTTAGACTATAACTCGAATAATAATAGAAAAAAAAAAACCTCTAAAAATGTAAAATATCATAGAAATAAACAATGTCGAAGTACGTTTTAAATCGTAGAGATAAACATCCGTGAATTCTTATTCATCATAATACTATATATTTCAGAAAAAATCATTTATAAAAGCATTTCGTTTAATTTTAAACAGATCACAGTGCATTTGCCATCTCTGTATTACTTCTATAAAAGAGTCAAAATATTAAACATATTGCATAAAATTGACATATGTTATTTTTAAAATAAAAATCAAATAAAAAATTAAGTCTATTTCTCGTTCAATATAAAAAATATACTTTTAGTTTTGATGAAGAAATTTAATATACATGTTTTATATTGCCTTTATCTTTGAGAATTATAAGATATAATCTAAAACAGTTATGGCAAGCTGTACTTAAAAACATCAGAGAAAAATAAATATCGTTTCTATTAAAAATACTATTTTAATGACATTCTTGAATAAAAAATATATATATATATATATATATATATTATTATTGTTATTCTGATAAAAAGATTACGTTGAGTAAAAAGAAAAGTATTTTTAAAGATACGTGATGGTTTATATCTATTACATTCATTTAATAGCAGGAGACCTGGCGTTGGAATATTAAAACAGGGATAAACTACTACGTCAGAAACGCCAAAGAAAAATTATTGAGGTGCATACAGCTGTTTCGGTAGCCTAAAGCGTACCGTCTTCAGTGCAAAAAGAATTCTGAATCTAGAGAAGTACTCGTATATATAGGAGAGGGACCGGATTTAGTTCAACCAATAGGATTACGGAAGAGGTGGGGAGTGTGGCCAATAGGAATTAAGGAATGTGTAGCTGTGTAAACAGTAGAAAAATTAAGGAAATGTGGACTGAATGTAAAATTTCCAACAATCAGACAAATAGGGAACAGCGAAATCACAATTTACAAGGTTTTTAAAATTTTTATAAATATGAAAAGCTTCAAAGAAATCGAGTTCATGAATGGATTTAGGTCTGCAAATTATTTTAGCTGAATTAAATTTTAAATTATGATTTTCCTCCCAGCAATGTTTAGAAATAGCCGATTTATTGGTTTCTTGTTTGCGGACGTAATTCATATGTTCTTTTAGACGAAATTTAAGACTGCGTTTAGTTTGGCCAATATATGATAAACCACACTGACAGGAAATACTATAAAAGATTATTAGTATTTCCTGTCAGTGTGGTTTATCACATATTGGCCAAACTAAACGCAGTCTTAAATTTCGTCTAAAAGAACATATGAATTACGTCCGCAAACAAGAAACCAATAAATCGGCTATTTCTAAACATTGCTGGGAGGAAAATCATAATTTAAAATTTAATTCAGCTAAAATAATTTGCAGACCTAAATCCATTCATGAACTCGATTTCTTTGAAGCTTTTCATATTTATAAAAATTTTAAAAACCTTGTAAATTGTGATTTCGCTGTTCCCTATTTGTCTGATTGTTGGAAATTTTACATTCAGTCCACATTTCCTTAATTTTTCTACTGTTTACACAGCTACACATTCCTTAATTCCTATTGGCCACACTCCCCACCTCTTCCGTAATCCTATTGGTTGAACTAAATCCGGTCCCTCTCCTATATATAAGAGCACTTCTCCAGATTCAGAATTCTTTTTGCACTGAAGACGGTACGCTTTAGGCTACCGAAACAGCTGTATGCACCTCAATAATTTTTCTTTGGCGTTTCTGACGTAGTAGTTTATCCCTGTTTCATACATTTATTGTCGGATATTTCTTTTCAGGGTGACTACTTTAATAAATGCAGGGTGACATGTTATAAAAATGTAAAAAGACATTTTGTTAGAAAAAGAATGCATGTCTTTCTTCAATGAATAGATTTGATACAAGAAATACAGTTAAGATATTAATATTTATTCTAAGGTTTATATTTATACACACTAAGCTTTAATATATATGGATGTTATACACATAAGTAGTTTCAGATAAAATATTGTTATGCTACAGATTTTATGGTAGAAACAATTAAAACTTTTTCAATGTTTATTTATGAATTAATTTATTTTTATTTTTATTTTTATTTATTTATTTATTAATTTTTTGCGTAATAAAAGTTTCAAATTAAATGTGCAGCTTATATTTTATGCTCATCATTTTTTTTCCTAATTATTCTTTTAAAAATGTTTGCAAATTTTATCTAAACATTTTTTATTTTTTTTCGTTTTTTTTTTTACTTTTCGTCAGATGACGTTTTTATTCATGTCAAGTTTGTATTGTCCAGTTTCTCTCTCGCGCATTAATGTCACTGAAGTAGGAGCGTCCATTAGAACTAGAGAGAATTTGAAAAATTGTGGTAAAGCGATTAAATTTCCTCGTTTACAAATAATCGTTTCTTATTTGTTTGTAAGTTACAGTTAGATTTTGATAAATAGTCATAGTTGTTATAGAATGTGTTTAAAATACTTTCAAAATAAATCGTTAAACTCATTAAAAATAAAAATGAAGGTACTGGGGTAATTGGCCGAGACTTATTGGCATGACTAATTTTGCTCGGGAGGGAGATGAAATTTTAATAGCTATATAATTTGTGCAGTTTATTTGAATTCATGGTTATTTAACTCAATCTTTTTGAAAAATGAGGTTATGATGTTGTTTTAACCCATCCTACATTAAATCAGTTGCTCTGTTGTACAAAAATATTGATTTGTTTGATACTTATAAAAAATTTATGCGTACAAGCTTGTTTCCATTTTTTGTATTATTTACTGTTCTGCAATGTATTAATGGCGAGTATTTGTAAAATAAGAAAAGACTGTATAATCTAAAGAAAGTGTTTCTTTTTACATATTTGATAATATAATATTACATATTACTTTTTCGTCGGAAACATAATTCATATGATGAAATAATTTGTTTTGAATATCCGGAGATCATTAAAAAAAAAAAAAAAAAAAAAAACTATTTGATTTCCATAGACAACTAAAAATCACTTCTTCTTTTGTTGACTATGTTCAAAACATTATGATGTTCAGAACTCATGAAATCACGCTTTTACCTTTTCCATTTCACTGTAGTTCTAAGCTATAAACTTTAGATGAGCGAGTCGTTAAATAAAGTATGTAATTCAACCTGCAGTAATCGAATAGAAATAAATAAACATCCAATGGCATTATATGATATTCCATTATTCCTAAAACTTGCCCTTTTACTTACAGAAACAGGCACAAAGCCCGGATTCAGAAAAAAGAGGCAGTTCCCCCCTAAATAAAGCTATTTTCCTAAATTCCGATTTTATGCCACCGTATATTAAAGATCAACCTAACCCATATTCCACATCATAACCCACGGCATTTACCATTCAACATTTCCCACCAATTTCAACGAGTCTTCTTTCAGAGCTATCTGAGATCAACTATTCCTCAAATAAAAGGTTCAAACAAATGATTTTCATTCTCTAGTACATGTAAGGCCCTGTCTAATGGCAGAACTCGGTCGGGGGGGGGGGGGGGGAGAGGAGGAATGCAGCGAAAAAGAAAATGGAATTTTGCAATGACTGACGCACTAATGAAACAAACATTGCAGGAGACAACAAATAAAGACGAAACAGAAAAGAAATATTTGATTTAATAAAAGAAAATAAATATTTTTCCAAAGAAATTTTTTCCGGAGACAAAATGCTTCAGAAAAACCAAACGATAACAACGCACACGACAAAAAACATGTAGAGAGGGAAGTAGACGCCAAGGGCTAAGTACCTGCATATGGTCGGGACCAATGCTTACCTCCATCGAAAATGTAAAAACATAAAGATATTTTTTCAGAAAATTAAAAAAAATAAATAAATAAGTGCTTTTAATTTGGAATTTGGTTTCTGAAAAAATTCTCCGCGAAAGCAGAGATTTTTTTCGAGTGAAGCACCACAAGAATAAAAAAATAAAATAAAATAAATTTCTCCTTGAAAAATCCTAAGTGCAACAGAGGGTCTGTTGCGTACGTTGACAAGACGGTCCGGACGGTGAAAAGGAATTAAAAATTTGAGCAGGGCGTCCCAAAAAACACGGGAAAACACTCAGAGACCCGCAATTAGTAAAAAAAAAAAAAAAGAAAAGAAAAGAAAGAAAGGGAGGACACATATATTTCTTTTTTTTTTTAGAAATAAATTCAGAAGAAAATCAAGCGAGAATAAAAATACAGAAATACAGACAGAATTCCGGTGTCCAGCCAGAACATAGTTCGCAGAAGTGATCCGCGGAACTGTCGGAAACCGGCATAGTATTCTCAATCCTCTCCGAAAAAGTGTGAGCTAAAAACAACAGGATTATGTCCTAGTTGACCTGACCAATCAGAGCTTGAGGCTCAGACCAATCTGAGATCAAGTTCGGGCATTTTGTCAGAAAGCTAAATCCTGAGCTAGTAATAAATACAAAATGAATAAATCTTAATAAAAAAAAAGACAAATAATAAAAGATTAATACAGCAGTTCATAATTTTGGAAAAAAATCAAAAAAAAAAAAAAAAAAAAAAGAATTTTACAAGTAGGAAGGTGGAAATCGCCACTGAAGAAATAATTTAGTAGTTAAGCCTTATGCAAGGGTTGTCTACCTACCAGGGCATGTAGTTTCCTCCAGTTAAAATAACTAAAGGTCGTTTCTTTCTGCGGCCGACACTAGCATCGTAGCGGTTAATGGAATCTTAACAGAGGATTTCCTAATTCGGGAGTGGATCTGTAAAACTTCATCGTAAGTTTTCGAATTTCAGTATAAATGGGCTTAATTCGAATATCCGGGTGAATAGCATCAATGCTGAAGTAACTAGTAGCTTGAATAAACCTACGTAAAAGCTTATTTTGGAAAAACTGAATTTTTATTAACTGAGTTTTCGCAGCTGATCCGTAAATCACACATCCGTAGGTGATGATCGGACGAATCATGGATTTATATAATAATATTGAGTAAATTATTATTAATAAATCACAACAAGGTAAGACTTTAAAGAAAAATAATTAGTTCTTCACTTACCTTGTATTTAGTAGTGCAGTAAGAGCTTCTTTCTCCGGCATGATATTATAATCCAAAATTGTTTTCTTCAAAGTTGTTAAGCACTCTTTAATAAGCATATATTACAACTAATAATGTAAAAAAAAATAATTATTTGAATTTGTTTAAATGAATCTGAAAATGAAAATAATTCTGTGTTGTAATTAGCTTTATTAGTGTATATTTTAGGAGTGCATTTTTATGCATCCTTCCTGGTTGAGGAAATGTTACAGACTGCAAGAAGAATTTAAATTACAATTTTTAAGTATATCATTATGAATCATAAATTGTTATATTATATTATATTATGACATTTGAAAGGAAAAGTTAATATCTTATTTTGTTTATACAATATCATTAAACTACATTGTTGAAAGAAATAAAACAGTAATTTAGAATAACATGATTTCCCATAAAGTTTGAAATTAATAGTTCTGTAAAATAAATAATGGTTTGAAAATGTTTATTTAGAGAGAAGAAAAAGTTATTATGAGTCTATAAATCTTTCACTCGCGGTGTTCAAGGTCAAATTTAATTATAGATGATATTACTTTGTTTATAGTTCTGAAATAAATGACAGTAAATAAATGAAAAGTTTATGGAGATGATAATACATCTATTAATTCCCCCTTCAGCTCCATAAATCTTTTAAGTTCCACTAATCAGTTTCAATTTCTCTCGGTGTTTTTCGTGAATCTGTCTTGGAAGTGCCTTGGTGAAGATATCACCAGTCATTAGGTCACTTGGACAATATTCTAGTTCTATGACACCTTTTTCTTTTAGATCCTTTAAGTAGTTGAATTGCAGGTCAACATGTTTCAGTTTTCCAGTAAAACCAATGTCTATCAGTTTTATACACGAAATATTGTCTTCAAAAACTTTGATAGGTAACTCTTGAGGTAAGTGCAAGTCTTTTAATAATTTTAGTATCCACATGATTTCTTTCGCAGCAGTCGTGGCAGAAATAAATTCGGCCTCAGCCGACGAAAGAGCGACACAATTTTGCCGTTTTGTGATCCATTGAATAGGATTATCTCCTATCATGAAGACACTGCACTGTTAAAAATTTCTGTAAAAATACAGAAAAAGTATTGAGAATCTCCGAAAATGTACATGAGTTCACTGTTAAAAGCAGTGAATCAAGAAACTCGGTTCACTGTCAAAAATTTCTGTAAAAGTACAGAAAAAGTATTGAGACTCTCCGTAAATTTAGATGAGTTCTCTGTTAAAAGCATTGAACCAAGAAACTCAGTTCTTAATTTACAGATATTTCCCTTTTCAAAACAACGTTTTCCCTGTGGGGATTTTGATAGATACATTAAATAAAAAACTATATAAATGCATAACCTTAAATTATTTTTATATTCAAGTAAATACCTATTACCTATTTATATATATATATATATTTAACTAGAAGTTTTGTAGGTAGAAATATACTGAATAGTTTGTTTCATTGCAGTGTACTATTACGTAAAAAGGGGGAAAAGGGAACGTTAGGGAAAATTAGATTGTTTCTGCGGAATGTTTATCTTCGTATCTACTCATTAAAAGTTTGTTGTTGTTGACTGTATTGAAGAACTTAAAGCAATTCGTGTTTTCACTTGGAATTCATAATTAGGTAAGTTAAATTTTATATAATCTTTTATCCTATTTTAATAATCAACACAAACAATGACTGTTTATGTTAGTTATATTAGTGATTATTTTTTTATATTTAAATCCTGAAACTTATAAACAGAGTTATTCAATTTAAAGATACCTAGAATCTAGTATGTAGTATCTAGCTACGTATTTCGGTTACATAATTCTTTATGTATTTACTGCGGAGGGCGAAATTATACAAATGCAGCAGAAATCAATTAAATTTTATATGTTAATACACAAGTCTTTTGTCGAAGTTAAATGTATGATACTGCTGCTAATTTTATATTAACAGTTTACAAATATTGCGTATGTATCTTTAACTTTATTTTTACATGCATATCTTCTTTAATTTACAATGGAGCAAAATGATGAGAATGTCATAGTTATATCAATGCAGCGGTTCGGGATAGATAGTCTTATCTGCGTATGTTTTTGTAAAGCATTTAGAAGAGCTTCCAAAAGCAGTTGTAATTGCATTCGTTCAGTTCAAAGAATATTTCCATGTGGGAGAGAGGGTAAATGTTTCATAATACCGAAAGAGGCAATTTTAGTTAATAATAGTAATAACAGATGCTTTCTTCATAAATTGCTCATAAAACAAAACTTTAGAAGACTGTCGGTTTCATTTTCCTACAAATTCCGACTATGCAAGGTACACAAAATCAACAGGGGAGGAGAATAGTTTTGAAACGACATAGACGTTTGACATTTTGCACGGTCGCAAATAAGAACAAAATAAATTAGAAGTCCGTATGAGCAATAAGAATAGCAAAAGCAAAGAAATCATTAGAGATGTAAAACTACGGCAGTATACGCTTATAACACCTGACATAAAAAATCCTACATTCAGCTTGCAGAGAAACCTAAGAAAAAACAAATAAATTGGTCTAAAATTTTTTCATGGATTAAAATAAACTTAGATGTTCTCGACAACATGCATTCATTCCGGTATGAGCTTTTAATGGAAAAGGACGAATTTTTGATATGTTAGCCGGGAGATGGGGGAACTTTCTTATAATTTGAGCCGCCTTTTCTTCTAGAGTTTGGAAGAAAATTGCTTTAGCAGAAGATTTACAAAATAAACATAGATATATTAATTTGTTAGAAAGCAGTTATTGTAAAGGATGAAAAAAGTGTGTGTGTGTGTGGGGGGGGGGGGGGGGTAAACACAGTTTAGCACATCCCTAAAAACAGAGAAACATTATTACAAATTATATATAAGTATTTGATGTTAAACATTATTTTTTCGGGGACAGGGAAGTTGTACATCAACCTAGCAATGTTTTTTTTTTTTTTTTTTTTTTTTTTTTTTTTTTTGCCGAGTGTCAACGTTTAATATATAAATTAAGAAACAATGCAAGAAAAACGATAAAATTATTTTTTTAACACAGCGACAATACTGGATGGGGGGGGGGGGAGGGGAGGGAGATTAGATTAAATTTTCAAACTATTAGCACAATCTGCTCACAAATTGATGTTTAAAGATTATATGTATAGTTTATGAATCAAGCTGAGTAGAGAAATGTTTTATACTAAATTTTACATTCTGTGAATAAATTCAAATCGAAGTTTAAAAAAGTTCAATTTAATGCGGAATTATTTTGAAGTATAAAAACAACTGGATTATCGAATTGACGTTGATCACAGGTTAACTGCAATTAAAAAAAATACTTTTTTGATGAAATAAGTCAAGCTTACACTGTTTCATCAACACAAAGTCCGAATGCTTTCCGACAAGATTTTGGTATGAATTAAAACATTATTTTTTAAGCGTTTCTTTTCTTTTCTTTTTTTCTTTACTTTTTGAGAAGAACAGATGTCTAATTGGCCAGAAAAGTTTATTAAATGAACAATGTTTTTCTCCGATAAGAATAAGGTTAAATTTTAATCAGAACCTTAAAGACCAGAAATATTATTGAAAATTATATAGATCTTTGATACTAAAAATTTTTTAGTGTGTGTGGGGGGGCTGATGGGAATGATTTGTATGGATACCAACACAATATTTTCAGTTTTGTTTTTTCTTTTCTTTGTGAGGTGTGTGTGTGTGTGTGTAGGGGGGGGGGATTTTAATGAACAAGAAAATTTTGTTCTGAGGATTAGACAGTTTAGGGATGCTTTTGAAAGTGTGTTTACTTGCAGGCGGTAATTTTTCTAAATATTTTAATCTGCTACCTGTGATTTTTATTACTTTCTTCTACGTGTATATATTGAGAAAGTATTGGATTCGTGAAAATTTTCGAACTCCAGTTTTCGATGGATTTACACGTTTTGGGATGCCCTGAATACGATTTGACTGTTTTTAGAAAACGTCTGTGTGTGTGTATCACAAATTTTGTGGACGCTGTATCTCACGAACCAATGAACGAAATTTAACCAAACTTGGTATTTAGTTGGACCCTGACATGAACTGGTGCTGATTAGATTTATGAAACAATGGCTAAACAGGTGGTGCTATGATAGCATTTTTCTAAATTTTTAACATGACAGTATAGGACAAAATTTCGTATAAATGTACATAATGAGAGTTATTTTAATCGTGTGATTGTAAAATTAATATGAATTATTGATAATAGTAGTAGTTAACTAGTTAAAAAAAAAAAAAAAAATGCATGTGGGGGCATCGCTTCCCCCCCCCCCCCGGGGGAAGTAAATTTTCAATATGGGTATCTTTCGAAAGATCTCGTCAATACCTTTAAAACGAATGTTTGAACTATAGATCTGTGATAATTTAAAACAAAGTTATCCAATTTTTTTTTTTTTTTTTTTTTTTTTTAACGAAAAACAAATCTCTGAAAAAAATAATTTCTTTTGATTTGGAAAAAAAAAAAAAAAATCTGACATCTTTCGGCATTTACTGATAATTCTATCAGATAAAAATCGTCTGCATTTATAATTGAAAAGAATTTGATAATTTAATAAGTAATTTGTATTGAATAAGTTTTGTGTAAAATTATATAGAAGAAAGTCATGTAGTGGCCACATCATACTAGTTTTTAGTTTAATATCGTCTGAAACTTCTATATATTTTCTTATATATTCGTTTTACAGCCTCTTCCTGACATTAAAAGTGTTTGCTGGCATTTGCTGAAAGACTGAAAAATAATCTAAATTACCTTAAATCAAAAAGAAGGAATTGAGGAAAAAGTAAATCATTTCCACATTATTTAATTAATAGTTTAAATAATAAAAAATAAGTAAATTTAAAAATTGAAATACAAAATAAAGATTTTATAGATGGGAGTTTTATTCGAAAATTTTTTTAATTAATGTTTTTTTTTTTTTTTTTTTTTTTCCCAATGTTTTTAATTTTGCTTTCTGAAAATTTTGAAAATCTGCTTGCATGTGTATATGTATGCATATATATATATGCACAAGTTAAAAAACCACAATGTAAGAAAAATAAAATTATTGTTGCTTTTACCGAGCAATGGTAATAGAAAGTTGGGTTGGGGGACAAATTAAATTTTCTGACAAGTTAAGATTTTTCAGAATACAGTTTGATATTTAAGGATTCAAAGTACAGAGTGTATATTAAATTGAGTGAGGAAATGTTTAAATTAATACGAAATTTTATCCAGGTTGCTATACGTTGCGGACTAATTTATATCTCAAAATAACCGATCCACATAAAACGTTACTTTTAAGTACAAAATCCAACTGTATTTTCGAATTATCCTGGATGACTATACCATAATCATTAGCATGCCAAGACTGCGGTTACATGTTTATGAAGGGAAACGAACGCAGACGATTGTGGAGCAACTGCAATTTAAAAATGCAGTTTCACTGAAATATAGCTAATAGATTCTGCTTAATAACGCTTTTGCATTGACAGAAATAATTTTTGTTTAACATGTTTTTTCTTTTCATTCTTTGTAAGGGGAAGATTTTAATAACTGGACAGTTTTTAATTCGGAGTATTATAAAGTTAAGAGAGTGCTTGGAACTAAGGCCGAGTCCCCAGGCCTAGGATTCGAGAGTCCTAGGCCTGGGGTAGTGTGCCCTCTGAGGGGAATGTTTTTTAAGGGGGACCAGCCCAGATTTATGCGAGTCTCGAAGAAAACTACCGAAATCTTCGAACAGCTAGGACGACGAGCTAGACCTGGGATTGAACCTAGCACTTCCCGTTTATCAGCTCTGAGCGTAGAATGGCACGGCCACTCATGGAGTCATATAGTTTAGAGATGATTCAGGAGCAGTTCACTCTCTCAGGAGACAATAAATTGTTTTATTTCCATATTCAAAGGGTGAAAAACTACCTAACATCCCCAAACCCTAAAAACTGCTATTTGTATTCAAAGTTAATCGTGGAAGAATAGATTAAGGTTATTATTACGTAGCTATTATGTAAAATGTTTATTTATACCCATAATAAATGATATTTGTAGAATTCTGAAGGCATTGTAAGGAAAAATTTGGAAAGGGGGGGTGGGAGAATCTGGAATTAAAGATAGCCCCTGAAAACTTTCACCTCTGATATTCGTTTATAATCTGCTACCGGTTGTTTTCAATTTTTATTTTAATATTCTTCAAGTTTTTTCATGTTCTTTGTACAACTCTCTATGCCATTAAAAATGTTTACCGTTATCTTCTACGTGAAGACTGAAACATTATCTGAATTTTCGAAATGAAAATGCAAGAATTTGAGTAAAATTGAAATAAATCGCCTACATCTTGTATAAACAATAGTTTAAATATTGAAAATTTTATAAATTTAAAAACCGAAATACAAAATAAAGATTTTAGATTTATAGAATTCTCATTTATCAAGTGATTCAATTTTATTTTATTTTTAACTTTTAATTTTCTTTTCTTTCTTTTGAGGGGTTTGGGGAGAGGGGTGGAGTTAATGTTTCACCACCGGAAACCGGAAAGTGTTTTCATTAAATATTTAAATTTTTGGAGACAGAATATTTAAATAATTATCATAATATTAATAATGGAAATAAAGAAGGATATTAATTAAAAGAATTTACCTGTAGCGTAAGACCACAAAAAATTACTCCAATTTGCATTTATGTAATTATTAAAGACCAAATAATACTTAGAAAATAATTTTTAAATATATTTAATAAACCGGAAATAGTTCGTAATAAAATTGTGTAAAAAAGAATCTGCTGCAGAACTATGTATTAATTCATATTACTATAATGATCCAATAGACAAAAGTGGGTCTAGGGGACAGGAGTATCTGTTCTTGAAGCTGGTAGACAGGAAGTGATAAATTCGATATGTAGTCGCGCATGCTGTCCCAGTCGTTCGGTGTTTTCCAAGGTTTTCTCTGAAATTCATGTAAATATGGACTAATACCCCTTAAAAGTCAGCCCACGTTGGGGTTTTCGGTAATAAATTGAGGCTTACTTAAAATTGCTTAAATTATTTTCAATAATTTTTGAAAATGTCGTAATATATAATTATCAAAGTCCCACTCTATTCCTTGTACCTTGGGAATGTCTCGGAATTTCTGAAAACTTTAAGGCATTTGTTAAAAGAAAAAAAAAGGGGGGGGGGGCTAGGGAACACAGGGGCACACTTTAAAATTTCATATAGGAAGGGGGGGAAAGTCTTTTAAAAGCTCGGTGATAAAGTCTTTTCAAAGTAGGCCTAGGACCTACAGCTGTCAATCGGCCTTATTCCCAAATCCAGTCCAATTCATACTTGTTTTTAATATAAAATACTTCAAAAATATTCCTGTTACACTGGCTTTCATAAAATGGTGCTTAAATATCTTATGATTTCATTATATAAGTGATTTTTTCCTGTATTAATGATTTAAAATACCATGTATATCTACTTTTATTTTCTTTAGATGATTTTTCATTAGATTCTATTTAGATGGAGTATATAAGATACACTTTAAAATTCACTTATGTATACTTAATTTTCATTTTAGTGCCATGGAATTACAATCCTTTCTTTTCATTATTTGCTTAAAATGTCATAGGATGTAGATTTTGTTTTAAAAATTTATAGTTGAAGTGTTTTCCTACAATAGTAATTTTTCATCATTTTCCTTTTTTCTAGTTATAATGGAAATTGATCCTGATATAAGAAGCGAAACAAGTTGTCTAAGAAATATGAAAATAGAAAATGCCGTAAAATACCCTCATCAGAGACATTTACAAATATCAAATATTTATGCTGTTAAAGACTTTTTCACCATTTATCTTTTATTAATCTCATTTAGAAAAAAAAAAAAAAAAAAAAAAAAAAAAAAAAAGATACTTTGAGTGTTATGTTAGTAAAATAAAGTTTAATTTAAATCTAATTCAGTATGTTTTATTTTTTAATTATTTTTAATTGTATGTTTTCTTTGCAGCAAAAATGTTTTTCTTCTTAGTGAGCTTTTTGCAATGATTCTAGTAAATTACCGGGATGCTGCTTTCATGTGTAAAAGCGCAGAATTTGTTTCTTCTTTAGATCCTATTTTGCAGAAGAAAAATGTTTTAAAATTTGTTTTTGTAAAGAAAAAAAAAATCGAATTTTTTTTAATTCAAAATAATCTAATGGTTTCTTTAACAAAAAGTTAGATATTTTAAAGATTTGAATTTATGGAATTAGTGACGAAAACCAAAAGAGTACCCGATTTTCATCTGCATTGAACCCTAAATTAATATTTAAAAATATTAAAAGCTCTATATTTCTTTATAAACTATTTAATACGTACGAACATTTTCTCTCCACTTGCCGTCTATTTAAAAATATTTATATCCCAGAAACTGCAATAATTATGGAAATTATTCTACATACTGCAATGAATTAATTATAAAAAAATAAAATTATTTAGGTATCAAACCTTTAATATGTTCCTATACTTCTACGATTACGTATTAGAAATCTGATCTGAAATGAGAATTTTTATTTTCAAATAAAATAACTTTTAAAAACCAATTTTAATAAAAACAGAATATTGAAAAATGTTCAAAAATTGTTACAGTTTAAATAAAATTTACATCAAATTTGTTAGTCTTGGTTTAAGTGACAAGTTATGCATTGAATTAATAAGTTGCACAAATTTACTTTTTTAATAAACTACCAAAATTGTATGCATAGTTTTTAAGAGAGACATTTATATGGAAATGAATTAGTAATTTTTTTTCTTTAGCTAATATAAAAATCAATGTGAGTATTTAAAAATTCAAATTCATTCAATACACTACCTTTCCATAAATGACCGGACACTTTCAGATGCGTTTTAAAATGACTCAAAAAGTATTTAACAAATCATCTTGAAACTTCAGGAGTGTAATAAACATGTTATACCTCACGTAGTTCAGTTATTTGTTTGTGCCAAAAGTGAAAATGGGACCAGTAAAAAATTAAAGAAAAATGAGAATATTTGGCATCACTCAGTATAAAGTAATGCTCGAAATACAATCTGACTGTAGCATATGGTTATGGGGCTCATTTTCTGTATAAAATTTTAAGTCTCTACCGCATGTAATCAGGGAGATATAAAGATTTCTTTAAAAAATTGCCGAACATTTTTTTTTTTTTTTTTTTTGCTATAACATGCAAGGTATTAAATCCAGTACAAAGCTATATTCGGGAAACTCAATATACAACATTAGACACAACATACTGCAATCAGAATGAAAAAAAGTATTAAATATCTAATGAAATGTGAGCATTTTTACTAAATAATTTTTAACTGTGCATGACTAAGTTTTAGTGTATGACTAAGTTTCAGTGTTTATTATTGTATGTCGAGTTTCCTGAAAAATAATTTGCACTGTCTTTTCATAATTTGCGTGTTATAGCTAAAAAAAGTGAATTTTTTTTTTTTTTGAGAAATCTTTATCTCCCTGATTATATGCGGTAGAGACATATAAACTTAAAAGAGTTAATGAGAAAGAGTCCTATAATCACATGCTACTGCAAGATCGTATTTCGAGCATTAATTATTACAGGGTGAAGCCAATACTTTTATTTTACTTTATTTTATTTTATTTTATTTTTTTTTTTTTTTTACCGGTTCTCCTTTCTCAACCCTGAAGTTTCAAAATGATTTGTTTAACATTTTATGAAATACTTTAATAAATGTCTGAAATCGAAAGTGTGCGGTCATTATGGAAAGGTAGTGTACCTAACAAATTTTTAGTACGTCTTTCTTTCTTTCTTTCTTTTTTTTTTTTTTCATTTAGAAAGTTTACACCTTTTTAAGACCATAATGCATTTTAAACGATTAGTGTTTTAATTACATTCTTAATTGTTTTAAGTTAATATCTAATCAACATATATATATATATATATATATTTGTGAAAATATTTTTTTTTTGTTTTTAAGTGTATTTACAAAGTGGATGTATTTTTTGAGTGAAAGAAACTGAGGTTGTTAACACAGATCTACAAATATATAATGTTGGCAAAATTTAATTTATTTTAGTTGATACCTATATTTTTTATCTGCTGAAGCCGAAATTGAAGCCAATTTTCCTCTGTTACACATAGCTTTCGCCAATACAGGGTGTCTACCGACACAATCCCTTCTCTTTCGGTAGTTTCTAGTATGATTATATTGGTGAAAGAGTCATGAAAAAAATAGCGCACCCTGTATTGATAAAAATATGTATGTGATAGAGTAAAATCTAGTTTCGGTTTCAGCCGAGCAAAAAACATCAATATCAGCTATAATTATCAAATCAAAATTTTAGATTTAGACCTGTGAGATCTTTCAATATTGAGTCATATAAAATGAGGGAATTAAGTTTTTATTTTGGTATGGACTAAATATAACCGAGCAATATTAAGCAAACATATGACATATTTTGCAATTATTTCTGATCATTTTATTAGATGTATCATAATATAAATCAGCTTCGTTTTTAGATTTTATATTAAAAGTTTAATGTATGCAAAATGTACCACAACATTAATAAAAATTGTAGTTAAAAACCTGTTACAGCGCATCATTACAAATCCTACCAAAGGTAATACAAGCTTAATCAACTTTATACCTCTGAATTTTAATGTAGTTTTGATAAAAAAAATATATAGCATGTCTATATATATATATATATATATATATATATATACACTAAAGTCCGGTCTTGTCCCATCAATTTCCGAAGAGTTCTTATCTCAAAGTTTGAAGGTGGGAGGTGCAAAGTTCGATCTCAGGTTGAGATTTTCAGCCTACCCATTCGAAATTTTCCAAGGTTTTCTTAAAAAACTCTTGTAAATAAGGGATAGAACAACTTAAAATGACCTACACATAAGGCATTCTATACAGGCCTAGAACTCTGGAGTAACCAATGTGATTTTACCACCACAATAATATTAGTATATTTAGAAGCCTATTCAAGACACTCTAAACTAAGGCGCATTTAAAATAAATCCAAAGGCTATGAATTTACAAGTGCAAAAACATCCAACTTTAAGTTTCTTTTCCTTAAGTTGTATAAGAATCTGTACTTATGTAACGTATTTACTAGATTCTTACCTATATTCATGAAGATAAACTTACTGTTGGATATTTTTGTACTTGTAAATTGATAATATTGGAATTTATTTTAAGTATATGCCAATTTAGAGTGTCTTCGATACGCTTGTAAACATACTAATATTTAATAGGCGTTAGTTAAAGCCGATTGGCTGTGCTAGGTTTCTAGACCTGTGGGGATTGCCGAAAGTGTAGGTCTTTCTAAAATGTCTTATCCCATATTTATACAAGTTTTGAGAAACCCGCGGAAAATTCCGAATGGGTAGGTCGAAAATCGCAACCTGGGATCGAACCATGCACTTTCCGCCTTCAAGCGTTGAGAGCAGAGCTTCTCAGCCAATGGTGTGGACTTCAAATATTAGGTATTTTTACATGGATAAATTTACTGAGATTTTCATAATATTATATACGAAATTTACAGAGACTTGGATATTATTACATATGTAATTTTACAGAGACTTGGATGTTCTTCCGTATGTAATTTTACAGAGATTTGGATGATTTTACATGTGTAACCTTACAGAGACGTGGTTATTTTTACAATGGTAAATTTACAGAGACTTATATGCTTTTACATGCTCGAATTTACGGAGACTTGCATATTTTTACATATGTAGATTTACAGAGACTACGATGTTTCACAGATTTAAATTTACAGAGACTTGAATATTTTGATCTGTGTAAATTTACAGAGACTATGATTGATTTACAGAATAGTTTCTCTGCATTTTGACAGAATCTCTTTTTTTAATTCTCCGTAAATTTACGTAAGACTTAATATAATTAATTACCAATAGATTCTCTGTAAATTTACAGAAAAATTTTTAACAGTGTGCCTGATGTTGATTTTCTGTTGGACTTGTCTCCGCCCCAGTCCGCATCTGCATAAACTACCAGTTTAGGTTTTTCATTGGCACTGATAACGAAATTTAGATTTTTTGTGGTATTTAAATACCTGACAACTCTTTTTACTGTTTCCCAGTCCTTTTTTCTTGGACTTTCATTTCTCCTACTTAATATGTTTACGGCAGCTAATATGTCAGGACGACTAACAGTAGCCAAATATAGCAAGCTTCCTATTGTTTGTCGGTATTTAGTGTTGTTTTCTAATGGGTTATCATTATCATCAAATTTTAAGTAATTTGTTTCCATTGGTGTATATGTTTCATCATAATCTTCCCCAAATTTTTGGAGAAATCCCTGAGCTACCAGTCGTGCTTTAAATTTTTGTATTTTCCCAGTGTCATCATATTTTGTTTTAAAGTTCCACTTTGAACCGATAATTTTCCTTCCTTGTGGTGGATCTACTAATGTCCACGTGTTGTGTTCTTTTAACGATGATATTTCATCCTCTGCTGCTTTTATCCAATTATTTTTCTCAACAGGATTTGTGAGATTTTGAACTTCCGCCCAACTTTGCGGTTCATGTATTGGATCATGTTTTACCATGTAAATTAGTCGATCTGGAGGTACACCGATATTAGATCTCGAGGATCTTCTAGGTTCATTGTTTATTTCAAGTGTTTGTTCGGTGTTATTTTCAGGTGTGTCATTAAGTTCTACATTTACAGTTTCCTTTTGACTAATATCATTTTCTGGTTTTTCTTGTGATGACAATTTAGAGTTTTGATTTTCTATGAATTTAACCGTTCTTGCGATAATAATACCTTTTCCTCCCGTGTAAATCCTGTATCCCTTTGATCTATAGTCATAACCTACGAAGATTCCCTCTTGCGCTTTATTGTCTAATTTTCTTCTTATTTGTTTGTTTATGTACGCAAAAGCTTTACATCCGAATACTCTCAACTGAGATAAATTAGGTTTAATTCCATTCCATAATTCGTAGGGACTCTTATTATTTCCTTTTGTGGGGAGTCTATTAATAATATAGTTTGCTGTGTTGACAGCTTCACCCCAAAATTTCTTATCTAGATTTGCTTCTGATAGCATACTTCTCACCATTTCTACCAGTGTTCTGTTTTTCCTTTCAGCCACTCCGTTTTGTGCTGGGCAATAAGGAACTGTAAGTTCGTGCTTAATTCCCATTTGATTTAGGTAATTTTCTATTTCACTTCCCACATATTCTCTCCCGTTATCAGATCTGACTCTTTCAGGTAATTTTCCAAACTTATTTTTGACTAATGCTATATATTGTTTGAGCATGGTTAATACCTCGCTTTTATGTTTCAAGAGATAAATCATGCAGAATCTGGTGTAGTCATCAATGAACGTTAAGAAATATGTTTTCCCCCCTATGGTGGGTGTTTGAAATGGCCCACAGATGTCTGTATATTAATTCAAGTACTCTATTAGTCCTGTATTTAGATTGCTGTGGATATGGTAAATCTGTCAGTTTTTCTTTAATACATGTTTCGCATGTTTTGTCATGTTTGCAGAAATTTATATTAATTCCCACTGCTAGTTCCTTATCCATAATGTGTTTTATGTCAGCATAATTTCTATGACCGAGCCGCTTGTGCCAAAGCGTGATACAATTCTTATTGTTACATTCGTGAGTTAAATTAATATGTTCATTTGAACTGTTTTGGGGTTGTTTTACTTCATATAAGTTACCCTTTAGTTCCCCCTCAAGGAAGGTTTTTCCGAATTTTTGTAGTATACATTTATCATTTTTGAAAATTAACGTGCAGCCATTTTTGGTGGCTTTACTAACAGAAATTAAATTTGTTTCGAGGTCTGGAACAAAAAGTACGTCGAGTAACTTTATTTTGTTTATTTCCCCCTCAGATGTTTCGGTAGTTATAACTACATCACCTGAGCCCTGTGATGTTAAAATATTTCCGTTTGCTATGACAACATTTGAATTGTCATAATTTTTTATTTCACTAAATAAATTTTTGTTATTTGTGATATGCGAGGAGGAGCCGCTATCGACGATCCAATTGTTTTTATTTTCTTTACAGGCGATGAATGCTAAATTTTTAAATTTATTTCTTGTATGAGTTTCATCGTCGGATGCATTTGATTCATCCCTGTCATGTTTCATTTTTGGTTCACTATTTTCAAAACATAAAGATGAATTAAAGTTTTTATTTTTATTGTGATAGCCACTTGATGAATAGTTTTGTTTTTTGTTTTTGTCTTTTTTGTACCAACAGTCGTTGGTATTATGATTTTTCATCTTGCAGTATGTGCAGAATTTATTCACTTGTTTTTTCTGAAAGCTTTGTTTGTGTCTTTTAATTTGATAAGCTACGGCATTATCATCAACTTGCAACGCTTTGTTATTACAAGATCTTCTGTTATATTCATCCATCAGCTTACTTTGGATATAACTTGGTGTAAGATCCTCTTCAGATTTTGCTTCTAAAGCAGTAATAAGAGGATCATATGACGGAGGTAGCGAACACAGTAATAGAGCTGATAGATGAGAATCATTTATGTTTTCGCCGATAGCAGTAAGTTTCTCTTTGATTTCTAAAATGTTTGTGATGTGTTTAATCATGTTGCCTCCTTCGGCTAATTTGCAGCTATACAAATTTTTTAGCAAGTATAACTTGCTTGAAAGGTTTGTACGTTCGTGTAAATTTTTTAGTTTAACCCATGTCTCTTTTGACGTGGACAAACCTTTCACATGCACGATCTGATCATCACTAATAAACAGGTTGATCATAGCTTTGGCTTTTCTGTCCTTTTTGGACCACTCTGCAGTGATAGGCTCTGGTGGAGTTTCAGTTATGGCATCAAAAAGATCTTCTTTTATCAATGACATTTCTAGCTTAAAAGACCAGGTAGCATAATTAGAAGCATTGAGCTTCTCAATAATTGCATTGTCTTTATAAGACGCCATTGTTAAATTTAATTTAATTTACAGTAATAACTTCCACCACTAATAGCCTATGTAATATGAATTTAATTATTGTATGCCAGAGATTTTTAATTCAGAATCATAATCATTATTGAGTAAATTATTATTAATAAATCACAACAAGGTAAGACTTTAAAGAAAAATAATTAGTTCTTCACTTACCTTGTATTTAGTAGTGCAGTAGGAGCTTCTTTTTCCGGCATGATATTATAATCCAAAATTGTTTTCTTCAAAGTTGTTAAGCACTCTTTAATAAGCATATATTACAACTAATAATGTAAAAAAAATAATTATTTGAATTTGTTTAAATGAATCTGAAAATAATTCTGTGTTGTAATTAGCTTTATTAGTGTATATTTTAGGAGTGCATTTTTATGCATCCTTCCTGGTTGAGGAAATGTTACAGACTGCAAGAAGAATTTAAATTACAATTTTTAAGTATATCATTATGAATCATAAATTGTTATATTATATTATATTATGACATTTGAAAGGAAAAGTTAATATCTTATTTTGTTTATACAATATCATTAAACTACATTGTTGAAAGAAATAAAACAGTAATTTAGAATAACATGATTTCCCATAAAGTTTGAAATTAATAGTTCTGTAAAATAAATAATGGTTTGAAAATGTTTATTTAGAGAGAAGAAAAAGTTATTATGAGTCTATAAATCTTTCACTCGCGGTGTTCAAGGTCAAATTTAATTATAGATGATATTACTTTGTTTATAGTTCTGAAATAAATGACAGTAAATAAATGAAAAGTTTATGGAGATGATAATACATCTATTAAATAATAATTTATTTTTAAAAGACAGGTAGCAATTCCAAGCCAAAAGAGAGTGAAGGGCTTTCGCGTCTTTGTCAACTTTTTTCAGAGACTCTGAAATGTGACGTCACCACGTTAATTTAGTATCTAGGTAAATTCCTAAGTATTTATAGCATTGCTACCAGAGTATAGGCTGATTGTTTAGAAGAAAGTGGAGATGTCACAGCTTTTATTTGTGAAGAGCACTTTAGAGGGAAGCGGAGAAGTTGAGAAGAAACAGGACAGTTTGTGTCTTACTTGACACAAATCGTTTGAAAGCAGTAAATCGGGAGAACAATGGGTTCAATGATCTATGTGCTACTCATATGTTACTACTGGTGAAATAAAATTTTATATTTGTCTCCATTGTAATGGTGAAAATGATATCTATGAAAGTAATTAATTCTATTCAAAATTTAAATTTTATTATCTTTTTTCTATCTATGTACTGTGTGCACTGTTAAAAAGGGTTTCTCAAAAATCAGCAAAATTGTCTCAAAATAGCTCCGAAACAATATCTACTTAAATTTGAAAACCCATGTACTCATTTTTGAGTATACTGACATGCTCAAAAATGGGGATATTGGGATTCTTAGTGGTCAAACGCATAGATTTTTACAGAGACACAGCAAAAATTTCCTTATCATCATGATCTATGCTTAAAATATTTGAAGGGCAATAACGTTAATTGAAAGAACATACTACATAGAGAACTAGTATGTTGTGGCCACCACAAGACTTTCTTCTATATTTTCCTATACATATTCAATCAGTAACAATATTAAGAAAAAAAAAATACGATTTTTTTTCTAAGTTTTTTTTTGTTAAAAGTAATACATATTCAATGAGTATTAATATTTAAAAAAAAAAAAAAAAATTACGAATTTTTTTTTTTTTTTTTTTTTGTTAAAAGTAAAAAAAAATCGATAACTTTGTTTTATATTATCACAACCATTCGTTTTAAAGGTATTGACGAGATCTTTCGAATGATACTCATCTTCAAAATTTACCCCCCCCCCGGGGGGGGTACTTCCCCCCAGGAGGGGGAAGCGATGCCTCCTCATGCACAAAATTTTTTTCCTAGTTACGTACTACTATTATCAATAATTCATATTAATATTACAATCACAAGTGCAAAATAACTCTTATTATGCACATTTATACGAATTTTTGTCCTATACTGCCATGTTAAAAATTTAGATAAAATGCTATCACAGCGCCACTTGTTGAGCTATTCATCCCCAAATATAATCAGCACCAGTTTATGTCGGGGACCAACTAAATACCAAGTTTGGTAAAATTTCGTTTAAAAAAAAAAAATACGATTTTTTTTTTCGAAGTTTTTTTTCGTTAAAAGTTAAAAAAAAAATCGATAACTTTGTTTTAAATTATCACAGATTTATGGTTCAACCATTCGTTTTAAAGGCATTGACGAGATCTTTCGAAAGATACCCATCTTGAAACTTTGCCCCCCCGGGTGGGAACTTCCCCCCCGGAGGGGGGGGGAACCGATGCCCCCACATGCACAAAATTTTTTTTCCAGTTAACTATTACTATTATCAACGAGACTTTTCGAAAGATACCCATCTTGAAAATTTACTTCCCCGGGGGGTACTTCCCCCCCAGGGGGGGGAACCGATGCCCCCACATGCACAAAATTTTTTTCCTAGTTAACTACTACTATTATCAATAATTCATATTAATTTTACAATCACAAGTTTAAAATAACTCTCATTATGCCCATTTATACGGAATTTTGTCATATGCTGCCATGTTAAAAATTTGCATAAAATGCGATCACAGCGCCACCTGTTGAGCTATTGATCCCCAAATCTAATCAGCACCAGTTCATGTCAGGGTGCAACTAAATACCAAGTTTGGTTAAATTTCATTCATTGGTTCGTGAGATACAGTGTCCACAAAAAAATGATACAGACAGACAGACAGACAAACACACAGACACACAGACAGACAGACAGACACACAGACATTTTCTAAAAACTATCAATTCGTGTTCAGGACACCCCAAAACGTGTAGATCCGTCAAAAAACGGAGGTCGAAAATTTTTGCGAATCCAATACTTTCTCTATATTACATATAGAAGAAAGTAAAAATACTTATATACCTTATTATAATGTTCTCTATTGTTTATTAATAACACTTCTTGCTTTATTTACACAACCGTTAATTACCTAGTGTTTGGAAAGTCGAGTGGAATCACTCCAGATTTTTTTAAAACTATAAAAAGAAAATACTATACTTTAGAGTTATGTAAAACATCAATTTATGCATAAATTAGCATAAGTATAATATTTTTTTTTCAAATCTTAACTTTTTTTTTTTTTCAAACAGTTATTTTTAATCATTCATAAAAGTGTATAACAAACAAATACAATTCTGAAATAACAGAATTTCCGAACACCAATCTTACTTGCACATACGTTGTTAATTAATGTTTTAATATCTAACAGTAAGCCAAATTTCAGATATTTTTTCACATCGTATTTTACACAACTCTAGTCTCGAGGAAACTTTTGAAAAGTACTGTCCTTCATATAAATATAACTAATTATACCTTATAGTATATATGAAAATATGGAATTGATTCAGAAATCACCTAAACAATGATAGGTAAACGATAGGTTATCAAATTATTATTATTAATATTTTAATTTTTAAAAGCAAATACTGTACAAAATATCCTTAAACTATAGATCAGTTATAAACTCACACTTTCTAGTATTGATTTAGTCCCAAGTTCAATTAGGGGACCAAGCACATAGTGAGGAAAATAAGAAATACTTTGGATTATCCAGTATTATAAAAAGATACATATAACAAGTGACTTTAACGCATGATTTCACTTATAATGTACATAATACTTTTATGCTTTTTAGTGTGAAAAGCAGAATTATTTAAAGAGATGCATTTTTTTCCAAAATTATTAATTACTTTCCGAACATACATTTGTAAGGAAAGTATTGAAATCATATAGAAAATCCGACTTTGCGATTTTGATGTTTCTATACGTTTTGAGATCCCCCGAGTTCATTTTTGCTATTTTTAGGATGATATATGTATGTGTGTGTGTATGTATGTGAGTGAACCCGATGACGTCTAAATACTTTGTTCGAATGAGCTGAATATTGGCATGTATGTTATAGGTCACCATAGCACGAACCCTATTGATTTTGGTGAATCTAGCCCTTATATTTTTTTTTTTACAGGGACACACAAACAAATTCTTTATCATTACAGTCTTGAAACCGTGAGAGAATCTTCAGATTTTTTGTGTTACAATGAAACACATTTGAAACATTGCCAACTAAGACTTTATAAATTGTTCATTGTTAAGAGGTTATCTTCAAAAGAAAAAAAAAAAAAATGGATTATATTTGAAAGAATTCAATGGTAGCATTGTTTATACTTTTAAGTTGATTGAAAATTTCTAAATAGAAATTTTAACATGCTTTTGTAATTATTATGTCCTAATCCGAATTATCAAAAACGCAATTAAAAAACAAATTTTGAAAAAATTATAAATTAAGAAAACATCATTTAATTTACATAATTTATTTCATCACAGTTAACATTGTTATAATGAAAACTATTTTTTATACCTGTTCTGCACACAAGAAATGCAAATAAAAACTAGTATGTTGTGGCCACCACAAGACTTTCTTCTATATTTTCCTATACATATTCAATCAGTAACAATATTTTAAAAAAAAAAAGATTTTTTTTTTCCTTTCTTTTTTTTTTTTTTTTTGTGAAAATTAATACATATTCAATCGCTAACAATATTAAAAAAAAAAAAAAAAAATAGAATTTTTTTCTGTTTTTTTTTTTTTTTTTTTGGTTAAAAGTAAAAAAAATCGATAACTTTGTTTTAAATTATCACAGATTTATAGTTCAACCATTCGTTTTAAAGGTATTGACGAGACCTTTCGAATGATACCCATCTTCAAAATTTACCCCCCCCCCGGAGTACCCCCCAGGGGGGGAAGCGATGCCCCCATGCACAAAATTTTTTTCCTAGTTACGTACTACTATTATCAATAATTCATATTAATTTTACAAACACAAGTGTAAAATAACTCTTATTATGCACATTTATACGAATTTTTGTCCTATCCTGCCATGTTAAAAATTTAGATAAAATGCTATCACAGCGCCACCTGTTGAGCTATTGATCCCCAAATATAATCAGCAACAGTTTATGTCGGGGACCAACTAAATACCAAGTTTGGTAAAATTTCGTTAAAAAGAAAAAAAAAAAAAAAAAAAAAAAAAAAACGATTTTTTTTCTAAGTTTTTTTTTTGTTAAAAGTAAAAAAAATCGATAACTTTGTTTTAAATTATCACAGATTTATGGTTCAACCATTCGTTTTAAAGGTATTGACGAGATCTTTCGAGTGATACCCATCTTCAAAATTTAACCCCTCCCGGGGGGGGGGTACTTCCCCCCCATGCAAAATTTTTTTTTCCTAGTTAACTACTACTATCATCAATAATTCAAATTAATTTTACAATCACAAGTTTAAAATAACTCTCATTATGCCCATTTATACGGAATTTTGTCCTATGCTGCCATGTTAAAAATTTGCATAAAATGCGATTACAGCGCCACCTGTTGAGCTATTGATCCCCAAATCTAATGGGCACCAGTTCATGTCAGGGTGCAACTAAATACCAAGTTTGGTTAAATTTCATTCATATGTTCGTGAGATACAGCGTCCACAAAAAAATGATACAGACACACAGACAGACAGACAGACAGACATTTTCTAAAAACTATCAATTCATGTTCAGGACATCTCAAAACGTGTTGATCCGTCAAAAAACGGAGGTCGAAAATTTTCGCGAATCCAATACTTTCTCTATATTACATATAGAAGAAAGTAAAAATGGACGGGAATTCGGATTAAAGTCAGAGCGCAAAAATAAATACAAATTAAAATCAACATATATATATATATATATATATGTGTGTGTGTGTGTGTGTGTGTGTGTGTGTGTGTGTGTACAAATAAATATAAATTCTGATTAATTAAGTGTATTCATAAATTTTAATAATCCATTATTTGGATTTATCAGCACAGTAAGTTGCAAATATTATATAGGATGACTTTCCCTAATGTAGCTTGAATTTTATATCATTTGCACTTTTTACTTTCTTCTATATGTAATATAGAGAAAGTATTGGATTCGCGAAAATTTTCGAAGTCCACTTTATGATGGATTTACATGTTTTGGGATGTGGAGAACACGATTTAATAGTTTTTAGAAAATGTCTGTCTGTCTGTCTGTCTGTCTGTATCATTTTTTTGTGGACGCTGTATCTCACGAACCAATGAATGAAATTTAACCAAACTTGGTATTTAGTTGCACCCTGACATAAACTGGTGCTGATTAGATTTTGGGATCAATCGCTCAATAGGTGGCGTTGTGATCGCATTTTATGCAAATTTTTAACATGGCAGCATAGGACAAAATTCCGTATAAATGGGCATAAAGAGAGTTATTTTACACTTGTGATTGTAAAATTAATATGAATTATTGATAATAGTAGTAGTTAGCTAGGAAAAAAAAATTGTGCATGGGGGGGCATCGGTTCCCCCCCGAGGAAGTAAATTTTCAAGATGGGTATCTTTCGAAAGGTCTCGTTGATAATAGTAATAGTTAACTTGGAAAAAATTTTTGTGCATGTGGGGGCATCGGTTCCCCCCCCCCTCCGGGGGGGAAGTTCCCACCCGGGGGGGCAAAGTTTCAAGATGGGTATCTTTCGAAAGATCTCGTCAATGCCTTTAAAACGAATGGTTGAACGATAAATCTGTGATAATTTAAACCAAAGTTATTGATTTTTTTTACTTTTAACAAAAAAAAAACTTAGAAAAATATCGCAATTTTTTTTTTTTTTTTAAACGAAATTTAACCAAACTTGGTATTTAGTTGGTCCCCGACATAAACTGGTGCTGATTATGTTTGGGGATCAATAGCTCAACAGGTGGCGCTGTGATAGCATTTTATCTAAATTTTTAACATGGCAGCATAGGACAAAAATTCGTATAAATGTGCATAATTAGAGTTGTTTTAAACTTGTGATTGTAAAATTAATATGAATTATTGATAATAGTAGTATGTAACTAGGAAAAAAATTTTCTGCATGGGGGGGGGGCATCGCTTCCCCCCTAGGGGGAAAATACCCCCCCCCCCCCGGGGGGGGGTAAATTTTCACATTGGGTATCTTTCGAAAGATCAGGTTGATAATAGTAGTAGTTAACTAGGAAAAAATTTTTGTGTATGTGGGGGCATCGGTTCCCCCCCCCCACCGGGGGGGGAATTTCCCTCCCGGGGGGGGCAAAGTTTCAAGATGGGTATCTTTCGAAAGATCTCGTCAATACATTTAAAACAAATGGTTGAACGCTAAATCTGTGGTAATTTAAACCAAAGTTATCGATTTTTTTTAGTTTTAACAAAACAAAACTTTGAAAAAAATCGCAATTTTTTATTTTTATTTTTTTTTTTTTTTAACGAAATTTAACCAAACTTGGTATTTAGTTTGTCCCCGACATTAACTGGTGCTGATTATGTTTGGGGATCAATAGCTCAACAGCTGGCGCTGTGATAGCATTTTATCTAAATTTTTAACATGGCAGCATAGGACAAAAATTCGTATAAATGTGCATAATAAGAGTTGTTTTAAACTTGTGATTGTAAAATTAATATGAATTATTGATAATAGTAGTATGTAACTAGGAAAAAAATTTTCTACATGGGGGGCCATCGTACCCCCCCCGGGGGGTATAAATTTTCAAGATGGGTATCTTTCGAAAGGTCTCGTCAATACCTTTAAAACGAATGGTTGAACTATAATTCTGTGATAATTTAAAACAAAGTTATCGATTTTTTTCACTTTTAACAAAAAAAAAAAAAAAAAACTTAGAAAAAAAAAAATCGTACTTTTTTTTTTTTAAATATTGTTACTGATTGAATATGTATAGGTAAATATAGAAGAAAGTCTTGTGGTGGCCACAACATACTACTTTTTTATAGAAAGTTATTTAAAAACTAAAAAATTTAAACTTTCAGTCAATTACAAAGGAGAACTGTACTGAAACCAATGCATTTAGTTAAATCGTCAACGGTTAGATAAAAGAAATTTAAAAATGAATCAAGAATTATATGAGTATAGAAGGTTACTAAAATAAAAGTGGGTTGTAGAATATAAATACAAATAATTTCGAACGTTGAATTGTAATATTACTAAAACAATTTATTTGGGATAAAAAGAAAAAAAAAACCTTAATTCTCACAATATATTATACATGTTTTAATTGAAAAATAAATAAAACGTACATAAAAAAATAAATAAATAAATAAATAAATAAATAAGCCGCTTTCATTTCACAATGTACTAAAAATTCCGACTCGATGAAAATAGATTTAAAAACAACAATAACACAGGTTTTTCACCGAAACATATCTCTGATGAGATAGGACTCTGAAAATACTTTCGCTTTGTATTGCGATCGACAAGGCACTCAAAACTAAAATTTTAATAAAACTGGTTAGGCAGAACTGCATTAAAAATTAATCACAAGATTTAACACAGGTAGTGAGGTTTTGCGCATTGAGCCTGTTCCTGGTGAGACAGGTTCCTGAAAATAGTTAGATATTATATTGTCAAACTTAATATTTGAAAATATGTCGGTTGATATCTAAAATGCGAGTAAAATGGGTTTCTTTAAAAGTGCATTAAAAGTGAATCGCAAGATTTAACATAGGCAGACAGATTTTTACACTTGAATCTGTTCCTAGTCAGACATATTCCTGAAAATGCTTACAAATTATGTTATTATCGGATCATTCTAGTAAAATAGATTCGACAGAAGGGCATAAAAAATAAATATATGACATAGGTTGATATATTTTTTCTCCTAGATCCTGCGCCTGGTCTGATAGATTTCTTCGAAATTCATATTTTGACAACCAGGAGACTCTCGGAAACACTTTAAAATATCATTAAAAACGATTACTCACTTAACCCTTTCAGGGGCGTCATTCCCAACTGTAAAAATTATCCCTGGAAATTTTTATAAAATTTTCTTGCATAACTTTGAGGGGAAACTTCATCGTTTTTTTTACTTCTAACTCTGTTCGTTAGTTCCGGTGGCTGTTCATTTTAAATGAGTAAAATGTAGTTGCCCTTCAAAGGTCTAAATACACAATATAGCCTAACCTCACACAAATCCTTTCATGTCAATACATATAATAAAATTGTAGCCGCTAGTGGGGGCTGTAAGCTATTTTTATATCATTAAAACCGCAATTTCACTTCATATAATGATTGTGCTTATTCTTGTATACAAAATATTGTTTATTCATAATAGATTATAAATTTCTATTTTAATCACTAGTGGGATGTTTTGAACTACTTTAAAATATCATTAACTCACTTAAACACACAATCAATACTAATCTCATACAAATCTGTATTTAAATCATAATTGTCAATGACCAGTTTCGAACTAGGGATGTCTTGACCCGTAAGATAGTGTCTTAACCGTTTGACCACGGTAGGTTTACTTCATACAATGAGTATAATTAATCATGTGTGAAAGTAAACTTTATGCTATGTTAGCACCATCATATAGCGCTATGGAGTCAGTCCCTTAGTATGTCAGTGGTGAGGTGAAACATATTTTTTAATACAGAATAATATTTTTAAAATCTAAATAATTTTCATTCCTAGAGCATAATGTATCGAAATTATTTTACATGTCCTTGAATATGACCCACTAAAACTTTTTACACTAAGAATTAATCAGCTTATTTCACGTAAATCATAAATGTTATTAGGATATTTAAAGTCATTAAGCTCTTGGTGATTTTTTTTTTTTTTTTAATAATACTCAAATCTTAAGAACTGTCTTTTTAACACCGTTAACATTTAAATCCTGTTTATAATCCTGCACTTTTATACAAATATTTCTCATTAGACAAGGCATCAAACCAAATAAAAATAAATAATCTTATATATGTTATAATGTTAAAAATATAAACTAAGTGTGTTTAATTAAAATGCGTACATTCAGAAAGAAAAAAAGAAATACAATATTCTTTTTTTTTTGTTTTAAAAGAGGAAGAAAAATATCCCTGATACAAATACTTCAGTAATTATATTATCTGAAATATTAAAAAATAAATTAACTAAATAAATGCTTTAGTTGACATTTTCAAATTTTGAAAAAAAAAAAAAAAGAAAAGAAAGAAAGAAAGAAAGAAAGGAAAATGTAATTTACCAGATAAATTTCACTTTTTACTTCTGCTTGAACTATGGGTTTTAAAAGTACTGTTAATAAAAATAACAAATTATTGTTAATAAAAATCCTGAGGAAATTTATGCCTGACATCAAATGGTAAAAGCTTAATTCAATTCTATACCTAATAAATTAAAAAAAAAAAAAAAAAAAATCAATATATTTTTGCTTATTTTCCGCTACTGAGGAAACAAATATATAAAGAAACAGAAATACGAAAATAAATAAAACATATGAAGAATCAGATAAGCATAAAGAATTAAATAAAGTGCATAAAATCAGACATGCACTAAAAAAAATATCTAGATAAAATAAGAGATTATATGCTTGTACATCCTCTGAAATTGAAAAAAAAAAAGAAAAGAAACAAACAAAGAAAAGAAAAGAAAAAGGCTTTTAATATTTTTTCCCTTCCTTTGGGTAGAGACTTCTGCATTAAAAAAGAAATTTACTGCCCAGTTTTTCCAGAAACTTCTGAATCATCAGTATAGTATCTTTTTAACATGGAAAAATTCCCAGTTCCCCTTGACAAGTTTCTTTTTAGAACATTTCTAAATTTAGTGCAAACTTTACGCTTGAGGTAGCTTCTAGTTATTGTTTTCTCCAAGCAGAAAAATAATGCATTGCATTTTAATTTAAAGAATAAAACACTGCTATAAAAATATCATAATTTTATACTTCAGCTATTTAAAAATAAGTAAACAGCTTATTTGTTACATTTCTAAAGTTTTCATTATGATTTATATATGCGAAAAGATTTCAAAAGACGAGCTTTTTTTTTATTTTTATTTTTTTTTTTTAATTAAAAGTTTGTTTATATTTAATCATTACATAAAGCTGAAATGTATGGAGAAAGTCAAAATGCAAAAATGAAGATATTTAAATTGTTACAGAAACAATTATATTTGGATAATAATGTTATAATATATTGTATTCCCATTCTCAGCATTCACAAACGTTTTTAAATTTAAATTCATATAAACATACACTTATGTAATTGAAATTTCATAATGGATGACTCTGCAATTTCTTTTAAAGAAGTGAAAAAAAAAAAAAAGAATTCTAAAAAAATATTTAAAAACTATGTTATCTGTTTTAATTATTTAAAAACTATGTATCTAATTTTTGTTTAAAATGTTAATTCATTAATAATAATGCAAAATACGTTACTAATAATATTCAATCTTTTAAATAAAACAACAGAAGACAAAAAAAAAAAATCGTTTAAACATTATAAAAATTGACATAAACTTTAAATAATTAACGGTTATTTAAAAATAATAAGGTATGAGAATCATTAAATTAACAAAAGGGGAAATTATAACAGAGAGTTCGAGTATTTTTTTTTAAATATTACGTTGTTTAATTTGACGATATTGCACTTCAGTCCATAGGTCCTAATGATAAAGAATTTTCCATTGTGTACCTGTAAATAAATAAATAAATAAATAAATAATACTGCAAATATTAGATTAACCAAAATCTATACAATTCGTGCTTCGATGACGTATATTGTGTATGTAAATTTAAAGCTCAATCGTATTAATAATAAAAAGATTTAGTCACTATTGCTCTTTAAATAATTTGAATAGACAGGTCATAATAATAGAGAAAATTTCTTTTTGTCCCTGTAAAAAACCTATAAGTGCAAAACTCACCAAAATCTATACATTTCGGGCTACAGTGACCTATAACATACGAGCCAACTTTCAGTCTAATCGAACAAAGCTTTTAGACGATATCGTGTTCACTCACACACACACATACATGCATACATACGTCATCGTAAAAGTACCAAAAATGAGCTTTATGGACCTCAAAACTTATATATAAATAAATGCAGGAAAATTTCAATTTTTGTCATGATTACGATACTTTTATTACATATTGTTGCAAATTTGTAAATATTTCGTAGTTATTTTTATGTAAATTCATTCAAAGATACTTAGTCAGGTGATAAAATGTTAATTTTAAGCTTTTCTAGCTTGTTTTCGCATTAAAATAGCTCATCTTTCGTTAGAAGCCAAATTAGGCGACTTTTTCGCTCCTTGGCGACTTTTTTGGAGACCTTCGTGAGAAAATCCTTATTATCGATATACCAAATATGGAAACTCTAACCTGATTGGCTGCGAAGTTTCTGGAATTTTTTCCATTTTCTACGCGGGTATTTAAGGTATTGCTTCGCGCCAAATCTGTCAGTCGCAGTTTAGTTTCGCCAAGGCCTTCATTGCTGAGTAAAGAGCTCTTAGCCTCTTTGAATTACAGCCTTAGCTGTGTGTTAATACTATGCTACAGTTCGTATTGTGAGTTTGATGTTGTCAGCTGTTATTTAAGCTGGGTTTTCTGGTGAAACTGAAATTGATACTTGGTTTATAGACTTGTACTTTTCTAGAATTTTCTGTAAATAAACTGTTGAGCTTCTGCAAGTTTCACCTTTCATTCAGAGATAACTCACGAAACGCGAGTTTGCAACAATGTGTATGTTCGGAAATTTAAAGGTAGCAAAATCTCACTAACCAAATGTGTTTTGAAAGAATGAAAATTTATGTATGGGATAGCAAACCGTGTTTTTAAAAATAATAATCTACATTTTGTTATTTTTTTCAGCGTCATCTTCAAAAAATGCGGTAAACTATAAACTAAATTGAACTTCTACTATTTTAAATAATAAATCATAATATTTTTTTTTAATGAAAATTTCCAATAATGGTCTCTATTTTGAACAAACTATAATGCTATAATATGCATATAAATCATACATTTCTTCATTAAAATTTGAAAGTACAAAATATTTTTTAAGCCCCAAGTGATTTTTTTTTAACTAGAACGCTTATTTAATCGGGGTGGTTCTTATGAAAATCTACTTGGTGCATTTTTAATATTAATTCAAATGTGTATTTTCAGGCTATATAACACTGATATTTTAAAATTCGTGAGCTCGTAACCTTTCAACTTCCAAATAATATCAGACTAAATGTGAAAGTTTGTAATCTAGCTTTGTAAATTGCTTTCTAAAAAAGCAATATACGGTGAAAGTACTGTAATTACTGAAAAAGAAAGTACTTACCGAACATAAACTACGTAAGAAAAATGTTAAAAGCATGAAAAAGAAATTGACTGAGATTTTTCGTGGATCAGTGCGTTTTAAAGTCTCCTGAATTCCTTATTGCCACTTTTATGGTTATGTATGCATAAATGTACGTATGCGTATGTGTGCATGAGTGTGCACTCTTAAACACTATAATTTCTAAACGCTTTATTCGAACTAGCTTAGAGTATGTAGGCATATTATAAGACACCGTAGCGCGAAATGTACAAAGCTTGACGAGTGTGGGCTTATAGTTCTTTTACAGGGTCACAAAGAAACATTCTTCAATGTTATGTACTATGGACTAAATTATTTAAAGGGTGATTGCGTCTAAACGCCTTATTTCATTTAGCTGAAAGTTAGTCGAAATTTTACAGACAATAGTGGCTCATGGATGGCGTTTTGGAGATGCTGCATGGAAGTGTCTAGGAAAAGTACACAGAATGGAAACTTTAGTTATCTTATTGACTGATTCGTTTGTTTCGAGAATTGATATTAACGGACTATTTTTTATCACTAACCTGGAAAACCCTCCAAAAGCATGACTCACGAGCCGCCACTGTTTAAAAATCACCCTCTCACTATCTGCATTATTTTTTAAAGTGCGCGAGTTATAGTTTTTCTTTTCTTTTTTTTTTTTTTTTTTACAGGGCCACAAAGAAATATTTTCATCATCATGGTTTATGAACTCAAATTATTTACAGTGCAATAGCGTCTAAACGCCTTATTCGATTGAAATTTGGTACGTATATTATAGCTAAGCGTCGCACGATTTGTATAGATTTTGAAGTGTGGAATTTATAGCTCTTTTATAGGAACACGAAGAAAAATTTTTCATCATTATGGCTAATGGACTCAAATTATTAAAATTGCAATAGTCGTCTAAATATCTTATCCGCTTAAGCTAAAATTGGTAGGAACGTTATCGGTCACTGTCACTCTATTTGAATAGATTTTGATGAGTAAAAGATTTATATTTCTTTTACAGGAACGCAAATAAACATTCGTTTTTTTTTTCTTTATAAGTTCGCTTTTGCAATGTTAAATTGCTTAAAACATAAAAAAATAAATATATAAATATTTGATATTTTCAGCTTACCCTTTATAGTTTTTTTATAGGGTGAACAAAAGAATTTGGATGCATTACGATCCATTAAACGACATACAACTTGAGTAAAAATACTCAAACACCCTATTTTGTTTATGTTGTTTATTTAACAATTTATCTCATTTAAATTTATTTCAACAATCATTAAATATTAAATGATGGAATGCCGAGTGCAGTCACTATAAACTTTAAGCATTACCAATCCATTGCTAAATTTTTGTAGGATTAGATTAAACAATATGAATAAAATATTACTATTTTCTACTAATTATAGCTTTTGAGAAAACTTTAGAAATCCAAAATCTATTTCAATAACAAGTCAGATATATTTTTCTTAAATTCATGTCTATCTGGAAGATTTATCTCAGACTTTGTGATGCATATAGGCGTGAAATATATGGCTATATGTCATTTCGTTATAATTACAATTACTGATACTAAGACACACATGGGAGTGTCTTTGAACCAGAAATCACAAGTAACTTCATCTCTGATTTAAAAAATAAATAAAAAAAAGCAGAATGGTTTTTCAAAAGGTAAAAATTAAAGTGACACCATATAGTAAGTAAAAAGTGACGTACATAGCTAGAATTTATACAAATCCTAAATTTTAAAGGCAACCGTATACATCTAACCAATTTTAGTTATCGTAGATACATAAAAATTAGTTAATCATGTAGCGACTACAGAAAAAAGGGGCACAATTATCCGTTATACAAGTTATAAATATTACATTTCGACCTTCTACAAGTAACTGGTTATTTATTGTGGACATCGAAAATTGAACACCATTTAGTGATTTAAATTGGAGGTTTCAAAATAAAGAAAAGCTAATGTTTAACTTTCTACAACTAACTGTTTTTAAATTTTGTGGAATAAGCAAGCACACATGTACGCACGTATGGAATTTACGAAAAAACTAGTCAAATAACAAATACCGCTAAAAAGGAAAATATTTTTGCGAGCAAAAAGGAAGGTGTACAACTAGATGTTAGAACAGTACTCATATAAACTTATAACACTCGAAGGCTAATATTTAAAACTCCTATAAAAATCATGCATTTTGTTTTTCTTGATCAACACGTACAATAAAGTTCTCGCAGAGTAGGAATCCTTAGCACAATATATTTTTTTTTTTTTATTAATCCATGCTGTTAATGTCTCCAGATTGTAGGAATTCACATTTATACATATTCAACTGTATATTTAGATTGCTTCATCAGTCAATATATTAGAGTTTGAAAATTAACTAAAGGTTCAATTTCATTAATTTTCTGTTTTTAAAAGTACATTTTATTATTTATCTAACTATTTAAAGATAATATTGAAATAAAATATTATTTAATATTAATTAAGAAGTTTTAATTCTTGTTACTTGTGATACATATTATTTTATGACAAGGCTTCCTTACAGTCATAATTTATTTTATTAACCCTCGATTTTTTAAGATCAAGGCGTTACTACAGAAAAGTTGCTTTCAGGTGCCGCTTTGCACGTTTGGCGAAAATCACCAGCCCGACGCCTTTTTGTATCGTTTAAAAGTTGCAATATTCCACTGGTTACGTTTGCTGTCTCTGGCGAATTAGCGCACTTTTTCAATGAGGTGCGCTTAACTAAATTCCCACTACAAAGTGTGGTCAAAATGACCCCTTCTTGGGAAAGCGAGGGTTAACACGCTATTTAAAGAGTGGAAGAAGAATCGTCATTTCCTTTTACATCTAAATCATGGTAGTACGTGGTATTCTATGATCCAAACCATTAAATACATATTAAAATAAACCCCGGACTAGTAATCTACGATGTTCTCGAACATCACATCCCCACCAATTCATTCGCCAAATTGGCTTTTCTACCGCCAAACCAATGTTCCACTTCCACCAAAGCAGGCTTCCTCAAAAGCAGGTTTCGACTATTACTTTTCGACCAAAGCGATTATCGCTAAAAGAAGGCGCCCATTTATCCAAAAACCGTAGTGATGACCGCGGAATTTTCCTCCACAGCTAGTATAAGGAATCCATACTCTACTCCCTACCAGTACTCAATAATCCAAACATACTCTGCAAAAAGAAAAAAAAAACTCTCCGGCTTTTGCTGATAACGCATTTAAAATAAAAAAACATATTTTTAAACTTAAGTAACTATGCTCGTTTACGTCTTAAGTATTATGAGTATGAAATAGTTATTAAGTATTGCATATTCATGTCAAATATTTCAATTATCCTTTCAGTTTTATTTTAATAGAGTTGCATTTGCTAATTTGCTGATACAACAGAAATATCTGATTTTCGATAGAAATAAATTATAAAAAATAATAACATTTTATTATATCCTGAGAGGTCACTTTATTATGACCACTCTGCTCTGTGAGAAATAGCATTCGACTTTCACGGTCTTTACAAAGCATTGTAAAACGCACTGAGTGTTCAAACATAATTTGAAACGGTTCTTGGATAAGATCTGCGGCAATTTGATTTTGATGCACTCTTATTGTTCTGATTTCTGTTACAATTCAGAAGATTATCCGTTCAGTGCAATCGTTCACCCTTAGGTATCCATCCCCAATTTACACGTCCATACCCAGTTCAGCCTGCGAGTTCTTACTACTACCCCCACATTGAAAGTTCGACAAATCACGTTCCCCCCCCTTATGTTCATAAGCGATCGCCAATACTAGTGTAATAAGTTAAATAAACACTATAAAATTCGAAAACTCGCAACAATCGGTTCGGGTCGAATGAAAATACCACCCTTCTTTAGGCGAATATAGTACGCACAAATGTTGCAAACAAAGCTGCAACGCGCTAAGTGCCGGGAAACGAACCCAGGTACTCCATTTACTGCGCGGATTCTCTGCTGAGCCGTTTTGGTACTAATGTCTGAGAAACTTAGGTTTCATTTTCCATACCCATACGACCTTAGTCCTCTAACGGCAATATGATAAAGCAATAACTCATTTGCATAAAACTGTCAAACAGTCATAACAAAAAGTGGCCGCACATTCTATGTCTTAATGCTTTTATGAAACATTTTAGTACATTTTTATGTCGATATTCCTTAACTTTTATTTTATAATGCGGATACTCAAATTTTTCCATGATTACGAGTGCATTTACAAATTCTGCCCTTTTACTGATATTTTTAATTACTAAAGGTTTCACTTAGAATGAGTTTTTATGAACATAATTAAAAAGAGTTATACGTTATTGAACATGTGTTTATTGTTTTTATAAAAAATTCGCTGATTTAAGTCTTTAAATAAAAACATTAATAAAGGATTTGTGGTATAAAATAATTCATTTTTCTAAATGCATTACATTATTTTTTCTATAAAAATTTACTTACAGCATCGTTAATATTTATCAGCATATTTCGTACAATCTTTACAAAATAACTTAGAACAATAGATTTTTTTTTTTTTTTTTTTTGTCAATTCATTTGAATGAAAAATACCTCTAAAATAGACATTTTTAAAATTTTAACTGTTTGTACAGTATTATAATTAAGTGTAAAATTATGTATATGTAAAAACGAAAAAATTGCCATTCGCAGTTTATTTTTCTTTTTAAAAATTTCCATAAACCATATAAAATTTCCATTTCTTTTTTTTTTTTTCTTTTTTTTTTAGTTTATATGATAATATATGATTTAAAACTTTTTTTAAACAATTTAAATTATGTATTTCATTGTCACTCAAATATATGCAATATTTAAATATATACATATATTTCTTTTTTTTTTTTTTTTTTATTCTTTAAATTCCTGCCAAAAAGACCTGAGGCATTTTTTACGTATTTCTCTAGTTCCACACTTTATCTTTTAAAGGCACTTTTCAAATTATAGAAAACATGTTTCGATATTAAAATTTTAAATCACTTTATAACTAACTTTTTCCGTTTTTTAAGAGAAAAAAGATTTTTTGAATATGTCAAATGTAATATCGTATAAAATTATTTAATAATATTTATTTTTTTTTTTTTTTCAAGCAATATATTTGTGGTTTGAATACGCTTTAAGAATAAATGAAACGTGTTTTTCATTTTTAAGATTTGCATATATATATATGTGTGTGTGTGTGTATATAACGTAAATATATATAATATATTTTACGTGTATAAAATTGAATATTTCCTTTTGGTTAAATTTCGCTATTACTAGTAAAACTGTTTATTAACGAACGCAATAGTTAAAATCTATACAATAACAAAATGGTTCTCATATTGAAAACAATTTTTAATACTCTATAAGAATAGATGACATTTTTTCTTCTTCAGATACATGAGGATAAAAAAGTTAAATTTATGGGTGTATTTTAGTTTCTATATATTATGTATGTTATACATCAATTTTTTGTTTGCACTATTTACTCTCTAAATGTTACAATAAAAATTAGAAATATTATGTAAGATAGACTGGGGAAAGAAGTTGTAGTTTTTATTTAATATTTTTGTAAAAATCCTTGTTGTGTGTATGTGTGTGTGGTTATTTTTGTTATTTATTAAACTCTTGTGAAAATTTATATATTTGAGTACATATTAAAAATATATTTAACTGCAGAAATATTATAATAACTTTAAAATAAAAGTTTTCCGTAACGCTTTCGTTTGGTCCTCTTACCCCGATATTGGTGTGCGAGAATATTTATTTTTCGGATGAAAGTGTCCTGATTAATTATGTTGACTTAAAACAATTTTTGTGTGTTTTTGCAATTTCTGGTGTTTCTTTGCTTTTTTCGTTTTTCCAAAACAATTTTTCCAAGCATTTTACAGAATGTTCTTAAAATATCTAGCATAATTTACATGTTTCCATTACGGCTGCACATGTGTCAAGCTTCCCTTTTATTCCTTCCCATATTATCCTATGGGATTTTCGTTGCTTCGTATCATATTGATATCCCATTCAAAAATGAAGGTGATTTCTTCTTCTTCTTGTTATTATTATTATTATTTATTTATTTATTTTTAAACATGTCGCATGTTACAATGTATTTTTTTTTTTTTTTTCATTGTTTAAAGAATGGTATTATTAAAAATGTCTTCGGAAAACTTTATTTTTTAATGGGATATTTTTACTATATGAAGCAACAAAAATCTCATAGGATAACAGGGGAATTAAGAAATGAGGAAGCTGACTAATGTGAAGTTTTAATTACTGAAAGTAAACTTTTTTTTTCAGAAAAACATAAGCAGTTTTTATAACATGTTAAAATTTTCGTGCTGTTTTTCATAAAAGCCTCTATATACACTGTTAAAAATTTCAACAGAAAACTCTGTGTAATCTATTATCTTAAGTCTTACGTAAAATTACAGAGAAAAATAAACGGAGACGTTAAATTTTATTTTATACATTCCTTTTAATAACTAATATTAAATTAATTATTATTGAGAATATATGCTTTTTCTAAAGTAGAAACAGTCTTTTTTAATTTTAATTAAAAAATTAAAGATTAAAATTATGTAAAAATACAGAATAAAGATTGAGAATCTCGATTATTCTTTTTTTAACTAAGAATTACTGTAAATTTACAGAGACTCTGGATAAATATTTACATTAAATTTACAGAAATTTTTAACAGTGTATGCTGTAAAAAAATGCTGCAAAATGCATATCACATGTGTATGTCTGTGTAATATTTTGTATTTTTGGATCATTAAATCATAACCTAGGTAGTCACTTCAGAACACTAAATTTTTTATTGCGAGATAGAACATCTATATATTTCTCTTTTTATGTTTCATATACTATTTTTTATACTGCACGTGTTTCATCAGAAACATATTTAATATTTTGGGAAATATAAAACTTAAATTTAGCGTATATGTGACAAGAAGGGATATTACATATCGCACAACAGAAATAAACTGTATAAAATTTTTACTTTCAGTTCTCGTATGCTGCAGTATTACAGAAAATAATATTTCACTGCTAAATTTATTTACAATATGCAAATATGTTTCTTTTAGTCAATGTTTTTTCTCGTCTTTCATTCCAGTTTTCTATTTCCTTCATGATTAAATTTCAGAACTCAGTGTTTTAAATATTTTTGAGCTTTAAAGTAATGTAAACTACTGTACATTTTATTTTTTAACTATTTTCACGCATTACAAGTAATTTACAACATTTATTGCAAACTAAGTCTAACGCAAATCTCCAATATTCGCGGACCGAGGATGTTGTGGTGTCTGAAGGACATTAAATTAATAAAACATAAAAAAAAATATTTTTTACGATTATAAGAGAAAAGGTACTCAATAATTTACTTATTGGGCTCATTTCATTTTTCGTTCTAACATTAAACAGCATTTATCTATTTCAAATAGCTACACATTATGTTACAATATATAATGTGTGTATATGTGTAGGCTTATTAGCAGTTTTATTTTTAATGTAATGAAAATTGATAAAGATAATACACGCATAAGATTATACTATATAGCATGGTAAATTAATAATTACCCCATGGTGTCTCTACCTTGTCGTGGTGGGTAAGCTTGTGTGCACCCGTGACCCGGAGAGCTATACCGGCGGTAGCGTAGCTACTGTAGGGCCTCCCAAGCCGGATTAGTCGAAGGGTAGGTGCCAGACCAAATGGACACCCTGGTCTCCAGGTTGGGGGTTGTGACAATAGGCCTGCACCCTATTTCATCTAAAAACACGAAAGAAAAATCATGCAGTACGCATTGATTAGTAACACTTTCCAACTGTACGCAATTGTATCGAAAAAATTTTAATATTCTTTGCCTACTTTATCACACAACAGACAGAAAAACTGAAAAACATGCAGATAGACTAATTGATTTTAAAATTACTCTTAGGTATTTTGGAAAGTGTTAAAAAGGCTTAACGCAAAAGAAAACGCAGCTGTCAGATTATAATTACAGCTTTTAATCTCTCTGAATATTTTAGTGTAGCCCTGTAAATCTGAAAGTTAATCATATCATGTTCTATACACAACATCATTTTAGAATATCAATAATGCATGTCAATGTTTCTATGATTTTTAAAGCAGAAAGATTTTTAAATATAACTTTTAAAAAATTCTGTCCTAAAACATAATACATTGTTTTTTTTATTGTTGTTGTTGTCCCTGTAAACAAACTAGTTGTATAGGACCAATTAATGGCATTTTAAATAGGGAACATTCCATAGGGAACTTAGATGTATCATTTTTTAAAAATTCTCAAAATATTCACGGATGATAGGAGCCGGAGACAAACAGATGGAAAGGTAGACAATCGGACAGACAGATGCACAAATTGAAATCATATCCCCACTAAAATTATAAGAAAGTTTTAAAACGCTCATGTAAACAAAAGTGCAATTCCAGCAAGTTTTTATTTATAGCTCTTAATGCAAATGATTATTTTTGTGTGGCCCTGTAAATCTAATGCTAACCATACTATATTACATAGAAAGCACTCTTTTGTGCATATGAATAATATATTTCAATTGCATTAAGCTTTATAGAGAATGAAATTATTAAAATTAGGTTTATAAAAATAACTCTCATACAACACAATGCTTTGGAATACTTTCAAGTGCCCTTGTACACAACGCAGTTAGAAACTTTACATAGGAAACATCCGATAGGGAATTGAATAACATGTTAAAATTTCATTGAAGTTTCTATACATTAAAGGTATTAAAATATGGTTTATAGAAACTCCTCCCATAGAACACAATGCTTTCGAATACTTTTGGGTGTCCCTGTCATAAACCAGAATAGGTATTCACTCCATTTTCAATAGCGAACATCCGATAGTCAACTTGAATAAAATATATTGGTTTAAAGAAATTCCATGAATATTTACGGGAATTAGAGTGCAGTAAAACAGAGAAACAGACAGACGGAAAGAAGAACAGTCAGACAGATACAGAGATTTAAATTATATTCACACTAAAAAAATGGTAGAAAGTTTCAAAAACGCGTAAAGTAAACGAGAGTACAATTCTAGCAATTTTTTATTAATAGCTCTTAATATAACTGAATATTTTTGTGTCACCCTGTAAATCTAATGATAACCATGCTATATTCTGTGCAAAGCATTCTTTTGTGCATATAAATAACATACTTCAATTTCCAAAAACTTCGTGGAAAGTAAAGTTAATAAAATTTGATTTATAGAAATATCTCTCATAGAACGCAATGCTTTGGAATAATTTTGAGTATCCCTGTACATAAACCGATGGTGGAATTCCTCCATTTTAAACAGGAAACATCCAATAGTGAACTTGAATAACATATTTCAATTTCATTCAGATATGTCTACACTAAAGGTATAAAAAAATATGGTTTAAAAAAATACCTCTCATAGAACACAATGCTTTGAAATACTTTCAGGTGTCCCTGTACACAAACTAGTACAGGCATAAACTCCATTTTTAATAGGGAACGTCCGATAGTGAACTTGAATAACATATAGCAGTTTCAAGAAATTCCATAAATATTTACGGGAGTTAGAGCGTGTACAGGCAGACGGACAGACAGACAGACCGACAGAAAAACCGAAGTCATAAATACTTTTCAACCTTGTTGGAAAGTGTTAAAAATATTAGAAAGCGTTAAAAACGCTTAACGTAAACGAAAGTACATATCTAGCATTTTTTTTATTAATAGCTCTTAATTTATCTGGATATTTTTGTGCCACCCTGTAAATATAATGCTAAATATGCTATATTGTATACAAAGCATTATTTTGTGCATATAAATAACATATTTCAATTCCTTAAAATTTGTGGAATCTAAAGTTATTAGTATTTGATTTATAGAAATATCTCTCATAGAACGCAATGCTTTGGAATACTTTTGAGTGTCCCTGTGTATAACCCGATGGTTGTATTCCCTCCATTTTATACCGGAAACATCCAATAGTGAACTTGAATAACATATTTCAATTTCATTAAGATATGTCTAGAGTAAAGGTATGAAAATATGGTTTATAGAAATACCTCTCATAGAACACAATGCTTTGAAATACTTTCGGGTGTCCCTGTACACAAACCAGTAGAGGTACAAACTCCATTTTCAATAGGGAACGTCCGATAGTGAACTTGAATAACATATTTCAATTTTACTAAGATATGTCTAGAGTAAAGGTATGAAAATATGGTTTATAGAAATACCTCTCATAGAACACAATGCTTTGAAATATTTTCGGGTGTCCCTGTACACAAACCAGTAGAGGTATAAACTCCATTTTCAATAAGGACCGTCCGATAGTGAACTTGAATAACATATATCAGTTTCAAGAAATTCCATAAATATTTACGGGAGTTAGAGCGCGGACAGACAGACAGACAGACAGACAGACGGACAGACGGACAGACAGACAGACAAACCGAAGTCATAAACACTTTTCAACCTTGTTGGAAAGTGTTAAAAACTCTCATGCAAAAAGAATCTAAAAGAATAATAAACCGGATGCTTCTAACGGTCAACGACTTAGGCTACGGAAAAGGACTATGATTATGGCTAAAGAATGAACGATGAAAGATTACCTAAAATCGCTTTTAACTATATACCAAAGCAGAAAATAAAACGAGGAAGACCAAGAAAGGCTTGGATGGATAACGTAAAAAAAGCGATGAGGGATAGGGGTCTGGAAGAAGAGTGGACCCATGACCGGAAGACCTGGCGCAGACTTGCGGATTCTGTCGCAGGGCAACACCCGATGCCATAAAACGAACATACATACATACAAATTAATAATTTTTAAAAATGTGAAGTATACCTTATCTATACTACTATTTAGATTATGCAAGTTGATTTCATTTTACTAAAATAATGTTCTTAGTTAAAATTTTTCTTAAAAAATTAATTATTTTGCAGAAGTTTGCGATTGGAACGATCTGGACAAACATTATTAAATCTAGATATACAATCATACATAATCTTTTATTTAAGTTCAAAAACAGGTTTTCTATATTTAAGAAAGATTCTATAAATAGCAAAATCACTCTTAATTCTCTCCTTAGTTGCATTTATGCTGCATTTCATTTTAAATATACATAAATCCCAGAAACACAAAAGTTATTTATCCTATTGAAGATTTTAAAAGAAAAAAACATTGAAATCAAGTGTTATGTTTGAATAATAATTACACCCAGATATAGTTGAAATTATCTTTTTTTTTTTAAATAAAAGACAAAGAGTATATAATAAATTTAATTCAATTTTTATGCAAAATAGAAACTCGTACCAATATTAATTTTGACATTTATTTGGAGAATATATATATTTTTTAATTATAAAGGTATAAACATACAACTATTAGGTAGGATGTAGTATAGGATTAGTTTTCATAATAATAAATATATAATATACAGTGTTGCCACAGGCGACTTTTTTTATATTCTTTTCGTATCACTATTTCCAAAAATTTAAATTTGTAATATATTTTTTCAGGTAATTCTGCACTTTACATTCATACCACTATTCACATAACATAAAATTTACAGTAATTTTACACGGGTAAATCTGCACTTTACCTGTATAAGTTTACTATAAACTTTGTATTATGTAAATAGTGGTATGAAAATAATAAAAAAAAAGTCACCTTTGGCAGTCCTTAATATACCCGTAATAAGATATGATAATAATGAATACAGCCCTTTTTATTTAGAAATCTTCAACTTATTTAAGTTTTGAATGAGCCCCTGTAACAATATGAATATTTTATAATTAGAAAGTTACAATGCACTAATTTAAATACTTTTAGAAACTCTAATACATACATAAATCAGCATCCGTCATCATAGTTGGAGATTTGTTTCCCTCAAAATCATACTTTATTTTAAGTATTAGTATAAATTTTCATCGATAATTCTCAAATCAAGCATTTAACCAAATATCTGAAAATGTGCTTTTCAAGAACATCACTTTTGGAAAACAATCTTTTCGGATTTTCAAGAACAAAGCGAGTCTAAGTTACAAATGAAAATAATTGAACTCTGTCAACTTATCATTGGCTATCAGCTCTCTCAATTAGTAGAACCGAATTAGAAAGAATTTTTCCTGTGGGCTACTTTTAATAGCTGGACTCATTGTCACATGTCTGTATCATTTGTAGACCTGGTAAAAATATAATTTGTAATAACTTCATATATTATTCACATAAATTATACCTTATGTTGTTATCTTTTAAATTGTAATCAACACAGTGCATATTTTAAAATACAAAGTAGGTGGCACTAGTGCCACACAGTGAGAATATAGTGTCACGTAGTGATAATCAGTGTCACCTAGTCCCAGTATTGCTCCCATACAGCGGGAGTCTTAAGCAAAACTTAATTTTATTATTTAAAAGGGATTAATAATTAAAAAGGTATTGAACATAAATGAAGAATAATAACACATATGACAATATCTGCCTTTCAAAGTACTAAGGGGAATTACTTTGACCCCATTTCTGCATTTTGCATTATTATTATTACTAGTATCGCCCAGTGGTCGAAACTCGACCATTTTTTTTTGCAAAGCGAGGCAAAGCAAAGTTATTGCCTTGTCCTAAACGGAATGCAATTGCAACACAGCTGCGGCAATTGTTTGCCAATATTCACTCTAACTGAATCAGCAGAGTTTTACTTAATATAACTATTTCTCTCTGTAGATGTTAGCCTTTCCTGAAATGAGAGAAAATCGCAACGTGAAAACGCCCCTTCTTGTGTGATACAGCCCAGACGCTAATAGGTACCATGTCAGAGCAAGGTCCAACCAAGTGTCAAATTCTGTTAAATTAATTCGATTGGTTCATAAAGTACAGTGTTTGAACAAAAAAAAAAATATATATTTTTTTTTTTTAAATGGTCGAATTGAGTTCGGGAAATTTCAAAACGTGCAACTTTATCGAAAACCGAAAATCTAAAACATTTCTGAATCTTATATTTTCTACTTATATATGCAGAGGAAAGAATAATAAATCCACTTTATAAAAAATAAAAATAAGTAGTCAATTTCACTAATTTCACTTAATTAAAATGCAAGGAAATCTCAAAACGTGTAAATTCATCGAAAACCGGAAATCAAAAGCTTTTATGAATCTTCTACTTGCTCCTTCTACCCACAAAAGCTAGCAATAAAGACACTTTTTTAAAAAATAAGTAGCCAATTTCAGTTAATTGAAACGTAAAGAAAGCTCAAAACATGTAAATTCAGCAAAAAACGGAAATTGGAATTTTTTCCGTATCGTCTACTTATACATGCAGCAGTTAGTAACAAATCCATTTTCCTTTTATTTACTATATTAGTTGAATATTTATTGTTTAAATATCACCCTTTGAAATGAAATGTTTATGTTTACATTCGAAACTGGAAGTTTGCCATTTTTTTTTCTGGAGTTTTGTGATTTTAAATTAAAATTTTATCAATTTTACAGAAAAAATAACTCAATGAAACACATGTAGACAGTAACTTATATTGACCCAATAACTAATAATAATTGACTTATAACTATACCCAAATATCGGAATTAAAATCGGCAGATAATTTCCGTTATTTTTTAATAATTTTTTACAAAAAACTCAATGGACAATTAACATAGAAAATCTTTTACATGGCTCCATGGACAGACAGGGACGTCATCACTTCGCTTGCGTATAGTGATACTACATTATACAAATTACTGTGTCTATGGTTTTATTTGAGCTTTATGAGATTGCCAGATTTAACAACTTTCTACTTTTAGGTATTTTTTAATGTGAAGGAATACGTGTATAAAAGGGAAAAATGGGGGAAAATGCATAAAAAATAAATGTATTTTTAAATACCTTCTTGACATCGTAAGAAAATAATATTTGTATTCGCACCTTCCGGCTAACCATACCTTTCGAATGATACCATTTTCAACCCTCTACTCCCATAATTAATATGTTAAAAAGGGACAACAAATTTTATGCTTGCCTATTAATATATAGATTATTATTATTATCACTTCCCTACCACTATTTCTAATTTTTTTCTCTCTCTTGGTGCGTTATGATCACAATGATCGAATTGGCATAGTCAGTACTTTGAGAAAAATAAGATTAAAATTTAATTTGTCCATGGTTTCATTTTATTGTTAATGTATATACAGGGTCTACCAAAAGTCCCCATCTCCTGTCTCAGAAATGCGTGAGAATTTCGAAAAAAGGCGAAACATGTTTTTACTGAATTCAAGATGGATCTCTTTTGGTAAAAATATTTTGGGCCCAATTGGCTTCTTTACAAACCATACTGGAATTCATGAATGGAGAAAATTTAAGCCAATTACATTGGTTAATTCTGCTGAGAGGGAGTGGCTTAGTGAGCAATGAAATTTCGTTTTTGTTTATTCGAATGCGTATTATTTTCTTCGTTTTAATTTTTATTTCCTGATAAATATACTTGATTATATTCGCATGAATATTATAATTGAGAATTTGCCTTTAAATTTTAAAAATGATATTGTAGAGAGCAGTGATTTTATATTCGATGCATTTATTTTTTATGTGTTTTGTACCATTTAAAAAGTGTAAATATAGAACAGTATCCATTACAACTTCCCTCTTATTTCAATCTCAAAATTCATCTGAAAAAAAAAAAATAATAACTGCTATTTTTTAGGTAATGTAAAATAGTGAAATGTATTTAGCATCTTTCAAAGTTGAATTTCTAAAATAGTTTCACTTATTAAATAAAATAAAAACAAATTTGGAAATCATTATTAAAAAATAAAAAATAATAAAAAATAATTAATTAATTAATTAAAATAAATGTTAATAATAATAATAATATAATGTGTTAGAAATTCTATTTAACATACTTTTTTGGAACAAATATTTTTTAAAAATGTCTTTACTAGCCCCTTTCTCCCTAATGTTAATAAAACAAGATAAACCATTTCAAAGTTATTATTAATCTAACATTGTACACAGATTTCTTCACACAGCAAGGACATGTGGTTTCATGAACACAACCTTACATTCCTAAAAGAAATCTGAGCTACTTTCTTTCATAATTCCTCTTCTGCTACAATGTCTCCAAGCATTTATCTTTAACGGAGAGAAAAGAAAGATGATTATCAAAGATAAAGTCATTCAAACTCAATAAGAAATTCTGATTATAATGGTTACGTATGGTTCTGCTCGTATAAATGTCCATAATTCGTTATGATGTTTTCAATCTTCATTTCTTTTTATGTTATTATTTATTCTTAATGCATGGTAAAGAATATGTATTAGAAAAGTCTCTCTCTCTCTCTATATATATTTTTTTTTCTTAAGTAAGAGGATAAAGAAAGTGTTGGGATGTCACACTAACCTAAGAAAAAAATAAATATTTATTGAAAAAAAAAAAAAAATAGGAGCTATTCGTTTTCATCATTTACAAAATTTTGAAAAAGATGGCTTATCAAAATGTTAAAATTAAAACAATATTCTTAAAATAAAGGGATATTTTCTAATATATTCGAGTTTTAAAAAATATAGAATATATGGAACTGCCGTTCACACATGGTAAAATAAGTAAATCTGCCTTTTAAATTTTGCATACTATGTTATACTGTCTTTGAAATTAAATTATGTAATAGGTATGGAAGGCAATTTCTGTTTTCTATTTTTACTTTCTTCTATATTTTTAAATAAGAAAAATTTTATACCTGAAAATACGTTCTTTTGACATTCAATATATGGTGGATTCGCATACTCGTATTTTCTGATCTACACATATGGTATGATAATTTTCAACCATTTAAAGAAACAGAGTCTTTACCATGAGGAAACTATTATTAATTATTGACTATAAAATCTCATCCTGGAATCATTCAACAAAATTTGATTATTATAACTTAGCAGCGAAAAGCCATTTATTTCTTTTCTTTCAAATTTGTTCCTAAATTCTGGTGATTTTCAATGTTAAATACGCATAATTACCTTGATCCTCGAAGGGTTAAAATGACAAATATATACAAAATTTTGTTTTTATCATGCAAAAAATACTGCTATAATTACTTTGCTGTAGTTGTTATTATTTTTATGAAGATTGTCACCAAATCAATCTATAGAAATTCACAATTCGCAACTAATAACACTGATATGACAGTAAGGATAGTCTGGAGGCATGCCATCACAATTTTGATCCTCCACGGAGAGAATGACCCTCTCGCTTCAATGACCCCCAGAAATACTGGCAGTATATATTATACAAGTTTGTAAACGATAGTACTAAAAATTTTCTAAAAATCTGCACTAAATTTTATAAATCTATTAATTGCTCTCTGAAGTGCTTGATTTCGCGCGGAGTTAGATGGACTGTCAAAAAAAAAAAAAAAAAAAAAAAAAAAAAAAAAAGAAGAAGAAGAAGAAGAAGAAGAAGATCTACATGTGCTTAATTTCTTTAGTAACCATTAAATCTAAGCGATGTTATCTAGAATTTCGTGTATTACAATATCTGATTCTCGTTAATTTCTTCTGTACTGTCAAGTGCTTAACTTCGTGTGGTTAGTTGGTAGGTTGGGCTTAACGTTGCACTAGTACTGCGCTATGGGTAATTCAACAAGGCATATTGCACAAAGCATTGCACAAGGCTAGAAGAAATTAATGCATTAAAAAAGTGATGAGTGGACACTGGAATGTTATTAAAATTTTTTAGATGTCACACGCGTATGTTGTTAATAGTCTAAGGATGTAATAGCAACTAAAATTAAGCCATGCGATAGTTATATTGATATTGTCGTAACTTCGATTTTACAAATCTTTTAAAATAAAAAATATGGCTTTCTTCTCTATAACAAATTGCTATAAGGTAATACATTTTTACTCAAATAAACAAATCAGTTTTTTTTTTTAATTGCATTTTACAATCAATGCCAAATATTAATATAGATAGACATATTCAGAAAGCATATGGCTGTTAATGTATGCCAGAAAAAGTATCATGGTATCCTCCATTAAGTTGTAAATTTAAATGATTAAATTACAATTCATTTTTAAATTTAGTAATGATAATTTATAGCAATATTATCTTTCTAAAAGTTAGATGACCCATTTTGAATTGTTTTTCCGAAAAACTGTAAATTATCAAAAACTTACAACATTTTTCCCCAAAACATAAGATCTAAAACTAATTTTTACAAATTAGATATCTAACAATTTTCCTGCAACAGCAAACTGATACTTACGTGGTGAAGACGTATAAAAGAGAATTTACACAGCAAGTTAAAAAAAAAAAAAATGTTAAAGCCATTTTATGAAACACTCATTTCAGAGATATATATAACTCAATTGACATGCCTAATCAGCACGCCTGTCTATTTTCCTGTAAACACCAAGTAATACATGCTAAAAGACGTCTAAAAAGGGATTTACGTAGCAAATTTGAAGAAAATCCTTTTTTAAGATATCAACCTGGTCCAACTGACGATACCAAAAGTTAGTTAACTCATCTGCTCCCCAGAGACAAACAATTCCAAACAAAAAATATCTATAATGTAGTTAATACGGCGAGTTTGAAGAATATTCGTAAAACCGTGTTTTAAAGAAACGCATTTGGGTGTTCTAAAATTAATCTGTTCATATTTATACAGAACATCTATCAATTTTCTGAACTAACCAACTAATACATACGAACATAACATACATCTGAACATACGAAAAGTAATGAAAAAGGATATTTATATAAACAAGATTTTTAAAAGAAAGCTAATCTTTTGAACTGTTTTTGAGTTACTGACCTACGGTCCCAATTTCGTTTTTTTAATTTTCATCAAATGTTGGAAAAGTCGTTTGTACATTAGACCTGTCATAATTCCGAAGTTGCGCAGTATTATTTTTAATAGTTTTGGAGATATGATAGTCAGAATACACATATCTATGCACACACTGACCAGTGTCCTAAAACCATTTTTTTTTACCCAAGAAACGTTAAAATATGTAAATCAGGTGAGAACTGGATATCGAAATTTTTGACCGAATCCAATACTTTCATTACCTACGGTAGTTTGATAATAAAAATAATGCTAGTTCAGTAGAAAAAAAAAATGCTGATTAGACATTTTTGTCTGAAATAATATATTCGTGTTTAGTTACAACTTATTGGTCCTTAATAAAAGTGACACATCTATAGAATGATAAAAAATTGTTCAAAAAAATTTCTTAAGATATTGGATGAAGTTAAGTTGGAACTTTTTTTTCTGATAAATCATTGAATTTTACTGTTGTCAATGAACATTTTCAAAACAAATACATGTTTATAAATATACAATAATATGATAAAATCACAAATGTGCTGCAAAAAAAAAGTAGGGGCTGGGTAACAAACCTAGGTTATCTAGGCCCATTCCACAAAGACCAGTTCTTATACCAGTCGTAGTACAAATAGATTTTCAATACATCCTTATATTTTGCTTTTAATTAATTAATAACTTTCATATTTTAATTGAAGGATAAATACTACCTAATCAAATAGATTGGACGCATACCTAATCAAATGCATCATATAATTTATGAATAGATTCAGTTCTTGACATTTTGTCGCACATCTAGAGAAATACGCAATTGATTCTATGAAACTTCAAGGATGTAAAAAGCATTTTATTCCTCATATGTTTCAGTGAAGGTTTATCAAGGAGGTCATTCAGGACAAGCAAAACTTGAATAAGAAAATAAAGTTTGATTTACCTGTAGAAAATAATGATCGGAATGCTTTTTGGCAGTGACATTTGGTTTCGATAGAATATGTCGTGTTAGATATACACAAGTCATAATTACCTGTGATTACAGTTTTTTCCAATTTGATGTAATGCCATTTTGATTTTTTTTTTTTTTTTTTTTTTTACATTCTAAAGAAACTAGTAAATATTCATCAAATTCTTAATACCCACCTATGTAGTTCAATAACCGTTTTTTCCCAATTTATTGTAAAATTTGATATTTACACGTTGCTATTTGCAGTGACACGAGACCTCACATGTAATTTGTCCGAACGGTGAAAAAAAAAAAATCTAAGCTTTAAGCATTAAAGTTGTGATTTCAATGACAGACAACTCTCACTGTCATGTCTCTTTTTGCGCATGCACAGACCTGTAACAACCGCATTTTATTTTTTTTTATTTTCCCTACCATTTACCGGCAGTTTTAGACGCATTTTATATATTATGTAACACTCGGAAACATAATAATAAATCATTTTTTCTTTACTCTAATAAATGATTATTTCTTAATCAAAATTCTTTCCTTTATTTATTTTTATGAGAATTTCGACAAAGAAAAATAAACGGTACTTTAAAAATAAGCGGTAGAATAAATATATACAATCAAGTGTGAAATGAATTTCAATTGATTAGTATGTTTTAAAATAAATATCTTGACTAAATGTGTGAAGATAAATAAAATACGTTCTAATAAAACTCTGTCTCACAAAATAAGCATAAAACTACCAGAGGGCATTAATATTTACTGCATCTGATATTTACTTAGACAACTTAATTTATATAGCAGCAATACTCATCTTTCCTAAACGCAAATAATTTAAAAATACTAGCACTAACATTAAGATCGTTAGTGATGAAATTACTACTTAAATTTTCTTTGCTTCTCGTTGAAGAAAGGTTATAACAAAATATAAAACACTATAAAGTACAAAATTATAAATTTTCATATCTATTGGAGCAAAAGTTTCAGACATTTCGGACATTAAAAATATGTTGTTGAAAAAAGAAATGTTTGAAAATATTGTTCAAAAAATATTTCACATTTGCTGAAAATTCATTCAAAATGAGACAAGATTACAAAATATGTATTCCATCAGATGTTGCTATTAAAAACAAATGTTACAAAAGACGTAATATTTCTTATGAAAATTTTAACAATATACGCAGAAAAATATCTTGATGTAGTAATAGAAATGGATAAGAATTTTATTATTTTTTTAACCTGACTTATTGAAAGTAAAAAGTTTAGTATAAATAGTAAAATTTAAAACCATTTAAATTAAATTTTTATAAAATTTATCCATACATAAAAAAGCCATAACTTATTATGGGAGAGGTTAAGTCTTGTTTATTGAAACAATTAGCAAATATTTTCTTTCTCTTCTTATGACATCTACATTAAACATATTTTCATTATTAAGGAGGTTGAGATTGAAGTAGAGGGGATTTAACGGAGAACAAACGCTTCACAGTGTTTCTTTGGCAAGGGTTTTAGAATCACCCGTATGGGTGGTTCGGATACATGCTATCAGAATTTTTGACATCCACAGAAGAAAAGACTTTTGATTTTACGAGACATGAAGGAAATTGCACTTACAACGGATTTTAATAACCGTCATTAATATATAGCACTCTGAATAGTGTTGCCAGATCTGGCGGATTTTGTAGTCAATAATCACCAAAAATTTTTCAATGTAACGTTTGTCTAATCACTTGGAAGATGCATTCCATTATGTATATCCAATATCGCATCTCAAAATTATTGGTGATTATTGAATAAAAAATACGCCAGATCTGGCAACACTACTCTGGGTAATCTCTGTTCACGCGGGGAATTTTTCAGAGTCCAAATTCCAAATTAAAAACCTTTTGGCTTTTTTTTTTTTCCCTGAAAAATCATCTTTATGTTTTTTATACTTTCGATGGAGGTAAGTATTGGTTGCGACCAATTGCAGGTACTCCGAAGTACTCCCGTTGACGTTGACGAGAATGGTCTTTCAACTGCACGATTATTGAACTCTCATGGCCTTATTCATCAAACCAGTGTTAACCCATGGTTCACGTAACACTTGTGTTAGAGTTAACACTCCCTTAACCCTGAGTTAGAAAACTTTCGTATTCACCAACCGTGGATTAGTTGACACCAGAGTTATCTCGAGAAATTTGTAAGAGTCTCACTGATTTGTCAATAAAAAAGCAATGTATTAAAAAAAAAGAAACAAGTCTTTTTCCGCGGTAACTGTAACATGCTCATGTAACACAAGAGTTTCGAAGGATTAAAAAGAGAGGGTTAACTCGAATGTTAAATCGCAGATTTTGCATGGTGAATACCGATCTTGAGATAACCTAGCATATTCATGGGGATATTCCTAGCATATACCCCAGGAGCCCTAGGCTGTCAGTACTCCGCTTGCGTGCTTGCCCGTGCCACCACAGAGAGAAAACAAAAGTTCTTATGGGCCTGGACACACATCGTCAGCCACCATCATCACGTGACGGTAAGCGACGGGCGCAAAAACCTAACGAGAGAACTTTTCCCCGTAGCTGTGTTGTTATATGTATTCATTAGAATTATTACTAAGCTTGCTATTGCTACACGTATTATTACTGTTGAAATCATTCGTTGCTGAGATTTTTAAATTATAAAAAGTAAGTTAAAATGCTCTTTCCCTTTAAATATGTTCGTCGAAACAGTAAAACTTTAAGTATTTCAATTAAATACTAATTTTGAGTTTAAACTACAAAATATAACTTATTATGCCTACTTATCAATAAATATATGTTGACAAATGAATCTACGTAATACGTTTATCGGTAACTTTAAATTATTAGGCTGCTTTAATTAGAAAATTAAATATATATATATATATATTAGAATGTTTCATTATCGAATTAGTTTCTTAAATTGAATAAACTTAAATGTATGATTAGGTGGAAGAAATTAAAAAATAATAAATTTGTATAAATTATTTTTTAATTATTACTTATACTTTTAATAAAAAAAAGCACCACAAAACTGGCGTTGAAAAATTACTTACAAACTTTGAATAAACATCTTAAAATGCAATAAACTCGTAACAAGTTGTCGCTTTGACGGCAGCACTCGTGCTTACTTTATTCGCCTGATGAAGGGTCGTGTGTTTTTTCGATCCGAAACAATTGTTTCGAGTTTATTGCATTTTATGGTGTTTATTCAAAGTTTGTAATTAATATTGCTTCTACTATTCTTACTTAAAAAGTGGAAACCCAATTTAAAAATTAATATTATTATTTTAACTTTGAATATTAAATACGTTTCATCAATATTTTGACCTATAATGCATCAGAGAGGATCTTTGAAATGAATAATATTAATTTCTTTTACATCTAGGAATGGATATTTATTTTTGTTCTTCCTAACTAATAAAATTGTAAAGGAGAATTTACAATAAAACTAATAGCACTAATAATTGCGTAGAAAAACGCTCAGAAATAAAAAATACGTGACAAGCTATTTTAATCACTGAAATATTCTTAAACATGTAACAAAAGTGCTTACTTAATGTTTATTAAATTGTTCTTAATTTCGTTATGTTACATACAGTATAAAAATATTGGGAGGAAAAAAAGAAAAAGAAAGAAGGAAATCGTAGCCTGATCATGTTTTGTAAATAATAATAATAGGTATAAAATTCTGTAAAACAGAATTTAATAGAGGACGACAAGATATATATATATATATATTTTTTTTTTTGTCTATTTTTATATATGAAGACAAATGGTAACAGTGTTGTGTTTTTTAGCAAAGGTTAATATATTTAATTCTGAAAATTTCTTTTGCTCTTTTTCTCGTAAGTTGCAGTCCTTAGCAATAATGGTTACTATGTTTAATCCTAAAATTTCTTTTGCACGTTTTCTTTCAATTGTACTTTTAATTTGTTCTTAATACACTGATGGAAAAAAAATCCCAACACCAGGAAGGAGCTGTGCTAGATAAAGGAAATTTGGTAGGCGTGTTTATACATCTGAAAGATGACGTCGATTCAAATTTCGAGCTACGCGCATAAGTGTGGCGCTAGTTGCCACACTATGAACATGCAAATGAGGTTTGCTTTAAATAAGCGCTGTAAGGTTCGTGATCGTTATTTACAGTTGATATTTGACGTAGTGGGTTAATGTTACTCAAGGATGCCTCTAAGAAGACGAAGAAGCAATTATCAACAGCTCACTGAGTTTGAACGAGGTCGTGTAGTAGGGCTACGAGAAGGTGGGTTTTCTTTCCGCGATATTGCAGAAAGACTTCGCAGGAATGTATCCACTGTGCATGAGGGTTGGCAGCAGTGGTCAAGGGAAGGTACTGCCTCAAGAAGGCCGGGATCCGGGCGGCCACGTGGCACTACTGAGAGGGAAGACCACCGTGTTCGGCGTATGGCTGTGGCTAATCGTACTGCGTCTGCAGCTGAAATTCGAGCTGCAGTTGGCACCACAGTGACACAACGAACTGTTACAAATCGGTTACTTCAAGGACAGCTCCGAGTCAGACGCCCTGTAGCGTGCATTCCACTGACTCCAAACCACTGCCGTTTGCGACGTGAGTGGTGTCAAGCTAGAGCTCATTGGAGGACGGAGTGGAAGTATGTTGTGTTTTCAGATGAAAGCCTGTTCTGCCTTGGTCGCAGTGATAGCCGTGTGTTGGTTAGAAGGAGGCCAGGTGAAAGCCTGCTATCGACCTGTCTGCGACCTAGACGCACAGGGCCTACTCCTGGAGTTATGGTTTGGGGAGCAATTTCGTATGACAGCAGGAGCACTCTCGTGGTTATCCCACGCACCCTGACTGCAAATTTGTACGTCAGTCTAGTGATACAACCTGTTGTGCTGCCATTCATGAACAGCATTCAACGGGGTGTTTTCCAACAGGATAACGCTCGCCCTCATACCGCTGTTGTAACCCAACATGCTCTACAGAGTGTCGACATATTGCCTTGGCCTACTAGATCACAGATCTTTCTCCAATCGAGCACGTATGGGACATCATTGGACGACAACTCCAGCGTCATTCACAACCAGCATTAACCGTCCCTGCATTGACCGCCCAAGTGCAACAGGCATGGAACTCCATCCCACAAACTGATATCCGATACCTGTACGACACAATGCATGCACGTTTGCATGCTTGCATTCAAAATTCTGGCGGTTACACCGGTTACTAATGTACCAACATTTCACATTTGAAATGGCTCTTCTCGCCAATGGCTCTACCTGTGATCTTGAAACTTTAATCAATTAAATATGTTACCTAGACAAATGTATTGCTGAAATTTCATTACTGTACAATAATTTTTCTTAGTGTTGGGATTTTTTTTTCCATCAGTGTACATTTTTTTTATTGTTAAAAAAAAAAAAAAAAATAGTAAGGAAAAAAAAATTTAAGCAACCTATTTTGTCTTAATCTTGTCGTCCTAATACATAAAAAAAAAAAAAAAAAAAAAAAAAAAAAAAAAACTTCTCGTAGACCGTAGCATATTTGAATTCCTTTTTGTGTCACTACATACAAACTAGTCGTGCTAGTTATACCATTTGTTTCAATTAAGGAGGAAGAAATATCGCAAAAACTATATTTATAGTTTTAATGTTTTAAGGGAAATCTTAAAATAGATTGTTTTGTGTATTGTCTGAAAAAGCAATTTTCCTCATGGAATGAATAAAAAATTTCCAATAATTAAAACATAAATAAATTAAAACTAAAATTGAAAATGCTTTGTGAGCAATTTTAACTTATATATCATAATGTATCTAAATACTTTATAAGGCCCTGTAAAAAAAAAAAAAAAATCAATGCTAATTGTACTTTATTTTAAAGGAGATATGCTTATGAGCATTTGGATAATGTACAGGGTGTTTATAAACACCCTGTATATTAATTTTGTATTTTTTTTTTCATTATAAAGAAATTAAAACGATCCTTAAATGATATTTCTCACAGACTGCTGTGCATTGGAACTATTTTTGTGAAACTCTATTCAGAGACTAATATACTTTTATTCTTCAAATTACTTTTTATACAACATATGTTATTGTGAACCTGAAAAGCTTATAACTGTTCAAAATTTTTACATCAATATAGAGCGCGGTAAATCAGGTGAACTGAAGTCATAAACATTTTTCAACTCTGTTGGAAAGTGCTAAAAAGCTTTTCATGATAGGAAAAATTACTTTTTTAAAATATTAAAGAAAAATAAAATATTTTAACCAGCATAACACAAAACATTTACAGCAAACTGCAAAATTACTTTCTGAATGCTATTATTGTAGTCATTAAATTCGAACATAAGTTTGAAGAAAAATTATTTCTCAATTTTTTATATCAAAGATATTCTGATGTGGGGCTCATGAATTATACTGATTATATGCTTTCAGTTAATAATCTTTTTCGGAAAGAGTAGAGTTATTATTATTATTATTGTTGTTGTTGTTGTTGTTGTTATTATTATTATTAATAATATTATTAAAGCAGTAAATACTACGAACGAAACAAGGGAAATGCATCCGCGAGTACCGTCGCTTAGAGTGACGTAATCATATCAGTGTCCAGTGATGCCAGATGGTCGAAAATTATTTCCCCAAACAGGTCTTCAAATTTCCCCAAATCAGGGGGAGGGTCGAAAAAAATCCCCAACTTGATTTCTACTAAAAAGGGAAAATAAAAAATTGTTCAAAAAAAAAAAATATATATATATATATCAAGCAGATTTAAGTTCAGATTTTTCCCCAAATGAAGGCAATTTTTGAAAAAAATCCCCAAAAAACAATAAAGCTTTTGAAAATCCCTGGTCATAGGGATAAATCATTACGTTGCCAACATTCACAGAAAGTTGAAGAACTCCGCAGATTTGTCCCCAAAAATTTTAGAATTCCCCAAAAAAGTCCCCACAAACATTTGATCCCCAACATTGTCCCCAGAAGCCTCAAAAATCCCCAAAAATGAGGACAAAATCCCCAATCTGGCATCACTGAGGCCTAGAGCCCCTTAAATAAAAAATATAGGCCGGCGCATCGCCGCCATTTTTTTTTTTTTTTTTTTTTTTTTTTGCCTTAGAAGAGAACAGTATTCCCGCTTGGCGTCCTTATCGCTTTACTAGTGATTAACCCTTTGCGGCCCAAGACAATTCGTATCATTTAAATTATACTGCCACCGGAATTCATGAACTAAATTAAACTAAAAGGAATTTTAAATTTCAAGGTTAAAAAAACCGGCCTTTTCTAATATGTTAAATACGTAAGTTTTTTCTAAAAATTTTCGGGTATGAATTTTTGCAGTTGGGAAATGAAATTAGGTGGTATAAAGTATATACCACCGCCCCTGAAAGGGTTAAGAAGTCTAGATCTGAAGCTATGACCCGTCAAGCAAAGCGCATAAGCAAAAATAATATTCCTAACAACACCCTTTTTCACAGTACATTCTCAGGATGTCCTTTCATCCTGAGGGTATCCTATAGATGTACTGAGGTAAGATGTGTTGTCAGGTGGGTTTCTGTTTCTTATACAAAATGTCGCCAAAACTCAAATACACCGTAAAAGAAGGTTTTCTTAAATCAATTTATCAATATTAATATAAATAATATAATTAAAATAACACACTTTTTGTATTTTTAGATTACACATGTCAGAAATGCAAAGAAAAATGCAAGAAAATAAAAGTAACATATTATATTATTCTTCTTAAATTATCTTATGGAAATCTGACCATTTAATATTCTTTTCTTGAATGATTATAGCAGTTTATCGCTAAACAAACTCCCATATCGTAGTTTACTTAGCTAAAATTAGGAAATATAATAAAAGACTAAAGTAAAGCAAGACCATAAAAGTAATTATTGTGATTTGTTTATCAACGAAACGCGCTGCGTACATGTAGCAACCCTAAGGCAACAAAATGCCTGATGCACCCGGAGCCTTGTCCAGGCCTTGTAAGCAACTTTTTCTCTTCTTCGCGGCGGTCGCAGCTCGACCCACCATCTAGACTACTGCGCTCCCCCCCCCCCTTCCCTGGTTATAAGCAAGGATTATATTTAATCTAAGACTTTATAAATTATTAAATTATTATTTTATTATTATTATTGTTGTTATTGTTATTATTTATATATTTTTTTCACATTTTCAAATGTATAAATATTTTTTTTTTTTTTTTTTTTTTTTTTTTTTGGGGGGGGGGGGGGGGTGAAAAGTTTGTGTGTGGTCGTTTGTCTATTTCCGCCTATTTGCCTGCAATCTGTTACTACATATATTCTAACATATTGATGACTGTTATTAATGCTCATCGCAATAAATTGACATTTGAAAATGATATGCATGCATTTCCTTTTCAATGGACGCGCAAAATAAATCTGGCATTAGATTGCAATTCTTTGATGTAATAATTTAATAAAATTAAACTGTTTCAAGCACACAGAGATCAAAATTGATATATGCATATTAAAGATTTACTGTATCATATTCTATTTAAAAAATGCTGTCTCTAGTGCTAACGATTCTTTTACAGGAACTCACAAAAGAATTTGCAAATTTTATGTATCACGGACAGTATTGTTTATTAATGATACTAAATTGTTTTTAAAAGACTAAAGTTTACGCGTTTTGTTAAATTATATTTAAATAATATTATATTTTTAAAACATTAAAGAACACGCTTTTATTGAAATGTGAACTAAAAACCACAAAATATCTATATTCATAGTATTAAATTGCAGGGTAAGAAAAAATCGTGTGAGTGACACACCATAATATTTACATCTTTAAAAAAAAAATAATAATAATAATTGATTAATCGTTGCGACTCAACGTTATACAAATACGGCCAAATCCTGTGCCACATACAATAGAGTTTAATATATATATAGATTTTTTTGTTTGCCTCTGATGGGATAGGAGCCTGGAAACACTTGTATGTAGTATTGCCATCGACTACGAAAAAAATTTTTTCAGGATAATCGAACGAACAGAAGTTGTCGAAAATTGAATTCCAAGATTCCGTTACATACATTAATAGTTACATCATATCAAGTTAATAAAAGCATGTTAAAAATAACATAATGAAGGAATGATAAATAAATAATTTAGAATTAAACAAAAACCATTTTTAAAAAATCTTCCCTGACTGGGCTCAAACGTTAGACCTTTAGGTTCGTAGCCCGGAGCGTTACGTCACAGCCACAGCGTTCACGTAGGGAAAGTCTTTTTTTACAATATAGATATTTTGCTTGCTCCCAGAGCGGTTACAAACATACATACAAACATACATACAGGTGAAGCTAATAATATTATAGTTTTAAAAAATTAAAGAACACGCTTTTATAGAAATGTGAACTAAAAAGCACAAAATATCTATCTTAGTATTAAAATGCAGGGTAAGAGAAAATCGTGTGAGTGACACACCATAATATTTACATACATTTAAATCTTTAATTAAAATAATTTAGAATTAAACAAAAACCATTTTTAAAAAATCGCCCCTGACTGGGATCGAACGTTAGACCTTTAGATTCGTAGCGCGGAGCTATACCTCAACGCCACGGCGTTCACGTAAGGAAAATCTTTTTTTACAATATAGATTTTTTGTTTGCTCCCAGAGCGGTTACAAACATACATACATAGCATACAGGTGAAGCTAATAAAAGCGCGTTAATAAAAGCGTGTTAAAAAAAGAAAATACTACGTAAATACTAGCATTTTCTTTTCTTTCGAATGAAACTTGCTAATCTTTTAATAGTTAAAGCTTTTTTCTTTTCTTTTTTTTTTTTTTTTTTTTTCATTCTTTCTTCCTTTATCTTTGTCGCTATTTTGAGTTATTTATATTTTACTGTTCAAGAGGATAATGAGGTTTTATTTTCCTTTATTCTCGTTAATAGATGATTTGTTACCTTTAATTCCGTCCTTCATGAAGTTGCCAAGGATTTCTAACGAAAAGTAGTCCTTAATATACTAAACTCTAATTTAGTTTTCTAATGACTGTCTCAGTAATTTATTAGGATATAAATAACAGTAGTCACGTACCAAGTGTTTTCTCTTTAGTTTAATTGTTTGATATTAAGAAAATGAAGAAATAAAATTAGGCAGGTTTTGCTTGAAAAAAACATCTTGCATAATAATCAGAAAATGACCAAAGGGCGTAGATACTTAATAACATTATATTTTGATACTTATACTTTGTATCTCACTTTAATTTGATATTTTTATTTGGTAAGCTTAATTGGAGTGATATGTGTTTTCTGCATATTTAAATATCTTTAGGGTGTATATATATAGTATATAAATTTAAGATCATATATCGATAGAAAAAAAACTGATTAAATTTATTCACTCAATGCAAATTTTTTATTGTAATAACAGAGCAAAATTTTATTCTAAAAATTTCCAAATTATTTTGGATTAAAACTAAATTCCTTTTCAGACAAGAAAAAAAAATATTATCATTATTTCAAACAACCAAACATACTATATTTATTGCTTGATTAAACAACAATTTAAAATATATGTAACTATGTGCTAAATTTTTATTTCTTATATATGTATAAGAAGAAAGTATAGAATTCGTGGAAATTTTATACCTCAGGTTTTCGATGGATTTATATGTTTTGATATGTCCTGAACACAATTTAAAAATTTTGTATAAATATGCATAATGAGATTTTTTTTTTCAATGTGAAATTAAAAAAATATATATATTTAAGATAGTAATAGTCAACTAAGGAAGGATTTTTGCATGTGCATCATTTCCCTCCCCCCTCCTAGGAGGAAATGTCCTTCCTGGGAAATATAAAACTTCCCTACAGGTATCTTTCAAAAGAATTCGTTAATACATTTAAAACGAATATGCGAATCATAGATCTACAGTAATTTAAATAAAATCCATCGATTTTTTTTTTTTTTTTTTTAACCAAGAGAAAAAAAAAAAAAAAAAAAAGAGCATTTTTACGCATGTCGGCACAAAATTGATTTTCTTCCGTTATTGAATTTTATATTTCTCACAGATTAAAAACGTCTGCGTTCATCATGAAATAAAATTTTAATAAAGATTTTGTACTGCTTAAATTTGAATAATAAAACATAGAAGAGATTTTCGAAGAGGCCACAGCATTTTTTTTTTTTTTTTTTTATAGGCAGCAAACCACAAAATGTCCTTAAACTACATTTTAAAAACTGAATTAAAAATCTTATTATTAAGATGACCAAATTATGTATGTTTTTTTACAATGCAGCTTCTAATTTTGTGTTTCATTAAAATTTCTTACATTTATGGTAGTAAGTTAAGAAAAAAAAAAAGAAAGAAAAAGAAAAAATATATACCTTTGAGATCTACAGGATAATTCAGAAAAATTGTTAGTAAAACAAATTAGTTTTAAAAACTATATTTTATATAACATTTCAAAAATTAATTTATTTTCTGAAAGAATGCGTATTAAATATTAGATATAATGTGCGTAATTCAGAACGGTCTTCTCATTCCTTAAGGGGCCGCTTCACTGACCGTCGCCGGAAGCTCAAGCCAATGTTTTCCTATGGAGAATTTTGTTTAATTATAGCTCATTAATAAATTCATAATTTTAAATTCTGTTTTCACATTCAGAAAATTCACAATTGTTAAATCGACTGTCGTTTTATGAAAACAGATTTTTTTTAATTTTTAATATTTTAATTTTATGCAGTAACATGCAAAATTTCACATATTAAAAATTCGTATTTTACAGTTTCAAAATAAAACATTTAAAATTTTAAAAATCCGTTTTTAGAAAACGGCGGCCAATTTAACAACTGTGAATTTTCTGAATGTGGAAACATGATAAAAAAATATGAATTAGTTAATGAGTTATAATTGAAAAAAATTCTCTATAGAATAACATTGGCTTGGGGTTACGGCAACGGTCAGTGAAGCGGCCCCTTAAGTGTAAGCTTTAAACGCTTTCAATATTTAATATAATATTTCAAAAATTAGTTTATTTTCTGAAAGAATGCATATTAAATTTTTAATATGCTGAGATTAATTCAGAACGTTCTTCTTATTCCTTAAAAGTAAACTTTAGACGTTTAACTATTCAATAAAAGGTGAGAATTTTTTTTTTCTTTTTTAGTAACCCAAACTATAAATGTTGACAGTATTTGTAAATATTAGACCATCGTTTTATCTTTGGGGAGATAGATAAGTACGAGTAGTGTTGTATTCATACAATCATTTTGTTGGTTGTCAAAACTTTTCACACAAAAAAAAAAAAAACTTCTCTTCTGAAAATATGAAACTCTATGTGAATATTATATAGTTATATTGTAAGTTGAAAAAATTGTGTATAATTTGTAAACAACAGTTATTAACCCATTTACCACCAAAACTAGAAATAATGATTTTTTTTTTTCTAAATACAAACAGTAATACTCATTATTTTCATCATATACTTATAACAATAATTTAAAATAAAATTATAAAAATTAGTCTTATCTTACTAAATACAGTGTGTTGTATTTGTGCAGCTTCAGTGGAATAAGAGTATAGAATGAATACAAATAAATGTTTACGGAAACTTCCTTGAGGGAGCATAAAACAGCAAAAACTACAGATGACTTCAAAAGTAATTATTTTAATATGAAACATTTTTTTTTTTTTTTTACAATTTATGTAAACTTTTCCAAATATGAAGATTTTCAAAAGTTTTGGATTGATTAGTGCTTCAAGTTTGAAATTTATTTTTAAATATAAAATTATTTTTCAGATCAAATTTTTTTGTAATAAAATAAACATCTATGCTTTCCTTACATAAAAACAATGCTTAACCCTTTAACGCTCTTTGGCTTCGCAGTGAAACCAAACATTTGACATAATTTAACATTTTTTTTTTTTTTTCAGCAGTTTTTTTAACATTTAACCTTCATTTTAATCAGGTTTTAAACTTTTGTTCCTTTTCTTTTCGGAAGATAGCAGAACTACTCCAAAATTTAACAAATAATGCTTCAAAGGACGCTAAATGCATAAGTCACTTGAAGTTTCTTAGTGTGCGCGAGTGCAAATTGCTCGTTTGATGATGCACTCATGTCTAGTTTTTTTTTTTTTTTTTTTTTTTTTCATTTAATGAAGAGCTGGACTATCATTTTCACCTGAAACAACTTTTACGAGTTTTTGTAGTCGATAATGTTTTACTTACAAAGTGTTTTATGTATTAAATTAAATATTATTTGAATTTAATAACGTTAACTTATAGATGTTTCAAACAAAAATTTATCGAAAAGGAACTATGCTAATTTTTTATTTTTTAAATATTTATGATCAGCTATGTGTCTAAAAGCCATTTTTACAATTTCTTTTGTAGTTTTTAAAATAAATTAAGTAGTGAACGTTAAAGTGTTAGTATAAAATATCTTTTTTAGTTAACTGTTAAACGCGATTAATTCGCAAAAATAGCGGTTAATGGATTAAAGTACGAACACGTTTATAACATTTCTCAAAGGAAAATACCAATTATTTTTCACAGCTTAGCATGAAATAAGTTATTCTTCGGCCACATTTCTTGAGACCATGGAAGACTATGTGCAAGCGCTGACTCAACGAGCCCAGTGTTAAAAGAGGGGGAGATAGTCATCTGATTCAAAGAAAATAAGAGAGGAATAGGAGAGTGCCGAATAACTGGATGTTTTCCAAATCCTAAGCTGTCGGTCAATTTGGCTTCCTGCAAAATTTTGGACTATTCCTCACTGCTAGTTTTAGGAAACGTAGATTTTTCCAAAAATCTGAAGAGTTAACCCATGTACTATCACACAAATAAATCTCCGAGCCGCTGTCACGCAAATAATTCTGCTCTATCCCATTAATAATAGTATTTTTAACGTAGGGCTTGAAACATTCATTGAGTTTATCTTCCGTACACAAATTATTTACAAGCGCTTCTGATTTATTGTTCAAAGGACACCGCGATTTTATGTGCCCAGTCTGACCACAGTGATAACAAACTATTTTTTCTGCTTTTCAAAATTTTCCTCACTCCACTCTTTTTCCCCATGCTTATCATTTTTTCTTCCGCGTCATAACTATTTTAGAATGCCCGAAATTTGTTCTTTCTTTCTTGAAGAAATTTTTCCGCTCGAATTTTTTATGATCTCGTCTAACTGCTTCAAATTTATCACATTTTTCGGCGAGATTCGTAGCATTATTTACCGCTTCCCAATTATCGAAATAATGTTCTCGGATGTCAAACGGAACCCTTTTTTTTATTTGCTCTGTGAGTATTAGTTCTTTTAGAGCTTCAATGTTCTTAGCATCTACAGCTTCAAGCCAATTGTCTAAGTAACTTCTTAAGTCATACACCAAATCTACCCATAAAGCTGCTGGATTTTAATTATGACCTTCGAATTTATTTTTAAACGCCAACGCGCTCAACTTGAAACGCTTAAATAATAGTTTTTTTATGTGTTGATAATTTTCAAATTTATCATCAGGTTCCTTTACAATTAACTCCGGAATATCCGTCGGCAATAACGGGATTAATTGGGATACCCAACAATCTTCTTCGACCTTTTCTTTTTCCGCCTGCCGCTCAAAAATCATGAGAAATAAAGAAGTGTCAATTTGTTTTTGTCCAATTTTGGTACTAATTCTCTTAACTGAACCCGTTTTCTACCCGTTTCTATTGTTTTTACAGTTGACGCTGTGCTATTGACTCCTGCTTCGTTTTGAAGTCTCATTTTCTCTAGCCCAAACTGTCTAAGGTTTTCCCTTTCCTTTCTTTCTAAATCTTTCTCTCTTTCAACTCTTTCTAATTCTAAATAATTTAAAATTCTCTCTAAATAATTCTTTGATTCTTCATGTTAAACTTTAATCACACTGGCTGCCACTAATTTTATCTTTCAGCTGTGATATATTCGGAAACAGGTACAGATGACTTCACTTCATTTGCAACTGTTGTTAATATTCAAAACCATAATTTTAGTGAAACTAAAAAAATAAATACTCTAATGGGAAAACATAACAAAGTTTTAATAATAATACGAAATGGTACATAACCATACTATTTAACCTCCTGTTCATACAGGATAATCGTAAAAACATGCATCACATATATATGTGATTCCTAGCATGTGTAAAAATCACAGAGACGTTCAGGAGAACGACTTCTCTCTACACAGTCATAATCCAAGTCACTAGAGTCATTTTTTATTTTTCAGTCCTTCAAAATTTTGATGAGATGCAAAGGGGGAGAAAACTAATTTCCCACAAGATGACAACAAATCGGAAAGTTTTTGGTCACGTGAGATACATAAGTTCACACCTAGTTTAATAGTTCATTGGTGTTTGCTCGGCGTCAAAATGTCTGGGTACCACCTTCGCCTGGGAGCGCAAGGCGGCATTATCAAAGTCGAGCGTAAAATTGCGGTGACTTTGTATCTGGGAATGTGAAAGGCTGCATGGAATGTCCCTTTTCATGAGTCAGCAGACAGAGGGGCACCTCAGACCTCACACTGGCAGTCGAGTACAAAAGAAGAAAGTCTTGACGATGACACAGCCCGTTGTTAAAAAATTAAGAAAAAAACTTAAAATAATTTTAAATGCGATTTCATCAACTTACAATATTTTCTTACACGGAGAAATTAACAGCCTGTAAGAATTTCACACTTTAAAAATTAGTTAAAAATGAAACTTTTCAATACGAATATAAAAGATGCTGTTAATATTTCCAAAAAACATTTAGCATTCAATCAATTTAGTTTCTAGCAGTTTTAGAATATGGTAAGTTTTCTATTTAAATTAAGAATTTAAACTAAGTTAAAATTTTTGATATAATAAATCATGCAATGGAAGTATGCACTGTTAAATAACACTTCGCGTTTGAAATCTGTATTTCAAATTCCTCCTTTAAAGATTTAAGTAACTTTAAATTAAAGTCTCCCAAATACCAAATCTTAAAATGTAAACGATTTCATTCTGATTTATTTGTAAATAAAGTGACTTAAAACGTATTCATACTATTACTAATAAATATATTTCTAAATCTTCTGCATGATAAATATATTTATCTTCTATATATCAAATATATATTTAACATTAATAATACACGAAAATAATTTCAATATGTATAATAGCAAATATTTAGCCTAAGAAAAATAATTGTAAAATCAATAAGCATTCTAAAATTAAAAACATAAAAAAAGTAACAAAAAAGCTAGAATAAGTTACAATCAATTTACGCATAAAATTTTAAATAAAAAATTTCTTTTAAAAACAATATATAATATAAATCATTACAATTACCAGGAAGGGGAGTAGAAGTTTTAATTTTCATAATCATTTCAAGAGGTGTTACCAACTCATGGGGAATTTTTTATTTAATGATTATCACTAATTTTGAAGAATGTTGTTTTATATGTATAATAGTCGATTAGTCAGATATACGATTAAACAAACATTTCAATAAAAAATTCGTGATGGATATTGTATAAAAACATTCCATATTTATTGGTAATATCGATTTAAAATATACATTCTTCAAATTTATATCTGATATAGCCCCACCGGTGGTCGAACATTTCTGCACTCAAAGATTGTAGACGAGAAATGTCAGGTTCGATCCCAGGTTGAGCTCGTCGACCTAGCCGTCCAGTTTTCGGTAGTTTTCTCCGAAATTTGAAATTGAATCCCGGCTAGGATTCCTTAAGAAGATTCCACTGAGAACATCCCTCTTCCCTTAGTCACAGGTCCCAAACTGAGGCAACTGACGTTAACTCGAACACCACCTACATATGATATGTGTTCAAAACAATTATTTTAGGTATATCATTTAAAAATAAGATCTTAAAATAGCTTTAACTGTTGTGCATCGGCTGTTATTTATCTGTAACAATTTCAAACTTAATAAATTTTGTTAAAATTCAAACTTTACTATACGAAGACATATTCAAACTTTGATACATTTTTCCGAAACACATTTGGCATTTAAATCATTAGTTTGGTATCAGTTTTAAAATAAATTCTGGTTTGTATTTAAATTCAGTTTTCAAATTAAGTTAAAATCTTCATGCAATGAAACATGCAATGGTAATATGCACTGGTATACGCCAGTATACATTCGAAATTTGAATTTTGAATTTTATTTCTCGAAAGAATAGTATAACTTTAATGCAAAATCTTTTAAAATGCCAAATCTTAAAATATAAATGTTTTCATATTGATTCATTTGTAAATATATTTACTTATGTATGCTATTACTATAAAATTTATATATATTTCTGGGTTAGGTGAAATTATCTTTCGTGTATCGAAAATGTATGTTAAATATGAATAATTCAACCAATGATATATATATTTGTTTTTAATAAGAAAATTAAATATAAACATTCATTTTAAAAAAGAAACATATAATAAATAGAAAAATATACGAACTTATTTAAAATGATTTGTCCATAAAAATTTAAATAAAATATTTTTTATATAATGTTTCAAATATAACACTACAATTAACAGTAGAATGGGATAAGTGGTTATAATAAATTAGTTTGTGGTCGCAGTTTTCATTTGAACAGCCTTCACATTCTTTTTTTACTTTCTCTTACCCATAAGGTAGTAGAGAAAGTATTGTTTTGGGCTCAAATTTTCGAACGCGAGATTTTCTTATATTTACACGTTTGAGGTCCCCTGAATACGAAAATCATGTTTTTAGCAAATGGTCTGTGTGTATGTATGTGTGTCTGTGTGTGTGTCTGTCTGTTATCAGCATACCTCAAAAACAAATTATGGCAGAAAGTTCAAACTTGGTATTCTAAATGTGTATCGTATAGGGATGCTACGGTAAGCTTTTCGTTAAGATCAAGCAAATGGTTCGTGTACAGAGACAATCAAGATTATTCTAATACATTACGTCTATGGGGGAAATTGCAGGTAAGTAGAGTTTAACTTCTATAGGTATTCGTGATAATTAACACATTGACGAGTCGTTCATTGAAAATAAACTCTTTAATAATTAACAATCAATAAATGGAACAAGCACGCATTTCTTAGTGCGCGGCGTACTACTCACTGACATTGACATACTACTCGACCTTTTACCGGCAAGGCTGAAAAACAGAATGTTCTGTGAGTTGAAGTTGAAGTACATATTTTGTAAGTGAAAGTTGAAGTACATATTCTGAAAGTGAAAGTAGAAGTACATATTCTGAAAGTGAAACTAGAAGTACATAGGCTGAAAAACAGAATGTTCTGTGAGTTGAAGTTGAAGTACATATTTTGTAAGTGAAAGTTGAAGTACATCTTCTGAAAGTGAAAGTAGAAGTACATATTCTGAAAGTGAAACTAAAAGTACATATTCTGAAAGTGAAAGTAGCAGTTTTTGTACATAAATTATAGATGTCGCTACGATCACTACACGTCTATAGACTGCACTAAACCAAATGAAACGAATATATATTTTTTGTAATAGAGATAGTTAACTGAGAAAAAAAAAAATGTGTATGTACGAGCCTCCCCTCGAGGTGAGTAAATTTTCATGACGGGTATCATTCAAAATAGCTCACCAATACCTTTAAAAGGAATGGTTGAACTATAAATCTGTAATAATTAAAAAAAAAGTTACAGATTTTTTTTTTTACTTTTAACAAAAAAAAACTTAGAAAAAAATCTTTTTTTTTTTTAAATATTGAGAGTAAAATGGACTTTTTTTTTGGATATTTAGTGTTAGACTACTTCTCTAATATGGAAATCGTCTGCATTATCATAAAAGATAATTTTTTTAAATAATAATTTTAATAAATTATTTTTTAAAAACAGAATTATTTTTTAATAACCGAATTAAATTCTATATAAATATAGGTGCATTAATGAAAAGGGGAGGTTGAGGGGGACGGTAGCCCCCCTCACACAGAATTAATTATCGTATAAAACTCTTCTGAAACCTAATTTGAATTGTTTAGCATAGGTTTACATGACAGTTCTCGTTATCTTACCTCTTAATCTGAAACCTGTATTTATAGTATTAAATTTCAGGGTAAGAGAAAGTCATGTGAGTGACACACCAGCTTATTCATACACCTTATAACATAGTACCCACTTTTTTTTCGAACATACGTATGTAAGAAAATTATTGTAATCATGTCAAAAATCCGAATTCGAGATTTTGGTGTTTCTACACGTTTTGAGGTCCCCTGAGTCCGTATTCGCAATTTTTACGATTTTGTATGTATGTATGCGTGTGTGTATGTATGTGCGTGTGTGTATGTATGTGTGTGTGTATTATTATGTGTGTGTGTGAACACGCTAGCGTCTAAGCACTTTGTTCGAATGAGCTGTAAGTTGGTACGCATGTTGCAAGTCACCATAGTACGAACCGTATTGATTTTGGTGAATCTAGCACTTATAGTTTTTTTACAGGGACACAAAAAAAATTCTTTATCATTATGGTCTATGGCACCAAAATCTTAAAAGTGCGACAGCATCTAAACACCTTATTCAATTGAGCAAAAAATTTGTGCACATATTATAGGTCACAGTTACTCAATCTGTATAGATTTTGGAGGATCTGACACTTATAGTTTTTTTACAAGAACACAAGGAAAAATTCTTTATCATTATGGTCTTTGGGACCAAATTTTAAAAAGTGCGATAGCGTTAAAACGCCTTATTAAACTTAAAAAATAATTTATACACATATTATAGGTAATAGTTTCATGAATTTCATAGAGTTTTGTGCATCTAGCACGAATAGTTCGTTTACAGGGACATAAAGAAAAATTCTTTATCATTAGGGCCTATGGGACCAAATTTTAAAAAGTGGGATAGCGTCTAAACGCCTTATTCGATTGCACATAAAAATTATGCACATATTATATGTCACGGTTTCACGATCTATATAGGTTTCGGTGAATCTATCACTTCTAGTTTTTTTACAGTGACACAACAAATAATTCTGTATCATTATGCCCTATGGGGTGAAATTATTTAAAGTACGATAGCATCTAAATGCCTTATCCGTTTGAGAGGAAAATTTATATACGAGTTATAGGTCATCATCGCACAAACTGTATAGATTTTGATGACTCTAGCATCTAACGAATTTTAGAGGGACACAATTAAAAATTGTCCATCACTAAGATCTACAGGCTTAAATTATTTAAAGTGCGACAGCGACTAAACTCCTTATTCAAATTAACTGACAATTTATATACATGTTATACGTCACCGTCACACGAACTTTATGAACTTCAGAGAACCTAGCACTTATGGTTCTTTTTACAGGAACATAATGTAAATTTCTTTATAAGTGTGGCATATGGGCTCAAACTTTAAAGAGCGATAGCTTCTAAATGCCTTATCCGATGGAGCTGAAAATTTATATAAATATTATAAGTCACTGTTTCACTAACTATAAGCATTTTGGTGAATCTAGCATTAGTAGGTTTTTATAGGGACACAATGAATTATTCTTTATCATTATGATCTACGTGTTTGGTAAAATAGCATTAAATTAAACATCATGTACTATATAAAGAAAAATACCCAAACACCCTATTATAATTTTCTCTTTTATTTATTTAACAACTCCTCTTACTTTACTTTATCTACAAAACCGTTAATTACTCAATGTTCGGAAAGTCGAGTGGGGTCACTCCAGATTTCTTTTTTTTTTTTTGTAGATTTTAAATTCCTTTATTTGAAATAATAATACATTATTTATGTAAAGTTTTTTTTAAATGCCAAATCTAAAAATCTAAATGATTTCATTCTGGATTATATTTAAATACAATGATTTAAAATATGCTCTTACTTACTATTTATATTATTAAATCTTCTATATGTTAAATATAGTTATATTCTACATATCAGGAATATATTAAATATTAATTATTATTAAGCAAATAATTTTATATATTCTCACAAGAAATTTTCAATCTAAAAGAAAAAATAATTATAAAGACGAAAGATAAAGAAAGAATTATAACAAGCAAGAAAAAAGGAGGAATAATTTACAATACATTTATATATAAGAATGATGTTCGTTCTTCCGACGCCTTCATGTGTTCGATTAAACATGTCTCTCATTCATAGAGTAGTTTGTCGGCATCTCATCTGTTCATTTCCTAACTCTGCATTCTTGAGTAATTTCATTGTTAAACTCTCAGAATCCTTGGCTTCGGTTGGTTCCGTGTGCGGGTTAATGCATGTAACAGGACAGGAGGATAGGTTGCTAACACCTCATTTTTCTTCCCTGACTTTACTTTGTCGCTTATGCTGGCGACACTCACAGGAATAATACTCTTTAAAAGGTGAACCAGAGGTGAAGCTACCAGAACTCCTCTCAAGCTATTGTCTGGTTTCGGGTAACACAGCGGAAGTATTGTAGATTTCAGATTTTGCTGTCATCTGACAAATTAGCTGAATGTCTGGATTTTCAATATTGAACAGAGTTATGCCTTATAAACTTCGATGCAGTTAGTTATTTTTTAAATCCAAATGTAACTTATATTTTCTCAGGAAATCAAGGTCCAGAATTAGAGGATCTCTGAAGTCGGCTACATATGCCATATGTTGGTAACTGGCAACTGGCATTTTCAAATTTGATGGTCAAGTTCATTTTTCTATCAATTTTAATTTCGTCGCCGGTCAGAGTCTGATGTTGCCCATACGGCGGCGTTCAGATAATATTTTCCTTAAGTTCTTGTGCTACATCCGTTCTAACGATGGTTACGAATGCTCCAGTACCGAGAATCAGATGACAAGAAGCGTTGTTAACTTGACCATAAACATAAAGTCCGTTATCGCCAAGATTCATCGAAGGAACATGAAACACTGAAAATTGGAGCTCTCTAATTTCGGGCAACCTCCTATCCGCGAGATTATCTCTTCTTAGTTTCCTTGAGATGACTAAGAAATCTGACTATTCTTAATTTGTCGCATTGTGCACCTTCTTTTGGCATGTCCATTTCTTCCACAGCTCCAGCCCTTGATCTTCGGATTCTTATCTTCCTCAGCACTCTCCAAATTGCATAATCTCCTTGTAATGTCGGCCAGAGTTTTCTTCGCTTCCTGCAGATCAGTTTGTAGATCCTCTAGAGAGACTGCTCTGATGGTGTGACGGTCCTGAAGGGACTCTTGTTGGGCTGCCTCAATCTTCAGTGCATACGCCAAAGTTGACTGAACGTCCTTGATATTGGCGAGTCTAAGTTCTGTTTGAGTCTCTGGATCTCGCACAGCATCGATGTAGTATTGGAGAGCCAAATCATCACGGGTTTCAACGTGGCAGTCCGAGAAAGCTAATTGTGATGGTCTCTGAATATCCGACACCAGCTCTTGTAAACTTGCACCAGCTTTTTTGTAACAGAACGTTAACTGGTGTTGACTATATTCTTTAGAACACTTTCTCCAAAACGCAGCTCCAGTACTCTTGTCAGGGCCTTGAAGTCACACCACTCTTCCTTCGAAAGAGCTTCCAGTATGTCAGCTGCATCGGCCTGTTATGATGCTGCTAAATGGACTATCTTGGCATTGGGGTCCCAGCTGTTAGCTTCAGCTGCGTTGAAAAATTGTGTCTTGCCAAGATAATCTGCCATCGTAGGTGGATAGTTTAACTGTTTCATTATTCTGTATTCTTTTATCTCTCCTTTCATTTTCAGGGGGCATCGATGCTAACTTTTCTTCTATTTTTCTTAAATTTCTTTTTATTTCTGAAAATCATTCTTTCAACTCGTGATCGACATTTTCTTCTACTTTTCTTTTGAAACGCTGTTCTATCCTCGTAACACACTCTTCGACCATCATAACATTTTCTTATATCTTCATAACTTTAGCTTCGGTTCCATCTAGTCTGTTTTCCATATCTGATAATTTACTCTTTATTACTTCTCTCACTGCTTAAAGTTCTTTTTTCATCTCATCTTGATTGGATTTCCCTTTTTCTTAGATGGATTTAATTTTTTTACTTAAACTATCTTTCGTCTGTCTTTGCCCTTTTTTCATTTCATTCATCTGGGTAGCTAATCCTTTAAGAAGTTTCTTCCTTCCTTGCTCCATATCTCTAGTTATCACCATTCAACAAGCAATACCACTTCTGACACCAGAATTGTTGCGTACCTGGGGGTACATGAATTGCCTGTGAATGGAAGGCGAATCTTGGCGAGGTTCACAAGTTTATTTATAGAAAATTCTAGAAAATTACAGGTCTATAAACCAATTATCAACTTCAGTATTATCAGAAAACACTGCTTAAGTAACAGCAGGCAGCATCAAATTCACAGCATAAGCTGTACTATAGAATACACACAGCAAAGGCTTTTTATAAAAAAGGATGAGTTTATCTTTTTGCAACAATCAATGCCTTGACGAAACTGACTCACTCGGCGCGATGCGATTCCTTAAACACCCCCGTAGAAAATTGAGAATGTTCCAAAAACTTCCCAAGCAACCAAGTTGGAACTTAGATATTTAGCATATCGATAATAAAGATTTTCTCGCCAAGGTCGCCAAAAAGTAGCCAATGAGCGAAAAAGTCGCCAAATTTGGCGCCAAAAACATTACCTTCCTTAATGAAGTTTACAGCGGTTTTTATGGAAAAATAAGCTATTTTAACGCAAAAACAAGCTAGAAATGCTGAAAATGAACATTTTATAACATGAATAAGACTCTTTGAAAAGTTTTCCATAGAAACAACGACTAGTGTTTACAAATCCGTAAAAATATCTTTTTGATTTGATAGCAATATGTTTCATTTGAAAAAAAATACATATTAAAAAAAAATTCATACAAACTTTTGCTGGAGACTATTTTTACGTATTTCATAGTGAAAAGAATATCCATTCCAGGACTAAAACGAAGCAAAATTTATATAAATTTAAAAAATAGCATAGCGTTTATTTAAAATATGTTTTAAACTAATTGGATTCACTGTTATAAGAAACGTCTCCTTGTCATTTATTTTAAAAAAATATTATATTTTTAAACATTAATCCCTAAATGCCTTCACGAATGTTCTAATCTTTTGAATTAAAGGTGATTGATGATGCTAATTTTTCCCACACATACATTTCTTATATCATTTAAAATGTAGTACACTGAAAAAAAAAAAAATCTAACGTAATGGCTTTTATTCTGAAATATGGGTGATTTCTTCCACCTCTATTTCATAACAAAGTGTAGCTTCCCTTTCTAATAATAGTTAAGAAAATGTTTTTCGTATCATTAAAAATAGTCTGTTTGAAGCATTTGTGTTTTATTAAATATAAATATAAAAACATGCATACATTTTTCTGTTTTTCTTACACACTTATACCCAAGTATACATTTTTTCATCTCATTTCTCTTATGTTTTTGTAAAGAAAAAAATCTAATTTAGTGCATAATGTTCAAACTTTGTACTTATTTTTTTACAAACTATTAATTTGTTTTGCTTGTGATATGAACATGAATTTATCATCTTGTGTAAAAACAAACAACTATATATATATATATGTATATATTAATTCCTGTGATAACTTTTCCTATTATATATATATATATATATATATATATATATATATATGTATACATAAAGAAGCAGCTTTATTATTTTAGTGCTTATAAAATAAATAACAGTTGTGCACGATGTTTTTTCTAGCAAAGCATTTTTCTGCTACGCATTCCATTAATTTATGATGAGGCATTTTCTCTCTCTCTATTTCTCTCTATTTCTCAATATTTTTATTTTCTTTATCATACATGAAAAAAATAAATGAAGCAAAATTGTTTCAGGATTTCATTTAGCGTTATTTTTCTACTAAAAAGGAATGATAATAATAATAATAAATAAAATATTAGAAAATGAAATAACATAAAAATACAGTATTTTCTTGGGAGGAAAATAGAAGTTCTTCTAATAGGAAATAGAGATTTAAAAAAAAAATCAATTTAACATTGGGTGTAAAAATAGTAAAAATATTAAATAAATTATAAAATTATTTTAAAATACCTTCGTTTAAATTACATTCTTTTAACTTAAAGAATTTCGAGTTATTTATAGATTTCGTAATAAAAATTATTATTTAAATTTCCTTTGCGAAGTTTTTGAAGTCCATTTTTTATATTTTTTATTCAGTCGCATACTATATGAAACAAATGCTATAATTTATTATTATTCTTTTTTATCTATACATGGTGCACCATTTGTATATTATTGCTGAAAATATTATGTCTTCAAAATATTATTGGGCTATTTTTTTACAATTTAAGTAAAAAACTTAAAACTGCTTTATACTTGAATAATATTAATTTTCCCCTTATGTTAAATGTTTAACAAAATTTTTACCTGATTTAATAACAAAAAATAAATAAATAAAGTATTTGGCAAAAATGTGTATAAAATTGCGGTGTTTCGATTAAGTAATTACTGTCCTAAAAGGAATACCCAATTTGCATAATTTTCATATAGGGTAATTGCACCAATAATTGACACTGTTAGAGCAATCTGTGATGTTTTTAATGTTCTAGTCATCAGAAAATATTTTTAGAAATCTTAAATTATTACATATGGCATGAAAGACATTCAGAACCACATATATGTTAAAATATATACATTTGATAACAATTATTATTATTTTTTATGAACTTTTATTTGACACCCACTCAATGTTCCAGTAATTGACACTGCCAGTTTTTCATTTTATCAGTAATTAGCCCCATATGTTCGAGTGTTTGACACTGCTAGTTATTCATTTTACCAGTTATTAGAACTCTATGCTCAAGTGTTTGACATAAAATGTTAAAAATTTATAGGTGAAATATATGATTTTATTATTTTTCTTATTTGTTAATTATTTCAGGATAGATGTCAATTACTGGAGCATGATGCCAATCACTGGAGCACCTACCCTAATACTAAATCTATAATACCATTATTTCATGTCAAATTTTGTTTCGTACATCGCTGGAAAATAACATCGTACATAACAGAATTGAAAATGAATCTATTATTGATTTATTTCCATATGTATTCAGGTTCAATTAATTTTGTAAATTATACTTCGCGGTTAACTGCGGTATTATTTTTCTTTATTTGTTTAACAATGTTTTAGTTTTGAAAAAGGCTAACTAAAGTTAGAGGAATTGTTTGCCAATGGCTATTATAATATATATATATATATATATATGTACGAGGATTGTGAATTTTAATTCTGGTAATTTGTTAATGTTTTTTACATAGAACATTTTTAGTGATAGTCTAAAATATCAAACACCATTTTATCTTAGAAAAGAAGGCCGCAAGTTTCTTTGAAAACTTCCATGACCTTATGGTCTTCATTTTTCATTTTAATGTAGTATTTCCTAGCCAAAGTATATATTTTGTGCTTTTAGCCTAAAGCAATCAGATTATAAATTTAAGGCAGAATATATATATGGTTTATCCTTATTTTGCTTTTGACCGATTTTTGACACTAGTTTATAAATTTATGAACTTTAGACATGATAAACGTCTTCGAAAATACGTGAAACATATAGTACGCTGAAAAATATCTTCTTTTTCACTTTTTTTTTTTTTTTTTTTTTTTTGCCGATTGCAATATTAGAAATAATAACTTATATTTATTCTAATGTTTTATTCGTATTGTTAAAAGATACCGTCTACTTTTTTTTCATATAGGGGAGAGTGGAGATGAATAGGACATTTTTCATGTTTTTACTGATAACGTTCACCATATGTAATTCAGAATTTTGTAACATTGCTCATAAGTACACTTCAGTAATCAGTTACATATAAACATACTAACTTTAATAAAAAGTTGTCATTTTTAATAAATAATAATGGTTTTTTACATGCATGTGCTTTTTCCCATTCACCCCCACCTATGGGGATGAATGGGACAGAACTGGAATTAACAAAGAAAAGAAAACAAAATGGAAAGTAATAAATTTTTAAAGTTAAATTGGTTTGTGTGATTTTATTACACACTGTGAAGTTACTGAAATTAACATAAACTGATGTATTGACACAAATTAACATCAAAAGGCAAAATTCCTTTGGTTCGCAGAGTTCCTACAGCTCTATGTTTCGGTAATTTAATCTAATAAGATCTAATCTAGAAATAAATAAATAAATAAGACACTAGAAAGGTATAAACCATTATAATAGAGTACAAATTATCCAGATAAATTTTTGTTTCCTACTGATCGGGAAAAATAAGCATTCTATTCTGTATTACATTAATAATCACCAGGATTTATTTAATTAGCTTGATTGAAATTGTGATTTTAACTCAATTATCGTTAGTTTATTTATTTATTTTTTAATTATTGATATTACTGATTTCAGTTGCATTGAATATTTTAACTTATATTTTTTTTAATCATAATTATTCTAAACAAAAATCAGAACAATTAATTTCAATCTATTTTTCTCTAAATTCATGCTACTTTTATAATTCCTTGTTATAACTATTGAGCTACAGGTTATAAAAATATTGAAAATATATTTACGATTTGTTTTAATATAATTCTTGTGTGCAATTTCAAATTAGCACATAGTGGGGAATGTCCCATTCATCCCCATTTAATCTGTCCCATTAATCCCACCACCACATGATCATATAAAACATGATGTAGGCCTAAGGAACAATTGTCAATATTCTTCTTGAATATCATAAACACAATAAAAGATTATGCCTTTTCAGCATATATGAGTTATATTAACTTTAAGCAAATAGTTAATTTTTAACTACTATCTAATTGAATCAGTAAAAACTTACTCTGGCAGCAGAAAAAGACACTTCATTTTTTTTCTACCCTTCAATAGACAGTACAGTTCTGAAACTACACTTAACGAATGACCTCAGTACTGCCATGTATCAGAAAAATTGTCAAGTTTCTAGTGCTTGCAAAACATAAAAATTTTACTATTGTCCCATTCATCCTGTATCCCATTCATACCCACTGTCCCCTATAATGCTTTTTCAAGTCGCGAACGTATGATATCTGCGAAGATTAAAATCATGAACTGTTTTTTTAGCTACAAAATGGTCCACATTTTATGTAAATCTAAAAAATGGTCCCATGAAACCTATGTCAGTTTTAATTGAACTTTGCCTTATCCTTGCAATAATTTGACAGTAAAAGTATGAACGTGTATTTACATAGCTAAATCTAATTGACAAATTAAAGATTTGTTCTAAGTAAGTGCATATATTAAGTCTAAGAAATGTACATATTTCCCTTATTCATTGTTTTTCTTTCGACATTTTTATATTCCGAGAATATTCATAATAAGTTGTAAGCTATTTTTACGAGTTTCTTTATGTATATTTCTTATTTTTTTCATTATTATTCGTCATGTAAGATAATTTAAAAGAAATCAATTACATGAATGAACCATTACAGAAAGTTTCAATTAAAAACTGGAATGTTATGAGCATCGCAAAATTTTTCCATATTTTCCTATACAAATTAAAGCAGTACATTTTTTTTTAAATTATTATTAAAATTAGCTGATATGATAAAACAAAACCTGTTTCTTTAATAGAAAAGTGGGAGTTTTTGAGCAAGCACAAAAATCTTCGAGCCAATCAGGAAATATTACATTCCTCTTATTAGACGTTGAGCAATACTTACGACCAGACTAAGCCATAGGTTGAAGTTTATGTTATGAAACTAATACTTATACGGATTAGTGAAGCGGGGGAACCATCCGCTGCACAAGGGATCAGAAGAATCCCTGGAGTGAATCCAAGTACGTCGTCAATTGCCAACAGCGTAGCTACAGTGCGACGTTACATCAACTCAACTTTACGGCTACCATTAATGTATACGATAGTCTTTATTATAAAAAAGCAGTGTGGGATGCCTCCGGGCAACGACTGCGAAAGAATCACGGTGCGTCGTCAATTGCCAACAGCTTGCTACCATTAGCTACCATGTACACGAGAGTCTTTGTTATAAAAAAGCAGTGTGTGATGCCATGTCTCCGAACAACGACTGGGGGGGAGGGATCTCAGTACTTCGTCAATTGCCAAAAATGTAGCTATAGAGCAGGGGTGGCCAACCCGCGGCCCGCGGGCCGCATGCGGCTCACGAGGAGACTAACGATATTTTAAGTTTGACAACTTTGGTTAACGAATCAAAAATTAATAAATACGTTCTGACTTTTTGAAGTGAAAATACCTTTCAACGATTATGGTAGATAAGGAACTGTTGTAATGGAATGTTATTAGATCCATTATTCATTCTTTTTATTATAGTTTTAATATATAGTCGTAATTTTTTTTACAATTCTATTGTTAATTTATGAATGAAAATAATTTAAATTAATGTATTCTTCTCCGAATTTTCACCCTGCCCTTCTCCGAAAAAAGTATATACATACATGAATCATATACTCACAAACATATATACACATATGCATGTATACAGTCATAAAATAATAATAATAGTAATAATTTCCTCCCCGACTAATTTCGCTGTAAATCATCGTAGAAACTAGCAGCTGATGCCTAACGATTGATAATGACATCTAATTTTTAATCCAAAAAGCTTGTCGAAATTGCGGGTTGCCTTAAAAAAAAAAAAAGAAAAAAATTATGTTGATGCCAGTTTTAATATGTATACATCCCTTAAGCGAAATCTAACTAAACCGTCTAAACTAGGCCTTATTACTAATCGATTGGCACCAGTCGCAAGTCTCTACATTAATTTACGGCGGAATTAGTCGGTAAAGCAGGGGGGGGGGGGATTTTTTTATGACTGTGCATACAGTGTGGCCCGAATGAATAAAACATATTTCTTATGCGGCCCACCAAGTGTTTTGGGTTGGACAGGCCTGCTATAGAGCAACGTTATAGCAACTCAACTCAACTTTGCGTGCATTAGCTACCATTAATATACACGATAGTCTTTGTTATTAAAAAAAAAAAAAAAACATCACAGAATTAGCGTTTAAAAGTAATAAGTACAAAATTTTGAATAAATACCATAAAATGCAAGAACTCCCAATAATTATTTCGGGTCGAAAGAAAACACGACCTTTCGTCAGGCGAACAAAGTAGGCACGAATACTTCATTGTTTGCAGTAAAAATGGTAAAAAGGAAAAATTTTTAAGATTTCTTTTTCTAAATTTCTTTTTTGTATGTAACACAAACGATCTAGTGAGCTTTCTAATAAAACTAATATATTCATGTCATAGAAAAAACATTCAAGTAAATTTCAAGTGATTTCGAGGTTTTTGAATTGCAAATATTGTTAATATAATTTTTTTTTTAATGCGGTTCATATTTCAATCACTTTCTTTCAAAACAACATCTTTTTAAGTATCATTTATTCTTGTTAATACATTTAAATAAATAAATGCATTTGCTGTGCGCTTACGGATAGTAAAATAAAACCCTTCTCTATATTACCTATCTCTGTTTACTTTCAACGCAAAAGTTCAATCGATGCTTAAATTCTTTTATCATGACTTCATGATAAACTTTAACTTACCACTAACGTCTTGTTACAGATTTTTACTGACAGGCAAATAACTTGAATGTTTTGGTGATGAATTACACATTACCTCCTTATTGTAGTTCATTGCAGTTCATCGTTGTGGTTTACCGTTTAGAATGTTGTAGAAAATAAGTGAGCCGTTAACTGAAAGATAATTGTTAAGGGAAATTGTCTTGAATGCTTGATGTGTTAAATAATTATTCTTCTAAATAAAGTTTGGGCTTTTCTTCTAAACTTCCCCCCCCCCCCCCCAGAAAAAAAAAAAAAAAAAATCTTACGAGAATTATTAATTATTTCATGAAATGTTTCAGGATATATTCATGGAACATTAAAGTTCTTTTTTAAAGTTTTCAAAAACTGAAACACATAAAAATCCTTTTATTTGCATGTGAACTATATGAAAATCCTTGTACTTGAATTTATTTAAATATTATTTTTCTATAATATCTGTAACTTTCAGTTGGAAAAAAATTAGCTCACACACTATAAAATGTCAATACATGGCTGTATTGTATTTAATTAAATATTATTTTTCTATGAATATTATTTTCTACTAATATTAATTTTCGAAACACAGGGCTGCAAAAATGGATAAAAAGTTCAAATTTTTAAAATCCTTCCGTTACAAATGTACTTATATTTCGTTTTCTAATTGACTTAAAGGCATAAATTTAGCATTATCAGAAAGCATTTAATGCAGACTTTTAAAGGATATATACATGCACACATTTAAAAAACAATTTTTCAAGGTTAAACATTTTGTTCTACGACCTTCAGTATCTCAAAAAGAACACTTTTAATTTTCTTTTAAAAATTATATGTTATTCTTATATTTATTATCTACAGTTATTATGAGTTTCGACTCGGAATCACCATGAAATGCTGAGTTATAAATTAAAATACAACCCTTTAGCAATATTTACATACTGAAATTGTAGAACATTTTAGGATTTCATTTTTGTAGGTGCTAAATGCAACAACTCAAGGCTTAAACAGTGTAGAACAGCTAGTACTGGTGAGCGTGGAGAAGGGAGAGGGGGAGGGGGAGGGGGGGGTTTAACATCCGATTTTTAATAGATTGTAAATATAAATAACTTACAATCTTATTTAAATTTAAAATAATTAAAAAATGATAATAAAACATGCCTTTCTGATTTTGTGTACTTTTACACTATCTTTTAAAAATATATCAAAATATGAAAGGCATATACAGTTCCCGCCGCTTATTAAAATCACATTCGTTCTGAGCCAAAGTGATTTTAATAAGCGGCTGATTTTTATATCCGGCGAACGTTCCTGTTCTTAAGAAAAAGGTATTACTTCCCTGAATTTCGAAAGAAACTTCAAAAGGTAACGAATAATATAATTAGTAAACAATATTAATTAATTTTTGGTAGATGATTAACTAATTGATTCTTCGATATAAATAAATTAAACGCATTGTAAGTTCCCGTGCACTTTCGTTAGAGGAAAATCATCATTACTTTACTAAAAGTTCACGCTGTTCTTATAAATTTAAAATCTTTCCATTTAAACCTCATAACTTATAGTAATTTCAAAATAAGAACTATAAATTGCCTTCTAATAATTAGAAAAAAAAATCAAACAAACAAACAAACAAAAAATCAAATCAAATCGAATTTGTATTTTATTACCGCGCTTTGAAAAATACGTTCCTTGAAATTGTTACGGAGATAAGTTGAGGGGCGTGTTTAATTTGTAACTGTGCAGCAAGTATAAAATGTTGAACAATGAGCGATTACGGAGGGTTTGTTGTACTTTAATATAATTTTCTATTTCATAAAAAAAAAAAAAAAACTGTAAAATAAAAAAAAAATGTGCTTTCATTAAAAATTTCTTTTTTTATTAAAAAAAAAAAAAATCACAATGTAAATAAAAAAGTTTTTTAGTGTGTATGATATTTTTGGCTGCTGGGGATATTTTTGAGTGTATTAACCGGCGATGTTGATTTTATTAAGCGGGGGCTTTAAAAGTAGTTTGTATTGATTTGATTCCGGACCTGGCGATTTGATCAAATTAAGTGGCTGATTTTATTAACCAGTGATTTTATTAAGCGGCGTTTACTGTACATTAATAAAATAGATTTAATTTTCATTATAGTTTTATCAGTATTATTGGCTGAATATGTAAATTTTGTGACATTAAGGAATCATGTAAGATTCAAAAGTACATTAAAAAATTTCTTTACAAATATATTTACAAAGACCTGGGGCATTTTGTAATGGTGAGCAATCTTTACAGTTAATTAAAAAGGTACATGAGCATGGAACATTTCTTCTTGAGATAGAGTGTAAGTTTTCCAGTGACAGTTATTGCAAACCATTAAAATTATGGAATTACTGTATGAATTTAATTAATTCTTTTATTCTTTACTCAATTCTTTCAAATTGCACCAAATCAGCAATTATTTAACATTTTCATGTATATGACAAACACAGGCAGAATGTGCTCCATTCACTCCCTTCAAGCTAAAGTACAGTTTTTTTTGGTTTTAGTTCTGCTAATGTAAAAAATCCAATTTTATGATCTGGATACTCATCCTTGAATTGCTTAAAAGCTTCCTTTAAATTACACAATAATAACCTTTTTTTTTTGTATGTGTCTGCACTGTATTAACATTCATTGATGCATCTATTTTCATTGAAGGATGATTTTAAAAATAGTCTATATTCATAAAATCAGACTTTTGTCTGTAAATTTCTCGGAATCAAAATATTTTGCGACATCTTCACGTTTCACACATCGTGGAAGCGAAAAATAACTTCAGAAAATTTTCTTTGTATTTTTTGTGCGTTTGTCTCTCTGTGTGGGTCATTGTGTATGTATGTCAGTAATACTATTTTTGTCCGGGGATCACGTGAGAACAGATAGATTGAATTCAACGAGTCTTGACAGGAATTTAGGTCTGTACCCAATTCAAAATTATGTTAATCAACTTTTGCGAACTAACTCTCCCCTCCCCGTTCTCCCACCGGTAGGTGGCAGAAAGCGAAAACACGTTTGTAAGCATAACTCGGCTATAAGATATTTCATGGTGAATAAATTGCACGAGACTAGACTTAAGTACAAAAAAAGACATATTCTGTGATTTTGGAATTTTCGATTTTTAAGGGGAAGAGGAGGAAAATCGATTTTCGGAGGGAAGGGAATTTTGAAATTCCAAATTTTTGAGAACTCTTCCAAAAATTGGCAAAGATGTCGAAAACAGACATGTGCCCTTCTTTGGAATATTTCTGAAAAACTTGAAGAAAAAAATGGTACACTTTCGATATCAAGTTATGTAAAGCCAGGCTCTAATATTTTTAAAAAGCTATTTAATATTATTACAGGCTTATTTAAAAATGAAGATTAAAATTACATATTTACAGAATTAATTGAATAAATCAAATTAAAAAGAACATATTATCTAAAGGTTCCATAAAGGAACAAGAATTCTAAAATCTGACATCGCTTTTCATGCTACGAGGTCGAAGGTCAAACATGATCTACCGGTGCTTCCAGAAATCTAAAAAATTCAATCTCAAAGTAAAAAAGTAAGTCACTGGACGCGAAGCACCATCTAGTGACCTTCATGCATCTGATTGTTTGGGGAGATATTTTCCACACACTCCCCGCCCAATTAGATGCACCAAAATGCATCTAATTATTAGCAAAAAATCAGTAAGTACTGATAATCAAAATCTATTTTCATCTAAATATAATAATGTCAAAAAATATTCTGGAAGCATCGACATCAAATTATTATTATTTTTTTAAACATTTCTATAATCAATAAATATATATCAACTTGATATTCAATAATTCAATTCTAAGTGGTTTAGCAAAAATCAAAATACAGATACTAAATAATACTAATTAAAATTTCAATAATAAACAAAATAGCATACTCATTCAAATTTCTTGCATATTTGAACACCTTATTGTGAATAAACAATCATTAATTACAGATGTAAAACAAATGCACTAAAACGTATAACGATATAACTGTAAACAAACAGATTATTATTATTTTTTAAATTTGAAAATTATCATCTTAAAAGGATCTTACATGTAAAGAAAAGAAATGAAGAGAACGTGTAATAAAAATTAGAGTTCCAAAAGAAAAAGAAAAAATAAAAGTATTTTTTCCAGTTATAAAGTCTTAAACCATTTCTAAGGGATACAAATGTTGTATAGTTCTTTTTAAAATACCATTGCCTGTTCTTACTTCATAGGATCGAATTTGATTATCCCTTCGAATTATTACCTTTTCAATTCTGCCAATTTTCCATAATAGTTTATTTTTTGTATCCTCATCTAATAGAACTATATCTCCAGTTTTTAGCTCGGAATGAGCGGTGGGATTTTTTTACTGAATGGGCTGTTCTCAAGTCCATAGATATTGATGCTTCCACTTTGACCACGGTTGTTTTAGTAGCAGTGACTGATACTTCTTTCGTCGTAATGCAGTTAACCTAGTTGAAGCATTTCGATGATATCACTAAAATTTACAGGGTAAGTGATTGGTCTTCCGACCGTTAAAAAATCCATTGGAGTCAAAGGACCTAGTTCGTAATTTTCACTGTACACATATGTGATGGGACGTAAATTTAGAACGGCTTCAACTTCTACTAGCAAAGTTGACATCTCATATTGATTTAATAAGGCTTTTCCAAGAATTTTTCTAATACAGTCTTTCACAAATCTTACAAGACGCTCATAGAAACCGCCCCACCAGGCTGCTCTTTAAACAATATTCTTCCAAATAATTCATTCTTTCGCAAAAAAATGTGAGGAGCGAATTATCGGCTAAGATCTTATACAACTGTTCAATTTCTTGCTTTGCTCTCTTGAAGGTTTTAGCATTGTCAGAATAAATTACTATACAATTGCCTCTTCGTCCAAAGAATCGTCTAAATGCTAGCAAAAAGGAATCTGTAGTCATACCTTTCACGAGTTCTAAATGAAGGGCTCTTGTAATAGCACAAGTAAATAAAATTATGTGAGTTTTCTTGATATCAGTTCCTTCTTTTACATAAATAGGACCAGCAAAATCCAGTCCACAAATCGAAAAGGGTGGAGATTCAGATGAATGATCTCTTGGTAAAAGAGAACTTATTTGATTCGAATTCTTAGCAGTGTACTTGCGACATATTATGCAATTGTTGATAATTTTCTTTACTAGTTGTCTTCCTTTTATGATCCAGAATTGTTTCCTAATTTTTGATAAAGTACAAGCTGTTCCAACGTACATTGCTTTCGCTGTTCCACCGTGCATTGCTTTCTCATGATGTCGGTAAACAATCAGTTGTGTCAAGACTCTTTAGGTAATATTTTCGGATGTTTCTCGTCAAGGGTTAAGTCACTAAAATTCAATCTTCCTCCAAGCTTTAGGATTTTGTCTTCATCTAAAAATGGAAGAAAGTTAATCAAGGGAGAACCTTTATTCAAAAGTTTGTAGTTTTCTAATGCTTCGATTTCTTCTTTAAAAAGCGTCTTTGTTCATTTTTGACAAGAAAATTATCTGCTTCTATTAACTCTTCTGTATTCAAAGGACCATGATTTTTTGTCGAATTTTTGAGAATGTTTACAAATCTTCTTACATAAGCAGCGATTCTAACTAATTTTTCTAGATTACTATACTTTTTAATATCTATGGGATTTTCTGGTTCTTGAACTATGCATTCACACTAAATTACATCTCTAAGATTCTTCTTATATTCTAACTCCTCAATCTCTATCTTTTGTTCATTATCAGGTCTAGGTCAAAATTTAGAAGGTAAGCTGTGCCAATCTGGTGCATGTAACCAAAACCTTTCGTTTATTAATTTTTAAATTGTTGAACCTCTTGAAACAATATCTGCAGGGTTATCTGCTCCAGAGCAATGACGCCAATTTCGAATAAGAAGTTAGTGTTTGGATTTCTGCAACTCTATTCATAACAAAGGGTTTAAATTTTTCATGTAGCCCCTTAATCCAAAAATAAATCTGTCCAGTAATAACAAGTTATATCAAGTTTTAAGGCTTTCAAAATATTATTGCTTAATCTAGCGGATAACAAAGCGCTCATTAGTTCGAGTTTAGGAAGTGTTAACTTCTTCAGAGGAGCTATCCTGTTTTTCGAGGAGATAAATGTTGCTGATATTTTTTCGTCATGTGTGACTAAGCGAAGATAAGCCACAGTGCCATAGGCTTTGATACTTGCATCACAAAAAACATGAAGTTCAATTTTTTTTTTTAATTACTTGCAGAGATTCCAGGAAAATAATAACGAGGAATTTGAAAGTCATTTAGTTCTACAATTTCATTACACCATTTTGACCATAGTGACCCCATTTCCTCTAGTAACTGTTCATTCCAATCTATACCTGAGGACCACACTTGCTGCATTAAAAGTTTTATTCTCAATGTAAAAGGTCCTAAAAATCCAATTGGATCAAAGATTCGACCAAGAACCTGCAATATGAATCCTTTTGTATCTATTCTTTTAGTTACAAATTCTAATAAACCTTTAGTGTGAAAATACAGTAGGTCTTGATCATTGTCCCAAGCTATCTTATATCTTATAAGGCAATTTTTCTCCTACAAATGATTCAGGATTGGGACTTCCGTCCGAAATTATGCCATTAGCCTGCCACGCGTTGTATAAATTAGAATTAGTTTTCCTTAGAATTAGTTTTCCATTTATGGAGCGAAATACTGGCATCCTCAAAATATTTTGTTGTTTCCAAAGAGACATTTAGAGCCTGGTCTACAGTTGGTTGACTACCTATTATATCATCAACATAGATATTTTCATTTAAGAAGTCTACTGTATCTGTATAAATTTTTGAATATTTTTTCAATTGATATTTTATAGTAGCACACAATAGAAATGGACTACTACTTATGCCAAACAAAACTCGCGTAAATCTATAAACAGAGAGAGGCTGAGATTCATCAAAGGGATTTTCTTTAAATAAGAATCTCGTAACATCTCTATCTTTTTCATTTAGCAGAAATTTTTTTGCAGAAATGCCTGCTCCATGTCGTTAGTAAATGCAACTGCATCAAATCGAAATCTTAATAGAATATCAAAGATATCAGGATAAAGATTTGGTCCTATGTGTAAACAACTATTTAGAGAGGGACAATTTTCCACATGAGCTGAACCATAAAAAACAATTCGCAATTGGCTCGTAGGACGATCTTTCCTGAGTACTTCACGATGCGGAAGATAAAAAGTGATATTGTTAGTGTCAGTATCAGGATTAGGGGCTGGGTCAATGATATTTTCCTTTAAATAATTTTGTAATCTGTCCTGATATTCAAGAAACAAATTGGGATTTTTTAAGAATCTCTTTCTAAGTCGCGTAAATCTGTTTTCCGCATTCTTTTTGTTGTCAGTTAGTTGCCTAGTTTCAAATTTCCACGGTAAATTAACTTCATAACGTCGATTTTTGTAGATAATATTGCGCTCAAATTCTTGCAAAATCTCATTTTCCGTGGGATCAAGTTCTGTTTTCTCATCAATTAAACCAGAAGCCTCTAAATCGTGAAATTTCTTTATATAATCTGAAATCAAATTATCTTCTACAGTTACACTGAGTGTCAACAAAATGCCATTTTTTTCCCTTACGGCTTTGAAGACACCACCCAAAAATACTTTCGACAGCTACGAGACTTCTGCTCAAATGTTTAATTTTTCCTGTTATGATATTATAATAATAGTCCGCTCCTATTAATAAAGAAATTGGATCCTTAGAATCTGTATTATCTGCAAGGATTAAATTTTGAAAGTTTTTATTTTCAATTAACTTTATGTCAGGTGGTGGGATATTGGAACCGGTTATTTCAGGTGTTAGAGCTTCTATTTGTATATTAGAATTTGAATTGTGTCTGTTTTGCAATGTTAATGATACTACGTCATACGATTTCTGAATAGGAGTTTTACTACTGGTGGTAAAAACCGAAAGTTTTTCTTGTCTAATAGTCTTTAATTTCAATTTCTTAGCAAGGTTTTCTCTTATGAATGTTTGCATTGAGCCTGTGTCAAATAATAATCGTATTAAATGTTCATTCTTTCTATTTTTAATTGTAGCGCAAGCTGTTTGCAAGAGAATCCTATGAGTGTTTTCAGCGTGTGAAACTGCCGTCACTGTTTCTTCGATTTAATTTTTATCATTAGTTTGCTCTGAGAGAGGGGAATTATACTTAAAGCATATATTTTCATTGTGTTTTCCCTTGCAAATTCTACAATTTAATTTTGTTAGTCTACAATCACTTATACGGTGTTTTAAGCCTAAGCAGAGAAAACATCTGGCTTGTTTTCTCAATATTTCCCTTTTTTGTTCAATACTTAATGTATTACAAAAAGATGAATTGTGAAATGAATAACAAAATATGCATTTATTTTTCGTTATATTAGTTGTGAAAGCAGATGTTGTCGCTAATTTTGGTTTCGAGGGAAAGATTTTCCCTTAATTTGTCGCTTTATAATTAATTTTCTCTTGAAAATGTACATCTGTTTTCTTGATGGAAGACTCATTAGTGTTATTTATTTCCTTAAACAAATATTCATTTCGCTCGCGACATTCAATATATTTTTTTAAAAATTCTAACAATTCCAGAACAGTATTTTCTTTTTTAGTGTATGTTTGTTTGGTAAATTCTAATACAAAATCTTTTTATATTAGTTTCATGAGAATGGGATATAATAAGCAACTATACGATTTAATGTCAACTCCTAAATTTTTTAATCCTCTAATATTGATTTCACACTCTGAGTACTATTTTCGAAGTGAATTTATGTCATGTGATTTTTTAACGGGTATCAAATTTAGCAACTTGTTGATATGCGCGTCGATGATAAGTTCGTTTCTGCCAAAGCGTTCCTGAACTATATCTACCGCAATGTCATAATTGTCAGACATTAAATTTAACCCTTTGACGGCTATAGCAGCCTCACCAATTAAATAAGATTTAAGATATGTAAATTTTTGTATTTTATCAATACTTTCGTTTTCATGTACAGGTATTCTGAATTGTTCCCAAAATTCGTTGAAATTTAATATACTGCCATCAAATTTTCCAATCTCTAAAGGGGGTAATTTCAATGCGCAATGCGACGTTTTTATAACTACATCATTTTTATTTGTCAAAACTGGGGTAGTTATTTACGTTTTATGGAGATTTTGTTTATTCTAACTTTCCATGTAATAATTTGCTCCTTATATTTCTCCCTTTCCTCAATTTATTTTTCAATATTTTTTGTTTTTGTTAAATCTAAAATATTTCCAGTCTAAAGATATTTCCTCTTGGTTTTTCTCTAACTCCCCAACAAACACGGAGGTAATGGCCCACTTGTGGCTATGTTACCTTTGGCCATAAGCAACTTGTAGCGGCCCGCTATCGGTGGCCGTAACGGCAACGTAACAAAAGTGTCACGCCGGCCTCAATACGGCCAAATTAAGTTTGGCCGTAAGTACAGTAAGTTGCCCGCCATCATGCCACTAATGGCTAACATAAATGAAAATTAGCCAAAACATGCCCATTATCATGCCATTAATGCTTAACATAAATGAAAGCTAGCCAGAACTTGCCCACCATCATGTCATTAATGGTCACGATAACTGAAAATTAGCCGAAAGATGCCCACCAACAGGCCACTAATGGTTGGCTAATATAAAAATTGGCCAACAGTTGCCCACCATCATGCCATTAACAATTAATATTAAAGAAAATTAACTGAAAGATGGCCACCACCAAGCCACTAGTGGTTAACAAATATGAAAATTGGCCGTAAGTTACCCGTTATCTAGCCACTAATGGTTGACAAATACGAAAACTGGCCGCAAGTTACCCGTTATCAAGCCACTAATGGCTGACAAATATGAAAATTGGCCGCACGTTACCCGTTATCAAGCAACTAGTGGCTGACAAATATGAAAACTGGCCGCAAGTTACCCGTTATCAAGCCAGTAATGGCTGACAAATATGAAAATTGGCTGCAAGTTACCCGTTATCAAGCCACTAATGGCTGACAAATATGAAAATTGGCCGCAAGTTACCCGTTATCAAGCCAGTAATGGCTGACAAATATGAAAATTGGTCGCAAGTTACCCATTATCAAGCCACTAATGGCTGACAAACATGAAAATTGGCTGCAAGTTACCCGTTATCAAGCCAGTAATGGCTGACAAATATGAAAATTGGCCGCAAGTTACCCGTTATCAAGCCAGTAATGGCTGACAAATATGAAAATTGACCGCAAGTTACCCGTTATCAAGCCACTAATGGCTGACAAACATGAAAATTGGCCGAAAGTTACCCGTTATCAAGCCACTACGGGTTGACAAATATGAAAATTGGCCGAAAGGTCCCCCTCTATCATGCCGTTAACAGTTAACATTAATGCAAATTAGCTGAAAGTGGCCCGCCATCATATCATTAACAGCCATTATAAATAAAAACTAGCCGAAAGTTGCCCACCATCAAGCCACAAATGGTTAATATTAATAAAAATTGGCCAAAAGTTCCCAACAGTGTTACTAGCAATGGCCAAAGCTCAAATTATTCCACTGGAAAATTTGTTACCAGAATTATTCATCACTTAATTTTTTTGAAATTCCATTTTCACATTCAGAAAATTCACATCCATTAAATTAGTACTCATTTTCTGAAAATTTGTAACATTTTTCATTTTGTGTTTAAAAATGTGAAAATTTAACTGTTTGTTTTAGCTTTGAAATAAAATATTAAAAAATGAACTTACAAAACAGAGTACTAATTGTATGGATGTGAATTTTCTGAATGTGAAAACAGAATTCAATGAAATACATTATGTGAAGTGGTTCATTGTAGTTACAAATTTTCCTATAAAATAACTTTGTTTTTCTCTGCCAGTGAACATAAGTATTGTATAATCTTGAAGTTATATATGGATTTGTTACCGTCATAAAATTGTTTTCAGAATAGCCAAGTCTGCATTTCTGGCCAATTTTCAATCAGAACTATCAGTGGTGTATCAGTAAAAAATATGCTCAGAAAATGTGAGAAGCACTTCTGTAACATATAGAAAATTTCAATGTTTCACTCAACTACTGAGTATACTTTATTTTCAGAAAGCAAAAATTTAATATATATACAGGGTGGTGACATACCAAATTTTTTCTCCTGATTCTTGGGAAAGATTAGGGGAAAAAGGCTGATCTGTCACTATCCTGATATATATACATATATAATTTCTTTATATATTATACAAAACTAATTTTTGTATTATTCTTTATATATAATAATGTATTAAAGGAAATTTCTGATTGATATATATATATATATTTAATATAAAGTATATTTTTACCAGCAATGGTGATATACAGGTATTTCAAGAATTCTGCCGAACGAAACAAATAATTTTTACATAGAAAAATACGCGGAGCACCATATATGCTCACAAGAAGGCATTTATTTGGCTGAAAGTGAATTGAGTAACACAAGCCATGGCACTGTTGATTGCCAGGGGCTGATCCACTGCCTGGCAACCACGATCTCCCGATTTGTCCCCCTATCAATATCTTCCTATGGAATTCATAAAAGACCTTGTGAACGACTCTGCTTAAGACTTTGTAGCACAAGTTGTTGAAATAGTACATATCTGTGACAGACCTGGACTGTTTGAAAGTGTTTGCCAATTCATGATATGCCATTGTGAAGCTTGTGTTGCTACCGATGGAAAGTATTTTGAGCACTTTTTGTAACATGCACACAGTGTTTCAATAAACTTGTTTTTTCTTTTAAAAATCCATATCTGCATTGATTTATATTGTATTGTTGTCTAATTAGTGCAGATACATGACATTTCTGCCAATATGTTTCTATGTAAAAATGATTTTTTTGACATGCCTGACCTACCCTTAAAGTTTCTTGGAACTCTTGAAACCTGCATACAAAAATTCCTCTTATTTGTTATTGATAAGCAGTAAACACAGTAACAATTTTTCTTCTCAAGTCATCATGTGACAAAACTAAATTCTGAATCTTGTTTTGTTGCTAAATTTTATTTACCATTAAGAAGAGTTTTTAAGGGAATAGTTGGCATAAATCCTTTTCATAAATTACTGTTAAATAAAAAAAAAAAAAAAAAAAAAACACATTTTCTTTTAAATAACTCAATGTTAAAATATATCAAAAATTTTCAGACTATTTTATTTTATTGAATATTTCAAAAATGCAATTTTTAATTGTCTTGTTTCTACATTATTATAGTTTACAATATAAACTAAACATACATGGATATTATTTTGTGGATCCATTGATAAGTAAATAAATATTTTTGTTTGAATGCTGAAACTTAATGGAAAATTCTGGCATATTCAAACAATTTTTTTTTTAATTTAACTTATCAATGAATTTACAAAATACAAAAATCTCTTTAGAATATATTGTTAAACTAAAATAATCTAAGATCTACAAGAAAAAAAAAATAAATAAATAAAAACTAGTAAGCAAGTAACATTTTAAAAATCTTGAATAAGTTTTTTTTTTTTTTTTTTTTTTTTTTTTTTTCTTTACTTTTCAAAATAAAAATAATATATTTAATATTGCTGCATTTCAATGCATATGTGTGCAAAATTAACATTTCAAACACAGTAATTTATAAAAACTGATTACAATATCTGTGATACCCACCTTTAAGGCTGTACATCAGTCAAATTCCCTCCCTCTCTCTTTCTTCTCATTTTATTCAATGGGATTTTTGTTGCTTCGTTTTATAAAAGTATCTCATTCAAAAATGAAATTTTTCGAATTCTGTTTCTTGAATATTACTCTTTGAACATGTCGTCTTTTATAGTAATTAAAAAAAAAAAAATATTTCATTTAGAGATCCAAACTTAGACTCCTAAATTTACTTATTGAAATAAAATATTTAAATTGATTTTTTCGAAAAATTACTCACTAAGCTAAAAGGTGACCTGTTCAAAGAGTAATATTTAAAAAAAAAAAATTCGAAAAACTTTATTTTTGAATGAGACATCCTTATGAAACGAAGCAACAAAAATCCCATTGGATAACATGGGAAGGGAGAAAGGGCTCTTTTAATAAATTAACAATGAAAAAAAATATTTTCAAATGCAGTCTATAGCACTTGCATAAATCTCATAGTTAAAATCCAGTGTTGATTGTAGCTCACAATAGAGAAGCTAGGTATCAAATCTTTATTATTAAAAAGAAAAAAAGAAGCTTTACTGAACATGTTCTACTAAAATGTAAAATTTGAACACTGCATTAAGAAATGAAATTTTTACCACAATTTAATCATGTCACATCATATATATGCAAATATTTTTCTCATTTTTAATAAGCAAGAGTAAACTGAAATTAAGCTCGTAAATATTAAATCTAACTGAAATAAATGTAAGACTATAAATAATAAATAATGCAAAAATCCAAGAAGCTATAGCCAGATTCTTATGAAAAATGTTTGTAGAATTAAAAAAAAAAAAAAAAAAAATCCACCAAAAGATTATATTTTATTAGTTTTTTAATATTTAAATCACTTTTTTCTCTTTTAAATATTTTATTCTGATAGAACTATGCTTGAAAAATCATTTATTTGTTAACTTACTATTAATAATAACAAATTAAAGAGAAAGTTCTAAAGTCGAACAATTTAATACTAAAGGATATTTTCAATCATGCTACACGATTCTCAAAAAGAATTTTCATAAGTTTTTTTTTTTTTACATTAAGCATTAACTGACAATTTAAAATTTTAAACTAAAAGACTTAATACATTAATAACTTGAGACTTTAAATGATTTTCCCCCCAAAAAATTGCCTGAGTTTTTCCTGTTTTTACAATAAACTGTGAAACTCCCTGAACTTTCCAAGTTTTCATTAAAATTACAGGTACTGTAGTAACCCTGTCATTTTCTAAGTTAAAAAAAAAAAACTAATTTAAGCTTTTTTTTTTTTTTTATGTGTGTGTGTGTGTGTGTAAACTTTGCTTTGTAACAAACAAAAACAAGTAACTTCAAAAAATTTCATTTATTTTTTGTATCATTTTTTCCCGCTTCGTTAACATGGCTGTTAACAAACGAGTAATTGACTTTTTCCAGATCTGATCCTCCTCACAGCAGCTAGAAAAAGAAAGAATAAAATAAATACTTATTTACATTAAAAAATCTTGACATGTGAAGCATGCAATCTGTAATTAAAATACAATGCTTTTATGAGCTTTAAATGATAGCTCAGTTTGTTCCCCTAATCCATTTCTTTTTTTACTCATATATTCTTCGCATAATCATTAAAAAAAAGTTTGTCAATATAAAGAAAACTATGGGATTCAAGAAAATTATATATATATACTGTAAAATACTGCTCAAGCTCCCCCTCAATCTTTCTTTGAAAGTCAGGATATATTCAGAGAGAGGACGGGTAAACAAAAAAATTGGCAAAAATATAGAAATTGACAAGTATTTTCTTGCTGAAATTAAACATGGTTAAACTACATTCAACTATCTGGAAAAGATAGATAAACTTTACTCACTTCCAATAATTTGTTTTTAAATAATTGCCGCTATTTTAGGAAGCTTATTACAGAGCCACCCCTATGACAGAAAATGTGAGACATGAGACACATAAGTGCTATTTTTTTTTCAAAATAGTATTGTTCAAAAATTCCAAGTCTCCAGATTTTTAACCCGTTAGTAGTCGCTAGTTGGTCGATTTGCCACCCATCCTTCAGTGTTGCCAGATTTCTTTATTCAATAGCCACCAAATATTTTTAAAAGTGGCAATTGATATACATAAAACGCGAATAAAATCGAAGAAATGTCGATCACATCACTTCTTAAAATTATTGGTGACAGTTAGATTGCAATTTCCAATTTTTCTCCCTCCATAGCATAAATGTAATTTTAAACATGCTTTATTAAATTCTAGAATTTAAAGAGGGAGATTCAAAATATTTTTAACTTATGTAAATAGATTCCAGTACTTATAAAGAAGTAGAATTGTTCAATATCTCTCACTTATAATTTTGTGATCCCCTCCCTTCTCATCCTAAAAATCTGATTAAATGCTCTGCAGAAGTCTTATGATTTCCAATCTTTCTCCATATGCAGCATAAATATCAATACCTTTTGGAAGCTTGCTTTATTAAACTTTAGAACCTATAAAAAGTAAAACTGTTCAATATCACCCATTCATGTATTTTTTGTTGTTTCTTTGAATATATACCAGGGGTCAATCCAGGCAAAAATTGGGTCCCCTTTGCTGCCCCTTCACAAAATTCAAATCCATAAAAGAAGACCTTTCACAAAATTCAAATCTATAAAAGAGGACCCTTCACAAAATTCAAATTTATGAAATGAGCCCTTCACAAGATTTTGTTTTACAAAAGTAATCTTTTATAAAATGTTTCCATGTTTTCAGTATTATTTTTAATTAATTGATTCAATGAAACTATATTAATTTGATATTAAACATTATTTAGAATGACTTAAAATGTAATTTTTTTTTTTTTTTTTCACAAAAATAAATAAAAATTTCACAAAAAAGGGACCCAAAAATTAAAACCTGGATCGACCCCTGTATACAAGATTTTGCATCCATACATTTGATGATCTCGTCCCACTTTGGTTTGAGGCACCAGTATTTTTGTAAATGTGTGGTTTCTTACTATAAACATTTAACTAGTCAAACAAAATTATGAACAAAAATTTTTATCTTGTGTGATACCAAGAATATTGCATAAACTCTTTAGCATACTTCATGTATTATTAAAATTTCATAATTACAATACTTTGATCATATCTATCCCCCATAGCAGAATACTTTTGAATGTTCTGCAACAAGTTTTCCCGGTGGTAAAAAATTTTTGACTAGAATTTGAAACATTGAAATTTTAAAATATAGCAGCGCCATCTGGCAGTAAAAATTTCTGTAATATATTGTTCAATTCCAAATCAACAAAGCTTTCAAATGATGTATTACTTATGAAAATATTTTAATTAGTAGCTGAGATACAAAAGAAAACCTAAACAGGAACCTTAAAACGTGTAAATCGGGTAAAAACTCGAATAATACTTTCGATAATATAAAAGAACTTTAAAATATCTTTCGAATGATGTATTAAAAATAATATAATCATAATTAGAATTTGAAATATTGAAATTTTAAAATATTTCAGCGCCATCTGGCGGTAGAAATTTCTGTAATCTACTGTTCAATTCCAAATCAACAAAGCTTTCAAATGATGTATTACTTATGAAATTATTTTAATTAGAAGCTGAGATATAAAAGAAAACCAAATACCTTGCCTTAAAATCTTAATATGCCAACCAATTTCAAATGCTGTAACTCTTTTTTTTTTTTTTTTTTTAATTTTTGCCTTTTTTCCCTCTCCCTCAAGCCCTCCCTAATAATCGTACTCTTTCAAAAATATTCACAATCGAATTATCGGGCAAATACTGCAAAATATAAAAGGAGACAATCTTTTTCCAATAAATATGTCATTTTTTTAATTATTCATATATTTTCATGAAAATTGAACAGTAGCTTTATAATATGCTGTCCTGGCCGAATATTAATTCAAATGTAACGTGAATGAAAATTTGAAAAAAAATTAAAATTGCAATTTTTCCCCCCAGTGTAAAACACATGATATCTTAATTGATTACAACCATTTCCGTCACTTAAGAGTGAAACGACCAGCACTTAGAGGGTTAATATGTGCACTTTTAATCACAAAAAAGTGCTGTTTTCGATAAATCCACCCTGCCCTTTTTTTAAAAAAATGTGAACACTATTTTAAGGATATTAAATTTTTTATTTTATATAGCTAGTCAGGGCTCGCGTTGGTGCACTATAGTGCTCCATTGATCCCAATTTTAATTAAAGGGATGCAAAATTTGTGAAATTGCGGGTCCCGAGGACCCGATTTCCCCCCCCCCCCCCAAAATTATCCTTTATTCTAAATCAGTAAATTTTCTTTTATTTAATTTCGTGTCATTTCAAAGCAATTTATTTTCCTGGGCTATTTAGCTCTAAATTTAGAAGAATGAGAGAAATAGTCTTGTTTCCTCCTTCAAAAGCAAAGGAATCGCCGAGCTGGATTATTAGTAGTATTAGGTTGCATCTACTCCAGTTCTTAAACGATGACGTCACTTTTCTCCCTTTCCTTGCGCGTTCTGTCTGATGGAGCATGTGCAAAGTGACCAAACAAAAGCCGGCATCAGCATAAAGTAGAATAGTTTAGAGATGCAAATTTTTTTTTTTTTTTGGGGGGGGGGGAATTGTTTGTTTATTTAGTTAGCAGAATCAATCTCATCAGAATATGTAATATTAGCAAATGTTATTTCTAAAAAAAATAAATAAATAAATAAATAAATAAATGCTCTTTTGAATAAATTTCAAAATACAGTTAGTACCGATTATGTGGAATTCCACAATCCGGATTCCTTTCACATTTTTTTTTTTTTTCTTCCCACGATTTTAAAAACATTTCGTATTTAAAGACAGAACTTACTTAACTAAAAATAAAAAAGGAGAGAATAGAAAGAAATAAAATTGTCCAAATGAACCAAGCCTTTTATTGGGTATTTCGAAAATCGGAAAATTAAGTTTAAATTTATTTTTCTCTGGAAATGGTCAAAGGTGTTTCATGGTCTGGAAAATTTCCGGAACCCCGTGGTTTTGCAACCAACCACATAAAAGAATTCTACGATTTTATTTGGTGGTCTATTTCAGTGTTTTTTAATTTTTTGTTAAGAGAGTTTTGCTTTTTAAAAGTAAACAAAAATAAAAACTTTTCTTTTAGCATTTTGCTCTGTTGATCCATTCACCAGTACATTTAGCGGCACCGATAACGTGGCAGCTGTGAGCGATGGTGCTGACGGAATGGCGGCAAAGCCATGCCGTGCGCTGACCCAGGCCAGTTTCTGAAACAAAATCTGCATGAAAGCCCGTAGTCAAGTCAACGATGTGCTTCAGAGTACCTGCATTTGGTCGCAACCAATGCTTACCTCCAACGAAAAATGAGAAAAACATAAAAATAATTTTCCATAAATTAATTGAAAGCCAAAAGGATGAATTTAGAATTTTGATCTCTGAGTAAATCTCCGCGTGGGCAGAGACCAATCAGAGTGAAGCACCAGGAGTTATGAAATAAAATAAAATAAATAAAATAAAAATAAAATAAATAACTCCTTGAAAAACCTAAGTGTAACAGTGAAACTGTTACGTGCGTTGACGAGACGGTCTGGATGGCGAAAAGGAATTAAGAGTTGAGCAGGGCGTCCAAAGGGGCACAGGAAACGCTAATAATAATCAGAGTCCCACTGAGGATGATGCAAGAGAAGAGGAAATATTCTCCAAACTTCCGAAGATGGGGGAGGGATGGAAATTGCGCTTCAATATTAAAGTGGGGGGGGGGGGGGGGATTAAAGTGAAACAAACGACCAGCTTGCGTATAGTAGGGGGTAAATGAGAAGGCAGGACTGAAGATGCAAATTTTTGTTCGCTTATCGCCGCTTCTATTCCCAAATGGACTTATTTTTCAAAGCACTTTTCGTAAATAATATTTAGACGATACATTGGATAATTTTCAATTAAATGTGCATGTGTACTTGTTAACATATATGTATTATTGCAGTTATTTTTTATTTTCTGCTAGATTCAATAGAAATAAAAGGAACTGGAACTTTTCAGAACTACTGAGGAACTGTTTCAGAAACAAACTACTACTACTAAAAAGAAAAAGCTTATAAATGAAACTTAATACAAATTATTCTTGCATAATGATAGTGTTAAAATGGATATTAAATAATGCATCTAAAATATTAACTTTTATTTTATTATATAAGAGAAAGAAGAAAAAAATATATATATATCTAGTTAAATAACAGGTGCAAAAACGTAATTTTTTCTTTATATATGTTCTGTTATTAGTGAATTGTGTTTTATAATAAAAAAAAAAAAAAAAAAATCAATAAAAAATACTAAAAATAAACCCAAAATCTGGAACATTCCAAAATTCCGAATACTTCCGATCTTGCGGGTGTCGGATAATGGGTCTTATACTTTTTTTTTTTTTTAAGTGTCTTTAAGAAGAAAATTGCCTGGTAAATGTAAGTTTCTGTAATAAGAGATTTTTTTTTTTTTAGATTATTTTTATTAATCTTGTTCCAAGTCTATTGCTGTCGTCAAAATGATCATAATTTTTACTTTTTTAAAACTTCTTTCAATTTCATTAAATAATTTTCTTTGCGCTTTTTTATTAATTTTATTTAGTAATGCACTGTTTTAGCTACATGATCAAACACAAGTTTAACAGAATTAAGCGCTGACATCCTATGACAAAAAATAATTAAGATTTTTTTTTTTTTTTAAATGCAATATTTAAAATGCAAAAAAGAATTGTGAAAAACTTTTTGTGTTTGTGGAAAATATTAGCAGTTACAACCCCCCCCCCCCCCAAAAAAAAAAACGGGGGTTGGGGTAGGGGGTTGCTCCCTATTTTTTAAAACTTTACCCATATTTTTCTTCGTGATGAGGTTTTGGGACCCCACTTTTCAAACGGTCAGCACAAGCCCTGGCTAGTGTTAAATTTTAAATTTCTTTGTACATATTAAAAGAATTTTAATGATTTTAATTACTAAGTAAACTGACTTAAATTACTAATTATGACTGTACTAAGAATAAAGGGGTTATAAAACAAAATTTCTCATAATTTTAGGTTTTAGATATACGATAAGAATGACTTCTCAAGTCTCAAAAAAATTTTACAAGACTACTTATCTGCATATCCATAAGGCCACTGGAATTTTTTTTAAATTTTCTTTTAGCCACACTAAGATGCTGCCTGCGATCCATCATGAAATTTGGCGACTGCTAACATCCTGTATAAACAATATGAAAATTTCATTGCTTTAATTTATAGTTTGAAAAAGACAAAGGAAAAGATTACTATACAAAAATGTAAAAAAAAAAAAAAAAAAAAAAAAAAAAAAAAAATCTGGTGTGAAACAACCACACGACTTCCATTACCCGCTATTACATGTATTATATGCATTTTTGAGAGATAATGTGATCAGAAAACATAAAAGTGACCTAAAGAGAAAATCGTTAGAGCCGTTTTTGAGATACCAACTTTTACAAAAAATCAATTATTGACCGGAAAAAAATAATTACATACAAAAGCATATTTAAAAGTGAGTTAAAATGGCGAGTTTGAAAAAAGTCCGTACAACCGTTTTTAAAGGAACGCATTTGCGAGGCCTGAACTTGAGCTATTTATACAGGACGCCTATCAATTTTCCTGAACTAACCAACTATATCATTCGAAAGGACATCTAATAGAGTGTTTATATAGCAAGTTTGAAGAAAATCGTTAGAGCCGTTTTTGAGATACGGACTTACGGTCCCACTTCCGGTTTCCGATGTCCCACTTCCGGTTAAACTCAATTATTGACAGGAAAACAATAATTACATACAAAAGCATATTTAAAAGTGAGTTAAAATGGCGAGTTTGAAAAAAATCCGTACAACCGTTTTTAAAGGAACGCATTTGCGAGGCCTGAACTTGAGCTATTTATACAGGCCGCCTATCAATTTTCCTGAACTAACCAACTATATCATTCGAAAGGACATCGAATAGAGTGTTTATATAGCAAGTTTGAAGAAAATCGTTAGAGCCGTTTTTGAGATACGGACTTACGGTCCCACTTCCGGTTTCCGATGTCCCACTTCCGGTTTTTCAATTTTCACCAAAATTTGGAAATTTCATCTGTACACCAGACGTATTTCAATTCTAAAGTTTCGTAGATCTATCTTTATTAGTTTCTGAGCTATAATAGCCAGAAGATTCTCCACATACATACATACATACATACATACATACATACACACATACATACACACTGACCAATTGCCAAAAGCCACTTTTTTGGACTCAGGGGACCTTAAAACGTGTAAATCAGGTGAAAACCCGATATCGAATTTTCAGACCGAATACAATACTTCCATTACCTACGGTAGTAGGTAATGGAAGTAAAAGAGTACTGCTTACATTCTTTGCAAACAGAATTTAATTTAGTATTCGATAGGATTCATTTTAATATTTTCTTCCATATAAAGGCATGCAGTAACTGTAGTAAGTACAACACTTTGAATAAACACCATAAAATGCAATAAACTCACCTCAGTTAAATTGTGCGAGTATACTGCATTTTATGGTGTTTATTCAAAGTGTTGTACTTATTACTTTAAAATTAAGTTCTGCGGTGATTTCTTATAATGCAGTAACTGTATTTTATTCCCTAGCATCATTTACTATATTTATTCATTAAAATTACTTTGGTATAGTATAGGTATAGCTTTAACTTAGGAGCCCCTTGGCGACTTTTAAATCTTTATAATTTTGACGATTAAGTAAAATGGCTATTGCAATTGCGTAAGTAAACACCTTGGCAAGAAATGTCTGAGCTAATTTGGTGCCAAATTTAAAATTTCACAAAGGGGTTCTACACTGAAGCTATTCTGATTTCTCTAGCATGATTTTTCTCAATTTTATTTTAATTATAAAAAAGAAAGAAAAAAAATATGTTTGTGCATTCTTTCTTTCTTTTTGATATAAAAAGAAATATATTCACTATTTATTTTTGACATCAATTTTTTAAAAATGATTTTAAAGTTAAAACAGGGTTTTTACTTAGTATTTTTTTTTTAAACAATTATCCAAATGTACTAAAAAATATGGCATTAACTAGATATTGTCCTTATTATCAGTGTGTCAATTTTTGACAAAATCTAATAATCCAGACAGATACAATGACAAATTTTCAGCTTTATATATTAAAAAAAAAAAAAAAATGTTTGCATATTCAATCAAGGTGTAATGCAATAAATGGTGACAATAGCAAAATTGTTGTCTAAAATAGTACGACCTGCCATACTAATAAGTTTAGATCACTCTCTAGGTTAAATACAGGGCTGTTCGGTTTTTCCATAGTGGAAAAAAAACTGGTTAAAACCGTCCTGGACAAAACAATTTTGTCTACTTTTGTCCACTATTAATTATTTGCAAGTAGTAAGTTAAAATTTATCTTTATTCTTTCCGTATATAAAAAAACAATTTTTTATTAATATGTTTGCATAATCAATTTGAATCTTTCAAAATAGACATGAAATCAGCAAAAATCACAATATTTCATAAATAAATATACCTGTATTTTTCTAAAAGTGGATGCAAAAGTAATATTTTATATCTTCAACTTCAGTCCTCTCTCCCCCCCCCCCCTTCCATCTACTGCTATCAACAACATTGTTATTTCTTCTCTCATAGTCACAAATACCTTTTAAAAATTAGTTATTAAGCATGAAGAAATTTAATGATTCACATACCTATCATGCAATTTTTTACTTTACAAAAATACATACGTATGGAAAGTATTGTAATCATGACAAAAATTTGACTTTGCAATGTTGGTGTATCTATATGTTTTGAGGTGACAGGACTTACTTATGTGACATGTAGATATATTCACACCAGGGTTTGAAAAAAACCCGTTTTTTTTTTTTTTTTTTTTTTTTTTTTAAGTTCAGCCCACCCTCTAAAACCCGGGTTTTATCGTTTTTTTTTTTTTTTTTTTCAGAAAACTTTTAAATCTTTATTTCATTTTAAATGTTCTACCTGAATTGGTCCAGTTTTAAATGTGATCACAGGAAAAAACAAACCTAATTTAAAAGTCCAGTGATTCATAGCTATTTATTTTTAATATTATTTCATATACTAGTAATATGCAACTGCCATTAGATTTCTTTCAAATTATCAAAAACGCTGTTACACTTAATTATTACACACATTATTAAATATAATTTGTCAATTCAATATATACATTATACTTATTTAAGGTATTTAAGTAATGTTATTCGCATAAATAATCCTTTCTTTAAAAATTTAAATAAAAAAATTTAAATAATTACATGTATTTTATTAGGTAAAACATAAAAAATATCAGATATTGCTGAATGAAAATAGATATTCTTACTTTAGCACTAACAGAATATGCAAGCAAAGTGTGACGTCACTGACCATCTGTGGAACCAAGAAAAAGATTTCCTATGGTAATCGTCCATTGGATTTTTTGTAAAAAATTATTAAAAAATAAGGAAAATTATTTTCCGATTTTAATCCCCATATTCGGATGTAATTACAAATTAGTTATCATGCACAATGTGTTAGATTAAGTTATTTTGCTTTCAATTTGACAAAATTTTAATGTTAAATTTCAAAACTCTGTCATTCTTGGCATTTCTTGTATTTGGCGATCAAAAATGTAATACGAAAATCGAAAATATACATGCCAGATGTATATTTTCATAATATGTATTGTATGAAATATTGTTTCATATTATTCGTTGCTCTCTTAATACAAGTTATTAAAATAACCATGATTTTTGAAAGGAATTAAGTATGTTCGCAAGATAATTTGGCGATTTTCTTTTTCCCGCCAAGGATGACAGATATCAAATCTATTCCGCTGGAACATATTACTATCTTATATCAGATACTTTATTTAGACATTCGAAAACAAATATAACTTCAAATTATGATAGAAAATTTATCATTTTCCTTTTAATTAGTATATTAGTTGGACATTTATTGTGTAAATATCACCCTTTGAAATGAAATGTTTATGTTTTCAATCGAATATGGAAGTTAGTCATTTTTTTTCTCAAGTTATGAAATTTTAAATTCAAATTTTATCAATTTTACAGCAAAAATAACTTAATCTAACATATGTACACGATAACTGACACATATCTATACCCAAATATGGGGATTAAAATTGGGAAATAATTTTCCTTCATTTTTAATAATTTTTTTACAAAAAATCTAGTAGGCGATTAAAATAGGAAATCTTTTTCTTGGCTTCACAGACGGTCAGTGACGTCATCACTTCGTTTGCGTATAGGAACACAAAAAATATTATATTACTGAATGAAAAATTTAGTCAGTACTGACTAATTTGCTGCTTTGTCAACTCCTAAACGACTGCGTAGCTTACTTCAAACTAATCCAAAAGTTGAGAAAAATCTCCCAATTGATGCAGAAGAAGCCGGTGCTGAATGCAAAGAGAAAAAAAAATAATGACCAAATCCATGTGGGAATTTTGAATTTTTTGAAAATACCCACTTTATAAAATAGTGGGGTTTTTCAAGTGGGCCTGCCCGAAAAAACCCAGGCGGGTTTTTTGGGGCTAGACCCACTTGGGCGAACCCTGCTTTTAATTGCTTTTTCTATTGTGCATATTTGCACAAATTTTATTTATAGAGGCGATAATCGGGGTTATTTATAAACATGAAAATAAAGCTAGAATTTGTTCAGGTCTTTGAACCTTATATTAACATTAGCAGGCTTAACCTGATTCTCTGGTCATTGTTTTTAAATAAATTTTCAAAAAAAAAAAAAAAAAAAAAGAAGAAGAATTAATTAAACCTCATATTTTATTTTGTAAAATTTTTATTTTTTAACTCACTTATACTTCTAACGATACTTGATAGTTCAAGCAAATGCTAATTATTAAACTACTGTTATTTTAGAATTTTAATTTGTAAACCATAAAAAATACAAAAATATGCACAATACTTAATTCCAAATTACCAACCTCCAAAAGCAAAGCGAATTAATAACTTTTAGGTATGAATAATTGAAAGTTTATTATTTTAAAAGTTTCTGCATGTTTATAAAATTGATTTTATGATGTTTTAGGGGTAAAAATTGGGACCCTACACAAAATTAAAATCTCTAAAATGGGCCCCTTCACAAAATTCAAATCCTTAAAATGGGCCCCTGTCCTTCACAAAATTCAAATCTCTAAAATGGACCCCTTCACAAAATTCAGATTTATAAAAACAGCCCTTTCACAAAATTTTGTTTTATAAAAACAATAATTTTGTAAAATTTTTCCATGTTTCAGACATGGTACAAGCTTACAGAAAAAAGGGCTGAACTTTTCACGATCCCCCTCCCCCTCTCAAAAGTGGTATCAGGCAACTGACACAACATAAATTTTACAATAATAAAAATAATGATAAATAATAAAAATACAATAATAAAATACATATATATACACACAATAAACAAAATCAGAACAATCAATCTTATATTATATATCATATTAATTATAATTAAAATAGTTTTAAGTGCTTAAAAACCAGGGTTGTAAAAAACCCGGGCTTTTTGGGGAAAATGGGGGAAAATAAAATTTCTTCTTTCTAAAAACTAATAATATGCAACACAAGTGTATATATAGTAAGCTTATAACATTTATTATGCTTATTATTTAGCAAGCACTAAAAACATTATTTAATTAATTAATAAAATTAATTATTCTGCTTGAAATTTAGGGTTTTCCAAAGTATCGCTAGAAAACAGCTGTATTTGAATTTTAAGTATTAGAAAGAAACAGCAAAGCAGAGCAGTTTCTGGTCGGGATACAGAAATAAATTTAAAGAAAAATTACTACATATTTTATTTTCATTAATTTAATTATTATAAATCCTTTTAATGTGTAATCTCCATTACAAGTTAAAAGTCATTAACAAAATTATATGTAATGTGCTACTAATCTAAAATACACAAAAGTAAGTTTTTGTTATTAGCTATTTTTATTGTTAGAGAAAGGGAGGCTTTTCTTTTTATCAATATTGTTTTTTTGTAATAATAAAATTACATTTTTAATTTATAACTTTGAGGAGTTTATTGTTAACTATTTTTATAATACACCTTTTCATTTAGATATCAAAAAGCAAAAAGAATGATATAAAATAAACAGAACTTAAATACGTACTCTCAAATCATTCTACTTTGTCCATCTGTTAAATTTAAATAAGAGTATCTGGATCAACTACTGAAATAATCTAAAATTGTTTTGCCATTATTTTTTTTTTTTTTTTTTTTACAAATTCATACTTTTCCCCTCCTTTCCTTCAGTTTAACTTTTTCCATTTTGTTATTGCAATTAATCCTTTTTTAGACAACATTTAAAATAGCATTTTTAAAGAAAAAATATTGGAAAGAGATAATTTTGAAAGAAAATATATTATAGAAAGAAATGAGAAAGGGGAATTGTAAAATTGAAATTTATCTAAGTTACTTTTATTTTGAAAAGTAAATAATAATAATAATAAACATAAATGACACAGCTTGCATTATAAAAGAAAGCTTAAATTAATTATTAATGTAACCATAACTAGAACTTTAACTCCTTCAACTCCGAAAAATCAAATGGTTTAACTCCTTCAACTTCGAAAAATCAAATGGGCAAATCAAATTCTAAAGCAAGATTTTTGTCATTTTATGGAATTGTTAAATTTATTGCCTGCCAGTTCTGCAGCAGTTGAGCGCCTGTTTTCAACTTTTGGCTTTGGGCAAAACAAACTTCATAATAGGTTAGGCAATGACAAAACACGAAAACTAGTTAAGTGCCACCAGTTATTAAAAAGTAAAAGTGAAGAAGACTGGTAATTTGTAGAAAAGTTTGGATTTTTATGTAGTGTAAAAATGTTTTGTTCTTGTGTACTACTACCATTACAATAAAATGTTAAAAAATATTCAATTTTTTATAATTATTTCTCCATTTCCTTTATTATGGTGATAATATGGTGCAGGGGTGCAGAAAATGTTCAAACCTCGGAAAATTCCCCCCAAACACAGTATAAATTTCCCTCAATAATGCAAAAATCTACTTTGCTATACAAAGTCATTTGTTCTATGTAATAAATCTCTAAGAGAATAAGTATACAGTGCAACATAAAAATATCGCTGTTAGTGTATAAGCATTTCAAAGTAGCAAATTGTTATTTTTGATTTACATACTTATTTTCTCTCAAAAAAAATATTCAAAATTTCCCCAGTCAGTTTAAATTTCCCCCGAACCTCGTTCGGACATATTCTGCACCCCTGATATGGTGTTTCCTTTAATCCATCTGTTTTATTCTTTATTGAATTATAAAACATAAATGTGACTTATTTTTCATATTTAATTTCAGGAAATATGTTTTTGTAAACGTTTAATACATTTTTAATACTTTGTACAGTTATTTTCTTTTTACAATTATATAACTAATTTTTTTCTTGGTCCATCGATTTCAAGTTAAAGAACACTTACTCACTTTTTATGAAAATAATAAATCTAATAAATATTGTATGATAGCCAAATAAATTTTGTACATGCATGTTTGTATGTAAACAAACACTTTACTGTTGCATTTTGGTGTTTAAAAAGTACTTACTATTACAAAATGCTATTTGATAAAAACCCATTTTTCCACAAAAAACCCAGGGTTTTTTAAGTTAAAAAACCCACCCCGGCAGGGAAAATGGGTATCTACCCGGGCAGCAAATCTGACAACCCTGTTAAAAACAGACAAAATTATTACACATGTACTTGAAAATAAGTTTTTTTCTATAGAAGCATTGTTTGCTGGGGCAACTGATTAGCAAAGTAATGTAGTTCAACAGTATTTTCCTAATGAACTTGAAGTGCTATTTCTTTTTCATTTTCTCCAAATTTGAATTTCACATTTCTTGAAAGCCAATCGCATAGAAATTGCTAATAATATATTGCATAAATTCAGGCTAACCCCCTCCCCCCCCCCCCCACTACATATGTCCAAAAAGTTTTAATGCAGATTTGCATTGATCCCAAGAATAATAATTTTCAAGCCTAAAAAGTAACATGTCTGATGTTTACAGCATTACTTTTAATGAGTGTCTATACTTGTTTAATAAAATGCTATTAACTTGCTATTAAACATTAGATAGAGTAACTGCTAAAATGCAAGGATGAGATAACAAAAATACAAAAAGGCTGAAACTGTATGCAAAGGAAAGATGTTGAAATGAAACTAGAATTTTAATGACAAAATTTATTATATTACAGTAATAAATATTTATTTTTATCTTCAATGTATAAAAAAGAACAAATGCACATAAAAAATTAAAAAAAGCTGATTTTTTTTAAAGCTGAAAAGCTAAATGTACAAAAAAGCTGAAATCAGCTGAAAAATCTCATCCCTGAAAATTAAAGGTTTCTAGTGACAACTTTTTTTTTTCACAAAAATATTTTGATTTTCACAAAAATAAATAAAAATTTCACACAAAAGAAAAAATTGTTTTTCACAAAAATGGGCCCCAAAAATTAAAACCTGGATCAACCCCTGTGTTTGAAAGGGTTTTCAATATACACAGGGTGCGAAATTTTCACTTGCCAGCTCGCCATTGGCGAGTGGAATTTTTACTGTCTGTGGCGAGTAAAAATTTGCTGTAGTTATTGATCTTACTAGAATTCTTACACGATACGGTGACAGAAAACATTCTTTTTATATATTTAAATATGGCAAAATCTTGCCATCTTATAACATCATATTTAACCTCCCCTTTTTAGATTCTCGGAGTGCCTAATCTGTGTATGCGCTGCCCGAGATCGCCCCAGCTTGGGGGGGGGGGGGGGGGGGAAATGCTTAGTGCATGCATGAAAGTTTTGTTTCCTTCGTCAGTTTCGTTTCTCCCACTGTTATTTCTACAAGCAAAGTGAGAATACATGAGCAGAGAGCCTCTTTGCCCGTCGCTCACTATCCAAGAGAAGAGATATGCTAAAGTTTGCCTATGCGATATTATAACATGAAAATGAACTCGAGCCCCTTTAAAGATACTACCTATGTATATATTGTTGAATAATTATCAAAAAACAGTTTATATTTTCCAGTTTTTTACTGAATCGCCAATGATTTGTGCTTGTAATGATTTGTAAGCAACGATTTTATCGAAAAAGCTATTTCAAACGACAACAATAAACAAGTTATACACCTCGACATTCCATCTGATTAAAAAAATAAAATGGACGAAAAAGACATTTCTTATTTAAAAAGTTAAATAAATAAATAGATAAATAAGGAAGCTTATTTTTTCACAATAAAAAGATTTTCACAGGATATTGTTTGACAAAAAATTTTTCTTCTATTTTTTTTTTTCTTTTTCTTAATGACTCTTTCAGGGTTGTAGTGATTTAAATCGCTGATTTAAATCAATTGATTTTTTCGAAAAAAAAAAAAAAAATCACTGATTTAAATCACATTTTTTAAATACCAAAGTTATTGGCTTTAATGGAATGAAATTGTTTATCTAACTTTAAAAAAATGAGATTTTTAATAATTTCTTATGTAAATTTAAAAAAAAAGTTTGTAAAATATAACAAAATATTTCATTAGACGAACTAATATTTCTCATTTCTTAATTTTAGATTCATCTCTACTAAGCAACATTAATAAACACAAAAATAAATTATACCTTAACTTTTTTAAAATTATTTTTATACATATTATTATATATTTTAATTATTCATTATATTTTAATTATTCATACAAGCACTGGTGTATAAATTGTAAATATTTAATTAGTATACAATTTATTAATTAATGTTATACACATATTCCAGTTCGCCTTTGCCCACCTTGCGGGTGATATTTCAAAAAGAAAATATTTCCTTGTTTATTTAGCTCTCATACCAGTTTATGTCATTTAACAATGTCTCATATGGTATTTTAAAAATGATAGCATATTTTACATTGTAGTGTTTAAAAAGCCCTGAAGGCTCCAAAAAGTTTTAAAATCATAATCTTTTAATTTAACAACATACAATCAGTTAAATATAGTTCGAGGCTGCTCTCACTGCTTGTTTAATTAATTGTACCCTCTAAATACAGGGGTCTGTCCAGACTTTTCACACAGGGTCATTGTGATATTGTGAAAATTTCTACACATAATTTTGTAAATTCAAATTTAGTGTGAAAATAGAGTTCTTTACAAACTTTTCGGCTAGGGTCTTCTTTTGGTGAAATTGTGAAAAATGTAATTTTGCAAAATAAAATTACAATTAAGGTTTCATTTTGATACACTAAGTTATAAATTTAAAAATATGAAAAATAGATTAATAATTTTTAACCATTTATGTGTGTTATGTACTTCAAGAGTACAAAAATATGCTTTAAGTTCAGTATATATACATATATATATATATGATTTTTCTTTGTTTATTGTCTTTCTGCAATATCTAACATTATTAATGTATGTAATAATTTGTGAGCACATAATCATAGGAATATGTAGTATATTTATAATTATATTAAACAAATTTCTGTTTATTATGATAAAATTTTTTGAAAGATGTTCTTAAGCTCATTGGAAACTTAAACCTAACCCGCAGGAAAAAAATTCAGTCAATTTGACCCAGAAGAAAAATAAATCAGTTAACCTGAACCAAACTTAATATGCAAGAGAAAAAAAATTTAGTCAACTAGACCTAAACCTGATTGCATGTGAGGCTTACCGATTTACTGAACCTGTTGCTGGACTGTTAATACAGATTTTCACTTAAAACGAAATTAATCACAAAGATAAAATAAAAGTTTAATTTAAAGTTAATTGAACTTCAAAAATTTAAAACAACATTTAATTATTGATTTATTAACATTTTTTTTATATATAATATAAAACTTAACTAAGATGTAAAGGACATAAATCAAGTAGGTTTTTACACGTGTAATTTTTATAAATTGTGAAATAAATTTTTATGATAGAAAGTAGTTGCTTAGGGTTTTTTTTACTATTACATGCATTATATGTATGTGTGTGTGTGCATAATATATAACCACACACATTAAAATAATAAAGTTAGACAAGTCTAAGCATATATATTAAAAAAAAAAAAAGACGAAAGTATAAAGGAACTTGAATACTCACATGTGAAACTTCAGGAAGATTCTTTGCTTTCACTTTCCGACGACTGTTCAAAGACGACGACGCCATACAGACACAATCCGCCATTTTTACTTGTTTACTAGGAAGAGGAAGAATGACGGGGTGATATAAAATGGTCTGCGCGTGCGCGAGATTAGTAGATCCGGTATCTTTATGGGCATCGGCTTGTGGGCCGCTTCTTCTTAAATGATGCAAGGCCACAAGTGTCTCCCCCGAAACCGATCTCTAGTGGCTCTGAGCAAGGAAAAAGCATATTAGTTTCCCCCCACTGGCCCGTGATTAGTTAATCACCGGCTGCCGGAAGTTGAGGCGCGCTATTTAAAATATTGCACTGGCATGATACCAGTGGCCACAAGTCAGTTTGGCCAGAACGTTTACAGCTTGTGGCCAGAAGTCTTGTGTTTGTTGGGCTCAGATTCGAGCGTTTTAATCAAATTTGAAACAGCGCGGCGAATCGGAGTTCTAGTAGCTTAAAGTGTATCAATATTCATTTTAAAATTCAAATTATTAAATTTCTATATTAATTTATGCAAAATCAAATCTAATCCTTGAACACTATCTTTAAACCAAAACTTAAACCAAAACAAAATAATAATTCAATTCTATATTTTTATCAAATTGAAACCCTAACTAACCGAACCTAAAACGAAATAATAATTCAATTATAATAAGTATTTATTTTTAACAAAATAAAACAGAAACAAAAATAAAATAATTCAAACCTATCTTTAACTAAATAGTACATTATGATATTAATTTAGCGATTAAATCTTATATAAATTAATCTAAAAACTTTGTTTCTTGAACTGTTCTGAGAAACTGTTTATCTATATCATGCTAAAAAATGAAAGGATTTCTTAAAACAAATATTTTAAGCAGCAAAAATATTTCAGAACAAATATTTGAACCAAAAGAAATAAAACTTACCCCGTTTCGAATAGTTAATACAAAAAGAAAATGAAATTCGTTCGAGAATGCCAGCACTTGGCTCCATAAAATGAAAAATCTAAATTATTTCTATTCAATATATTGTAGCTCTCACATAATAAATGTAAATTGAGAGCTTTCCAGGACGATGCACCATGAAGAAAAAAAAATGGTACACTTTCGATTTCAAGTTATGTAAACCCAGGCTCTAATATTTTTAAAAAGCTATTTAATATTATTACATGCTTATTTACAAATGAAGATTAAAATTACATATTTACAGAATTAATTAAATAAATCAAATTAAAAAGAACGTATTCTCTAAAGGTTCCATAAAGGAACAAGAAGTCTAAAGTCTGACATCGCTTTTCATGCTACGAGGTCGAAGGTCAAACATGATCTACCGGGGCTTCCAGAAATCTAAAAAATTCAATCTCAACGTAAAAAAGTAAGTCACTGAACGCGTAGCACCATCTAGTGACCTTCATCCATCTAATTGTTTGGGGAGATATTTTCCACAACCTATTTTGTTTTCGGTATTTTTTTTTTGGGGGGGGGGGGAGGGTGTTGTTACGAGGGAGCAAATTCGATACTCCTTTTAGCCCTAAATTTGTCTTGCGAAATATATAGGAGGTGTGGTCACGAATTTTGGTGCATGGATTGTTTATGTGCATTGGACACCCACTAAAACGGGATTTTACAAAATTCACCCTTTCCCCTTTTGGGAGGAGGACAAAAAACACATTTCTAAGCTTTACCTTGCTCCGAATTATCTCAGTTAGATTATTTTTTATGAGAGGTTTGGTTATGCACTATAAAAGGATTTTTTGAAATTTCCCCTTCCCCGCCTTTAAAGGAGTAAAAACGTTTTAAGAATAACTCTACTCCAAATTATTTCCGTAAAATGACTTTTTGATGTGTCGATTAGTTATGCGTACACAATCTACACACCATAAAAGCATTTCGCGGAAATACTTTTGGAATATGCTTAATTTTTGAAAGGACAAAAAATACGTGTAGATTTTAGCACATCTCGGACGTGGAATTCTTGGTGAGTAGTGAGAGACAACAATGATAATAAAGTCATAATTAGTCCCAAGTATTTATTAAAATTTCTATAATGGGACACATCACAGATGAATTACATAATGAATTTTATGGTATTTACAATGCCATATGTACAAAGAATAAATTCTGGCTTATATTTCGTTCATAATTACTATACTTGCTGACACCAGCACACATCCTAGTGCTACCTTCACCCCCGACAGCACGACCCCCTCTCTCGAGAACTCCTTCTCGTTCCGAGAGTTGGGTTGCCATACTTATTTGTGGCGGCGCAGGTTTGCCAGATTTGGCGCACCTTACACGCCCCACCTAAACATAAAATTAGCCCACAGTGGCTGATTTTATCACTTTTAAAAACAAAAAACACACATATATATAAATGCTATTACAAAACATATACTTTCAAAATACTACATATGTATAAATGCTATTACAAAACATATACTTTCAAAATATTAATCAATACACTATATAATTTCACTTTTAATATATATAGAATATTAAAAAAAATAATAATAATGCAAGTAAACTTCTATTCCAGCCTAGACAGAGCGTCTGCACCTCTGTGCTGGACACCTGGTCTATGAGTGATGGAATGATTCCATCTTTGAAGAGCTAGAGCCCAACGGGTTAACTTGGGACTCTTAGGAGTAGTATGAGTTAAATACTTAAGTGGATTATGATCAGAAATGATCTCTACCTTAGCCCCATAAATCCACTTATCGAATTTGTTCAGTCCGAATAAAACTGCCCATGCTTCTTTTTCGATGCTTGCCCAATTTTTCTGCGTCGTATTGAACTTCTGGCTTGCGAACGCTATTGGGCGATAAGATCCATCAGCATCTTGTTGGGTTAAACAACATCCTACACCATAGTCAGATGCATCGCAATGAACTTGGAATGGCAAGTTGGCATCAGGGGTAGCCAGGCTAGTTACCTCACACAATAACTCTTTTAGTTTGTCAAAAGATTTTTGTTCGGCCTCACCCCAACTGACTATGTTTGATTTATTTTTCTTGGTCAGCTCCGTGAGTGGAGAAGATATTTCCGCATAATTCGGTATATAAGTGCGATAAAAACCCATCAGTCCCAAAACAGACCTGATATCCTTTTTAGTGACAGGCTTAGCTAACTTTCTAATAGCTGATATCTTATCTTCTTCAGGACCATGCCTACCTCCCCCTATCACGTGACCCAAATATTTTATTTTCCGTGCAGCAAAAGAACATTTATCCAATCTCACCGAAAAACCTAATTTATATAACTCGGTTAGAATTAACTCTAAATGTGCCAAATGTTCTTCAAAAGACCTAGAGAAAATGACCACATCATCCATGTATGCCTGTGCATAATCTGAATGAGCTTTTAAGATACGGTTCATTTCTCGTTGAAAAGTACCCGATGCCCCTGCTCGACCAAAAGGCATTGTCTTCCACTGGTACACGGCATTGTGAGTGGTAAATGCTGTTAATGGTTTACTTTCCTCATCCATTTTAATTTGCCAGTACCCCTTTAAAAGATCTAAACTGGTTAACCAGTGGGCTGATCCTGCAGTGAAAATTAACTCTTGCATATCTTTCATGGGAAAAACCGGAACTTTAGTTACCGCATTTAAAGCCCTGAAATCGATACACATTCTTACGGAAGAATCTTTTTTCGCAACGCAAACAATTGGATGAGCTATTTCAGATTCTGATGGTTCTATTAAATCTAGATCTAACAATTCTTGAACCTGACGTTCAACTTCCTTTCTATATGCCATGGGAACACTGTAACAATGGGGTTTTTTCCGAATTGCATTTGGTAGTAATTCAATTTTATGAGTGCCCACCGAGGTTGGTTGGACAGGTTTAGTAAAAATATGTTTAAATTTTACAATTAAATTTCTAAGAGTTTTCCACTGAGAAGCATTTAAATGTTCAACTTTAAGACTATCAAGAATTTCAAAGAATTTAGATTCCTTTGTAGCGGTAGGTAAAGTTTCAACATAACCGAATTCTTTTTCTTCCTCAAAAATAACATTTACAGAATTCGAACTAGCTATATAATGTTTTAATTTATTTTGATGAATATGTTTGGTTGCACCATCTGGTAATTTCACTATAAAAGAATGAGGATTGCGTTTTTCAACAATAGTTGCGGGACCCTGCCATCTGGCAAATAATTTATTTGTTGAATCGGGTATTAAAACTATCACCTGATCCCCAACTTTGAATACTCTGTTAGACGATCTCAAAGTGTGGTAGTAAGCTGTTTTTTCCTGTTGTACTGCCGAAACAAGTTTGGCTTGTTCCGCAGCCTTCTCAAGTTTTAATTTTAAATCTTCTAAATATTTAGCAACAGGAGTAGTATCTAACTGTATATTATTATGTTTCCCGGTCCAAGTAGACTTTAAGATGGACAAAGGACCTTGTGGTTGTCTACCATACAGTAACTGGAATGGAGACACACCCGTGGTTGAATGGGGTATTTCTCTGTATGCCCACAACACATAAGGAATTTGCAAATGCCACCCTCTACCTTCTTCCCTTATTACATTATGTAACATGTTTTTTAGTGTTCTATTGAACCTCTCCACCAATCCGTTTGATTGTGGATATCCCGGGGTAGAGAATCTTGGACTGCTCCCTATACCTTTCTCGAACTCTTTAGTCAGTTCAGCTATGAAGTTTGTCCCGTTATCAGACGCAATAACATTCGGTATTCCGGTCCTCGAAAAAATGCTGAGCAACGCCTCACAAGTTGTTTTTGCATTTAGACTAGTCAACGGTATGGCCTCGCCCCACCTAGTATGTTGGTCGACCATACACAATATATATTTATGTCCCTTCGAACTTGGGGGATCAATCGGACCTATCAAATCTATATTTACAACCTGAAATGGCAATTCCGGTCTCGTCACCGGCGTGATTGGCGTTCGGTCATTTGTTCTAACTGCTTGAGTGAGTTGACACTCTTTACATGATCTACAATATTTTTTTACGTCAGCCATCATACCTTCCCAGAAGAATGAGTATTTGATCCTCTCTAGAGTTTTTCTAGGACCCATATGGCTGCTAAACACTGAGCTATGAGCCAGTTTCAGTACCTCCTTTCGCCTACAATCTGGAAGTACAAGTTGCCCAATGCTCTCCCCGAGTATTTTGTCCCTATGAAATAAGTAACCATCTACCTCATAGTAATTACCCTTACCTTCCTTAGCATGCTTCCAAGCAACTGCTAAATCGGTACACTGCTCTTGCTCAGAGCGAAAAGTATCAGCTACCATACTTTTCTTATTTGGCTCAGTGATTGCCTCACCATCCTTAGCGTTTACCGTTCCCACTGCATTTCTACATGAAGTAATTTCCCTTTGAGATTCCTCAAAAATAAAATTGTCCTGTGCTTTTCCTGACAGTGTCCCAGATGAAACTTCCGTCGTTCCATCTAAATTTCCTGAGTCCCCCCTCAGGTCCTGAGAGTTCTGAGCCAGTGAAATTCCTTCACTCCGGGCTCCTCCCAACATGTTCAAAACATCAGGTGGAAGTAACACGTCTTCCACCAAAACATCTGCCAAAGCACACAACACTTGCTGATGCACCACATTAACCTGGCCACCAGTAGCAAGACCTAACGGAACGTAAACTAAAGGACATTTCACCGCCGGACCAAAAATACCCTTCAAGAAAATTGTAGAAGCCCCTTCGACCGAAATTCCCGGAACTAGTTCTTTTTTGACAACCGTAATTTCGGTTCCCAAATCCACCAATGCGTCAACTAATTTACCATCTACACTGATAGATGTCTTTTTTAGTTTGATTAATTTATCCTCAATAGCTCGCCTGGGGATGACTTCCCCTAGTAAGTCTACCCTGGCCGATACAGTTTCTTCCTTTGAGTCTGTACCCTCTGCAGAAACTTTATTAATATTAAGCCTCCTAGTATCTGACCCTTTATTTTTCGGACAATCCCGTCTGAAATGTTTATCGGACCCACATGTGAAACACGTTGGTTTTTTATTTTCTGCGAGCTTTGATTTTTCGAAATTTTTCTTGGGGGAAAAATTGTTAGGATCGGACCTTTTTTCACTAAACTGCGGTTTACCCGAATTAGAATAATACCCCCTTTTATCAAAATCCATCCCTTTAGTTCTTACTGACCCATCATAGACGCACCACCTTAGACGCATAAAATACATCACAATGCTTACCTAAATCCTTTGGCTTGAACCAATCTTCTCCTTGAAGAACTCCTATGTGGGTTGCAGTTTCTGCATCTAATGTTTGGAAGATTTTATCCGATACAATGAGATGATTCAGCGACTCAAAATCACTTACCTTCCTGGCCTTGCAGTAATACAGCCACATTGAGGTTAACCTGGACGCGAATTGAGAAAAATTCTCGTCAGGATTACGTTTTGCCCTACGAAAATTTTCTAAGCATAATTTTGGAGAAGGTTCATACTCTTGCAACACTAATTTTTTCAACGATTCGTAGTTATTTAATTCCCTTTCTTCAATATTAGCTAACAGATTAGTTACTTTATCCCCTAATAAGCAAAGTAAAACTTTAGGTTTAAATTCGTCGTTAACATTTTCATTTACAAACGCTTTCTCCAAACTCGAGAAAAAATAGTCCCATCCATCTGATTTACTAGGAACCTTAACTGTTAAGAGTCTAACCATCCTAACTATTTCATCTAAAGATTTTATACGCGTGGTTTGATCACTATTTTGAACCAAATTTTTATTACTCTTAGATAATTCAACTTCTAAACGAAGTTTTTCCAATTCAAATTTCTCCCTTTCTCTCTCTGTCTGTAACATAAATTCCCGCTCTAGTTTTAACTTATTTTCATTTTCCAGTTTTTGTTCCCGTTCTAACCTTTCAGCTATGATAGCATCTAAATATTCCTTTGCTTCTTCTTCTTTATATCGCTTATTAGCTAAAATTAATTCCTTTAATTCCGATTTAGATAACTTTTCATCAACCTTTTCCCCATAATCTTGAGCCAGGCAAATTAAATCTGCCTTTTTACTTTTGATTAGAAAAGACATTTTTTTCTATTTATCTATTTTTCTGGGCCACCCTAATGCCAAATTACCTTACAATAAAATGAGAATAAAAAGCAAACTATATCCAAAATATTCAAGAAATATCAAAAGAAACATTACTCTCTTTTTATACGATGAATTATTTTTATACGAGAACAAACAAACAAAAAAAAAAGATATAAAACATTTATCAGAAATAAACCAGAGCTGTTTAATTATACTCATGCCTTTGTCATCAAATAAACAAATAAAATATATATTTATTCATTCATTCCTTTTTGTTTAAAAAAAAACAATAATAATAATTACTTAGGAAAGAAATAATGATGCATTAAATCTATCTCTAATTATTCAGTCACCATGAACCAGAGAAAGAAAAAAAAAGTACTTTTAACTGTCTTCTCAAAAACAAAATAAAATAAATAAATTTATCATTAAGTATTTCATAACCCACAGCAATATATATCTTATTTATATATGTATACTGAGACAGGAAATAGATTTATTTTTCTAACTTTTACTAAGCAATAATAAAATAAGAAAAAGAGAAAAAAAAAAACTCTTTTTTTCCAACATTGATGATCAAACCAAAAAAAAAAGAAAGAAATATCATTACGATCTACCGAAAATGACTAAATTGGCGCCACTCAGAACAAGAACAATACCTGTCTGGGCCTTACTTCTGTTTTCAGGGTAAAAAGAAACAAATCCATAATTATAAAACATTTCGATTACACATATATTGAAATATGTTTAATAAACTAAATATATTCCTTTTTCTTTACCTTTTTATGAAAAAAAAAATATATATATATATGTAATAATTGCACTAATTAAAAATTATTAACCCTTTATATTTCACATTAGAAATCAAATAACCATAATAAATATATATATATATATATATAAATATTTCACATGATTCGATAATCAACTAAATTTAATACACTCTTCTTAAACTTGCTGATATTCCTTAACGATTAAAATTCTAATCGAAGAAAAAAATATATAGTACTTACAGTACCTTAGTGCGAAGGTAAAAGAAATTATGGAAAGAACGATTATACTTGAAAACTATAGATGCGGACATTCATACATGTCACTGTCCTGAAACACTCAGTTTAAGAGTTCTCACGACAAGGATAAATTTCGTGCAGATGTACGGACGTATGAATCTATGCAAAAAGAACACTTTCTAAAAGAACGCTTTAAAATCAGTGATGATGTGTGCATATTGCACCTTGAAAACACAAAATTTTCTTCTCTCCCAAATTTCCACTACCGGGAGTATTCAAAAATTATCATCCGACGATATCGAACACGTAGGTGCACTACATACACACCAAATACTGTTGATACAGTAATATACGTTGGGCTATAATTAGCCCGTCAAACACTTGAAACTTTAAAGACTTTAAAACCAACACATATGCTTTGGTTAGCACATAAGCTTGGGTTACCTCGTCGAACACTGAAGATTTCGAAAACTTAAGAACAGCATGTACAAATTCCGTCATCTTATATCGATGACCACCGGCTATTGTGGCCGTTCCGCTGTGATACCACAATCATTTTTTCGTCTCTCTTCACCATCCCATGTTCTGACACCAATGTAGATTTTAGCACATCTCGGACGTGGAATTCTTGGTGAGTAGTGAGAGACAACAATGATAATAAAGTCATAATTAGTCCCAAGTATTTATTAAAATTTCTATAATGGGACACATCACAGATGAATTACATAATGAATTTTATGGTATTTACAATGCCATATGTACAAAGAATAAATTCTGGCTTATATTTCGTTCATAATTACTATACTTGCTGACACCAGCACACATCCTAGTGCTACCTTCACCCCCGACAGCACGACCCCCTCTCTCGAGAACTCCTTCTCGTTCCGAGAGTTGGGTTGCCATACTTATTTGTGGCGGCGCAGGTTTGCCAGATTTGGCGCACCTTACAACACGCTTTCAAGCTTAAGTCTTCCCCAAATTCTCTAGAAAATCAATTTTTTATGAGTGGTTCGTTTCTACGTATCGAACACGTAATATAAAGGGATTTTACGAAACTCACTTCCCCCCCCTTTTTTTTCCAACCCTTTAAACCCAAAAATAGGTTTTCAAACATAATTCTGCTACAAATTATCTCAGAAAGGCGATTTTTCTCATGTGTCGGTTGGTTATGTGTATGCAACACGCACATTAAAGGTATTTTAAAAAATTACCCACCCGCCTTCAGGTAGGAGGCCCAAAAAAATGCGTTCTTGAGCTTAAATCTGTTTTAAATTACTTAGAATAGCGAATTTTGGTGCGTGTGTGCTGATTAAATTCATGTAATATCCACTTTAGTGGGATTTCGCGAAACTCCTATCTTACCCGTGGTGTGGTGGGAGTAGAAAGCTGGGAATTTGAAGCCGAAAGAACATGAGGAATTCAGAAACTCGGATCGGACTCCTCATGCTGCGAGCGGAAAACCTCTACCGAAAACAGCGGGAACGTTAACTTAGGTTTCGACTGACTTCAGTGATTTATTTATTTATTTATTTATTTATTTTTTAGATTTTAATAATAATAATATGGAATTTTTTTAATTCACTTAAATATAGTGACCAGCGAAGCGGGCGAAGCCTACTAGTAATAATTAAATAAAAAAGAGAGAGAGAGAGAAAGAAAAACTACCACAATTACTCTAATTGTCATAAGGTCTGTATTTTATTTTGTCTATTCGTAACTTAAGAAAGATGCTTCTAACTATCATCTTGATCAAGTTAAATACCTACAATAAGGATTAAATTTCCGGTTATGTGATTACGAACCATCTTTGTGCCTCCTATATTCTTTGTAAGTTTGTCGCCTCGATAGCGAATTACCCTGAATCCTTAGTCTCAAACCTAGTTCTATTTAAACTATTTATTTCCTTTATAAAAAATAAGATCTCCTAAAACTTAAATATATAATTTTACTTAAAAGTAGCTTTTCTTACTTTCTTCTATATGTAATATAGAGAAAGTATTGGATTCGCGAAAATTTTCGACCTCCGTTTTTTGACGGATCTACACGTTTTGGGATGTCCTGAACACGAATTGATAGTTTTTAAAAAATGTCTGTCTGTCTGTCTGTGTGTGGGGCCCCTGGCCCGCACTGCCACTCAGGTAGCGGGGCTAGTTGCGGCAGTCGGCCTCACCGCCAAGTGGTGGCCCTGGATAGCCGGCGTAGCCGGTGAACTAACGAGGTCGGTGTGGCCGAGAAGCATGTCGGGTGGAAAGGATGTTTCTGCAGTCAATTAGAGGCATCACCCACTCGTCGCTCGAAAAGTAATAGGTGATGTGTTATGTTGCGGGCTGTCTTGGTGGCACGAGGCGCCAGGGTGGCTCTACTTGTAATCTGTCACCTACTCTTCACCGCCAGGCCTTGTTCCCCTAATAGGCTCAAGTGGATTTTCCTGGCACCCGGCCAAGCACCCCCGCCGGAGAGCAGCTAGCTGTTCAATGCGAGATTTGTGGGTCCTCCCTTCCCGCGGGCTTTTCCCGGGCCCGGGCCCCTGTCCGTGGGCTCGCTGGATAGTCAGATAGCCGTCTGCTGCCCGGGTGAGCTTCGCTCATAACCATAAACCGAAAGGTAGGTTGCCCGGGTTAGTCGTGTTCTGTTCTGTCTGTCTGTGTGTCTGTCTGTTTGTGGTTTCGTTTTTTACCCGTATCTCACGAATTAATGAATGAAATTCAAACAAACTTGGTATATAGTTGGACCCTGGCGGGGCATTGTGCTGATTAGATTTGGGGATCAATAGCCCAGCAGGTGGCGCTGTGATCGCATTTTATGTAATTTTTTAACATGGCAAGTATAGGGCAAATTTTCGTATTTTTCACCGTATCTCACGAACCAATGAATGAAATTCAACCAAACTTGGTATATAGTTGGAACCTGACGGGACATGGTGCTGATTAGATTTGGGGATCAATCGTCCAGCAGGTGGCGCTGTGATCGCAAAATTTCGTATTTTTCACCGTATCTCACGAACCGATGAATGAAATTGAAAAAAACTTGGTATATAGTTGGACCCTGACATGGAATGGTGCTGATTAGATTTTGGGATCAATCGCCCAGCAGATGGCGCTGTGATCGCATTTTATGTAAACTTTTAACATGGCAGTATAGGACAAAATTCCGTATAAATGTACATAATGAGCGTTATTTTAAACTTGTGATTGTAAAATTAATATGAATTATTGATAATAGTAGTAGTTAACTACGAAAAAAATTTTGTGCATGTGGAGGCACCGGTTCCCCCCCCTGGGGGGTAAGGGGGGGTAAATTTTCAAGATGGGTATCTTTCGAAAGATCTCGTCAATACCTTTAAAACGAATGGTTGAACTATAAATCAGTGATAATTTAAAACAAGGTTATCGATTTTTTTTTTACTTTTAACAACAACAAAAAAAAAACTTAGAAAAAAACCCTTTTTTTTTTTTAATATTGTTACTAATTGAATATGTATATAGGAATATATAGAAGAAAGTCTTGTGGTGGCCACAACATACTAGTTTCAACATAAGATTCCCTTTGTGTTGCCTTGAAAAACAGTCATTAATACTATTCAAGGAACCCTTACTTTATTCTGGGAAGACTAGTGCGAGCCGTGGCTATCATTCGACTATAGCCTTAGAGCCCCTAAGCCCTACTCTTTCTCAGCTTCGGTTACTTTTTCTTCTCTATTTTTGCTTATTTTCCTATTGATGTTAGACTTTTTCCCCACACACTTGTGATTGAGTGTTTTTTCGTATTTATCACATGCTATTTTCTATGGATTTTTGGCATTTCATCCAGTTTCTTACATTCTAAAGTGCAGTGGTCCTATAAATAACTCTATTGGAAATATTTTTTTGTGCATCTGAGCATTACATGTTTATATAATAAATTTGTGTTCAGTATAAAGTTATAAAAAGTACTCCTCATAGATCGCAATGTGTTCGAATTCTTTTGTAAGTTCTTAAACGCAGTACAATAGTATGGTTACACCATTATGAATGGGGTACATATAATAATGGGTCTGAGTAACATATATTGATTTTAAAGCATTCCACAAATATTTTCAGACAATATAATGCGAATAGATTAACAAAAAAAAAAACGATCAAAGTTATAAGCTCGTTATAAGCACTTTTCATTTTATTTTTAAAGCATTAAAAAAGCAGTCATAAATAATATGGAAGGTATAATTATGAAAATAGAATAAGATTTTTTTTGGGATAATTTATCAGTAAACTTTAGGATATATATATATATATATATATATATATATATATATATACAGGGTGCATAGGAAAGTCCCTTTAACCTGAAAATACTTGCGAGCGGAGAGTGCTACAGCCACACAAGTGAGGTAACGGTATAGTAAAGCGACTATGCCCGACCTAATGCAAACGACAGCAGCGCCCCTAGTGGCGAAATTTGGAAGTTAGCCATTGTAAATCGAAAACGAAAAGAGATAGAGCAAAATTTCCAATTAGAAAGTTTTAGAGCATCAATTAATTAGTACGAAACGATATTTGGTTTACACGGATAAGATAAATTGGCGTCTGTATACCCAAAAATATCCAAAATCGATGCACTCCATTTTGTGTAAATATTTGAAAGGAATAGCCAGAGGAAAGAAGAAATATGCACAATTTAATGAATAAATACTATGTACTTACATCAATACATTTTGATAACATCACACACAAAAACAAAATAGGTAAACTAAACTCTAAGTCTCATAGTGATAAAAAGTTAATGTTGAGAATGTTCGAAAAGTTCGCCATTGCTCACAATACACGTTTATATTCGTGTGAGTAATTCTGCATGCACATTTCTCAGCATGGAAGGTGTTACACTATTGAAAGCATCTGTAATACGGTGACGTAGATCCAGCAGATTTGTATGTGGAGTTGCATAAACCTGATCTTTTATGTAACCCCACAGGAAGAAATCCATCGGATTCAGGTCCGGCGATCGTGGAGGCCATTCAATACTACTACCATACCCAATAATTTGTTGTCTAAAGCAACCTTTTAGAAAGCTTCGCTCTCCAGCTGGCTGGTGTGCAGGAGCACCGTCATGTTGGAACCACATGTCCCGTAATGCGGACAGGGGAATATCATCCAAAAAGTCGGGTATGATATCCTGTAATAGTTGGAGGTACCTCTGTCCGTGTAATGTGCCTTCGTAGAACACAGGTCCCAGTAAGCGATCCTTCCAGATACCGCCCCACACATTAATAGACCAGAGCACTTGGTGTTTTGTGGATAGTCCCCACGAGGGATTTTCCAGCGCGGTACGCTGAACCGGTACTCCGGCTACTTCGGTACGCTGAACCAGTGCCTCGTCCGACCAAACAATGTTGGACAAAAAATCTGATTTATCTTCAACATTATTTAATGCCCAGTTATACCAATCAAATCGACGCTCATTATCCCGTGGCAACAGTTCTTGCTGCAGAGTGACATGATAGGGATGTGCATATTGACTATGCAGTATTTTCCATACTCGGGCCCGTGTTAAGCCACAAGCCATGCTGATTTCTCTTGTACTGCTGTGTGGATTGGCTAGTGCATATGCCGAAATACTCTCTGGCGGTATACGCATACCTGCACTCACTGGTCTGCCAGAACGCGGACGACTTTTAGTTCTTCCTGTCTCCATGAGCCGTCGCACTACATTTGCGATGGTAACTGCACTTGGATGTGGCCCACCTGGAAAATGAACGGCATACTCCCGTGCAGCATGCGTTGCGTTTCATTCGCCATAAATAAGCAACATCTCGCAATATTGAAAGTTAGTGAAGCTTGACATTCTCACACAGCTCCAGAATTCTAAATCCAAACGTTTATTTTTAAGAAATGTATCTTTTGTATTTGTAGGATCTCATTCATTTAGGATCATTCAAAATTCCATTTGTTTTGTCACTTTAAAAAAAGAACACATATTTTCTACCCGTCGCTAGGCAACGATTGAAATTGCCACAACACAGAAAATAAAATTTTTAAAGTAATAGCGCTCGCACATTAGGAATAAAATTATCGTCTGCCATCAATAATTTTATGCTATGAGATTATGTTGTTTGTATCAAGCGAGCGCCAACACATTTTAAACTAAAATTTTAAATGCATTGGAAATTAAAGTTTTCAGACATTACAGTACAGTACAAAGTCACAAACTGCATTTTCACACTGCTACATTTCCGAAATATGAATATGTAGAGTGGAACAGTCGCGCATAGATTACGGACATTTTCGGGTATACAGGCGCCAATTCATCTTATCTGTGTGAACCAAATATCGTTTCGTACTAATTAATTGATGCTCTAAAACTTTCTAATTGGAAATTTTGCTCTATCTCTTTTCGTTTTCGATTTGCAATGGCTAATTTCCAAATTTTGCCACTAGGGGCGCTGCTGTCGTTTGCATTAGGTCGGGCATAGTCACTTTACTATGCCGTTACCTCACTTGCGTGGCTGTAGCACTCTCCGTTCGCAAGTATTTTCAGGTTAAAGGGACTTTCCTATGCACCCTGTATATATATAAAACTATTGACATGAATTTATAAATATATAAGTTTTACAGATTAGAAAAACTAAAAGGAGAATTACAAACCAATGCGCAAATTGCAACGAAAGGAATTGCAGAACTTAGATGTAGGAATATATAAATGTAGCAATATATAAACAAATGAATGAAATTAAACCCCAAAAAACACTGAGATCTTCATCAGGGAGGCCCCCTCAGTGTAGGGGTGAACGAGAAGTTTCTGAAAGGACAGTAGCTATAAGCTAATAACTATCCTTAGCCCCCAACTTCTCACCAGACAGAAAACCACCAATAACTGAAGAGAAATCAAACATACATATAATGTATAAAACTACTAAAAAAATTTTATAAAATTATCAAATTGTAAAAGTTACAAAATTACATAAATTCATTTAAAAAATATACAATACAATAAAGAATTACTGAAGGTAAACAAGAAAGTATAAAATGAAATAAAAATACAACCCTTCATCTGGAAAACAAACTAACTTCGGCTGACGTGGCTACTCGGCGGTACTGCTCGACAAGTTTTCAAATGTTGCTTTTGGCATGCTGCCAAAGCAGTGACCCATTCCGTAGGGAGAGAAGGGTGAATAAAGAGGGGAGAGATACATGTTTCTCCTTAACGTAACTGACCGATGACCGATTGTCATTCTTCCTTTGGCTGCTGTTTGACTACTACGATTTATTCTTTGTTAGCGGATCTAATATTTTATTATTTTCTCTAAGAAAATAACATTTTCGTTCGTTTTGTACTTCCTTTTGGATCGATAAAATGAATTCAAAAGAACGTAGAAGTTCTCAAGGCAAACATTTTAGTGCTGAAACGAAAGCGGTTTTAAGCAGCGTTGTGAAGTTCTGTGATAATGAAGCAGATAAAGGTTGTATAACTATTCCGTTGGCACACGCAACTAAAAGGGCTAGCAAAATTGCCAATGTTTCAAAGGGTTCTATACGAAGAATTCGCAATACTCCAAGTAATTTGCCTTCTCCCAAAAAGAAAAAGGTGAAAACTACTATTGAGAGTGTCAATTTGGATAATTTTGACTTGGATGTAATTCGAAGAACTATCCAGGACTTCTATACAATAGATAAAACAGTGCCTACTATCCCAAAGTTATTAACAAGATTACAAGAAAGGATACAGTTTTCAAAATCAAAAGAAACTTTACGTAAAATTCTACATGAAATGGGTTTCCGCTGGAAAAAAAGTCAGAATAAGAGGAAACTGATAACAGAACGAAGTGATATCATTCTGTCTCGTACAAAATATTTACGGAATATTCACCAGTTCCGAAGAGAAAAAAGACCTCTTATTTTTGTAGATGAAACCTGGATTGACAGTAATTTAACTGTCGGGAAATGCTGGCAATCGGAAGATGTTTTCGGTGTCGTTCAGACAGGGGCGGCATCGAGACGCATTATTGCATTATGCGCAGGAGGAGAAATGGGGTTTATTCCGAATTCCTCATTGACTTATAAAGCTAACACCACCACCGGCGATTATCATGGACAAATGAATTCAAAAATATTTGAAAAATGGGCAATTGAAAAACTGATCCAAAACTTGCCGAAAAATTCTGTTGTTATTATAGATAATGCCCCGTACCATTCGGTTCAGTTAAACAAGCCTCCAAACTCTTCACAAAATAAAAGAGAAATAATGGATTGGCTAACACTAAACAAAGTGCCATATTCTGAAAATTTGCGTAAAGTTGAACTTATGGAACTTGTAAAGGCCAACTCGAAGGCGAAGGAATATAAATTTGATAAGATATTAGCTGAACATGGACATCATGCATTAAGATTGCCTCCATATCACTGCGACATAAATGCCATAGAATATGTATGGGCGGATATAAAGGACTTTATTAGGCAGAGAAATGTAACGGCTGATTTAAAAATGGATCAACTTTTCAACCTGACTCAACTTGCATTAGAGAACATTGATGTTGAGAGATGGAAGCACTATTGCACGCACATTGAAAGTTTAGAAAATGAATACTGGGAAAAAGATGGCGTAATGGAAGAATTATGTGATCCATTAGTTATCTCTTTAGATGATGACAGCCATGATGATGATGATGTTTCAGTTGATGATTCAGATGATGAAAGTGAATAATTTTCACTTCTCATAAAAGATGAACATATATTTTTCCCCTCATCTCTCTCTCTCCCTCTCTCTCTCTCTTTTTTTTTTTTTTTTTTTTTGAGAGAGAAGGTCTGTGATGATAATATGAAAAACAAGCATTTTATTGCATTTTTTTCTGAGACCTTCTCTTTAAAAATAAAATTATTTATTCGTTTTTGCCAGCCTTTTCATGAAACCCTAAATAAAATTTTAATATTGAATTTCATAAATTCATATAGTGACAAAAAATATAAAAGAAAACTGCACTAACTTTTCGCCTGATGAAAGGTCTTGCTTTGCCTTTTTCGACCCGAAACAATTGTTGCGACAATTTCTGCTTATGGTGTTTTCACACAATATTGTTGCTGCTAAATCAATTTCAGAAAATACAGGGGAAAAAACCCTGTCATTTACATGTATAAAAATCTAAATTCTTGATGGTGTTGATCCGATTATCTACACGAGGGATATAGGCCTTGGGTGAAAGTCTTTTAAGGGGTTCTAGCTCGTATTTACTTTACATTAGGAGAAAACCACTCAAAACTCCGAACAGCTAGACCGACGGCGCGCGGAATCGAACTCACGTCCTATCACTTCACCGTCTCCCAGTGTTCAGTGGTCTAAGCCGCTCCGCCACTGGTGGGCCTAAATTCTTGAATAATTTTAGGGAAATAGGTATAATAAAACGTCTTTTTCGTATATTTTTAATAATCAAATCTATATTGCTTTTCATAGGTTAAATACTGTTGATATCTAAATATCGTGCAACGAAAAAAAATTAGAATTAACATTTTCGTAACTTTTACCAAACGAAGGACATATAACCCTCTTGACTTTGGTCATGAAAAAGCTATTTTCATAATTAGGAAAATTCAAATTTAGAATGAAATTTTCTGTAAACGCAGCGGCGTCTTTTCGGAAAAAATTCTGTTGAAGGAAAAATTAAAGCTTTTTGCGTTATTTATTTTCTGTGCCATTTAAGATGTTTAATAATGTAAATTTTAAATAAAAAAAATACAAATTTAAAACCTCAACATTATTAACAGACGAGCTACACTAACACTAGTCTGAAACTGTACTTTCCATTTAACAGGAAACTACAGCTTTTTATACTTTTACCGTATAAGAAGCAAAAACATCGCCCGGTCAGCATTCACCCCACTCAGAAACGAAAGTAGGAGGAAATTTCCCTGTCATTATCAACTCCCCTATTTTGAAGAATAGATTGACCTTACGGAGACCTGTTCCCACTTGGGCCACCTTTGAAAGCTGGTCGAACAGTACTTAGATATCGCCCTTGAATGAGGAAGTAGAACAAACCGAGATAGGAGAACTCTGGAAACTCACAGTTAAAAATTGGGACGGGTAACAGTTAATTTGAAAGGTACATTTTAAGTCTTCAAGAGCATATTTTAAATCTTCTTCATTATTGCAAATAGTACGAATTCTTTTAAACTGTGCGAACATAATATTTTTTAAAGCTTTTCTACTGATATTTGAAAACCAATTAGTAAGGCTATTAACTTTAAAATTAAAATCCTTTCTTTTATCATATAATCCAATGAGCCATTTATCTTCATTTCTCTTTATATTTAAATCTAGGAAAGAAATTTTATCAGTATCTGTACGGTTTAAAATTAATTCTTTAGGATATATTTTTCCAGAAACATTTTCGAAACAATTACAGTTAAAAACAATTAAATCATTAATAAATCTGAAGAAAGTAATATTTATAAAAAAAATTTCGAAAAAATATAAAAATAAATTTGCGAAAGCACTCGAAAAACTCGTTCCCATTGGGATCCCCCTCCGCTGTAAGAAGTAATCTTTCCTGTTAAACAAAACGTTTTCAAAAATACAAAACCTGATAAGATTAATCCAGTAATTTTTATCACAATTCAAGTAACTGCTAAATTCATCATAAATGCTTTCAAAAACTTCTGTTACCAAGTTGTGCGGAATACTGCCAAACAAATTTTCAAAATCATAGGTATTTACGGAAGTAATGCTTTCTGAATTAATCTTGAAATATTCTAAAACTTTCTGGTTATTGTTTATAATGCTACAATTATTAGCAGAATTTATTACTTTTAAAACTGAATTTAAATATTTAAACAAGATTTTACCTGCTTTATCACTATAGCTATTAGTACCACAGGTAACAAAACGAAATTTAACGGGATTTTTATGAAATTTTACAGTATCGAATAGATATAACGAATAGATTTTTAAAAAAATCTTCTTTTAAAGGAATATTCAAGTAATAGTTCTTTCAATAAGTTAACTGACCACCCCTCTATTATCAAAAAACGTATATTGGCCTTTGATAAAAAACTAAATTTAAGCAGAAATTGTTTTAATTTTCCATATCTACTCGTTACTGTAAAATTTCATAAAAATCTCGTTAAATTCTGTACGTTAAGCGTGTTCACGCTAACAAGGTTTGACTATATATATATATACAGGACTGTTAATTTGTTTAGATGTACACATATTCGGTTGTAGTAAACGTACTTCTTTGAAACTTGGTGTATGCGTTTTATGGGCCATGGGGTAAAAAAATATTCTTTCAAATTTTGACCGATAGATGGCGCTTTTCATACATGATGACGTTATGTAAATTTGGAGCATTTTTAAAAGGCTGTAGTAAATGCTGTAAAATTATTCTTTACCATACCTTTACAAGAGTAAAAGTGAATTAATGATCCATTTGTTTTATTAGAGCAGTAGTCATTTTTGAACTGCACTGCTTGAATGGCAACGCTTTAATGGCTTAAAGGCCTATGCTGAAAAACCTCTGTGGACACAGGAATTGAGAAAAATGATTATTATATTTTAAGAAATTCACTTCATTTACGATACGAAAGTTTATGTAATATGTTGTAAAATGGCATCTATACATAATCCATGTTGGAGACGAAAAAAAATGCATTGATTTTACTTGCTTTCTTTTGGCCAAAATAGCCACTGACAATGCATCTGAACATTCTTTCTTATACGGTAATATGAATTTTCTAGAGCTTTTTGAAGACCGTTCCTGGTGTTTTCTGAGTTGCATACCTAATTCTCCAATCTTTCTTAACCCCTTAACGCGCGCTGTCCATCGCTGCGAGGACGCAAAATTTAAGATCCAGCTGCAAAAATTCATCCCGGAAATTTTTTAGCAAAAATTTACGTTTATAACATATCAGAAAAGGCCGGTTTTTCTAACCTTAAATTTTAAAATTTCTTTTAGTTTAATTTAGTTCATGAATTCCGGTGGCACTATAATTTAAATGATCCGAATTCTCTTGCGCCGCAAAGGGTTAAGCCCTGTTTCGATAGAAGCCTTTTCCGTATTCCTTTGAAGTATCGATATTCTCGCAGTGCAATTTAAAAATTTCTATCGTTCTAATAAAACAAATTTATCAGTAAAGATCGATCTTTCTCCTTTAAAGGCATGGTGAAGAATAATTTCACGAAATATCGACTTTTTTTTTTTTTTTTTTTTTTTTTTTTTAACATTCCAAATTTGTATAACGTCTTTTATGCATTGCATGAAACGCGCCAGCTATCGGTCAATATTCAAACGATTATTTTTTATTGTAAATAACTTTTTCTTGACTCCATATATTTCATATACCATGTGTCAACGTAATGCGTCTACTGGAATATATATAATGTATGTAGGTTTTAATAGTGTAATTTTAACTCTAACCACATGTATATAAATTTATGAACATTTAAATCATCCAAAATACTTTTATATAGTATACATTCTTTAAACAAAGACAATTATTACAAATTTAAAAAATAAATACAAAATTAAAATTACTGTTTTCTTTATATAAAAATAATATTCAAAGCATACAAAATATATGTATATTTATTTTGTTAATGTTTACATATTATTATATTTACAATCATCTTCCATTGTTTATTTCCCTTTACACATTTGTAATCTTAGCAGCCTGTCTTTTTAATCTCTCCGATTGTAATTTTTCATCTTGATCAAGAATATATATTTTTGTACAACTTTTGGTTTATTTTATCTTTACTCGTTCTACAAGTCATGTTACAGTTTTTATCACAATGGGTTTTATATATTCTTCAATGCAATTTATCTACTGTATATTTATTCCTTTTAGCTTACAGTTATGTCACAGAAAAAATATCTCAAAATCCTATTTAAATCGACAAAGTTTAATTTAAAAACCTTTGAGAAAGAAATTGAATGTTATCTTAAACATTTTTTTTTTTTTTTTAATGAAAAATAAATAAATAAAATAAAATAAAATACAGTTATTATATTTTTTTCTAATTTATTTTATCTAAATTTTCTTTATACAATTTAAAATTAACTAATTCTTCGATTTGATTTGTCATATTCTGCATTGAAACTATAAGTAGAATCATGAAACTTACAAAATTAATGTTAAAAAAATTGTTTTATAATTTTATGCACCCTTTTGCATAAACATTAACAAATTCTGCTTATTTCTTAATTATTGTTTCAGTTTATGAAGTATGATTTTAAGCATTAAAAAAGGATAAAAGTGTTTATATTATAAAGTTTTGAAATTGTTTCCAAATTAATTCTTAGAAAGAGTTAAACTGAAAACAAATTAACATTTTAATTTGAAAATAATTTATCCCTGAAATTGAAAAATATTTCGTCAATTATTTCTTTATACGAGGGGTGATCAGAGAAAAAAGGTTACAAGCTGCAGCATTTGAAAACTATATATTGTGGAGAACTTTTGTTTCCCCAGAGTGGAGACAGATGGTGCTACTTGTCATACTGCTGGTGTGCGGGTACGTAGGGAAAGTTCCCAGACGTTTCTGGACGATTGAAATGTCAAGACGCTTAGAAAATTGGTCTCGTGTGGAAGTGCGAGCCGTGATTCGATTTTTATGGGCATAGAATGTGTCCGAGAAGCATCTGACGCAAACGGCTGGACATGTTCAGTGAAGGTGTCATCCTCCTGCATGACAATGCCAGGCCCCATACTGCTCAAGCAACGCAGGAATTCTTGCGACTGTTCAGGTGGGAAATCTGGAGTCACTCCCATAGAGCCCGTATTTGGCACCCAGTGACTATTTCCTGTTTCCGAGGTTGTAGGAGCACTTATCCGGCACGCAGTTCTCTTCAGACAGTGCTGTGAAAACATCCGCCGAGACCTGGCTCAATGGACAGGGACCAGATTTCTACCAAGACAGGTTAAACAAGTTGGTTTTGCGTTCTGATAAGTGCCTAAATAGACATGGTGATTATGCCGAAAAGTGATAGGCGCGTATGCCTCTTAATTCTCTTTTGTATTTTCTGTCTATTGTTAATAAATATTTCTTTATTCGACTTGTAACCTTTTTTTTTTTTTTTATCACCCCTCGAACTCTTTAACTACATTTCTTGCGACCATGGAAGCCTCTGCGCAAGCGCGGATTCAACGAGTCCACTAGTAAAATAGGGGAGACAAGCTTTTCGTTGAGAGAAAATAAGCGATAAGGGAATACCGAATGACTGGATGTTTATTAAATTCAAACCTATTGGTCAACTTGGAAACCCTCCAAGATTTTCGACTCGTCCTCACTGCTAGGCGTAGGAAACGTGGTTACACTATATATTCTGTAAAATTTCTAAATTTGAATGTGTACAAATATTCGTGTCCATACAGTATACATATAGAAAGAGAAAGAGAGATTTTTTAATGCACACATACTGCAGGAAATATGCATGAATATTTATTTCCATGCACATGTCACTGTTTTTTATCATTAAATGTTTCACAAAAATATAACTAAAGTGGTCACTAAAATGTAACTAAAATGTTCTATCATTAAATGTTTCACTAAAATATATACAACATAAATCAAATATAATTATATTTTTTAATAAATTATCCAACTAATAACGTACATATTGATTAACAGAGATCACCATTAACATAAATTTATCACTTTTCACGCATTACAATTACAGTTTAATTTCAATGCAAAATTATTATTTTGAAATACAAGAAAATAATAAAATAAGATTATTAATTTTATACACATATATATAAAATTTTCGAAAAACGTTATATATTTTTCAATATAAAAGCATAAGCCAAAAATTTTACTTTTCAAGATATAAATATTTATTAGTACTTGAAAAAATATTATATATTTAAATTCCATGCTCTTTTGGAAATTATTCATGAAATAATCTTAAACTGTATAAATTCTTATATACATTATTCATGCAATATTATGTCTAGATAAATAGTTTATTTCAAAAATGTGTTACCGGTTCTCTGATTTTTGTTTTAACTGCTATGTTTAAATGTATGAAGTTCATTTTAAATGTATGAAGTTCATTTAAATGCAGAAGCTCATTCAGTACTGTTTTGGAAATTAGAAATTGTTATTTACGTTTTTAATTTTTATTAACGCTATATATATACCCTGTTAAAAGAGCAATAAAATTATAGCTTAAGGCAATTTAAAATTTCTGAATTATCTAAATTATTATAATTTTAAGAATGAAAAATTCATTCTTTATAACCTGTAATAGTTATTAAGGAAATTTTTACAGATATGTGACAACTCACCATACTCCAAGTATAATAAATTTAAAAATCATGGTGAAGCATATTTCTTTTAAGGAAGAAATCTGTTGAAAATTTAAAGTTTTTAAGCTATGAAAAAAAAAAAAAAAAAAAAAAAAAAAAAAAAAGCTATAGATATTCGTACGTAGATATATCTGTTCAGAATTTTCGATAAAGACATTTTCCTGTAGCTGAATGTACTCTTTTACTGTAATGTAATTTTACTTATGTATTCAATAAATGTTTTGCATTTTTTTTATCTCTATATATTAAAAAAAAAGTTACTGTCACTGGCGTCAAATTTTTTGTCTGCAACAGCATCTTCTAACAGAGGGCAAGGTCCCCCTTCGCGTCATGAGAGGTATCAATGTGTTCCGAGTACTCCAAGTGACATTTCAGCTGCTTAAAAATTTCTATCATTTTAATTAAAGAAGTTATTAACTAAAAACGGCAAGTTTATGAAGGTACTCCATTTGCCATTTTGAAAAAAGTTTCTCCCGGTGACATTGTTCTTCTCTCATGAAATCATTTTACACGAAAAAATTAAAATATGTTCCATGGTTGTACGTAGGTAGGTAGGTTGGTTAGATTTAACGTCGCACCAATACTGCGCTATGGGTAATTGGCGACGGTCTGGGACGCACCTCTAGAGATGTTCCGGAGACATGTCATCACAATTTTGAATCTTCACAGATGGGATCCCCCTCCACTTTGGTGATCCCTAGAAATATAGTGGGGATGGAACACGGAGAACTTTGCGACCACGGCAGATTTTATGCGCACCAGCCATCATTAGTGTACACGACGGTCTTTGGCCGGCTGAAGTATCGAATCGGCAATCTTCCAATTACGTGCTCAGCGCTTTACCGACTAGGATACCGCGGCCCGAAACCATTGATGTAAAAAACAAAGAAAATAAATATCAACTTTGTTTCTCTACTTTTAGAAAATTAATCTTCTTACACGGGAAAATTAAAATATGATCCATGGTTGTAGGTAGGTAGATAATTAGGTAGGTTTTGATTAACGTCGCACCATTACTGCGCTATGGATAATTGGCGACGGTCTGGAACGCACCCCTACGGATGATCCGGAGACATGCCACCACAGTTTTGGTCCTACACGAAGGGGATAGCTCCCCAGCTTCGGTGTCCTCCAAAAGTACAATTTTGATAGAAACACAGAGGATATTGCAGCCTCGACATATTTTACGTGCACCAGCCACCATTAGTGTACACGGCGGTCATTGGTCGGCTCGAGAACCGAACCCACAATCTTCCAATTGCGAGCTCGGCGCTCTACCGACTGGGGTACCGTGGTCCGAATTTAACTTTTTAGAAAAGAAACACAAAGGGTCATGTACTAAAGCTGTAATGCAAAATGGTCTAGGTATTATGATTTTCTTTCTATAAAAAAAAATATACATAAATATTATATATTTCAATTTGACATCGAATATGAGGATTTTCATAATAATTTTCTGCTTTTGTCTTGTAATATGCACTATTAATATTCCTTTTCAGTGAAAGAAAGCAGCGAATTCGGGCAGAGTTCTGTATGTGTTAATAAGTAAAGTATGTCGGGGAGGAGCCGAAGCCTCCTTCGGGGGTTGGTGAGCGGAGCGAGCAGTGGGCAGAACCGCCTAATAAAAGAAAAATATTCAAAATTTGTTTTCTTTTTCGTTTTATTAACGTAATAATAATTGCACATGTTTTTTTCACGTTACTTTTTTTTTTTTTTTTTTTTTTTTTTTAATTAGACAAGGCAGTTTTAAAGGCAAGAATTATATCTTAGTCATTAAAATCAATTCAATAATAGAGTTTACAAAAGGATATATATATATATATATAGTTATTTATTTATTTAAACATCAAAGAAAAAATATATTTTAAAAGCTTTTAAAAATAAATTTAATTACGTGTTAAAAAAAATTAAATTGAATCGAAGAAACATTTTCTCAAAAATATAGCCAAAAGCTTAATTCCAATTTTCTTAGAACATTCGCTCCAACATTTTTTTTTTTTTTCTTCGTAAAAGATATTTTATTTGAAACTTTTCTGTTCTTTAACATTATTATTACATTTTCTATCCATCGAATACTGTCCTATTTCGCTTCGTATTTTTTTCCTTATCAAAATCTTTATTTTATTCTTTTTTTTTTTTTTTATGACAATAAAACTTATTATTATATGTCGTACTTACCAAATAATGTTTTATTATCTATATGTCTTTTTCCCTTAAAGATTTCAAGGGAATTTCGTTGAAACGAAAGTAAGTAAATTGACAATTTTTGATACATTTTCTTCTCGATTTTCCGAAATTTATTATCTAGATAAATAATTACAGAACTTCAGAAAATAAAACTTGAATAATTATATTTCAAGATATAACGCTAAGAAACACTTAATAAAAGTAAATTGACCATTTATTATAAGAAACACGTGTGAGTTGTGACATCACTAGATCTATATAAAGTCTCCACCATTATGCGTTTCACAAATGTATATTATAAAGTAATTTCTTTTATTTTTTCTTCTTTTTCTGTCTAATTTCTCTTGTTTTAAAATTTGCTCTGATTTTTTTAATAAATGAAATTATTTATAAAAGGTTATATAATATATTCATTAATTATATATAAAATATAGTAGTTTATAAAAAGATCTCATTTGGAAATACACATCTGCTCAAAAGTTTAGCAAGATTTACAAACGATCAGTTTTTTCAATTTAGAAACTCACCTCTCGATGAAATATTTTCAAACATCCTGTATTTAAAGAACTGGGTCTTTTTCATGTTTTTCAGTGTAGATTGGTTTAAGACAACATTTAGGGGGCCGGAAGCAAATTGAGTAAAATCAATAATGTTTGTGATCACCCTGTATCGTTAAGTGAGCAAAATGAACTGTAACTTTACGATATGTTAAAGCAGACCGAGTGCAACTTGTGAATGAATTTGTGTGGCGATAGCATATTAAAAAAGGAGACGTAAGCATTTAATTTAAAACTAAAAAAAATCAACATGTTTTTTTATTTATAATATGCAGAGTTTTTTTACGAAAATTGTTCCCGCTTTCAGATAAGTTGGAAAAAACACTTTTAAAACAATATACTGCAATCGGAATACAAATATCTAAAATATCTCATGAAATATGAGAATATTTATGAAAAATGTTTTCACTGCACATGCGCGAGGGATACAAAAAATTTTATTGCATAGGTTGAAAGCTAGATATATTGTGCAAATTTTGTCAAAAGTGCATTTGAATAGAGTAAAAATTAAAGAAATTATCCGAAAAAGAATGAACTAGATTTTAGATATTTTCCAAGAGTTGAAATTTCTTAAAGGGTTTTTCATATGCCGCATAATAAATTTAAAGATCCAATCATTTTAACCAGTTAACAAAAGTTCTTATTTGTGAAAAACCACTTATTACCTCTCAAATCTTAGTAAATAATCATAAAGATGTTAGAGCTGCAAGCTTACAAGGGTTTTTTCCCAAAAAAGTACATTTGGAGCGTGATTGAAATAATTGGATTTCAAATTAATAACGCGGCATGTGAATAATCTCTTAAGAAATTTCAACCCTTGAAAATATCAAAAATCTAGCTCGTTCTTTTTCGAATAATTTGCTTAATTTTTACTCTATTGAAATGCACTTTTGACAAAAGTTGTGCAATATATCTAGCTTTCAACCTATGCAATAAAATGTATTTGATCTTTCGCACATGCACAGTGAAAACTTTTTTCATAAAAATGCTCATATTGCATGAAATATTTAAGATATTTGTACTCCGATTTCAGTATATTGTTTTAAAAGTGTTTTAACCAATTTATCTTAAAGTGGGAATAATTTTTATTAAAAAACTCTGTAGTACATTATTAATAAGAAAACATTTTTTTTTTTTTTTTTTTTTGAGTTTTAAAATAAATGCTTTTCCGTCATTTAATATACCATCACCACACAAATTCATCCACAAATTGAACTGAGCCTGTTTTCACATATCCTAAAGTAACAGTTCATTCCGTTCATTTAATGATACAGTGTTGATCACAAGCATTACTGATTTTGCTAAATTTATTACCGACCCCCCAATTGTTGTCTTAAACCAATCTTCAATGAAAAACATGAGGAAGATTCAGTTCTTTAAATATACGATGTTTGAAAACATTTCATCGAGAGATAAGTTTTAAATTGAAAAAAAAAAAAAAAATGATCGTTTGTAAATCTTGTTAAACTTTTGAGCAGGTATGTATAAGTTTTATGTAAAATATATATCTTTCTCCAGTTTTATCTTATGAATTTTTAACTCTGTAATTAAATTCCTTTTTTTATGTAAACTTCATATTTTTATAATATCATTTTTATAATAAATTAAGAGCAAATTACCTTTATAATTCTAAATTTGAGATAATAATTGACGAAAGTCAGAAATCATCAATCGATTTAATTCCGAAAAACTATAAAATGGAAATTAATTACAGAAAAAGAAAAGTCTTGGTAAAATAATAAGCGAAAAATTAAAAACCTGAAACTTATTTTTGTTTCTAAGTAATAGGTACGAAATTCTATACAAAACAGAAGTTAATTTAGTGCTACAGGACTTATCTAATCTGTTTTCCCATATACAGGCATGTATTAAATATGTTTTGTTATTTACCAATAATTACTGTATCCTTTCTTAAAATGTGACATATGTTACGACATATGAGAAGTTTTACTATATATATATATATTTTACTATGCATGCGCAATGCTTCATAAATTCATTTGCATAATTTAATAACACAAAGTATTGAGACAGTTATATGAAAACCCAAAACAAATATCGTGTAAATTCAAAAAGTTATGGAAGATAGATTGAACAGAATTTCAGCTCCTCCCGAAATAAAAGCTAAACTATAAAGAGTTTTACTCGCAGTTTTATTTTGATTCTGTCAATGATAATACAGTTCGCTGATTGTAAATAAATATTGGTAAAATCCTCTATCATCATCCTTTTTTTTTTTTTTTTTTTGGACAGGAAATGAGATTCTGTTTATTCTGTCTAACATAACTTTTTGAATTTACACGATATTTGTTTGGGATTTTTATATAAGTATAGTTCAATACTTTTGGCTGTTAATCTATGCAAATGAAATTTTTTAAAAGCTTGCGCATGCGTATTACAAAATTATGTAGTAAAAATGCTCATATTCCATAAGATATTTAACATTTTTGCATTCTGATTACCGTATACTATGTCTAATGTAGTATGCCAAGATTAATAAAAATCGTTATCGTTGGATTTATTACAGTAAGTAGTATAATTAAAAAAGTGACCTTTTTTTTTTAAGGAAACCGTTATATATTCATGAATATGCGTATTAGCATGAAAATAAATTTATAGAAATAATTAGAAGCCTCGTAATCACATGCTACAACCAAAAGGCATTTGAAACATAACTTTTAACAATGTGATCCAAAACATTTTGATTTATATTTAATTTTTTACTGGTCCACGTTTTCTCTTCGGGACAAAACTTTTACTGAAATATATGAGTTATAATATCTGTACTGATAAGTATAAAGGATTTAAGTCCATACTCTTGATTTTTCAGGAGACGAAAACAAAAATTAAACTAACTAAAAACTAATCAGAAGAATCCATTAGGAAAAAGGGATTAGATTGATTTATACCCTTTATACCATTCAGTGATTGTCAATCTTCATTTAATAAAGGGAAAAAATTCATATAAATATTTTATACTAAAGATTAATGGTAAATTTCTGACTTGAATCTTTTTTTACCAATGGATTTTCTCAAAAACTAAATGACATAGATTTAAATCCTTTATTCCAATCGATAAAGATCTTTTTACTGAGTCTGACTATGTACTTAACTCAAAATCGACATTTTTGGACTTAAATCCTTTATACTTATCAGTACAGATATATTCTTTATACTCCAAAAGTTTCAAGGTAATTACTAAAGAACTTTTCTAGATATTTAACAAAACGTATACATTCGAAAATGTCCAAATACTTATTACTAGATACTTTATAATGTAATGCGTATTTTTTTTTTTTTTTTTTTTTTTTTTTTTTTTTTACATCGACTTATTTTTTCTTTTAATTCGTTTGAAAATTAAAATGGAAATTTTATTTATTACATTTTGTACTAAAATATACAGCGTTGACTAGATTTTCTTCTTATTAATAAGTGTATCAATTTTCGTAGCAACCAGTTGAATGATGTAGTTTGTATACTAAATTAAAACCAGACATAAGGTGTCCCTTAAATGAGTGGGAAATTTTGTTTTTACTTTTTTTTTTTCTTTTTTCTTTTTTGAAATCCGATATGCATACCCTCTAATTTTTTTTTTTTATTTGACCCTAAATACATCTTAGAATGTTAACACGTTCCAAATTGACAGGAAAATCCTAATATCTATATTTGGATTTTTTTTCAATTCAGCACGTGTTAACAGACAGACAATCTCAGAGAGCTGACATTTTGCTATACAGGTATAATGTTTAGGTTCAAATAGAAAGCAATTAGAGGGTATAAGTAGCAGATTTCCTAAAAGAAAAAACAAAAAAGGAAAACTAAAATTTCCCTCACATTTAAGGGACACCCTAATACATATGCTTGACTCAAAGAGAGCTATTGCAAATTTTTATAACTCTAAAATCGCTGACTGAAAATAATATTCCTTTATTTATTTTCTTCATAAATTGCTAAGAGTTTGTCTTAATAAACAAGTTAAATGTTCTCAAAAACCAAAAAATAAAATAAAATAAATAAAATGAAATAATAATAATAATAATAATTGTAATTAACACAGTAATATTAAATTAATTCAATAATTACATAGGTTCTGGTCCAGATAGGGTTTTACAGCATACTAAAACAGCACTTGGCGATGGTCTGCGAGATCCTTTACGTGTTATCCTAAAACAATTAAATGAAAAATACCCTTCTAATGTAAAGCTTGCGTGTAAAAACACGCGGTGAGTATTGTGTCAGAAAGTTGCCTAAATTTAAAGTTATGCTACTTAAACTATGTCACATACTTGAAGCATATGATTTCATATTACGTCATTGCTGGTAAATCGTTAAGATATATCCACGGACGTAATTGTATATGAGAAAATTGAAAAGTTCGGGATATTTCTGAAACGAAAAAGGGCATTCAATTTAAAGGAAACACACACACACACACACACACACAGAGAGAGAGAGAGAGAGAGAGAACAGAAAACTTGGTATCGAAGCAGGATTTTGGAAGTTATAAGTAACCCAAATAGATGCAATTCCGTTGCTGTGTGCTAAGTTCATTGCGCACTGTGGGGTGGACCCTGGTTTGTTACTGGCTGATACAACTCGATAATTTTATATGTAAATTTTCATTTACTGTGTGCCCTACTAAAAAGATTTTATGCACGGATATTTTCTAAATTTTTGTCAACTTATATTTTTCATAGTATAAGATTATTGTCTGACAATTTTTGTTGCCAGAAATACTTTGTATTATGACAAGACTCTTTTTTTTTTTTTTTTTTTTTTTTTTTTTTTTTTTAGTGCATTTCTTAACTCTAAATTGTACGATTACTGTAGACTGTTACACAAACAAAAGAGAAAAGAAATGAAAAAGTAACTAATTTTACATTTTTTGCAAATAATAAAATAATTCCAAGCGATACAAAACTTCCTGTTTAATGAAGAAATCTATTTTTCTAAATGTTAAGAAATCTGAAAAGCTAATCAATCCTTTAAAAAAATATATTAAATATCATTCCTGCTCCTGTACTAAACGACATTTGATCTAAATTAAATTTTCATGTTGACAAAATATTTCAGCAAAATGTTTCCAGGCTAATAGCATTGCCTAACTCTACTCCTAAACATAAAATAAGTTAATTAAAGGTATTTCAAATAATACTATGATTAATTTAGAGAGAAATTTTATCCAATCGATAAAACTTGCGTAACTATAGCCTTTAGCAATACAAGTTTATTTAAAGATTGCTTTTTAAACATTTTTATGTTAAGCATTTACTGTCCTGTGTAAAACAGATATGTTTCATTGTAATTCATTTACTATTGTTATTGACAAAGATAGTTGCGGAAATGCATTAAGAAATAAAAGCAATTATCCTTTTTAAATTGTATTATACCTTAAGTAATTTTCAATAAGCTTTTACAAAGCTTTTTATATTCTCAAAGTAAAAAGTAACAAAAACAAGACACGCATGAGTACTAATAAACTGAATTTCAAAGAGGTAATTAAGCTATCGTGAATACATAAAAAAAAAAAAAAAAAAAAAAAAAAAATGGTACACTGTTAAAAATAAAATCTTACATTTCATCAGAAAAATGGTTCCGGTTAGCTGCATATTTTGATGCAATATAATCCCTTTTTGTGGTACCATTTCAGTAGTTCAATGAGAAATACACACACACACACACACACACATATATATATATATACATATACATATACATATACATATATATATATATATATATATATATATATATATATATATATATATATATACTGCATTCATCTGGAATGACAAAGTAGTCATTTTCTGATTCCCTAAACTAGAAATATAGATATTCTTTAGCCACTTTTCTTGCGACCGTGGTAGCTTCTACTGAACGAGTTCAATGTTAAAATAGGGGTGATTAAAAGAAAATAGAGATAAAGAATTGAATGTTTGCCAAATATCAATATGTCAGTCAACTTGGCACCCCTCCAAATCATTGGACGCATCCCCAAAGCTAGTTTCCAGAAACATGGTTACACTGTATCCGAGTTATGCGTATAAGATAAACGAATAATCTGGATAGACGAAATGATCGAGTATTTCTAGTCTATGCTTTTCCAGACGGTGAAATAATATTATGAATATTGTGAATCTTTTGTATCGCTAGAAATCCTCACTTGATTTCCTACAATTGTGCATTAAACCAAAATTACAGTTAATAAAACTCACCTCTTTTGTTCACATTTATTTAAAGATATTTTTAAATAAGTTTGACCACGAAAATATTTTAAAATGCTCTAGAATTCTAATAGGGGTTTTTAGAACTCGCTAGCAAACGAAACTAGAATTTATAAGGATGACCTAGAACTATTTTTACTAGAGCCACAATTTAGTTTTTAGATGACAGTCACAAAATTTTTGTTTTCAGTGTAAGCACCATTGAAAGGATGAAACGTAGCACCGGAATATTGGTTGCAGACAAATAATTCTTATTTAGTACCATTCTTTTGCTGAAATGTTTAACTATTATTTTTAACAGTTCAGACAGAGTGTTTAGTTGAATCGAACACTTATAATTTGTGAACACTTACTCAAGCATTACTCGGTAAGAGATATAAAAAAAAAAAAAAATAATAATAATAGAAAGTTTAAAAATTAATTAATGCTTACTTTATTACTTCCCAATCACGTTATAGGTGTGTTACCCTCAGGTATTCGCAAAAATTTTCGAACTTGGGTTTTTGACTGTTTTACACGATATGAAAACCATCTTGTGGTTTAAAGCGTCAGGAATCTGAAAATAACAAGATGGAATGTAGTGTCTATCTTTAGAGCGTCTGATTGTTACTTTGTTAGTCTTTGTACACGATATCTCAAGAACGTATTGCCATAAAGACGTCGGATATTTTTTTTTTATATATTGCTTGTGACTAGTGTTGCCAGATCTCGCGGATTTTTTATTTAATAATCACCAATAATTTTTAATTTCAACCTTTGCTTAATCGCTTCGAAGATTAATCGTCTATTATATATCAAATATCACTTTTTAAAATTATTGATAATTATTGAATAAGAAATCCGCGAGATCTGGCAACACTGATTGAGACACTGGCAATAACCCTATTTATTATCAGCATTCTAATTTGAAAACTTCGTAAGTTATTGGAAATTTCTGATTTTCTAAACATGGAGAAACAGAAAAAAAAAAATTGCAGGAATATGCATCAGGGGATATTTTTTATCGCAAAACACAAATTCAGCCAGTTTTAAAATATCACTTATGAACATCATATCCTATAAACGTTCTACTTCGAAAACTTATTCAAAATTTACAAGTAATTCAAAATTTACATTTTACTTTATATGAGAGAATATGGCCAAATTTAACATAAGCATGTATTATGAGGATTATTTTCATAGTAAAATTATTGGAAAAGTTTTGAAATATCATTTATGACACTTGCATGAATCTTACTATCTATGGACATTCTAATTTAAAAATTTCGTAAGTTATATGAAATTTGTGATTTTCTTAGCATGATAGAATAAGGCAATTTCCAATAGACTTATATTATGTGAATTATTACATTGGAAATACTGTGGACAGGCATGAAAACTGAAACACGAAACTAACCGTAAGAAAATTAAAAAGTTAATTGAGATAAGGTAAATCTATCGAAGCGGAGATTGGGTGGCCTGGTGGTTGGGGCATTTCACTGTGCGACCGAAGCGAGTGATCTGTGGACATCACTTTTTTTTTAAACATGAATATAGCCATACAAAGTAGAAATTTAGTTCATAAATTTCTACTTGGTGAGATACAGTAGAAATTTATGCGAAAAAATTTATGAGTGGGAACTGAGCAAAGTCCATTTATTCAAACTAATTTCCCATTTATCACAACTAACTGAAGTATATATATATATATGTGTGTGTATATATAAATTTTTAGACTTTATTCTTTTTGAAGTAACGTTTGGGTGTCCGATTTTTTAGAAAATCATTGGTATAATTTAAGTATACTTTAATTATACCAAAGCGTTTCTCTTGAAGTGGGAATTTTCAACTCACATCTAAGGCTTCAGATAAAACTCTAAACAGGATTTTAGATACATATTCAACCATTCCAGAGATTTCGAGTGCGCTCTTATCATACTTATCGTACAGCTTCATTTTTAAAAATCATATACTTAAAAATTAAAACTTAAGAGTACTCACCCCCCCCCCACCCCTTTATCTTAAATTGTTTTATATACGAATACATGATATGTGTAATTGTAAATGACTTATTTGGACTGAAAATTAAGCTTGTGGTTAAACATAGATTTCTTATAGTAAGAGCGTCCCGGATAAGAATGAGATAACTTTGATATTAATTAACATTAAAGCTACAAACCAAATTAAACTTACATAAGATTCTCATTCAAAAAGTTCTTTTCTTATTACCCACATCTAAATAGAGGTGAAAATTCCTTTTAAGTCTACTTTACGAAGATTTCTTTTAGTCTCCGCATGCACGCTTGTGTTTCTTTAGAAACTGATTTTAATAATTTAAGGTAAATTCACTTGAACTGAGGCAAATTATTAGAGTTCTTTTATTCATTGGAGTACTTCCTTTTAATGATGCCCCAAACGGGTATTTAGACTAACACAAAAATTGGGTCAAACGTAAAATATGACTCATCATCTATAATGAGTTTCTGTTCTTCTTCAAATGGAATAAACTTCTTATAAGTTTTAAGCAACTTTTCTTTGCTCGACATTCTTACCAAATTTTATATTTTGGTGTTATTTATTTATTTATTTATTTATTTGGTATAAGATCTTAATCCCAGATCTTTCTTAACTCGGTGAACGGCTGATTTACATATATTCAACTTTCGAGCAACTTGACGGATAGAAAAGTCAGGTGTTGCAATAATTTTCAGTTTAACCATTTTCATAGCATTTTTACCATTGATTAGTACATATCAACATGTCCCTGTTCGTCATATTGTTCTAACACTCGATAATTTTCCTTTTTTTCTCAGATATTTGACCATTGTTTAAAAGTTTAAACAAGAAAGAAAAATCATGCAGTACGCATTGATTAGTAACACTTTCCAACTGTACGTAATTGTTGTATCGAATAACTTTTAATATTCTTTCCCTACGTTATCACACAACAGACAGAAGGACGAAAAAATATACAGATAGACTAATTGATTTTAAAATTACTCTTAATCACTTTGGAAAGTGTTAAAAAGACTTAACGCAAAAGAAAATGCATCTATTAGATTATAATTACAGCTTTTGATCTATCTGAATATTTTAGTGTAGCCCTGTAAATCAGAAACTTAATCATATCATATTCTATACAAAACATTATTTTAGAATATAAATAATACATTTCAATATTTTTATGATTTTTTAAGCAGAAAGACTTTTAAATATAACTTTCAAAAAATTCTGTCCTAAAACGTAATGCATCGGCATTTTTTTTTTTTTTTTTTTTTTTTTTTTTTTTTGTTGTTATTGTCCCTGTAAACAAACCAGTTGTACAGGACCTATTAATGTCATTTTAAATGGGGAACATTCTATACGGAAAATATTTATAAAAATAACACTCATAGAACACAACAATAGAACACAACATGCTTTCGAATGCTTTTGGGTGTCCCTGTACACACACCAGAACAGATATTCACTCCATTTTCAATATGGAACATCCGATAGTGAACTTCAATAAAATATATCAGTTTCGAGAAGTTCCATAAATATTTACAGGAGTTCGAGCGCGGGCAGACAGATAGACAGACAGATGGATAGATACACAAACTGAAATCATATTCACACTTAAAAATGTTAGAAAGTGTTAAAAACGCTTAATGTAAACGAAAGTAAAATTCTAGCAATTTTTTATTAATAAATCTTAGTATAAATGGATATTTTTGTGTCACCCTATAAATCTTATGCTAATCATGCTATATTCTATGCAAAGAATTTTTTTGTGCATTTAAATAAAAAATTTCAATTTCCTAAAACTTCGTGGAAAGTAATTAAAATTTGATTTATAGAAATATCTCTCATAGAACGCAATGCTTTGGAATACTTTTGAGTGTCTCTGTATATAAATCGGTGGTGGTATTTCCTCCATCTTGTACAGAACACACCCATTAGGGAATTGAATAGCATATTTCAATATCATTAAGATATGTCTACAGTAAAGGTATAAAAAATATGGTTTATAGAAATAAATCTCATAGAACACAATGCTTTTAAATAATTTCGGGTGTCCCTGTACACAAACCAGTAGTGGTATAAACTTCATTTTCAAGAGAGAACATCCGATAGTGAAAACGAATAACATATATCAGTTTCAGGAAATTCCATAAATATTTACGGGAGTTAGAGCTTGGACAGACAGACGGACAGGCAGACACACAAAACTGAAATCATATTCACACTTAAAAAATGCTAGAAAGTGTTAAAAAGTCTTAAAGTAAACGAAAGTACAATTCTAGCAATTTTTTATTAATACCTCTTAATATAACTGGGTATTTTTGTGCCACCCTGTAAATTTAATGCTTATCCTGCTATATTCTATGCAAAGCATTCTTTTGTGCATATAAAAAACATATTTCAATTTCCTAAAACTTCGTAGAAGGTAAAATTATTAAAATTTGATTTATAGAAATATCTATCATAGAACGCAATGCTTTGAAATACTTTTGAGTGTCCCTGTACATAAACCTATGGTGATATTCTCCTCCTTTTTATACAGGAAACATCCAATGGCGAACTTGAATAACATATTTCGATTTTATTAAGATATGTCTACAGTAAAGGTGTGAAAATATGGTTTATAGAAATACCTCTCATAGAACACAATGCATTGAAATACCTTCGGGTATCCCTGTACACAAACCAGTAGAGGTATAAACTCCATTTTCAATGGGGAACGTCCGATAGTGAACTTGAATAACATATATCAGTTTCAAGAAATTCCATAAATATTTACCCGAGTTAGAGCGCGGACAGACAGACAGGCAGATACACAAAACTGAAATCATATTCACACTTAAAAAATATTAGATAGTGTTAAAAACGCTTAATCTAAACGAAAGTACAATTCTAGCAATTTTTTATTAATAGCTCTTAATATAACTGGATATTTTTGAGCCACCCTGTAAATATAATAAGAATCATGCTATATTCTATGAAAAGCATTCTTTTGTGCATATAAATAACATATTTCAATTTCCTAAAACTTCGTGGAAAGTAAAGTTATTAAAATTTGATTTATATAAATATCTCTCATAGAACGCAATGCTTTCGAATACTTTTGAGTGTCCATGTGTATAACCCGATTGTGGTATATCCTCCATTTTATACAGGAAACATTCAATAGTGAACTTGAACAACATATTTCAATTTCATTAAGATATGTGTACAGTAAAGGTATTAAAACATGATTTATAGAAATACCTCTCATAGAACACAATGCTTTCAAATAATTTCGGGTGTCCCTGTACACAAACCAGTAGAGGTATAAACTCCATTTTCAATATGGAATTTCCGATAGTGAACTTGAATAACATATTTCAATTTCATTAAGATATGTCTACAGTAAAGTTATGAAAATATGGTTTATATAAATATCTCTCATAGAACGCAATGCTTTGAAGTACTTTCAGGTGTCCCTGCACACAAACCAGTAGAGGTATAAACTTCATTTTCAAAAAGGAACGTCCGGTAGTGAACAACGTATTTCAATTTCATTAAGATATGTCTACATTAAAGGTATGAAAATAAGGTTTATAGAAATATCTCCTTTAGAACATAATGCTTTGAAATACTTTCGGGTGGCCCTGTACACATACCTGTAGAGGTATAAACTCCATTTTCAATAGGGAACGTACGATGGTGAACTTGAATAACATATTTCAATTTCATTAAGATATGTCTACAGTAAAGGTATGAAATTATGGTTTATAGATATACCTCTCATGGAACACAATGCTTTGAAAAACTTTCGGGTGTCCCTGTACACAAACCAGTAGAGGTATAAACTCCATTTTCAATAGGGACCGTCCGATAGTGAACTTGAATAACATATATCACTTTAGAGAAATTCCATAAATATTTACGCGAGTTAGAACGTAGACAGACAGACAGACAAACCGAAGTCATAAACACTTTTCAACCTTGTTGGAAAGTGTTAAAAACAGGAATTTTGCTACGTTTGCCATCAGAATTATAAAAATGCACAATTTCGTTCTTAACAGTTTTCGTTGAATAAAGTGCCATTATATACATTCGTTTTTAACGTTAGACTCAAGCTGACTTTCTTTTGTACTAATTAAGTTACCATTTCCATGGCAACCATATAATTTACATATTTTTGCGAATTAGCTCATGCGCAACGAAAGTAATAGTCTGATTCTTATCTGGAACCATCTTAATTACATTATTATCTTATTAAAATATACGAGGTTTTCTTAGTTACCCGAGTTAGAGCGCGGACAGACAGACAGGCAGATACACAAAACTGAAATCATATTCACACTTAAAAAATATTAGATAGTGTTAAAAACGCTTAATCTAAACGAAAGTACAATTCTAGCAATTTTTTATTAATAGCTCTTAATATAACTGGATATTTTGGAGCCACCCTGTAAATATAATAAGAATCATGCTATATTCTATGAAAAGCATTCTTTTGTGCATATAAATAACATATTTCAATTTCCTAAAACTTCGTGGAAAGTAAAGTTATTAAAATTTGATTTATATAAATATCTCTCATAGAACGCAATGCTTTCGAATACTTTTGAGTGTCCATGTGTATAACCCGATTGTGGTATATCCTCCATTTTATACAGGAAACATTCAATAGTGAACTTGAACAACATATTTCAATTTCATTAAGATATGTGTACAGTAAAGGTATTAAAACATGATTTATAGAAATACCTCTCATAGAACACAATGCTTTCAAATAATTTCGGGTGTCCCTCTACACAAACCAGTAGAGGTATAAACTCCATTTTCAATATGGAATTTCCGATAGTGAACTTGAATAACATATTTCAATTTCATTAAGATATGTCTACAGTAAAGTTATGAAAATATGGTTTATATAAATATCTCTCATAGAACGCAATGCTTTGAAGTACTTTCAGGTGTCCCTGCACACAAACCAGTAGAGGTATAAACTTCATTTTCAAAAAGGAACGTCCGGTAGTGAACAACGTATTTCAATTTCATTAAGATATGTCTACATTAAAGGTATGAAAATAAGGTTTATAGAAATATCTCCTTTAGAACATAATGCTTTGAAATACTTTCGGGTGGCCCTGTACACATACCTGTAGAGGTATAAACTCCATTTTCAATAGGGAACGTACGATGGTGAACTTGAATAACATATTTCAATTTCATTAAGATATGTCTACAGTAAAGGTATGAAATTATGGTTTATAGATATACCTCTCATGGAACACAATGCTTTGAAAAACTTTCGGGTGTCCCTGTACACAAACCAGTAGAGGTATAAACTCCATTTTCAATAGGGACCGTCCGATAGTGAACTTGAATAACATATATCACTTTAGAGAAATTCCATAAATATTTACGCGAGTTAGAACGTAGACAGACAGACAGACAAACCGAAGTCATAAACACTTTTCAACCTTGTTGGAAAGTGTTAAAAACAGGAATTTTGCTACGTTTGCCATCAGAATTATAAAAATGCACAATTTCGTTCTTAACAGTTTTCGTTGAATAAAGTGCCATTATATACATTCGTTTTTAACGTTAGACTCAAGCTGACTTTCTTTTGTACTAATTAAGTTACCATTTCCATGGCAACCATATAATTTACATATTTTTGCGAATTAGCTCATGCGCAACGAAAGTAATAGTCTGATTCTTATCTGGAACCATCTTAATTACATTATTATCTTATTAAAATATACGAGGTTTTCTTAAAAACGAAATTCAAGGAATGAATTTTTTTGAAATTTTAAAACTTTGAGATCGTCATACCATTTTATTTTTATTAAGCCATAACAAAGAAAAGACTTGCTATTTAAATCTTAGGAGTAGAATATTTTAGAAGTTATAATTTCCTGCCTTATAGCCAAGCGTTTTGCCAAATTTCTTTCTTCTTTTGTAATACAATCTCAATTTCTTTCAGCATAAAGAACTGAATTTGTAAATGTTGTTTCATGGCGTTTTTTTTTTTTTTTTTTTTTTTTGCTAATCACAAAAGAATACATATATTACAAATTTGTGACAACATATTTAGTTTTTCAACAAAATTGAATAATCGTGACTTATTTAAGGTGCCATGTTAAAGCTTGTAATAGCTTTCAATGGGAAAATTATTTTTAAAATATTTATTGAATTATTTTCTTAAAATATATCTACAGAAATTATAGTATGTCCTCGCCATTCTTTACTAAGCAGATTACAATTTTATTGTTATGATGCTTTATGCAATTTCTATTTCTCGCTATTCAATTCCATGTCATTTTCTGAAAGAAAAGGCACATTTAAATAAATTTCATTTAAATAGTTATGTTATTTAAAGCAATTAATACCCTCTAAAATGATTCAAATACAAAGCAAATTTATTTTATTGCTTCCCTATTAAGTTCCTTTCTCAAAGCATTGAATCAATAGATTTATTTTATATTTTTAAAGAATATATTTATTTTATTCTTCTGTAAGAGAATTCTACCTGCACTTTCGTACACTAAAAAGATAAAAAACAATTAAAGAAGTAATTACTAGAATGTATGCTATTTTCAAAAGTGTTTTGCGACAAAAGCTGTATCTTTGAAAAATTGGGAGATTGTTTTCTTTGTAATTCCAATTTTGTTTTCTCATTACATTGATTTTTTTTTCAATTCGTAAACAGAAAAAAAAAATCATTTATTATGCTTAGAAAATTTATGCAAAGATAGAATCTACTTTTTATACTTTCAATTACTTAAAAATATTCTGGTATTTATCAGCATTCTTTTTCAGTAATAGTTCATTATTATTTTTTATTTTATTTTTATTTATTTAACATTGTTCTTTACATTTTACAAATATGGAATGCAAGGCAAATTTTCAGTTTCTCAAATCTACTTTTTATTTAAAAATATCTAAATAATACACACATACATACTAAATACACACATATCTAAATACACACATACATACACACTGACCAATTGCCAAAAGCCACTTTTTTGGACTCAGGGGACCTTAAAACGTGTAAATCAGGTGAAAACCCGATATCGAATTTTCAGACCGAATACAATACTTCCATTACCTACGGTAGTAGGTAATGGAAGTAAAAGAGTACTGCTTACATTCTTTGCAAACAGAATTTAATTTAGTATTCGATAGGATTCATTTTAATATTTTCTTCCATATAAAGGCATGCAGTAACTGTAGTAAGTACAACACTTTGAATAAACACCATAAAATGCAATAAACTCACCTCAGTTAAATTGTGCGAGTATACTGCATTTTATGGTGTTTATTCAAAGTGTTGTACTTATTACTTTAAAATTAAGTTCTGCGGTGATTTCTTATAATGCAGTAACTGTATTTTATTCCCTAGCATCATTTACTATATTTATTCATTAAAATTACTTTGGTATAGTATAGGTATAGCTTTAACTTAGGAGCCCCTTGGCGACTTTTAAATCTTTATAATTTTGACGATTAAGTAAAATGGCTATTGCAATTGCGTAAGTAAACACCTTGGCAAGAAATGTCTGAGCTAATTTGGTGCCAAATTTAAAATTTCACAAAGGGGTTCTACACTGAAGCTATTCTGATTTCTCTAGCATGATTTTTCTCAATTTTATTTTAATTATAAAAAAGAAAGAAAAAAAATATGTTTGTGCATTCTTTCTTTCTTTTTGATATAAAAAGAAATATATTCACTATTTATTTTTGACATCAATTTTTTAAAAATGATTTTAAAGTTAAAACAGGGTTTTTACTTAGTATTTTTTTTTTAAACAATTATCCAAATGTACTAAAAAATATGGCATTAACTAGATATTGTCCTTATTATCAGTGTGTCAATTTTTGACAAAATCTAATAATCCAGACAGATACAATGACAAATTTTCAGCTTTATATATTAAAAAAAAAAAAAAAATGTTTGCATATTCAATCAAGGTGTAATGCAATAAATGGTGACAATAGCAAAATTGTTGTCTAAAATAGTACGACCTGCCATACTAATAAGTTTAGATCACTCTCTAGGTTAAATACAGGGCTGTTCGGTTTTTCCATAGTGGAAAAAAAACTGGTTAAAACCGTCCTGGACAAAACAATTTTGTCTACTTTTGTCCACTATTAATTATTTGCAAGTAGTAAGTTAAAATTTATCTTTATTCTTTCCGTATATAAAAAAACAATTTTTTATTAATATGTTTGCATAATCAATTTGAATCTTTCAAAATAGACATGAAATCAGCAAAAATCACAATATTTCATAAATAAATATACCTGTATTTTTCTAAAAGTGGATGCAAAAGTAATATTTTATATCTTCAACTTCAGTCCTCTCTCCCCCCCCCCTTCCATCTACTGCTATCAACAACATTGTTATTTCTTCTCTCATAGTCACAAATACCTTTTAAAAATTAGTTATTAAGCATGAAGAAATTTAATGATTCACATACCTATCATGCAATTTTTTACTTTACAAAAATACATACGTATGGAAAGTATTGTAATCATGACAAAAATTTGACTTTGCAATGTTGGTGTATCTATATGTTTTGAGGTGACAGGACTTACTTATGTGACATGTAGATATATTCACACCAGGGTTTGAAAAAAACCCGTTTTTTGTTTTGTTTTTTTTTTTTAAGTTCAGCCCACCCTCTAAAACCCGGGTTTTATCGTTTTTTTTTTTTTTTTTTTTCAGAAAACTTTTAAATCTTTATTTCATTTTAAATGTTCTACCTGAATTGGTCCAGTTTTAAATGTGATCACAGGAAAAAACAAACCTAATTTAAAAGTCCAGTGATTCATAGCTATTTATTTTTAATATTATTTCATATACTAGTAATATGCAACTGCCATTAGATTTCTTTCAAATTATCAAAAACGCTGTTACACTTAATTATTACACACATTATTAAATATAATTTGTCAATTCAATATATACATTATACTTATTTAAGGTATTTAAGTAATGTTATTCGCATAAATAATCCTTTCTTTAAAAATTTAAATAAAAAAATTTAAATAATTACATGTATTTTATTAGGTAAAACATAAAAAATATCAGATATTGCTGAATGAAAATAGATATTCTTACTTTAGCACTAACAGAATATGCAAGCAAAGTGTGACGTCACTGACCATCTGTGGAACCAAGAAAAAGATTTCCTATGGTAATCGTCCATTGGATTTTTTGTAAAAAATTATTAAAAAATAAGGAAAATTATTTTCCGATTTTAATCCCCATATTCGGATGTAATTACAAATTAGTTATCATGCACAATGTGTTAGATTAAGTTATTTTGCTTTCAATTTGACAAAATTTTAATGTTAAATTTCAAAACTCTGTCATTCTTGGCATTTCTTGTATTTGGCGATCAAAAATGTAATACGAAAATCGAAAATATACATGCCAGATGTATATTTTCATAATATGTATTGTATGAAATATTGTTTCATATTATTCGTTGCTCTCTTAATACAAGTTATTAAAATAACCATGATTTTTGAAAGGAATTAAGTATGTTCGCAAGATAATTTGGCGATTTTCTTTTTCCCGCCAAGGATGACAGATATCAAATCTATTCCGCTGCAACATATTACTATCTTATATCAGATACTTTATTTAGACATTCGAAAACAAATATAACTTCAAATTATGATAGAAAATTTATCATTTTCCTTTTAATTAGTATATTAGTTGGACATTTATTGTGTAAATATCACCCTTTGAAATGAAATGTTTATGTTTTCAATCGAATATGGAAGTTAGTCATTTTTTTTCTCAAGTTATGAAATTTTAAATTCAAATTTTATCAATTTTACAGCAAAAATAACTTAATCTAACATATGTACACGATAACTGACACATATCTATACCCAAATATGGGGATTAAAATTGGGAAATAATTTTCCTTCATTTTTAATAATTTTTTTACAAAAAATCTAGTAGGCGATTAAAATAGGAAATCTTTTTCTTGGCTTCACAGACGGTCAGTGACGTCATCACTTCGTTTGCGTATAGGAACACAAAAAATATTATATTACTGAATGAAAAATTTAGTCAGTACTGACTAATTTGCTGCTTTGTCAACTCCTAAACGACTGCGTAGCTTACTTCAAACTAATCCAAAAGTTGAGAAAAATCTCCCAATTGATGCAGAAGAAGCCGGTGCTGAATGCAAAGAGAAAAAAAAATAATGACCAAATCCATGTGGGAATTTTGAATTTTTTGAAAATACCCACTTTATAAAATAGTGGGGTTTTTCAAGTGGGCCTGCCCGAAAAAACCCAGGCGGGTTTTTTGGGGCTAGACCCACTTGGGCGAACCCTGCTTTTAATTGCTTTTTCTATTGTGCATATTTGCACAAATTTTATTTATAGAGGCGATAATCGGGGTTATTTATAAACATGAAAATAAAGCTAGAATTTGTTCAGGTCTTTGAACCTTATATTAACATTAGCAGGCTTAACCTGATTCTCTGGTCATTGTTTTTAAATAAATTTTCAAAAAAAAAAAAAAAAAAAAAGAAGAAGAATTAATTAAACCTCATATTTTATTTTGTAAAATTTTTATTTTTTAACTCACTTATACTTCTAACGATACTTGATAGTTCAAGCAAATGCTAATTATTAAACTACTGTTATTTTAGAATTTTAATTTGTAAACCATAAAAAATACAAAAATATGCACAATACTTAATTCCAAATTACCAACCTCCAAAAGCAAAGCGAATTAATAACTTTTAGGTATGAATAATTGAAAGTTTATTATTTTAAAAGTTTCTGCATGTTTATAAAATTGATTTTATGATGTTTTAGGGGTAAAAATTGGGACCCTACACAAAATTAAAATCTCTAAAATGGGCCCCTTCACAAAATTCAAATCCTTAAAATGGGCCCCTGTCCTTCACAAAATTCAAATCTCTAAAATGGACCCCTTCACAAAATTCAGATTTATAAAAACAGCCCTTTCACAAAATTTTGTTTTATAAAAACAATAATTTTGTAAAATTTTTCCATGTTTCAGACATGGTACAAGCTTACAGAAAAAAGGGCTGAACTTTTCACGATCCCCCTCCCCCTCTCAAAAGTGGTATCAGGCAACTGACACAACATAAATTTTACAATAATAAAAATAATGATAAATAATAAAAATACAATAATAAAATACATATATATACACACAATAAACAAAATCAGAACAATCAATCTTATATTATATATCATATTAATTATAATTAAAATAGTTTTAAGTGCTTAAAAACCAGGGTTGTAAAAAACCCGGGCTTTTTGGGGAAAATGGGGGAAAATAAAATTTCTTCTTTCTAAAAACTAATAATATGCAACACAAGTGTATATATAGTAAGCTTATAACATTTATTATGCTTATTATTTAGCAAGCACTAAAAACATTATTTAATTAATTAATAAAATTAATTATTCTGCTTGAAATTTAGGGTTTTCCAAAGTATCGCTAGAAAACAGCTGTATTTGAATTTTAAGTATTAGAAAGAAACAGCAAAGCAGAGCAGTTTCTGGTCGGGATACAGAAATAAATTTAAAGAAAAATTACTACATATTTTATTTTCATTAATTTAATTATTATAAATCCTTTTAATGTGTAATCTCCATTACAAGTTAAAAGTCATTAACAAAATTATATGTAATGTGCTACTAATCTAAAATACACAAAAGTAAGTTTTTGTTATTAGCTATTTTTATTGTTAGAGAAAGGGAGGCTTTTCTTTTTATCAATATTGTTTTTTTGTAATAATAAAATTACATTTTTAATTTATAACTTTGAGGAGTTTATTGTTAACTATTTTTATAATACACCTTTTCATTTAGATATCAAAAAGCAAAAAGAATGATATAAAATAAACAGAACTTAAATACGTACTCTCAAATCATTCTACTTTGTCCATCTGTTAAATTTAAATAAGAGTATCTGGATCAACTACTGAAATAATCTAAAATTGTTTTGCCATTATTTTTTTTTTTTTTTTTTTTACAAATTCATACTTTTCCCCTCCTTTCCTTCAGTTTAACTTTTTCCATTTTGTTATTGCAATTAATCCTTTTTTAGACAACATTTAAAATAGCATTTTTAAAGAAAAAATATTGGAAAGAGATAATTTTGAAAGAAAATATATTATAGAAAGAAATGAGAAAGGGGAATTGTAAAATTGAAATTTATCTAAGTTACTTTTATTTTGAAAAGTAAATAATAATAATAATAAACATAAATGACACAGCTTGCATTATAAAAGAAAGCTTAAATTAATTATTAATGTAACCATAACTAGAACTTTAACTCCTTCAACTCCGAAAAATCAAATGGTTTAACTCCTTCAACTTCGAAAAATCAAATGGGCAAATCAAATTCTAAAGCAAGATTTTTGTCATTTTATGGAATTGTTAAATTTATTGCCTGCCAGTTCTGCAGCAGTTGAGCGCCTGTTTTCAACTTTTGGCTTTGGGCAAAACAAACTTCATAATAGGTTAGGCAATGACAAAACACGAAAACTAGTTAAGTGCCACCAGTTATTAAAAAGTAAAAGTGAAGAAGACTGGTAATTTGTAGAAAAGTTTGGATTTTTATGTAGTGTAAAAATGTTTTGTTCTTGTGTACTACTACCATTACAATAAAATGTTAAAAAATATTCAATTTTTTATAATTATTTCTCCATTTCCTTTATTATGGTGATAATATGGTGCAGGGGTGCAGAAAATGTTCAAACCTCGGAAAATTCCCCCCAAACACAGTATAAATTTCCCTCAATAATGCAAAAATCTACTTTGCTATACAAAGTCATTTGTTCTATGTAATAAATCTCTAAGAGAATAAGTATACAGTGCAACATAAAAATATCGCTGTTAGTGTATAAGCATTTCAAAGTAGCAAATTGTTATTTTTGATTTACATACTTATTTTCTCTCAAAAAAAATATTCAAAATTTCCCCAGTCAGTTTAAATTTCCCCCGAACCTCGTTCGGACATATTCTGCACCCCTGATATGGTGTTTCCTTTAATCCATCTGTTTTATTCTTTATTGAATTATAAAACATAAATGTGACTTATTTTTCATATTTAATTTCAGGAAATATGTTTTTGTAAACGTTTAATACATTTTTAATACTTTGTACAGTTATTTTCTTTTTACAATTATATAACTAATTTTTTTCTTGGTCCATCGATTTCAAGTTAAAGAACACTTACTCACTTTTTATGAAAATAATAAATCTAATAAATATTGTATGATAGCCAAATAAATTTTGTACATGCATGTTTGTATGTAAACAAACACTTTACTGTTGCATTTTGGTGTTTAAAAAGTACTTACTATTACAAAATGCTATTTGATAAAAACCCATTTTTCCACAAAAAACCCAGGGTTTTTTAAGTTAAAAAACCCACCCCGGCAGGGAAAATGGGTATCTACCCGGGCAGCAAATCTGACAACCCTGTTAAAAACAGACAAAATTATTACACATGTACTTGAAAATAAGTTTTTTTCTATAGAAGCATTGTTTGCTGGGGCAACTGATTAGCAAAGTAATGTAGTTCAACAGTATTTTCCTAATGAACTTGAAGTGCTATTTCTTTTTCATTTTCTCCAAATTTGAATTTCACATTTCTTGAAAGCCAATCGCATAGAAATTGCTAATAATATATTGCATAAATTCAGGCTAACCCCCTCCCCCCCCCCCCCCCACTACATATGTCCAAAAAGTTTTAATGCAGATTTGCATTGATCCCAAGAATAATAATTTTCAAGCCTAAAAAGTAACATGTCTGATGTTTACAGCATTACTTTTAATGAGTGTCTATACTTGTTTAATAAAATGCTATTAACTTGCTATTAAACATTAGATAGAGTAACTGCTAAAATGCAAGGATGAGATAACAAAAATACAAAAAGGCTGAAACTGTATGCAAAGGAAAGATGTTGAAATGAAACTAGAATTTTAATGACAAAATTTATTATATTACAGTAATAAATATTTATTTTTATCTTCAATGTATAAAAAAGAACAAATGCACATAAAAAATTAAAAAAAGCTGATTTTTTTTAAAGCTGAAAAGCTAAATGTACAAAAAAGCTGAAATCAGCTGAAAAATCTCATCCCTGAAAATTAAAGGTTTCTAGTGACAACTTTTTTTTTTCACAAAAATATTTTGATTTTCACAAAAATAAATAAAAATTTCACACAAAAGAAAAAATTGTTTTTCACAAAAATGGGCCACAAAAATTAAAACCTGGATCAACCCCTGTGTTTGAAAGGGTTTTCAATATACACAGGGTGCGAAATTTTCACTTGCCAGCTCGCCATTGGCGAGTGGAATTTTTACTGTCTGTGGCGAGTAAAAATTTGCTGTAGTTATTGATCTTACTAGAATTCTTACACGATACGGTGACAGAAAACATTCTTTTTATATATTTAAATATGGCAAAATCTTGCCATCTTATAACATCATATTTAACCTCCCCTTTTTAGATTCTCGGAGTGCCTAATCTGTGTATGCGCTGCCCGAGATCGCCCCAGCTTGGGGGGGGGGGGGAAATGCTTAGTGCATGCATGAAAGTTTTGTTTCCTTCGTCAGTTTCGTTTCTCCCACTGTTATTTCTACAAGCAAAGTGAGAATACATGAGCAGAGAGCCTCTTTGCCCGTCGCTCACTATCCAAGAGAAGAGATATGCTAAAGTTTGCCTATGCGATATTATAACATGAAAATGAACTCGAGCCCCTTTAAAGATACTACCTATGTATATATTGTTGAATAATTATCAAAAAACAGTTTATATTTTCCAGTTTTTTACTGAATCGCCAATGATTTGTGCTTGTAATGATTTGTAAGCAACGATTTTATCGAAAAAGCTATTTCAAACGACAACAATAAACAAGTTATACACCTCGACATTCCATCTGATTAAAAAAATAAAATGGACGAAAAAGACATTTCTTATTTAAAAAGTTAAATAAATAAATAGATAAATAAGGAAGCTTATTTTTTCACAATAAAAAGATTTTCACAGGATATTGTTTGACAAAAAATTTTTCTTCTATTTTTTTTTTCTTTTTCTTAATGACTCTTTCAGGGTTGTAGTGATTTAAATCGCTGATTTAAATCAATTGATTTTTTCGAAAAAAAAAAAAAATATCACTGATTTAAATCACATTTTTTAAATACCAAAGTTATTGGCTTTAATGGAATGAAATTGTTTATCTAACTTTAAAAAAATGAGATTTTTAATAATTTCTTATGTAAATTTAAAAAAAAAGTTTGTAAAATATAACAAAATATTTCATTAGACGAACTAATATTTCTCATTTCTTAATTTTAGATTCATCTCTACTAAGCAACATTAATAAACACAAAAATAAATTATACCTTAACTTTTTTAAAATTATTTTTATACATATTATTATATATTTTAATTATTCATTATATTTTAATTATTCATACAAGCACTGGTGTATAAATTGTAAATATTTAATTAGTATACAATTTATTAATTAATGTTATACACATATTCCAGTTCGCCTTTGCCCACCTTGCGGGTGATATTTCAAAATGAAAATATTTCCTTGTTTATTTAGCTCTCATACCAGTTTATGTCATTTAACAATGTCTCATATGGTATTTTAAAAATGATAGCATATTTTACATTGTAGTGTTTAAAAAGCCCTGAAGGCTCCAAAAAGTTTTAAAATCATAATCTTTTAATTTAACAACATACAATCAGTTAAATATAGTTCGAGGCTGCTCTCACTGCTTGTTTAATTAATTGTACCCTCTAAATACAGGGGTCTGTCCAGACTTTTCACACAGGGTCATTGTGATATTGTGAAAATTTCTACACATAATTTTGTAAATTCAAATTTAGTGTGAAAATAGAGTTCTTTACAAACTTTTCGGCTAGGGTCTTCTTTTGGTGAAATTGTGAAAAATGTAATTTTGCAAAATAAAATTACAATTAAGGTTTCATTTTGATACACTAAGTTATAAATTTAAAAATATGAAAAATAGATTAATAATTTTTAACCATTTATGTGTGTTATGTACTTCAAGAGTACAAAAATATGCTTTAAGTTCAGTATATATACATATATATATATATGATTTTTCTTTGTTTATTGTCTTTCTGCAATATCTAACATTATTAATGTATGTAATAATTTGTGAGCACATAATCATAGGAATATGTAGTATATTTATAATTATATTAAACAAATTTCTGTTTATTATGATAAAATTTTTTGAAAGATGTTCTTAAGCTCATTGGAAACTTAAACCTAACCCGCAGGAAAAAAATTCAGTCAATTTGACCCAGAAGAAAAATAAATCAGTTAACCTGAACCAAACTTAATATGCAAGAGAAAAAAAATTTAGTCAACTAGACCTAAACCTGATTGCATGTGAGGCTTACCGATTTACTGAACCTGTTGCTGGACTGTTAATACAGATTTTCACTTAAAACGAAATTAATCACAAAGATAAAATAAAAGTTTAATTTAAAGTTAATTGAACTTCAAAAATTTAAAACAACATTTAATTATTGATTTATTAACATTTTTTTTATATATAATATAAAACTTAACTAAGATGTAAAGGACATAAATCAAGTAGGTTTTTACACGTGTAATTTTTATAAATTGTGAAATAAATTTTTATGATAGAAAGTAGTTGCTTAGGGTTTTTTTTACTATTACATGCATTATATGTATGTGTGTGTGTGCATAATATATAACCACACACATTAAAATAATAAAGTTAGACAAGTCTAAGCATATATATTAAAAAAAAAAAAAGACGAAAGTATAAAGGAACTTGAATACTCACATGTGAAACTTCAGGAAGATTCTTTGCTTTCACTTTCCGACGACTGTTCAAAGACGACGACGCCATACAGACACAATCCGCCATTTTTACTTGTTTACTAGGAAGAGGAAGAATGACGGGGTGATATAAAATGGTCTGCGCGTGCGCGAGATTAGTAGATCCGGTATCTTTATGGGCATCGGCTTGTGGGCCGCTTCTTCTTAAATGATGCAAGGCCACAAGTGTCTCCCCCGAAACCGATCTCTAGTGGCTCTGAGCAAGGAAAAAGCATATTAGTTTCCCCCCACTGGCCCGTGATTAGTTAATCACCGGCTGCCGGAAGTTGAGGCGCGCTATTTAAAATATTGCACTGGCATGATACCAGTGGCCACAAGTCAGTTTGGCCAGAACGTTTACAGCTTGTGGCCAGAAGTCTTGTGTTTGTTGGGCTCAGATTCGAGCGTTTTAATCAAATTTGAAACAGCGCGGCGAATCGGAGTTCTAGTAGCTTAAAGTGTATCAATATTCATTTTAAAATTCAAATTATTAAATTTCTATATTAATTTATGCAAAATCAAATCTAATCCTTGAACACTATCTTTAAACCAAAACTTAAACCAAAACAAAATAATAATTCAATTCTATATTTTTATCAAATTGAAACCCTAACTAACCGAACCTAAAACGAAATAATAATTCAATTATAATAAGTATTTATTTTTAACAAAATAAAACAGAAACAAAAATAAAATAATTCAAACCTATCTTTAACTAAATAGTACATTATGATATTAATTTAGCGATTAAATCTTATATAAATTAATCTAAAAACTTTGTTTCTTGAACTGTTCTGAGAAACTGTTTATCTATATCATGCTAAAAAATGAAAGGATTTCTTAAAACAAATATTTTAAGCAGCAAAAATATTTCAGAACAAATATTTGAACCAAAAGAAATAAAACTTACCCCGTTTCGAATAGTTAATACAAAAAGAAAATGAAATTCGTTCGAGAATGCCAGCACTTGGCTCCATAAAATGAAAAATCTAAATTATTTCTATTCAATATATTGTAGCTCTCACATAATAAATGTAAATTGAGAGCTTTCCAGGACGATGCACCATGAAGAAAAAAAAATGGTACACTTTCGATTTCAAGTTATGTAAACCCAGGCTCTAATATTTTTAAAAAGCTATTTAATATTATTACATGCTTATTTACAAATGAAGATTAAAATTACATATTTACAGAATTAATTAAATAAATCAAATTAAAAAGAACGTATTCTCTAAAGGTTCCATAAAGGAACAAGAAGTCTAAAGTCTGACATCGCTTTTCATGCTACGAGGTCGAAGGTCAAACATGATCTACCGGGGCTTCCAGAAATCTAAAAAATTCAATCTCAACGTAAAAAAGTAAGTCACTGAACGCGTAGCACCATCTAGTGACCTTCATCCATCTAATTGTTTGGGGAGATATTTTCCACAACCTATTTTGTTTTCGGTATTTTTTTTTTTGGGGGGGGGGGGGAGGGTGTTGTTACGAGGGAGCAAATTCGATACTCCTTTTAGCCCTAAATTTGTCTTGCGAAATATATAGGAGGTGTGGTCACGAATTTTGGTGCATGGATTGTTTATGTGCATTGGACACCCACTAAAACGGGATTTTACAAAATTCACCCTTTCCCCTTTTGGGAGGAGGACAAAAAACACATTTCTAAGCTTTACCTTGCTCCGAATTATCTCAGTTAGATTATTTTTTATGAGAGGTTTGGTTATGCACTATAAAAGGATTTTTTGAAATTTCCCCTTCCCCGCCTTTAAAGGAGTAAAAACGTTTTAAGAATAACTCTACTCCAAATTATTTCCGTAAAATGACTTTTTGATGTGTCGATTAGTTATGCGTACACAATCTACACACCATAAAAGCATTTCGCGGAAATACTTTTGGAATATGCTTAATTTTTGAAAGGACAAAAAATACGTGTAGATTTTAGCACATCTCGGACGTGGAATTCTTGGTGAGTAGTGAGAGACAACAATGATAATAAAGTCATAATTAGTCCCAAGTATTTATTAAAATTTCTATAATGGGACACATCACAGATGAATTACATAATGAATTTTATGGTATTTACAATGCCATATGTACAAAGAATAAATTCTGGCTTATATTTCGTTCATAATTACTATACTTGCTGACACCAGCACACATCCTAGTGCTACCTTCACCCCCGACAGCACGACCCCCTCTCTCGAGAACTCCTTCTCGTTCCGAGAGTTGGGTTGCCATACTTATTTGTGGCGGCGCAGGTTTGCCAGATTTGGCGCACCTTACACGCCCCACCTAAACATAAAATTAGCCCACAGTGGCTGATTTTATCACTTTTAAAAACAAAAAACACACATATATATAAATGCTATTACAAAACATATACTTTCAAAATACTACATATGTATAAATGCTATTACAAAACATATACTTTCAAAATATTAATCAATACACTATATAATTTCACTTTTAATATATATAGAATATTAAAAAAAAATAATAATAATGCAAGTAAACTTCTATTCCAGCCTAGACAGAGCGTCTGCACCTCTGTGCTGGACACCTGGTCTATGAGTGATGGAATGATTCCATCTTTGAAGAGCTAGAGCCCAACGGGTTAACTTGGGACTCTTAGGAGTAGTATGAGTTAAATACTTAAGTGGATTATGATCAGAAATGATCTCTACCTTAGCCCCATAAATCCACTTATCGAATTTGTTCAGTCCGAATAAAACTGCCCATGCTTCTTTTTCGATGCTTGCCCAATTTTTCTGCGTCGTATTGAACTTCTGGCTTGCGAACGCTATTGGGCGATAAGATCCATCAGCATCTTGTTGGGTTAAACAACATCCTACACCATAGTCAGATGCATCGCAATGAACTTGGAATGGCAAGTTGGCATCAGGGGTAGCCAGGCTAGTTACCTCACACAATAACTCTTTTAGTTTGTCAAAAGATTTTTGTTCGGCCTCACCCCAACTGACTATGTTTGATTTATTTTTCTTGGTCAGCTCCGTGAGTGGAGAAGATATTTCCGCATAATTCGGTATATAAGTGCGATAAAAACCCATCAGTCCCAAAACAGACCTGATATCCTTTTTAGTGACAGGCTTAGCTAACTTTCTAATAGCTGATATCTTATCTTCTTCAGGACCATGCCTACCTCCCCCTATCACGTGACCCAAATATTTTATTTTCCGTGCAGCAAAAGAACATTTATCCAATCTCACCGAAAAACCTAATTTATATAACTCGGTTAGAATTAACTCTAAATGTGCCAAATGTTCTTCAAAAGACCTAGAGAAAATGACCACATCATCCATGTATGCCTGTGCATAATCTGAATGAGCTTTTAAGATACGGTTCATTTCTCGTTGAAAAGTACCCGATGCCCCTGCTCGACCAAAAGGCATTGTCTTCCACTGGTACACGGCATTGTGAGTGGTAAATGCTGTTAATGGTTTACTTTCCTCATCCATTTTAATTTGCCAGTACCCCTTTAAAAGATCTAAACTGGTTAACCAGTGGGCTGATCCTGCAGTGAAAATTAACTCTTGCATATCTTTCATGGGAAAAACCGGAACTTTAGTTACCGCATTTAAAGCCCTGAAATCGATACACATTCTTACGGAAGAATCTTTTTTCGCAACGCAAACAATTGGATGAGCTATTTCAGATTCTGATGGTTCTATTAAATCTAGATCTAACAATTCTTGAACCTGACGTTCAACTTCCTTTCTATATGCCATGGGAACACTGTAACAATGGGGTTTTTTCCGAATTGCATTTGGTAGTAATTCAATTTTATGAGTGCCCACCGAGGTTGGTTGGACAGGTTTAGTAAAAATATGTTTAAATTTTACAATTAAATTTCTAAGAGTTTTCCACTGAGAAGCATTTAAATGTTCAACTTTAAGACTATCAAGAATTTCAAAGAATTTAGATTCCTTTGTAGCGGTAGGTAAAGTTTCAACATAACCGAATTCTTTTTCTTCCTCAAAAATAACATTTACAGAATTCGAACTAGCTATATAATGTTTTAATTTATTTTGATGAATATGTTTGGTTGCACCATCTGGTAATTTCACTATAAAAGAATGAGGATTGCGTTTTTCAACAATAGTTGCGGGACCCTGCCATCTGGCAAATAATTTATTTGTTGAATCGGGTATTAAAACTATCACCTGATCCCCAACTTTGAATACTCTGTTAGACGATCTCAAATTGTGGTAGTAAGCTGTTTTTTCCTGTTGTACTGCCGAAACAAGTTTGGCTTGTTCCGCAGCCTTCTCAAGTTTTAATTTTAAATCTTCTAAATATTTAGCAACAGGAGTAGTATCTAACTGTATATTATTATGTTTCCCGGTCCAAGTAGACTTTAAGATGGACAAAGGACCTTGTGGTTGTCTACCATACAGTAACTGGAATGGAGACACACCCGTGGTTGAATGGGGTATTTCTCTGTATGCCCACAACACATAAGGAATTTGCAAATGCCACCCTCTACCTTCTTCCCTTATTACATTATGTAACATGTTTTTTAGTGTTCTATTGAACCTCTCCACCAATCCGTTTGATTGTGGATATCCCGGGGTAGAGAATCTTGGACTGCTCCCTATACCTTTCTCGAACTCTTTAGTCAGTTCAGCTATGAAGTTTGTCCCGTTATCAGACGCAATAACATTCGGTATTCCGGTCCTCGAAAAAATGCTGAGCAACGCCTCACAAGTTGTTTTTGCATTTAGACTAGTCAACGGTATGGCCTCGCCCCACCTAGTATGTTGGTCGACCATACACAATATATATTTATGTCCCTTCGAACTTGGGGGATCAATCGGACCTATCAAATCTATATTTACAACCTGAAATGGCAATTCCGGTCTCGTCACCGGCGTGATTGGCGTTCGGTCATTTGTTCTAACTGCTTGAGTGAGTTGACACTCTTTACATGATCTACAATATTTTTTTACGTCAGCCATCATACCTTCCCAGAAGAATGAGTATTTGATCCTCTCTAGAGTTTTTCTAGGACCCATATGGCTGCTAAACACTGAGCTATGAGCCAGTTTCAGTACCTCCTTTCGCCTACAATCTGGAAGTACAAGTTGCCCAATGCTCTCCCCGAGTATTTTGTCCCTATGAAATAAGTAACCATCTACCTCATAGTAATTACCCTTACCTTCCTTAGCATGCTTCCAAGCAACTGCTAAATCGGTACACTGCTCTTGCTCAGAGCGAAAAGTATCAGCTACCATACTTTTCTTATTTGGCTCAGTGATTGCCTCACCATCCTTAGCGTTTACCGTTCCCACTGCATTTCTACATGAAGTAATTTCCCTTTGAGATTCCTCAAAAATAAAATTGTCCTGTGCTTTTCCTGACAGTGTCCCAGATGAAACTTCCGTCGTTCCATCTAAATTTCCTGAGTCCCCCCTCAGGTCCTGAGAGTTCTGAGCCAGTGAAATTCCTTCACTCCGGGCTCCTCCCAACATGTTCAAAACATCAGGTGGAAGTAACACGTCTTCCACCAAAACATCTGCCAAAGCACACAACACTTGCTGATGCACCACATTAACCTGGCCACCAGTAGCAAGACCTAACGGAACGTAAACTAAAGGACATTTCACCGCCGGACCAAAAATACCCTTCAAGAAAATTGTAGAAGCCCCTTCGACCGAAATTCCCGGAACTAGTTCTTTTTTGACAACCGTAATTTCTGTTCCCGAATCCACCAATGCGTCAACTAATTTACCATCTACACTGATAGATGTCTTTTTTAGTTTGATTAATTTATCCTCAATAGCTCGCCTGGGGATGACTTCCCCTAGTAAGTCTACCCTGGCCGATACAGTTTCTTCCTTTGAGTCTGTACCCTCTGCAGAAACTTTATTAATATTAAGCCTCCTAGTATCTGACCCTTTATTTTTCGGACAATCCCGTCTGAAATGTTTATCGGACCCACATGTGAAACACGTTGGTTTTTTATTTTCTGCGAGCTTTGATTTTTCGAAATTTTTCTTGGGGGAAAAATTGTTAGGATCGGACCTTTTTTCACTAAACTGCGGTTTACCCGAATTAGAATAATACCCCCTTTTATCAAAATCCATCCCTTTAGTTCTTACTGACCCATCATAGACGCACCACCTTAGACGCATAAAATACATCACAATGCTTACCTAAATCCTTTGGCTTGAACCAATCTTCTCCTTGAAGAACTCCTATGTGGGTTGCAGTTTCTGCATCTAATGTTTGGAAGATTTTATCCGATACAATGAGATGATTCAGCGACTCAAAATCACTTACCTTCCTGGCCTTGCAGTAATACAGCCACATTGAGGTTAACCTGGACGCGAATTGAGAAAAATTCTCGTCAGGATTACGTTTTGCCCTACGAAAATTTTCTAAGCATAATTTTGGAGAAGGTTCATACTCTTGCAACACTAATTTTTTCAACGATTCGTAGTTATTTAATTCCCTTTCTTCAATATTAGCTAACAGATTAGTTACTTTATCCCCTAATAAGCAAAGTAAAACTTTAGGTTTAAATTCGTCGTTAACATTTTCATTTACAAACGCTTTCTCCAAACTCGAGAAAAAATAGTCCCATCCATCTGATTTACTAGGAACCTTAACTGTTAAGAGTCTAACCATCCTAACTATTTCATCTAAAGATTTTATACGCGTGGTTTGATCACTATTTTGAACCAAATTTTTATTACTCTTAGATAATTCAACTTCTAAACGAAGTTTTTCCAATTCAAATTTCTCCCTTTCTCTCTCTGTCTGTAACATAAATTCCCGCTCTAGTTTTAACTTATTTTCATTTTCCAGTTTTTGTTCCCGTTCTAACCTTTCAGCTATGATAGCATCTAAATATTCCTTTGCTTCTTCTTCTTTATATCGCTTATTAGCTAAAATTAATTCCTTTAATTCCGATTTAGATAACTTTTCATCAACCTTTTCCCCATAATCTTGAGCCAGGCAAATTAAATCTGCCTTTTTACTTTTGATTAGAAAAGACATTTTTTTCTATTTATCTATTTTTCTGGGCCACCCTAATGCCAAATTACCTTACAATAAAATGAGAATAAAAAGCAAACTATATCCAAAATATTCAAGAAATATCAAAAGAAACATTACTCTCTTTTTATACGATGAATTATTTTTATACGAGAACAAACAAACAAAAAAAAAAGATATAAAACATTTATCAGAAATAAACCAGAGCTGTTTAATTATACTCATGCCTTTGTCATCAAATAAACAAATAAAATATATATTTATTCATTCATTCCTTTTTGTTTAAAAAAAAACAATAATAATAATTACTTAGGAAAGAAATAATGATGCATTAAATCTATCTCTAATTATTCAGTCACCATGAACCAGAGAAAGAAAAAAAAAGTACTTTTAACTGTCTTCTCAAAAACAAAATAAAATAAATAAATTTATCATTAAGTATTTCATAACCCACAGCAATATATATCTTATTTATATATGTATACTGAGACAGGAAATAGATTTATTTTTCTAACTTTTACTAAGCAATAATAAAATAAGAAAAAGAGAAAAAAAAAACTCTTTTTTTCCAACATTGATGATCAAACCAAAAAAAAAAGAAAGAAATATCATTACGATCTACCGAAAATGACTAAATTGGCGCCACTCAGAACAAGAACAATACCTGTCTGGGCCTTACTTCTGTTTTCAGGGTAAAAAGAAACAAATCCATAATTATAAAACATTTCGATTACACATATATTGAAATATGTTTAATAAACTAAATATATTCCTTTTTCTTTACCTTTTTATGAAAAAAAAAAATATATATATATGTAATAATTGCACTAATTAAAAATTATTAACCCTTTATATTTCACATTAGAAATCAAATAACCATAATAAATATATATATATATATATATAAATATTTCACATGATTCGATAATCAACTAAATTTAATACACTCTTCTTAAACTTGCTGATATTCCTTAACGATTAAAATTCTAATCGAAGAAAAAAATATATAGTACTTACAGTACCTTAGTGCGAAGGTAAAAGAAATTATGGAAAGAACGATTATACTTGAAAACTATAGATGCGGACATTCATACATGTCACTGTCCTGAAACACTCAGTTTAAGAGTTCTCACGACAAGGATAAATTTCGTGCAGATGTACGGACGTATGAATCTATGCAAAAAGAACACTTTCTAAAAGAACGCTTTAAAATCAGTGATGATGTGTGCATATTGCACCTTGAAAACACAAAATTTTCTTCTCTCCCAAATTTCCACTACCGGGAGTATTCAAAAATTATCATCCGACGATATCGAACACGTAGGTGCACTACATACACACCAAATACTGTTGATACAGTAATATACGTTGGGCTATAATTAGCCCGTCAAACACTTGAAACTTTAAAGACTTTAAAACCAACACATATGCTTTGGTTAGCACATAAGCTTGGGTTACCTCGTCGAACACTGAAGATTTCGAAAACTTAAGAACAGCATGTACAAATTCCGTCATCTTATATCGATGACCACCGGCTATTGTGGCCGTTCCGCTGTGATACCACAATCATTTTTTCGTCTCTCTTCACCATCCCATGTTCTGACACCAATGTAGATTTTAGCACATCTCGGACGTGGAATTCTTGGTGAGTAGTGAGAGACAACAATGATAATAAAGTCATAATTAGTCCCAAGTATTTATTAAAATTTCTATAATGGGACACATCACAGATGAATTACATAATGAATTTTATGGTATTTACAATGCCATATGTACAAAGAATAAATTCTGGCTTATATTTCGTTCATAATTACTATACTTGCTGACACCAGCACACATCCTAGTGCTACCTTCACCCCCGACAGCACGACCCCCTCTCTCGAGAACTCCTTCTCGTTCCGAGAGTTGGGTTGCCATACTTATTTGTGGCGGCGCAGGTTTGCCAGATTTGGCGCACCTTACAACACGCTTTCAAGCTTAAGTCTTCCCCAAATTCTCTAGAAAATCAATTTTTTATGAGTGGTTCGTTTCTACGTATCGAACACGTAATATAAAGGGATTTTACGAAACTCACTTCCCCCCCCCTTTTTTTTCCAACCCTTTAAACCCAAAAATAGGTTTTCAAACATAATTCTGCTACAAATTATCTCAGAAAGGCGATTTTTCTCATGTGTCGGTTGGTTATGTGTATGCAACACGCACATTAAAGGTATTTTAAAAAATTACCCACCCGCCTTCAGGTAGGAGGCCCAAAAAAATGCGTTTTTGAGCTTAAATCTGTTTTAAATTACTTAGAATAGCGAATTTTGGTGCGTGTGTGCTGATTAAATTCATGTAATATCCACTTTAGTGGGATTTCGCGAAACTCCTATCTTACCCGTGGTGTGGTGGGAGTAGAAAGCTGGGAATTTGAAGCCGAAAGAACATGAGGAATTCAGAAACTCGGATCGGACTCCTCATGCTGCGAGCGGAAAACCTCTACCGAAAACAGCGGGAACGTTAACTTAGGTTTCGACTGACTTCAGTGATTTATTTATTTATTTATTTATTTATTTTTTAGATTTTAATAATAATAATATGGAATTTTTTTAATTCACTTAAATATAGTGACCAGCGAAGCGGGCGAAGCCTACTAGTAATAATTAAATAAAAAAGAGAGAGAGAGAGAAAGAAAAACTACCACAATTACTCTAATTGTCATAAGGTCTGTATTTTATTTTGTCTATTCGTAACTTAAGAAAGATGCTTCTAACTATCATCTTGATCAAGTTAAATACCTACAATAAGGATTAAATTTCCGGTTATGTGATTACGAACCATCTTTGTGCCTCCTATATTCTTTGTAAGTTTGTCGCCTCGATAGCGAATTACCCTGAATCCTTAGTCTCAAACCTAGTTCTATTTAAACTATTTATTTCCTTTATAAAAAATAAGATCTCCTAAAACTTAAATATATAATTTTACTTAAAAGTAGCTTTTCTTACTTTCTTCTATATGTAATATAGAGAAAGTATTGGATTCGCGAAAATTTTCGACCTCCGTTTTTTGACGGATCTACACGTTTTGGGATGTCCTGAACACGAATTGATAGTTTTTAAAAAATGTCTGTCTGTCTGTCTGTGTGTGGGGCCCCTGGCCCGCACTGCCACTCAGGTAGCGGGGCTAGTTGCGGCAGTCGGCCTCACCGCCAAGTGGTGGCCCTGGATAGCCGGCGTAGCCGGTGAACTAACGAGGTCGGTGTGGCCGAGAAGCATGTCGGGTGGAAAGGATGTTTCTGCAGTCAATTAGAGGCATCACCCACTCGTCGCTCGAAAAGTAATAGGTGATGTGTTATGTTGCGGGCTGTCTTGGTGGCACGAGGCGCCAGGGTGGCTCTACTTGTAATCTGTCACCTACTCTTCACCGCCAGGCCTTGTTCCCCTAATAGGCTCAAGTGGATTTTCCTGGCACCCGGCCAAGCACCCCCGCCGGAGAGCAGCTAGCTGTTCAATGCGAGATTTGTGGGTCCTCCCTTCCCGCGGGCTTTTCCCGGGCCCGGGCCCCTGTCCGTGGGCTCGCTGGATAGTCAGATAGCCGTCTGCTGCCCGGGTGAGCTTCGCTCATAACCATAAACCGAAAGGTAGGTTGCCCGGGTTAGTCGTGTTCTGTTCTGTCTGTCTGTGTGTCTGTCTGTCTGTGGTTTCGTTTTTTACCCGTATCTCACGAATTAATGAATGAAATTCAAACAAACTTGGTATATAGTTGGACCCTGGCGGGGCATTGTGCTGATTAGATTTGGGGATCAATAGCCCAGCAGGTGGCGCTGTGATCGCATTTTATGTAATTTTTTAACATGGCAAGTATAGGGCAAATTTTCGTATTTTTCACCGTATCTCACGAACCAATGAATGAAATTCAACCAAACTTGGTATATAGTTGGAACCTGACGGGACATGGTGCTGATTAGATTTGGGGATCAATCGTCCAGCAGGTGGCGCTGTGATCGCAAAATTTCGTATTTTTCACCGTATCTCACGAACCGATGAATGAAATTGAAAAAAACTTGGTATATAGTTGGACCCTGACATGGAATGGTGCTGATTAGATTTTGGGATCAATCGCCCAGCAGATGGCGCTGTGATCGCATTTTATGTAAACTTTTAACATGGCAGTATAGGACAAAATTCCGTATAAATGTACATAATGAGCGTTATTTTAAACTTGTGATTGTAAAATTAATATGAATTATTGATAATAGTAGTAGTTAACTACGAAAAAAATTTTGTGCATGTGGAGGCACCGGTTCCCCCCCCTGGGGGGTAAGGGGGGGTAAATTTTCAAGATGGGTATCTTTCGAAAGATCTCGTCAATACCTTTAAAACGAATGGTTGAACTATAAATCTGTGATAATTTAAAACAAGGTTATCGATTTTTTTTTTACTTTTAACAACAACAAAAAAAAAAACTTAGAAAAAAACCCTTTTTTTTTTTTAATATTGTTACTAATTGAATATGTATATAGGAATATATAGAAGAAAGTCTTGTGGTGGCCACAACATACTAGTTTCAACATAAGATTCCCTTTGTGTTGCCTTGAAAAACAGTCATTAATACTATTCAAGGAACCCTTACTTTATTCTGGGAAGACTAGTGCGAGCCGTGGCTATCATTCGACTATAGCCTTAGAGCCCCTAAGCCCTACTCTTTCTCAGCTTCGGTTACTTTTTCTTCTCTATTTTTGCTTATTTTCCTATTGATGTTAGACTTTTTCCCCACACACTTGTGATTGAGTGTTTTTTCGTATTTATCACATGCTATTTTCTATGGATTTTTGGCATTTCATCCAGTTTCTTACATTCTAAAGTGCAGTGGTCCTATAAATAACTCTATTGGAAATATTTTTTTGTGCATCTGAGCATTACATGTTTATATAATAAATTTGTGTTCAGTATAAAGTTATAAAAAGTACTCCTCATAGATCGCAATGTGTTCGAATTCTTTTGTAAGTTCTTAAACGCAGTACAATAGTATGGTTACACCATTATGAATGGGGTACATATAATAATGGGTCTGAGTAACATATATTGATTTTAAAGCATTCCACAAATATTTTCAGACAATATAATGCGAATAGATTAACAAAAAAAAAAAACGATCAAAGTTATAAGCTCGTTATAAGCACTTTTCATTTTATTTTTAAAGCATTAAAAAAGCAGTCATAAATAATATGGAAGGTATAATTATGAAAATAGAATAAGATTTTTTTTGGGATAATTTATCAGTAAACTTTAGGATATATATATATATATATATATATATATATATATACAGGGTGCATAGGAAAGTCCCTTTAACCTGAAAATACTTGCGAGCGGAGAGTGCTACAGCCACACAAGTGAGGTAACGGTATAGTAAAGCGACTATGCCCGACCTAATGCAAACGACAGCAGCGCCCCTAGTGGCGAAATTTGGAAGTTAGCCATTGTAAATCGAAAACGAAAAGAGATAGAGCAAAATTTCCAATTAGAAAGTTTTAGAGCATCAATTAATTAGTACGAAACGATATTTGGTTTACACGGATAAGATAAATTGGCGTCTGTATACCCAAAAATATCCAAAATCGATGCACTCCATTTTGTGTAAATATTTGAAAGGAATAGCCAGAGGAAAGAAGAAATATGCACAATTTAATGAATAAATACTATGTACTTACATCAATACATTTTGATAACATCACACACAAAAACAAAATAGGTAAACTAAACTCTAAGTCTCATAGTGATAAAAAGTTAATGTTGAGAATGTTCGAAAAGTTCGCCATTGCTCACAATACACGTTTATATTCGTGTGAGTAATTCTGCATGCACATTTCTCAGCATGGAAGGTGTTACACTATTGAAAGCATCTGTAATACGGTGACGTAGATCCAGCAGATTTGTATGTGGAGTTGCATAAACCTGATCTTTTATGTAACCCCACAGGAAGAAATCCATCGGATTCAGGTCCGGCGATCGTGGAGGCCATTCAATACTACTACCATACCCAATAATTTGTTGTCTAAAGCAACCTTTTAGAAAGCTTCGCTCTCCAGCTGGCTGGTGTGCAGGAGCACCGTCATGTTGGAACCACATGTCCCGTAATGCGGACAGGGGAATATCATCCAAAAAGTCGGGTATGATATCCTGTAATAGTTGGAGGTACCTCTGTCCGTGTAATGTGCCTTCGTAGAACACAGGTCCCAGTAAGCGATCCTTCCAGATACCGCCCCACACATTAATAGACCAGAGCACTTGGTGTTTTGTGGATAGTCCCCACGAGGGATTTTCCAGCGCGGTACGCTGAACCGGTACTCCGGCTACTTCGGTACGCTGAACCAGTGCCTCGTCCGACCAAACAATGTTGGACAAAAAATCTGATTTATCTTCAACATTATTTAATGCCCAGTTATACCAATCAAATCGACGCTCATTATCCCGTGGCAACAGTTCTTGCTGCAGAGTGACATGATAGGGATGTGCATATTGACTATGCAGTATTTTCCATACTCGGGCCCGTGTTAAGCCACAAGCCATGCTGATTTCTCTTGTACTGCTGTGTGGATTGGCTAGTGCATATGCCGAAATACTCTCTGGCGGTATACGCATACCTGCACTCACTGGTCTGCCAGAACGCGGACGACTTTTAGTTCTTCCTGTCTCCATGAGCCGTCGCACTACATTTGCGATGGTAACTGCACTTGGATGTGGCCCACCTGGAAAATGAACGGCATACTCCCGTGCAGCATGCGTTGCGTTTCATTCGCCATAAATAAGCAACATCTCGCAATATTGAAAGTTAGTGAAGCTTGACATTCTCACACAGCTCCAGAATTCTAAATCCAAACGTTTATTTTTAAGAAATGTATCTTTTGTATTTGTAGGATCTCATTCATTTAGGATCATTCAAAATTCCATTTGTTTTGTCACTTTAAAAAAAGAACACATATTTTCTACCCGTCGCTAGGCAACGATTGAAATTGCCACAACACAGAAAATAAAATTTTTAAAGTAATAGCGCTCGCACATTAGGAATAAAATTATCGTCTGCCATCAATAATTTTATGCTATGAGATTATGTTGTTTGTATCAAGCGAGCGCCAACACATTTTAAACTAAAATTTTAAATGCATTGGAAATTAAAGTTTTCAGACATTACAGTACAGTACAAAGTCACAAACTGCATTTTCACACTGCTACATTTCCGAAATATGAATATGTAGAGTGGAACAGTCGCGCATAGATTACGGACATTTTCGGGTATACAGGCGCCAATTTATCTTATCTGTGTGAACCAAATATCGTTTCGTACTAATTAATTGATGCTCTAAAACTTTCTAATTGGAAATTTTGCTCTATCTCTTTTCGTTTTCGATTTGCAATGGCTAATTTCCAAATTTTGCCACTAGGGGCGCTGCTGTCGTTTGCATTAGGTCGGGCATAGTCACTTTACTATGCCGTTACCTCACTTGCGTGGCTGTAGCACTCTCCGTTCGCAAGTATTTTCAGGTTAAAGGGACTTTCCTATGCACCCTGTATATATATAAAACTATTGACATGAATTTATAAATATATAAGTTTTACAGATTAGAAAAACTAAAAGGAGAATTACAAACCAATGCGCAAATTGCAACGAAAGGAATTGCAGAACTTAGATGTAGGAATATATAAATGTAGCAATATATAAACAAATGAATGAAATTAAACCCCAAAAAACACTGAGATCTTCATCAGGGAGGCCCCCTCAGTGTAGGGGTGAACGAGAAGTTTCTGAAAGGACAGTAGCTATAAGCTAATAACTATCCTTAGCCCCCAACTTCTCACCAGACAGAAAACCACCAATAACTGAAGAGAAATCAAACATACATATAATGTATAAAACTACTAAAAAAATTTTATAAAATTATCAAATTGTAAAAGTTACAAAATTACATAAATTCATTTAAAAAATATACAATACAATAAAGAATTACTGAAGGTAAACAAGAAAGTATAAAATGAAATAAAAATACAACCCTTCATCTGGAAAACAAACTAACTTCGGCTGACGTGGCTACTCGATCGCCCTTGAATGAGGAAGTAGAACAAACCGAGATAGGAGAACTCTGGAAACTCACAGTTAAAAATTGGGACGGGTAACAGTTAATTTGAAAGGTACATTTTAAGTCTTCAAGAGCATATTTTAAATCTTCTTCATTATTGCAAATAGTACGAATTCTTTTAAACTGTGCGAACATAATATTTTTTAAAGCTTTTCTACTGATATTTGAAAACCAATTAGTAAGGCTATTAACTTTAAAATTAAAATCCTTTCTTTTATCATATAATCCAATGAGCCATTTATCTTCATTTCTCTTTATATTTAAATCTAGGAAAGAAATTTTATCAGTATCTGTACGGTTTAAAATTAATTCTTTAGGATATATTTTTCCAGAAACATTTTCGAAACAATTACAGTTAAAAACAATTAAATCATTAATAAATCTGAAGAAAGTAATATTTATAAAAAAAATTTCGAAAAAATATAAAAATAAATTTGCGAAAGCACTCGAAAAACTCGTTCCCATTGGGATCCCCCTCCGCTGTAAGAAGTAATCTTTCCTGTTAAACAAAACGTTTTCAAAAATACAAAACCTGATAAGATTAATCCAGTAATTTTTATCACAATTCAAGTAACTGCTAAATTCATCATAAATGCTTTCAAAAACTTCTGTTACCAAGTTGTGCGGAATACTGCCAAACAAATTTTCAAAATCATAGGTATTTACGGAAGTAATGCTTTCTGAATTAATCTTGAAATATTCTAAAACTTTCTGGTTATTGTTTATAATGCTACAATTATTAGCAGAATTTATTACTTTTAAAACTGAATTTAAATATTTAAACAAGATTTTACCTGCTTTATCACTATAGCTATTAGTACCACAGGTAACAAAACGAAATTTAACGGGATTTTTATGAAATTTTACAGTATCGAATAGATATAACGAATAGATTTTTAAAAAAATCTTCTTTTAAAGGAATATTCAAGTAATAGTTCTTTCAATAAGTTAACTGACCACCCCTCTATTATCAAAAAACGTATATTGGCCTTTGATAAAAAACTAAATTTAAGCAGAAATTGTTTTAATTTTCCATATCTACTCGTTACTGTAAAATTTCATAAAAATCTCGTTAAATTCTGTACGTTAAGCGTGTTCACGCTAACAAGGTTTGACTATATATATATATACAGGACTGTTAATTTGTTTAGATGTACACATATTCGGTTGTAGTAAACGTACTTCTTTGAAACTTGGTGTATGCGTTTTATGGGCCATGGGGTAAAAAAATATTCTTTCAAATTTTGACCGATAGATGGCGCTTTTCATACATGATGACGTTATGTAAATTTGGAGCATTTTTAAAAGGCTGTAGTAAATGCTGTAAAATTATTCTTTACCATACCTTTACAAGAGTAAAAGTGAATTAATGATCCATTTGTTTTATTAGAGCAGTAGTCATTTTTGAACTGCACTGCTTGAATGGCAACGCTTTAATGGCTTAAAGGCCTATGCTGAAAAACCTCTGTGGACACAGGAATTGAGAAAAATGATTATTATATTTTAAGAAATTCACTTCATTTACGATACGAAAGTTTATGTAATATGTTGTAAAATGGCATCTATACATAATCCATGTTGGAGACGAAAAAAAATGCATTGATTTTACTTGCTTTCTTTTGGCCAAAATAGCCACTGACAATGCATCTGAACATTCTTTCTTATACGGTAATATGAATTTTCTAGAGCTTTTTGAAGACCGTTCCTGGTGTTTTCTGAGTTGCATACCTAATTCTCCAATCTTTCTTAACCCCTTAACGCGCGCTGTCCATCGCTGCGAGGACGCAAAATTTAAGATCCAGCTGCAAAAATTCATCCCGGAAATTTTTTAGCAAAAATTTACGTTTATAACATATCAGAAAAGGCCGGTTTTTCTAACCTTAAATTTTAAAATTTCTTTTAGTTTAATTTAGTTCATGAATTCCGGTGGCACTATAATTTAAATGATCCGAATTCTCTTGCGCCGCAAAGGGTTAAGCCCTGTTTCGATAGAAGCCTTTTCCGTATTCCTTTGAAGTATCGATATTCTCGCAGTGCAATTTAAAAATTTCTATCGTTCTAATAAAACAAATTTATCAGTAAAGATCGATCTTTCTCCTTTAAAGGCATGGTGAAGAATAATTTCACGAAATATCGACTTTTTTTTTTTTTTTTTTTTTTTTTTTTTTAACATTCCAAATTTGTATAACGTCTTTTATGCATTGCATGAAACGCGCCAGCTATCGGTCAATATTCAAACGATTATTTTTTATTGTAAATAACTTTTTCTTGACTCCATATATTTCATATACCATGTGTCAACGTAATGCGTCTACTGGAATATATATAATGTATGTAGGTTTTAATAGTGTAATTTTAACTCTAACCACATGTATATAAATTTATGAACATTTAAATCATCCAAAATACTTTTATATAGTATACATTCTTTAAACAAAGACAATTATTACAAATTTAAAAAATAAATACAAAATTAAAATTACTGTTTTCTTTATATAAAAATAATATTCAAAGCATACAAAATATATGTATATTTATTTTGTTAATGTTTACATATTATTATATTTACAATCATCTTCCATTGTTTATTTCCCTTTACACATTTGTAATCTTAGCAGCCTGTCTTTTTAATCTCTCCGATTGTAATTTTTCATCTTGATCAAGAATATATATTTTTGTACAACTTTTGGTTTATTTTATCTTTACTCGTTCTACAAGTCATGTTACAGTTTTTATCACAATGGGTTTTATATATTCTTCAATGCAATTTATCTACTGTATATTTATTCCTTTTAGCTTACAGTTATGTCACAGAAAAAATATCTCAAAATCCTATTTAAATCGACAAAGTTTAATTTAAAAACCTTTGAGAAAGAAATTGAATGTTATCTTAAACATTTTTTTTTTTTTTTAATGAAAAATAAATAAATAAAATAAAATAAAATACAGTTATTATATTTTTTTCTAATTTATTTTATCTAAATTTTCTTTATACAATTTAAAATTAACTAATTCTTCGATTTGATTTGTCATATTCTGCATTGAAACTATAAGTAGAATCATGAAACTTACAAAATTAATGTTAAAAAAATTGTTTTATAATTTTATGCACCCTTTTGCATAAACATTAACAAATTCTGCTTATTTCTTAATTATTGTTTCAGTTTATGAAGTATGATTTTAAGCATTAAAAAAGGATAAAAGTGTTTATATTATAAAGTTTCGAAATTGTTTCCAAATTAATTCTTAGAAAGAGTTAAACTGAAAACAAATTAACATTTTAATTTGAAAATAATTTATCCCTGAAATTGAAAAATATTTCGTCAATTATTTCTTTATACGAGGGGTGATCAGAGAAAAAAGGTTACAAGCTGCAGCATTTGAAAACTATATATTGTGGAGAACTTTTGTTTCCCCAGAGTGGAGACAGATGGTGCTACTTGTCATACTGCTGGTGTGCGGGTACGTAGGGAAAGTTCCCAGACGTTTCTGGACGATTGAAATGTCAAGACGCTTAGAAAATTGGTCTCGTGTGGAAGTGCGAGCCGTGATTCGATTTTTATGGGCATAGAATGTGTCCGAGAAGCATCTGACGCAAACGGCTGGACATGTTCAGTGAAGGTGTCATCCTCCTGCATGACAATGCCAGGCCCCATACTGCTCAAGCAACGCAGGAATTCTTGCGACTGTTCAGGTGGGAAATCTGGAGTCACTCCCATAGAGCCCGTATTTGGCACCCAGTGACTATTTCCTGTTTCCGAGGTTGTAGGAGCACTTATCCGGCACGCAGTTCTCTTCAGACAGTGCTGTGAAAACATCCGCCGAGACCTGGCTCAATGGACAGGGACCAGATTTCTACCAAGACAGGTTAAACAAGTTGGTTTTGCGTTCTGATAAGTGCCTAAATAGACATGGTGATTATGCCGAAAAGTGATAGGCGCGTATGCCTCTTAATTCTCTTTTGTATTTTCTGTCTATTGTTAATAAATATTTCTTTATTCGACTTGTAACCTTTTTTTTTTTTTTTTATCACCCCTCGAACTCTTTAACTACATTTCTTGCGACCATGGAAGCCTCTGCGCAAGCGCGGATTCAACGAGTCCACTAGTAAAATAGGGGAGACAAGCTTTTCGTTGAGAGAAAATAAGCGATAAGGGAATACCGAATGACTGGATGTTTATTAAATTCAAACCTATTGGTCAACTTGGAAACCCTCCAAGATTTTCGACTCGTCCTCACTGCTAGGCGTAGGAAACGTGGTTACACTATATATTCTGTAAAATTTCTAAATTTGAATGTGTACAAATATTCGTGTCCATACAGTATACATATAGAAAGAGAAAGAGAGATTTTTTAATGCACACATACTGCAGGAAATATGCATGAATATTTATTTCCATGCACATGTCACTGTTTATTATCATTAAATGTTTCACAAAAATATAACTAAAGTGGTCACTAAAATGTAACTAAAATGTTCTATCATTAAATGTTTCACTAAAATATATACAACATAAATCAAATATAATTATATTTTTTAATAAATTATCCAACTAATAACGTACATATTGATTAACAGAGATCACCATTAACATAAATTTATCACTTTTCACGCATTACAATTACAGTTTAATTTCAATGCAAAATTATTATTTTGAAATACAAGAAAATAATAAAATAAGATTATTAATTTTATACACATATATATAAAATTTTCGAAAAACGTTATATATTTTTCAATATAAAAGCATAAGCCAAAAATTTTACTTTTCAAGATATAAATATTTATTAGTACTTGAAAAAATATTATATATTTAAATTCCATGCTCTTTTGGAAATTATTCATGAAATAATCTTAAACTGTATAAATTCTTATATACATTATTCATGCAATATTATGTCTAGATAAATAGTTTATTTCAAAAATGTGTTACCGGTTCTCTGATTTTTGTTTTAACTGCTATGTTTAAATGTATGAAGTTCATTTTAAATGTATGAAGTTCATTTAAATGCAGAAGCTCATTCAGTACTGTTTTGGAAATTAGAAATTGTTATTTACGTTTTTAATTTTTATTAACGCTATATATATACCCTGTTAAAAGAGCAATAAAATTATAGCTTAAGGCAATTTAAAATTTCTGAATTATCTAAATTATTATAATTTTAAGAATGAAAAATTCATTCTTTATAACCTGTAATAGTTATTAAGGAAATTTTTACAGATATGTGACAACTCACCATACTCCAAGTATAATAAATTTAAAAATCATTGTGAAGCATATTTCTTTTAAGGAAGAAATCTGTTGAAAATTTAAAGTTTTTAAGCTATGAAAAAAAAAAAAAAAAAAAAAAAAAAAAAAAAGCTATAGATATTCGTACGTAGATATATCTGTTCAGAATTTTCGATAAAGACATTTTCCTGTAGCTGAATGTACTCTTTTACTGTAATGTAATTTTACTTATGTATTCAATAAATGTTTTGCATTTTTTTTATCTCTATATATTAAAAAAAAAGTTACTGTCACTGGCGTCAAATTTTTTGTCTGCAACAGCATCTTCTAACAGAGGGCAAGGTCCCCCTTCGCGTCATGAGAGGTATCAATGTGTTCCGAGTACTCCAAGTGACATTTCAGCTGCTTAAAAATTTCTATCATTTTAATTAAAGAAGTTATTAACTAAAAACGGCAAGTTTATGAAGGTACTCCATTTGCCATTTTGAAAAAAGTTTCTCCCGGTGACATTGTTCTTCTCTCATGAAATCATTTTACACGAAAAAATTAAAATATGTTCCATGGTTGTACGTAGGTAGGTAGGTTGGTTAGATTTAACGTCGCACCAATACTGCGCTATGGGTAATTGGCGACGGTCTGGGACGCACCTCTAGAGATGTTCCGGAGACATGTCATCACAATTTTGAATCTTCACAGATGGGATCCCCCTCCACTTTGGTGATCCCTAGAAATATAGTGGGGATGGAACACGGAGAACTTTGCGACCACGGCAGATTTTATGCGCACCAGCCACCATTAGTGTACACGACGGTCTTTGGCCGGCTGAAGTATCGAATCGGCAATCTTCCAATTACGTGCTCAGCGCTTTACCGACTAGGATACCGCGGCCCGAAACCATTGATGTAAAAAACAAAGAAAATAAATATCAACTTTGTTTCTCTACTTTTAGAAAATTAATCTTCTTACACGGGAAAATTAAAATATGATCCATGGTTGTAGGTAGGTAGATAATTAGGTAGGTTTTGATTAACGTCGCACCATTACTGCGCTATGGATAATTGGCGACGGTCTGGAACGCACCCCTACGGATGATCCGGAGACATGCCACCACAGTTTTGGTCCTACACGAAGGGGATAGCTCCCCAGCTTCGGTGTCCTCCAAAAGTACAATTTTGATAGAAACACAGAGGATATTGCAGCCTCGACATATTTTACGTGCACCAGCCACCATTAGTGTACACGGCGGTCATTGGTCGGCTCGAGAACCGAACCCACAATCTTCCAATTGCGAGCTCGGCGCTCTACCGACTGGGGTACCGTGGTCCGAATTTAACTTTTTAGAAAAGAAACACAAAGGGTCATGTACTAAAGCTGTAATGCAAAATGGTCTAGGTATTATGATTTTCTTTCTATAAAAAAAAATATACATAAATATTATATATTTCAATTTGACATCGAATATGAGGATTTTCATAATAATTTTCTGCTTTTGTCTTGTAATATGCACTATTAATATTCCTTTTCAGTGAAAGAAAGCAGCGAATTCGGGCAGAGTTCTGTATGTGTTAATAAGTAAAGTATGTCGGGGAGGAGCCGAAGCCTCCTTCGGGGGTTGGTGAGCGGAGCGAGCAGTGGGCAGAACCGCCTAATAAAAGAAAAATATTCAAAATTTGTTTTCTTTTTCGTTTTATTAACGTAATAATAATTGCACATGTTTTTTTCACGTTACTTTTTTTTTTTTTTTTTTTTTTTTTTTTTAATTAGACAAGGCAGTTTTAAAGGCAAGAATTATATCTTAGTCATTAAAATCAATTCAATAATAGAGTTTACAAAAGGATATATATATATATATATAGTTATTTATTTATTTAAACATCAAAGAAAAAATATATTTTAAAAGCTTTTAAAAATAAATTTAATTACGTGTTAAAAAAAATTAAATTGAATCGAAGAAACATTTTCTCAAAAATATAGCCAAAAGCTTAATTCCAATTTTCTTAGAACATTCGCTCCAACATTTTTTTTTTTTTTCTTCGTAAAAGATATTTTATTTGAAACTTTTCTGTTCTTTAACATTATTATTACATTTTCTATCCATCGAATACTGTCCTATTTCGCTTCGTATTTTTTTCCTTATCAAAATCTTTATTTTATTCTTTTTTTTTTTTTTTATGACAATAAAACTTATTATTATATGTCGTACTTACCAAATAATGTTTTATTATCTATATGTCTTTTTCCCTTAAAGATTTCAAGGGAATTTCGTTGAAACGAAAGTAAGTAAATTGACAATTTTTGATACATTTTCTTCTCGATTTTCCGAAATTTATTATCTAGATAAATAATTACAGAACTTCAGAAAATAAAACTTGAATAATTATATTTCAAGATATAACGCTAAGAAACACTTAATAAAAGTAAATTGACCATTTATTATAAGAAACACGTGTGAGTTGTGACATCACTAGATCTATATAAAGTCTCCACCATTATGCGTTTCACAAATGTATATTATAAAGTAATTTCTTTTATTTTTTCTTCTTTTTCTGTCTAATTTCTCTTGTTTTAAAATTTGCTCTGATTTTTTTAATAAATGAAATTATTTATAAAAGGTTATATAATATATTCATTAATTATATATAAAATATAGTAGTTTATAAAAAGATCTCATTTGGAAATACACATCTGCTCAAAAGTTTAGCAAGATTTACAAACGATCAGTTTTTTCAATTTAGAAACTCACCTCTCGATGAAATATTTTCAAACATCCTGTATTTAAAGAACTGGGTCTTTTTCATGTTTTTCAGTGTAGATTGGTTTAAGACAACATTTAGGGGGCCGGAAGCAAATTGAGTAAAATCAATAATGTTTGTGATCACCCTGTATCGTTAAGTGAGCAAAATGAACTGTAACTTTACGATATGTTAAAGCAGACCGAGTGCAACTTGTGAATGAATTTGTGTGGCGATAGCATATTAAAAAAGGAGACGTAAGCATTTAATTTAAAACTAAAAAAAATCAACATGTTTTTTTATTTATAATATGCAGAGTTTTTTTACGAAAATTGTTCCCGCTTTCAGATAAGTTGGAAAAAACACTTTTAAAACAATATACTGCAATCGGAATACAAATATCTAAAATATCTCATGAAATATGAGAATATTTATGAAAAATGTTTTCACTGCACATGCGCGAGGGATACAAAAAATTTTATTGCATAGGTTGAAAGCTAGATATATTGTGCAAATTTTGTCAAAAGTGCATTTGAATAGAGTAAAAATTAAAGAAATTATCCGAAAAAGAATGAACTAGATTTTAGATATTTTCCAAGAGTTGAAATTTCTTAAAGGGTTTTTCATATGCCGCATAATAAATTTAAAGATCCAATCATTTTAACCAGTTAACAAAAGTTCTTATTTGTGAAAAACCACTTATTACCTCTCAAATCTTAGTAAATAATCATAAAGATGTTAGAGCTGCAAGCTTACAAGGGTTTTTTCCCAAAAAAGTACATTTGGAGCGTGATTGAAATAATTGGATTTCAAATTAATAACGCGGCATGTGAATAATCCCTTAAGAAATTTCAACCCTTGAAAATATCAAAAATCTAGCTCGTTCTTTTTCGAATAATTTGCTTAATTTTTACTCTATTGAAATGCACTTTTGACAAAAGTTGTGCAATATATCTAGCTTTCAACCTATGCAATAAAATGTATTTGATCTTTCGCACATGCACAGTGAAAACTTTTTTCATAAAAATGCTCATATTGCATGAAATATTTAAGATATTTGTACTCCGATTTCAGTATATTGTTTTATAAGTGTTTTAACCAATTTATCTTAAAGTGGGAATAATTTTTATTAAAAAACTCTGTAGTACATTATTAATAAGAAAACATTTTTTTTTTTTTTTTTTTTTTGAGTTTTAAAATAAATGCTTTTCCGTCATTTAATATACCATCACCACACAAATTCATCCACAAATTGAACTGAGCCTGTTTTCACATATCCTAAAGTAACAGTTCATTCCGTTCATTTAATGATACAGTGTTGATCACAAGCATTACTGATTTTGCTAAATTTATTACCGACCCCCCAATTGTTGTCTTAAACCAATCTTCAATGAAAAACATGAGGAAGATTCAGTTCTTTAAATATACGATGTTTGAAAACATTTCATCGAGAGATAAGTTTTAAATTGAAAAAAAAAAAAAATGATCGTTTGTAAATCTTGTTAAACTTTTGAGCAGGTATGTATAAGTTTTATGTAAAATATATATCTTTCTCCAGTTTTATCTTATGAATTTTTAACTCTGTAATTAAATTCCTTTTTTTATGTAAACTTCATATTTTTATAATATCATTTTTATAATAAATTAAGAGCAAATTACCTTTATAATTCTAAATTTGAGATAATAATTGACGAAAGTCAGAAATCATCAATCGATTTAATTCCGAAAAACTATAAAATGGAAATTAATTACAGAAAAAGAAAAGTCTTGGTAAAATAATAAGCGAAAAATTAAAAACCTGAAACTTATTTTTGTTTCTAAGTAATAGGTACGAAATTCTATACAAAACAGAAGTTAATTTAGTGCTACAGGACTTATCTAATCTGTTTTCCCATATACAGGCATGTATTAAATATGTTTTGTTATTTACCAATAATTACTGTATCCTTTCTTAAAATGTGACATATGTTACGACATATGAGAAGTTTTACTATATATATATATATTTTACTATGCATGCGCAATGCTTCATAAATTCATTTGCATAATTTAATAACACAAAGTATTGAGACAGTTATATGAAAACCCAAAACAAATATCGTGTAAATTCAAAAAGTTATGGAAGATAGATTGAACAGAATTTCAGCTCCTCCCGAAATAAAAGCTAAACTATAAAGAGTTTTACTCGCAGTTTTATTTTGATTCTGTCAATGATAATACAGTTCGCTGATTGTAAATAAATATTGGTAAAATCCTCTATCATCATCCTTTTTTTTTTTTTTTTTTGGGACAGGAAATGAGATTCTGTTTATTCTGTCTAACATAACTTTTTGAATTTACACGATATTTGTTTGGGATTTTTATATAAGTATAGTTCAATACTTTTGGCTGTTAATCTATGCAAATGAAATTTTTTAAAAGCTTGCGCATGCGTATTACAAAATTATGTAGTAAAAATGCTCATATTCCATAAGATATTTAACATTTTTGCATTCTGATTACCGTATACTATGTCTAATGTAGTATGCCAAGATTAATAAAAATCGTTATCGTTGGATTTATTACAGTAAGTAGTATAATTAAAAAAGTGACCTTTTTTTTTTAAGGAAACCGTTATATATTCATGAATATGCGTATTAGCATGAAAAAAAATTTATAGAAATAATTAGAAGCCTCGTAATCACATGCTACAGCCAAAAGGCATTTGAAACATAACTTTTAACAATGTGATCCAAAACATTTTGATTTATATTTAATTTTTTACTGGTCCACGTTTTCTCTTCGGGACAAAACTTTTACTGAAATATATGAGTTATAATATCTGTACTGATAAGTATAAAGGATTTAAGTCCATACTCTTGATTTTTCAGGAGACGAAAACAAAAATTAAACTAACTAAAAACTAATCAGAAGAATCCATTAGGAAAAAGGGATTAGATTGATTTATACCCTTTATACCATTCAGTGATTGTCAATCTTCATTTAATAAAGGGAAAAATTCAATTAAATATTTTATACTAAAGATTAATGGTAAATTTCTGACTTGAATCTTTTTTTACCAATGGATTTTCTCAAAAACTAAATGACATAGATTTAAATCCTTTATTCCAATCGATAAAGATCTTTTTACTGAGTCTGACTATGTACTTAACTCAAAATCGACATTTTTGGACTTAAATCCTTTATACTTATCAGTACAGATATATTCTTTATACTCCAAAAGTTTCAAGGTAATTACTAAAGAACTTTTCTAGATATTTAACAAAACGTATACATTCGAAAATGTCCAAATACTTATTACTAGATACTTTATAATGTAATGCGTATTTTTTTTTTTTTTTTTTTTTTTTTTTTTTTTTTTTTTTTTACATCGACTTATTTTTTCTTTTAATTCGTTTGAAAATTAAAATGGAAATTTTATTTATTACATTTTGTACTAAAATATACAGCGTTGACTAGATTTTCTTCTTATTAATAAGTGTATCAATTTTCGTAGCAACCAGTTGAATGATGTAGTTTGTATACTAAATTAAAACCAGACATAAGGTGTCCCTTAAATGAGTGGGAAATTTTGTTTTTACTTTTTTTTTTTCTTTTTTCTTTTTTGAAATCCGATATGCATACCCTCTAATTTTTTTTTTTTATTTGACCCTAAATACATCTTAGAATGTTAACACGTTCCAAATTGACAGGAAAATCCTAATATCTATATTTGGATTTTTTTTCAATTCAGCACGTGTTAACAGACAGACAATCTCAGAGAGCTGACATTTTGCTATACAGGTATAATGTTTAGGTTCAAATAGAAAGCAATTAGAGGGTATAAGTAGCAGATTTCCTAAAAGAAAAAACAAAAAAGGAAAACTAAAATTTCCCTCACATTTAAGGGACACCCTAATACATATGCTTGACTCAAAGAGAGCTATTGCAAATTTTTATAACTCTAAAATCGCTGACTGAAAATAATATTCCTTTATTTATTTTCTTCATAAATTGCTAAGAGTTTGTCTTAATAAACAAGTTAAATGTTCTCAAAAACCAAAAAATAAAATAAAATAAATAAAATGAAATAATAATAATAATAATAATTGTAATTAACACAGTAATATTAAATTAATTCAATAATTACATAGGTTCTGGTCCAGATAGGGTTTTACAGCATACTAAAACAGCACTTGGCGATGGTCTGCGAGATCCTTTACGTGTTATCCTAAAACAATTAAATGAAAAATACCCTTCTAATGTAAAGCTTGCGTGTAAAAACACGCGGTGAGTATTGTGTCAGAAAGTTGCCTAAATTTAAAGTTATGCTACTTAAACTATGTCACATACTTGAAGCATATGATTTCATATTACGTCATTGCTGGTAAATCGTTAAGATATATCCACGGACGTAATTGTATATGAGAAAATTGAAAAGTTCGGGATATTTCTGAAACGAAAAAGGGCATTCAATTTAAAGGAAACACACACACACACACACACACACACAGAGAGAGAGAGAGAGAGAGAGAACAGAAAACTTGGTATCGAAGCAGGATTTTGGAAGTTATAAGTAACCCAAATAGATGCAATTCCGTTGCTGTGTGCTAAGTTCATTGCGCACTGTGGGGTGGACCCTGGTTTGTTACTGGCTGATACAACTCGATAATTTTATATGTAAATTTTCATTTACTGTGTGCCCTACTAAAAAGATTTTATGCACGGATATTTTCTAAATTTTTGTCAACTTATATTTTTCATAGTATAAGATTATTGTCTGACAATTTTTGTTGCCAGAAATACTTTGTATTATGACAAGACTCTTTTTTTTTTTTTTTTTTTTTTTTTTTTTTTTTAGTGCATTTCTTAACTCTAAATTGTACGATTACTGTAGACTGTTACACAAACAAAAGAGAAAAGAAATGAAAAAGTAACTAATTTTACATTTTTTGCAAATAATAAAATAATTCCAAGCGATACAAAACTTCCTGTTTAATGAAGAAATCTATTTTTCTAAATGTTAAGAAATCTGAAAAGCTAATCAATCCTTTAAAAAAATATATTAAATATCATTCCTGCTCCTGTACTAAACGACATTTGATCTAAATTAAATTTTCATGTTGACAAAATATTTCAGCAAAATGTTTCCAGGCTAATAGCATTGCCTAACTCTACTCCTAAACATAAAATAAGTTAATTAAAGGTATTTCAAATAATACTATGATTAATTTAGAGAGAAATTTTATCCAATCGATAAAACTTGCGTAACTATAGCCTTTAGCAATACAAGTTTATTTAAAGATTGCTTTTTAAACATTTTTATGTTAAGCATTTACTGTCCTGTGTAAAACAGATATGTTTCATTGTAATTCATTTACTATTGTTATTGACAAAGATAGTTGCGGAAATGCATTAAGAAATAAAAGCAATTATCCTTTTTAAATTGTATTATACCTTAAGTAATTTTCAATAAGCTTTTACAAAGCTTTTTATATTCTCAAAGTAAAAAGTAACAAAAACAAGACACGCATGAGTACTAATAAACTGAATTTCAAAGAGGTAATTAAGCTATCGTGAATACATAAAAAAAAAAAAAAAAAAAAAAAAAAAAAATGGTACACTGTTAAAAATAAAATCTTACATTTCATCAGAAAAATGGTTCCGGTTAGCTGCATATTTTGATGCAATATAATCCCTTTTTGTGGTACCATTTTAGTAGTTCAATGAGAAATACACACACACACACACACACATATATATATATATACATATACATATACATATACATATATATATATATATATATATATATATATATACTGCATTCATCTGGAATGACAAAGTAGTCATTTTCTGATTCCCTAAACTAGAAATATAGATATTCTTTAGCCACTTTTCTTGCGACCGTGGTAGCTTCTACTGAACGAGTTCAATGTTAAAATAGGGGTGATTAAAAGAAAATAGAGATAAAGAATTGAATGTTTGCCAAATATCAATATGTCAGTCAACTTGGCACCCCTCCAAATCATTGGACGCATCCCCAAAGCTAGTTTCCAGAAACATGGTTACACTGTATCCGAGTTATGCGTATAAGATAAACGAATAATCTGGATAGACGAAATGATCGAGTATTTCTAGTCTATGCTTTTCCAGACGGTGAAATAATATTATGAATATTGTGAATCTTTTGTATCGCTAGAAATCCTCACTTGATTTCCTACAATTGTGCATTAAACCAAAATTACAGTTAATAAAACTCACCTCTTTTGTTCACATTTATTTAAAGATATTTTTAAATAAGTTTGACCACGAAAATATTTTAAAATGCTCTAGAATTCTAATAGGGGTTTTTAGAACTCGCTAGCAAACGAAACTAGAATTTATAAGGATGACCTAGAACTATTTTTACTAGAGCCACAATTTAGTTTTTAGATGACAGTCACAAAATTTTTGTTTTCAGTGTAAGCACCATTGAAAGGATGAAACGTAGCACCGGAATATTGGTTGCAGACAAATAATTCTTATTTAGTACCATTCTTTTGCTGAAATGTTTAACTATTATTTTTAACAGTTCAGACAGAGTGTTTAGTTGAATCGAACACTTATAATTTGTGAACACTTACTCAAGCATTACTCGGTAAGAGATATAAAAAAAAAAAAAAAAAAATAATAATAGAAAGTTTAAAAATTAATTAATGCTTACTTTATTACTTCCCAATCACGTTATAGGTGTGTTACCCTCAGGTATTCGCAAAAATTTTCGAACTTGGGTTTTTGACTGTTTTACACGATATGAAAACCATCTTGTGGTTTAAAGCGTCAGGAATCTGAAAATAACAAGATGGAATGTAGTGTCTATCTTTAGAGCGTCTGATTGTTACTTTGTTAGTCTTTGTACACGATATCTCAAGAACGTATTGCCATAAAGACGTCGGATATTTTTTTTTTATATATTGCTTGTGACTAGTGTTGCCAGATCTCGCGGATTTTTTATTTAATAATCACCAATAATTTTTAATTTCAACCTTTGCTTAATCGCTTCGAAGATTAATCGTCTATTATATATCAAATATCACTTTTTAAAATTATTGATAATTATTGAATAAGAAATCCGCGAGATCTGGCAACACTGATTGAGACACTGGCAATAACCCTATTTATTATCAGCATTCTAATTTGAAAACTTCGTAAGTTATTGGAAATTTCTGATTTTCTAAACATGGAGAAACAGAAAAAAAAAAATTGCAGGAATATGCATCAGGGGATATTTTTTATCGCAAAACACAAATTCAGCCAGTTTTAAAATATCACTTATGAACATCATATCCTATAAACGTTCTACTTCGAAAACTTATTCAAAATTTACAAGTAATTCAAAATTTACATTTTACTTTATATGAGAGAATATGGCCAAATTTAACATAAGCATGTATTATGAGGATTATTTTCATAGTAAAATTATTGGAAAAGTTTTGAAATATCATTTATGACACTTGCATGAATCTTACTATCTATGGACATTCTAATTTAAAAATTTCGTAAGTTATATGAAATTTGTGATTTTCTTAGCATGATAGAATAAGGCAATTTCCAATAGACTTATATTATGTGAATTATTACATTGGAAATACTGTGGACAGGCATGAAAACTGAAACACGAAACTAACCGTAAGAAAATTAAAAAGTTAATTGAGATAAGGTAAATCTATCGAAGCGGAGATTGGGTGGCCTGGTGGTTGGGGCATTTCACTGTGCGACCGAAGCGAGTGATCTGTGGACATCACTTTTTTTTTAAACATGAATATAGCCATACAAAGTAGAAATTTAGTTCATAAATTTCTACTTGGTGAGATACAGTAGAAATTTATGCGAAAAAATTTATGAGTGGGAACTGAGCAAAGTCCATTTATTCAAACTAATTTCCCATTTATCACAACTAACTGAAGTATATATATATATATGTGTGTGTATATATAAATTTTTAGACTTTATTCTTTTTGAAGTAACGTTTGGGTGTCCGATTTTTTAGAAAATCATTGGTATAATTTAAGTATACTTTAATTATACCAAAGCGTTTCTCTTGAAGTGGGAATTTTCAACTCACATCTAAGGCTTCCGATAAAACTCTAAACAGGATTTTAGATACATATTCAACCATTCCAGAGATTTCGAGTGCGCTCTTATCATACTTATCGTACAGCTTCATTTTTAAAAATCATATACTTAAAAATTAAAACTTAAGAGTACTCACCCCCCCCCCCACCCCTTTATCTTAAATTGTTTTATATACGAATACATGATATGTGTAATTGTAAATGACTTATTTGGACTGAAAATTAAGCTTGTGGTTAAACATAGATTTCTTATAGTAAGAGCGTCCCGGATAAGAATGAGATAACTTTGATATTAATTAACATTAAAGCTACAAACCAAATTAAACTTACATAAGATTCTCATTCAAAAAGTTCTTTTCTTATTACCCACATCTAAATAGAGGTGAAAATTCCTTTTAAGTCTACTTTACGAAGATTTCTTTTAGTCTCCGCATGCACGCTTGTGTTTCTTTAGAAACTGATTTTAATAATTTAAGGTAAATTCACTTGAACTGAGGCAAATTATTAGAGTTCTTTTATTCATTGGAGTACTTCCTTTTAATGATGCCCCAAACGGGTATTTAGACTAACACAAAAATTGGGTCAAACGTAAAATATGACTCATCATCTATAATGAGTTTCTGTTCTTCTTCAAATGGAATAAACTTCTTATAAGTTTTAAGCAACTTTTCTTTGCTCGACATTCTTACCAAATTTTATATTTTGGTGTTATTTATTTATTTATTTATTTATTTGGTATAAGATCTTAATCCCAGATCTTTCTTAACTCGGTGAACGGCTGATTTACATATATTCAACTTTCGAGCAACTTGACGGATAGAAAAGTCAGGTGTTGCAATAATTTTCAGTTTAACCATTTTCATAGCATTTTTACCATTGATTAGTACATATCAACATGTCCCTGTTCGTCATATTGTTCTAACACTCGATAATTTTCCTTTTTTTCTCAGATATTTGACCATTGTTTAAAAGTTTAAACAAGAAAGAAAAATCATGCAGTACGCATTGATTAGTAACACTTTCCAACTGTACGTAATTGTTGTATCGAATAACTTTTAATATTCTTTCCCTACGTTATCACACAACAGACAGAAGGACGAAAAAATATACAGATAGACTAATTGATTTTAAAATTACTCTTAATCACTTTGGAAAGTGTTAAAAAGACTTAACGCAAAAGAAAATGCATCTATTAGATTATAATTACAGCTTTTGATCTATCTGAATATTTTAGTGTAGCCCTGTAAATCAGAAACTTAATCATATCATATTCTATACAAAACATTATTTTAGAATATAAATAATACATTTCAATATTTTTATGATTTTTTAAGCAGAAAGACTTTTAAATATAACTTTCAAAAAATTCTGTCCTAAAACGTAATGCATCGGCATTTTTTTTTTTTTTTTTTTTTTTTTTTTTTGTTGTTGTTATTGTCCCTGTAAACAAACCAGTTGTACAGGACCTATTAATGTCATTTTAAATGGGGAACATTCTATACGGAAAATATTTATAAAAATAACACTCATAGAACACAACAATAGAACACAACATGCTTTCGAATGCTTTTGGGTGTCCCTGTACACACACCAGAACAGATATTCACTCCATTTTCAATATGGAACATCCGATAGTGAACTTCAATAAAATATATCAGTTTCGAGAAGTTCCATAAATATTTACAGGAGTTCGAGCGCGGGCAGACAGATAGACAGACAGATGGATAGATACACAAACTGAAATCATATTCACACTTAAAAATGTTAGAAAGTGTTAAAAACGCTTAATGTAAACGAAAGTAAAATTCTAGCAATTTTTTATTAATAAATCTTAGTATAAATGGATATTTTTGTGTCACCCTATAAATCTTATGCTAATCATGCTATATTCTATGCAAAGAATTTTTTTGTGCATTTAAATAAAAAATTTCAATTTCCTAAAACTTCGTGGAAAGTAATTAAAATTTGATTTATAGAAATATCTCTCATAGAACGCAATGCTTTGGAATACTTTTGAGTGTCTCTGTATATAAATCGGTGGTGGTATTTCCTCCATCTTGTACAGAACACACCCATTAGGGAATTGAATAGCATATTTCAATATCATTAAGATATGTCTACAGTAAAGGTATAAAAAATATGGTTTATAGAAATAAATCTCATAGAACACAATGCTTTTAAATAATTTCGGGTGTCCCTGTACACAAACCAGTAGTGGTATAAACTTCATTTTCAAGAGAGAACATCCGATAGTGAAAACGAATAACATATATCAGTTTCAGGAAATTCCATAAATATTTACGGGAGTTAGAGCTTGGACAGACAGACGGACAGGCAGACACACAAAACTGAAATCATATTCACACTTAAAAAATGCTAGAAAGTGTTAAAAAGTCTTAAAGTAAACGAAAGTACAATTCTAGCAATTTTTTATTAATACCTCTTAATATAACTGGGTATTTTTGTGCCACCCTGTAAATTTAATGCTTATCCTGCTATATTCTATGCAAAGCATTCTTTTGTGCATATAAAAAACATATTTCAATTTCCTAAAACTTCGTAGAAGGTAAAATTATTAAAATTTGATTTATAGAAATATCTATCATAGAACGCAATGCTTTGAAATACTTTTGAGTGTCCCTGTACATAAACCTATGGTGATATTCTCCTCCTTTTTATACAGGAAACATCCAATGGCGAACTTGAATAACATATTTCGATTTTATTAAGATATGTCTACAGTAAAGGTGTGAAAATATGGTTTATAGAAATACCTCTCATAGAACACAATGCATTGAAATACCTTCGGGTATCCCTGTACACAAACCAGTAGAGGTATAAACTCCATTTTCAATGGGGAACGTCCGATAGTGAACTTGAATAACATATATCAGTTTCAAGAAATTCCATAAATATTTACCCGAGTTAGAGCGCGGACAGACAGACAGGCAGATACACAAAACTGAAATCATATTCACACTTAAAAAATATTAGATAGTGTTAAAAACGCTTAATCTAAACGAAAGTACAATTCTAGCAATTTTTTATTAATAGCTCTTAATATAACTGGATATTTTTGAGCCACCCTGTAAATATAATAAGAATCATGCTATATTCTATGAAAAGCATTCTTTTGTGCATATAAATAACATATTTCAATTTCCTAAAACTTCGTGGAAAGTAAAGTTATTAAAATTTGATTTATATAAATATCTCTCATAGAACGCAATGCTTTCGAATACTTTTGAGTGTCCATGTGTATAACCCGATTGTGGTATATCCTCCATTTTATACAGGAAACATTCAATAGTGAACTTGAACAACATATTTCAATTTCATTAAGATATGTGTACAGTAAAGGTATTAAAACATGATTTATAGAAATACCTCTCATAGAACACAATGCTTTCAAATAATTTCGGGTGTCCCTGTACACAAACCAGTAGAGGTATAAACTCCATTTTCAATATGGAATTTCCGATAGTGAACTTGAATAACATATTTCAATTTCATTAAGATATGTCTACAGTAAAGTTATGAAAATATGGTTTATATAAATATCTCTCATAGAACGCAATGCTTTGAAGTACTTTCAGGTGTCCCTGCACACAAACCAGTAGAGGTATAAACTTCATTTTCAAAAAGGAACGTCCGGTAGTGAACAACGTATTTCAATTTCATTAAGATATGTCTACATTAAAGGTATGAAAATAAGGTTTATAGAAATATCTCCTTTAGAACATAATGCTTTGAAATACTTTCGGGTGGCCCTGTACACATACCTGTAGAGGTATAAACTCCATTTTCAATAGGGAACGTACGATGGTGAACTTGAATAACATATTTCAATTTCATTAAGATATGTCTACAGTAAAGGTATGAAATTATGGTTTATAGATATACCTCTCATGGAACACAATGCTTTGAAAAACTTTCGGGTGTCCCTGTACACAAACCAGTAGAGGTATAAACTCCATTTTCAATAGGGACCGTCCGATAGTGAACTTGAATAACATATATCACTTTAGAGAAATTCCATAAATATTTACGCGAGTTAGAACGTAGACAGACAGACAGACAAACCGAAGTCATAAACACTTTTCAACCTTGTTGGAAAGTGTTAAAAACAGGAATTTTGCTACGTTTGCCATCAGAATTATAAAAATGCACAATTTCGTTCTTAACAGTTTTCGTTGAATAAAGTGCCATTATATACATTCGTTTTTAACGTTAGACTCAAGCTGACTTTCTTTTGTACTAATTAAGTTACCATTTCCATGGCAACCATATAATTTACATATTTTTGCGAATTAGCTCATGCGCAACGAAAGTAATAGTCTGATTCTTATCTGGAACCATCTTAATTACATTATTATCTTATTAAAATATACGAGGTTTTCTTAGTTACCCGAGTTAGAGCGCGGACAGACAGACAGGCAGATACACAAAACTGAAATCATATTCACACTTAAAAAATATTAGATAGTGTTAAAAACGCTTAATCTAAACGAAAGTACAATTCTAGCAATTTTTTATTAATAGCTCTTAATATAACTGGATATTTTGGAGCCACCCTGTAAATATAATAAGAATCATGCTATATTCTATGAAAAGCATTCTTTTGTGCATATAAATAACATATTTCAATTTCCTAAAACTTCGTGGAAAGTAAAGTTATTAAAATTTGATTTATATAAATATCTCTCATAGAACGCAATGCTTTCGAATACTTTTGAGTGTCCATGTGTATAACCCGATTGTGGTATATCCTCCATTTTATACAGGAAACATTCAATAGTGAACTTGAACAACATATTTCAATTTCATTAAGATATGTGTACAGTAAAGGTATTAAAACATGATTTATAGAAATACCTCTCATAGAACACAATGCTTTCAAATAATTTCGGGTGTCCCTCTACACAAACCAGTAGAGGTATAAACTCCATTTTCAATATGGAATTTCCGATAGTGAACTTGAATAACATATTTCAATTTCATTAAGATATGTCTACAGTAAAGTTATGAAAATATGGTTTATATAAATATCTCTCATAGAACGCAATGCTTTGAAGTACTTTCAGGTGTCCCTGCACACAAACCAGTAGAGGTATAAACTTCATTTTCAAAAAGGAACGTCCGGTAGTGAACAACGTATTTCAATTTCATTAAGATATGTCTACATTAAAGGTATGAAAATAAGGTTTATAGAAATATCTCCTTTAGAACATAATGCTTTGAAATACTTTCGGGTGGCCCTGTACACATACCTGTAGAGGTATAAACTCCATTTTCAATAGGGAACGTACGATGGTGAACTTGAATAACATATTTCAATTTCATTAAGATATGTCTACAGTAAAGGTATGAAATTATGGTTTATAGATATACCTCTCATGGAACACAATGCTTTGAAAAACTTTCGGGTGTCCCTGTACACAAACCAGTAGAGGTATAAACTCCATTTTCAATAGGGACCGTCCGATAGTGAACTTGAATAACATATATCACTTTAGAGAAATTCCATAAATATTTACGCGAGTTAGAACGTAGACAGACAGACAGACAAACCGAAGTCATAAACACTTTTCAACCTTGTTGGAAAGTGTTAAAAACAGGAATTTTGCTACGTTTGCCATCAGAATTATAAAAATGCACAATTTCGTTCTTAACAGTTTTCGTTGAATAAAGTGCCATTATATACATTCGTTTTTAACGTTAGACTCAAGCTGACTTTCTTTTGTACTAATTAAGTTACCATTTCCATGGCAACCATATAATTTACATATTTTTGCGAATTAGCTCATGCGCAACGAAAGTAATAGTCTGATTCTTATCTGGAACCATCTTAATTACATTATTATCTTATTAAAATATACGAGGTTTTCTTAAAAACCAAATTCAAGGAATGAATTTTTTTGAAATTTTAAAACTTTGAGATCGTCATACCATTTTATTTTTATTAAGCCATAACAAAGAAAAGACTTGCTATTTAAATCTTAGGAGTAGAATATTTTAGAAGTTATAATTTCCTGCCTTATAGCCAAGCGTTTTGCCAAATTTCTTTCTTCTTTTGTAATACAATCTCAATTTCTTTCAGCATAAAGAACTGAATTTGTAAATGTTGTTTCATGGCGTTTTTTTTTTTTTTTTTTTTTTTTGCTAATCACAAAAGAATACATATATTACAAATTTGTGACAACATATTTAGTTTTTCAACAAAATTGAATAATCGTGACTTATTTAAGGTGCCATGTTAAAGCTTGTAATAGCTTTCAATGGGAAAATTATTTTTAAAATATTTATTGAATTATTTTCTTAAAATATATCTACAGAAATTATAGTATGTCCTCGCCATTCTTTACTAAGCAGATTACAATTTTATTGTTATGATGCTTTATGCAATTTCTATTTCTCGCTATTCAATTCCATGTCATTTTCTGAAAGAAAAGGCACATTTAAATAAATTTCATTTAAATAGTTATGTTATTTAAAGCAATTAATACCCTCTAAAATGATTCAAATACAAAGCAAATTTATTTTATTGCTTCCCTATTAAGTTCCTTTCTCAAAGCATTGAATCAATAGATTTATTTTATATTTTTAAAGAATATATTTATTTTATTCTTCTGTAAGAGAATTCTACCTGCACTTTCGTACACTAAAAAGATAAAAAACAATTAAAGAAGTAATTACTAGAATGTATGCTATTTTCAAAAGTGTTTTGCGACAAAAGCTGTATCTTTGAAAAATTGGGAGATTGTTTTCTTTGTAATTCCAATTTTGTTTTCTCATTACATTGATTTTTTTTTCAATTCGTAAACAGAAAAAAAAAATCATTTATTATGCTTAGAAAATTTATGCAAAGATAGAATCTACTTTTTATACTTTCAATTACTTAAAAATATTCTGGTATTTATCAGCATTCTTTTTCAGTAATAGTTCATTATTATTTTTTATTTTATTTTTATTTATTTAACATTGTTCTTTACATTTTACAAATATGGAATGCAAGGCAAATTTTCAGTTTCTCAAATCTACTTTTTATTTAAAAATATCTAAATAATAAAGAAGTTTATAATCATTCAAAGAACCCTACAAACATGTTTCGCGCGGTTTCACTTTGTTAGTTGGGATAGTTACAGTTGGCCGAACGTCTTTATTTCCTCCCCCTTTTGGCATTTTATTTGTTGGGGTAGCTATGGTTGACCCACCATAATGAACAATGCTATGAGTCCAACAAATAATTGCTGCATTACTTTTGAATATAACGACTCATTTCTACCCATTGTGTAAATTCAACGAAAATGTATAACTTTATTACATGCATTAAAATATCATCGAAAATGTTGAATATTCGCAAGAAAGTATAAGAATAGCAAATAATAAATACCGAAATGTATCTTCGAAATAAAATACTGCATATTGGCCAACGGTTTGAAAACGATTGAGCCATCAATCTAGTTAACGGTCATTTATAACAATTAGCAAACAAAAAACCCATCGTTGTTTAAATGTTGGTCCGTATAGATTTTGCTTGAGGGGAATTTTGCACGCTTTTTCTACGTGTATTTCTAAATGAAAATGGATTGGTCAAACCAGTGTCAAAAACGAACTAGCACAATGTAAGTAAATAAAAACTAAATTAAAAACTAAATAATAATAAAAATAAAAGATTTAAGATACAGTTTTACAAGCAAGTCCTTAAACTAGTATGATAAACTTGATAGGCTTTCTTTTATACACATAAAATATAGATAATAAAAAATTGCTACGAAATAATGTAAAGAATTTTTTTAACAATGTCATATTTAGTGTAATTTTGATGTAATTACAAGTCTTATAGAATAAATCCAATAGCATTTTTTTTTCCTTGTCAACGTTTTTGAAAATTTTAGATAAAGATTTGGCATTGACTTTTCTCTGCTAGAAGTTGGTATGCTATTTAAAAATAGAACCGTTCTGTTATCTTCATATTTTATTTATTGTTATTAATTATGTTGTTGTTGTTGTTGCTAGCCGCCTTACGATTTTTTGTATTTTTTCCCTGCATGCATGTATTTCTGTTCATATTTTAGTACAAGAATGTCTTAACTTTTTAAGCACTAGTTGCACTGTAAATAGAGACGTCTTAAATTAAGACAAAGATGTGTATTAAATAGCAATTTAGACACACAAATGTCTGAAACACATAAGTATCAAAATTTCAGAGAGCAGCCGCGTTTGAATTTAACATGTGTGCCTTTGTATAAATAGACTGAGATAAGTGCATGAATAATGTAAATTTGTCTCAAATTAAGACACATTACAGTTAAGTTATTTAGAAATTGTGATATTTTACCATTTAGATACTAGAAACTTAAAAATTTAGAAAAAATGTTATGACAACCCCACCTATTAATGATTTTCGACAGATGTTAATAGGTGCTAATTATGCAAGGGTTCAAATACACGCCAATTTGTTTGAAATTCTGTGCAGTGATTCTTGAGATACATTTGCGCAAAATTTTGTCACACAGAGACAGGCATTTTTAAAAATGTTCAAATCATATTCTAGACTCCTCAAAATGAGTAAAACCGTCAAAACCAATACTTTTTTCGTGTTAAATATAGAAGGAAATAACAAAGAATATTATATTACATATAGTTCATGCGATACTATGAAATTCGATTGTGTGTACACTACTGGCCATTAAAATTGCTACACCAAGAAGGAATGATAATAACGGAATGAAATTTGTTGGACACATACATTATAGTAGGAAGAACAATTGATTAAATTTTCAGGAAATTTGGAGTAATATGTACTGAGAAAACAGTACATAAAGCAGCGACCTCTATGAGCAATAACAGCACATATCTGCCTAGGCATTGAATCGAACAGCGATTGGATGACATGTACGGGTAGAGCACTTCATGAAGTGCTTCATCGATGTATTGTGGCATCGTGTTAAAACTTCATGAAGTGCTCTACCCGTACATGTCATCCAATCGCTGTTCGATTCAATGCCTAGGCAGATATGTGCTGTTATTGCTCACAGAGGTCGCTGCTTTATGTACTGTTTTCTCAGTACATATTACTCCAAATTTCCTGAAAATTTAATCAATTGTTCTTCCTACTATAATGTATGTGTCCAACAAATTTCATCCCGTTATTATTATTCCTTCTTGGTGTAGCAATTTTAATGGCCAGTAGTATACTTTTATTTTCGCCAGTCTCATCAGAAAACGCTGAATGCAGGAAGGTGCGGAAAGTATCAAAAGATGTGAAACATCCAAAGGAAGCCAAATTGACCGTTTGTATAATATTATTCCAATTTATTTAAAAAAAATGTATCAACTTAGAACCCAAAACGATTACAAGATAAGCGGCAGAACGTAGTACTGAAAAAGTATCCGCCTATAGCTTGCCTGAAGCCGTTGGACAGCAAAACACAATGAACGGCAACGGGTTAGGTTAGAAAAACCTCAAAAACCAAAATTATATGTAATCGAATGAAACTATTTTTTCAGCTATTTCAATGGCTTTCCTTTTTAACACGCTTTTATTAGCTTCACCTGTATGTATGTTTGTATGTATGTTTGTAACCGCTCTGGGAGCAAACAAAAAACCTATATTGTAAAAAAAAGACTTTTCCTTCGTGAACGCTGTGGCTGTGACATAATGCTCCGGGCTACGAACCTAAAGGTCTAGCGTTCGAGCCCAGTCAGGGGAGATTTTTTAAAAATGGTTTTTGTTTAATTCTAAATTATTTATTTCTGATTCCTTCATTATGTTATTTTTAACATGCTTTTATTAACTTGATATGATGTAACTATTAATGTATGTAACGGAATCTTGGAATTCAATTTTCGACAACTTCTGTTCGTTCGATTATCCGGAAATTTTGCACATGACTTCATAGTCGATGACAGTACTACATACAAGATTTTCCAGGCTCCTATCCCATCAGGGGCAAAGAAAAAAATCTCTATATATATTAAACTCTATTGCATGTGGCACAGGATTTGGCCGTATTTGTATAACGTTGAGTGGCAACAATTAATCAATTGTTTTTTATTAAAGATGTAAATATTATGGTGTGTCACTCACACGATTTTTTCTTACCCTGCATTTTAATACTATAAATATAGATATTTTGTGCTTTTTAGTTCACATTTCAATAAAAGCGTGTTCTTTAATTTTTTAAAAATATAATATTATTAAGATATTTACAATATAGTAAAAAAAATTTTTTTTATCTTATTTAAAAAATAGACTAACAAATAGAACAAAGGCGGTACCTGTATATATTATGTTTATGCTAAAAATGTAAATAATAACAATAATAATAATTTCCATCGGTAATCATGTTTTATAACAATAAATAAAATAAAATGATTATCATTAATTTTCTTTCATAATGGCCCATTGTCGCAAATTTAACAGTACCATGACATCAAACTAAATATTAGATTATAATTAATCAAATAAAAATTACGAGAAAAAAGAATTAACAGAATTTTTTTCTTCTGTGTAAATATCGATTAAATATTAGGTAATTACAATTGAATTTTCTTTTATTTCTTATATATTCACGTAAAAAAATCTCGTCTATTCCACTTCTTTTACTTGAAAATAACGCAACTGTTTCCGAATTTTAGTGCAAATACTCCCCCATCTAACGTGTATATGACTTGATTGATGAACCGAGACATTTCCTGAAACAGTCGTTCCTAGCTCACGATATCAATTTGCTGGATTTTCAAAGGAAAGTTTTATGAAATGAAAAGGTAGGTTTTTTTTTTGGGAGGAAATGAGAGGTAAATCTAGCGTTCTCATTTTCAGATGTCATGCCATGTGGTGGGGTATGTAATGGAATTTTTATCTCAAAAGAGAAATAAAATATTTCGGAAAAGTCTAACATCATAAATTTCTATTATATCATACATCCTTAAAAAATTATAAGACATCGGTTTATACTTAAATACTGAATAACTAATTCAGTACATATCAGTACACTCATTTACACGTCAAAGCTGTTTATTATGTATTAGCAAAATGCTTTAAAATTGTGTTCCCAATTCCACTAAAATAATTTGCTAAAATCCTCACCTTTATATGAGAACGAATAGGTCTAATCTTCTAAAGTCAAATATTCGTAATAAAAGCCATTTAAGGCATAAATACTGAAAAAAGAAGAAGAAGAAAATTAATGTATAATGCGAAAAACGTAAATCGAAAATATCATTTGATACTTTGAACATTGATACTTTATTTTCCTGTACTGTACATATCACTTGCCTAATACGGGCAAGGACACCCTAGAATCACCCCCCACAGAGGTCAGTTGAACTATAGGCCTAGGACTCTACTGTAGTCAAACGGCCATACAACCTGTATTTATCATTATTTTTTAAAAGTGTTATAGGTTGCTTTATTACTTTAAGTAATTTCTAATACGCTGTTAGTTAATAAATTAAAAGATTTTAGTATGGCATTTATGCCATATTTCACAGTGAAAAATGGCTATATAATAAAGCTCCAGTATTCACTTCAAACAGAGTAAATGGGAGAGGAGATTAGCTCAAAATTATAAAATTATAAGTCTTTGGCACAATCTGAGCAGAATTTTTCACACAATTTAAAATAAATATTTCAGAAAAGCTATACTGGATTATAATAGCCTTGTGTTTTTAAGAGTTTTTTCAATATGTAAAAAGCTAAACAAACAAATTTGAGAAAATGAAATTTTCCTTTATTTTATTTTTATTTTTTTTAATCTTTCTTAAGGAAAACAGCAATTTTTGAATAAAAGAAGTAACAATACATATAATCAAAAGGAGAAAGAAATAGGGTTTAATCTGTAAAATTTCGAAAATAGCCCTTTTTTTTTTTTTTTTTTTTTTTTTTTTCTTGTTCACTTCTGCATGCTAAATTTTTTCGGAATCGGATAAAAATTGTAAGTTATTTAAAGCAAGTATGACACATACATTTAGTTACCTAATAATTTTTTATTCAGAAGCGCGTATTTGAACTACTAATGATATCTCAAGTAAGGCTAGTTACAGGAGTATCCAGAAAAGTTTTCTTGAGTGGTTTCAATAGCCATTACTTTTTAACCGGTTCTATATACTAAATTTTCTCCGAATCTTATAAAAATTGTAAGTTATTTATAGCAAGAATGACACTTAGTTTATCTAATTGTTTCACATTGACAAGCGTGCATTTAAACTAGTAATGATATCGTAAATGACGCCAATTACAGAAGTATCAAAAAAAGATTTTCTGGGTGGCTTCAATAAGACTATGTTAATATAGTCTATGAACTCAAGAGGTTTTACCTTTGGGGTAAACAGAGTTTTTTCCTTATGAATGTCCATTAATTCTATAACCGCGTTTCTTGCGGCCATGGGAGCCTCTGCACAAATGCTGGATCAACGATTCCAGTGTTAAAATAAGGGTGATAACTCTTATGGTTGAGAAAAAATTGCGATACGTGTACTCCGAATGATTGGATGTTTACCAAATCCCAACTTTTCGGTCCATTTCGCACCTTTTCAAACCTTTGAAATCGTCCCCAATGCTAGAAGCGAGAAACGTGGTTACACTATATTCATCTCGCACCTTCTCATTCGAATTTTTTTATTTATAATATTAAACCCTTTTAATTTTTTGATAGCATTTGCAACGATTCTTGCGATAGGAAAAGAGGTCATTAAACATTTTAAGTTATACGATGGAGTTTAATGTGATTTTGTCTTATTTTTGCTATGTCAGTTAGATAACAGATAAGTAGTATTATGCAGCGAAATTAAGTTAAATCATTTTGTAAACATTTGGATAACGATTTTTACCTATATTTTAAGGTATGAAGATTGCCAAACAATATTACAAGAATTTCTTCCATACTTAATTTTATGACTTAAAAAATATTCTTAGTTTAGAACGTTACTAATCGTAACATTAAATGTTACGAACGTTAAACGTAGTCGAACGTTATGCGTAAGTTAATCTACGTTTGCAATTTTCATTACAAACAGCAAGGGAGTTTGTAATCAATGGTCTATAATGAAATGATACATTTTGAGTCTTTTAACGATATTGGCCTTTTTTTTTTACGTAGGTTTATATACCTTTACATATGTATACTTTGCGTTTTCTCTGGCTACTTTTAGGATATAAAGCAACAAGACGACGTAACATAAAAGCTATTAGTAATAAGTTTTTCTCAAAAACAAAATTATTCAGTTAAAATTTCGAAATTACAATAAATAACTTTTATGTAAATGCAGTGCAGAACTATTTACCCACCTTGTATTCAGAAAATACACACATGATCTTAAAAAATTATTTATGGAATAAAATAATGCTCCTGATTAGTGCATCTTAAATGATAAAATCAATAAAATATTTCTTAAATTTATTTAATCTAATAATGAATAACTGTGTCAGTAATAGCTACAACTCAAAATTTTACTTAAAGGTATCATACAAATCTAGTAAGTTATTAAACAAATACGATTAATTAGATTTGTGTGCCTTAAAATAACATTTAGTTAAAGCAACCGTAATTACAAAGCTCTAAGTTAATCTTAATTACTTATTTCAGAGAATATTATTAGTTTTTATAATATTAATTAGTTAAATGAATTATTTATGTGATGCTAAAATCTACATTTGACATATTTTTTTTTTTTCACATTCAATAAAAATTTTAAAAATGTATCAAAAGAATTTGATGTTATTGTATTGGTTAAACTTTGATTTCAAACAACACCTTTAAAAATTAACTAACAACAAATTTTATTTTCAAAAAAATATATTTTCAAAAAAATAATTAAAAATCTAAAAAAATAAAATAAAATAAAAGGCATATAAAGGTAAAGCTTTAATCTCAGTTATATAAACTTTATCTTTGGCTAAAGGTTAAATGAAGTGAAAAACAGAAGAAGATTTTTTTTCTTTAACACGAATTAAGGTTAATTTCAACTTAAATCTTTTTACAGTTTAAAAACTCAACTTAAAAAAGAGTAAAGTATTGAACGCTACATTACGCTATTAAAATAATAGTGCGATAAAAATAATATAATTACCGCTGAAACCAAAGTGTTCTTCTTTTATTTCATAATAAATTTTCATTTTAGTGCTACAGAAAAAACAAAATATTTATTGAATGTTTAAAAAAACACATTTAATATAATTTCTTATATTTCTCATTTTAATGCTTTTTAACGAATTTAAAACATATTTATAGAATTATTTTGATTATCTATCCGTATGTCGGACCGCTTGCTTCGCTGTCTACATTCCCATTTCCGTCCTTTTTAGAGTACTTTGAAACTTTTATATATATATATATATATATACTTAGTTTCACTAAAATATCTTTAATACGTAGTGTTTCATGAAAGACAGGCAAAGCTCTATAAAATGATAGTACACATTTAAACAAACAATTTTAATCAAAGAATGCATAGTCGAAATTAAAACGCAAAAGTGCTTGTGCATTTGGAATCTTGGTCCATGCAAACGTTAAAGTTCAAATCCTGTTTCGAATTACCGAGAAAAAAATGGCATTATTAGTACACAAATATGATATGTGAAATAAGAAGAACTCGTATGTAAATTTTCGAATGCTTTATTGATCCGAATGCTTTATTGATTGATAACACATATACACTGATGGAAAAAAAAATCCCAACACCAGGAAGGAGCTGTGCTAGATAAACGAAATTTGGTAGGCGTGTTTATACATCTGAAAGATGACGTCGATTCAAATTTCGAGCTACGCGCATGAGTGTGGCGCTAGTAGCGACACTATGAACATGCAAATGAGGTTTGCTTTAAATAAGCGTTGTAAGGTTCGTGATCGTTATTTACAGTTGAGATTTGACGTAGTGGGTTAATGTTAGTCAAGGATGCCTCTAAGAAGACGAAGAAGCCATTATCAACAGCTCACTGAGTTTGAACGAGGTCGTGTAGTAGGGCTACGAGAAGGTGGGTATTCTTTCCGTGATATTGCAGAAAGACTTGGCAGGAATGTATCCACTGTGCATGAGTGTTGGCAGCAGTGGTAAAGGGAAGGTACTGCCTCAAGAAGACCGAGTTCCGGGCGGCCACGTGGCACTACTGGGAGGGAAGACCGCCGTGTTCGGCGTATGACTGTGGCAAATCGTACTGCGTCTGCAGCTGAAATTCGAGCTGCAGTTGGCACCACAGTGACACAACGAACTGTTACAAATCAGTTACTTCAAGGACAGCTCCGAGCCAGACGCCCTGTAGCGTGCATTCCACTGACTCCAAACCACTGCCGTTTGCGACGTGAGTGGTGTCAAGAGCTCATTGGAGGACGGAGTGGAGATCTGTTGTGTTTTCTGATGAAAGCCGGTTCTGCCTTGGTCGCAGTGATAGCCGTGTGTTGGTTAGAAGGAGGCCAGGTGAACGCCTGCTAGCGACCTGTCTGCGGCCTACACACACAGGGCTTACTCCTGGAGTTATGGTTTGGGGAGCAATTTCGTATGACAGCAGGAGCATTCTCGTGGTTATCCCACGCACCCTGACTGCAAATTTGTACGTCAGTCTAGTGATACAACCTGTTGTGCTGCCATTCATGAAAAGCATTCAAGTGGGTGTTTTCCAACAGGATAACGCTCGCCCTCATACCGCTGTTGTAACCCAACATGCTCTACAGAGTGTCGACATGTTGCCTTGGCCTGCTAGATCACCAGATCTTTCTCCAATCGAGCACGTATGGGACATCATTGGACGACAACTCCAGCGTCATCCACAACCAGCATTAACCGTCCCTGCATTGACCGTCCAAGTGCAACAGGCATGGAACTCCATCCCACAAACTGATATCCGACACCTGTACGACACAATGCATGCACGTTTGCATGATTGCATTCAAAATTCTGGCGGTTACACCGGTTACTAATGTACCAACATTTCACATTTGAAATGGCTCTTCTCGCCAATGGCTCTACCTGTGATCTTGAAACTTTAATCAATTAAATATGTTACCTAGACAAATGTATTGCTGAAATTTCATTACTGTACAATAATTTTTTCTTGGTGTTGGGATTTTTTTTCCATCAGTGTACATCAGATTTCTATACTTAATGTATAGTCCGCTTGTAAATGTTCGTCATATAAAGACAGATAGCACATCACATACGAAGAATTGGAAAAAACACCCAGGGCCAACGCGGGAATCGAATCCGCTCTCCTACACTCGAAGGCGATTAGCAGTGTGGTGACATAGCCATTCGGCCACCGAGGGACTCCGAATGTGCAGCTGTCAATCGCAGTAGAAACGTATTGGCATAGTTGCCCTTCAGTAATAGTGATAAGTTCATATGCATTTTACTTACGGAACTGCAAACGGAAATGGCTTAGAGGCTCAGTGATCGTACGGAGGTCAGTTAGAGGTAGTTACCCTACCGTAAATCATTTGATCATTTGCACTGACAGTTGTGAGAGTCAGGATCCTTTCTTGTTTCCGGTTGCATGCAAGTTGTGCAAAGACGGGTAAAACGATATTTGTGGAAGAAGCCATCCTGAATATGGTGGATGATCAGCCAAGTACAAATACACAGGAAGCACAAGGTAATTACATGTATCACATTCCACGACACTGCGACTACTTAAGTATGAAAGTTTGCATCTTTATCATGATCAACGATTCAAGAAATTGACAAAAGGATTATCTTCGTTGTGTGGAATTCGTCCGCTGGTTTCTGCAGAAGAATGCGGTAAAGCAAATTTTGGGGTAATTGTGCTTTTTACAGAAAAATGTGCCATCACACGCGAAGGTGAGTTTTACATCCATAATCAATATATATGGGGAAAGGGTATAAATGCACATGACATTTATTCACATGAACATCAACGATGCTTTGCTGTTAGTATTTTTTGGGAAGGAATAATCAGTGACCTCTTACTCCGACCTTTTCTGCCAACAGTTGCTGACAGACATGTTAAATGATGCTCCTCCACACTTCTGGTAGGTATTGTGTTTCCAGCAAGTTGAAGCACCAGCCCATTATGTACGAGAGGTGCAAAACTATTTTCACGTAACATTTCCGAACAGATGGTAGTTCTGTATTTTGGTAACCTCTCTCACTAGATCTTTCATATTTCGATTTTTTGAAGGGCTGCTAAACTTACGTATGAGACAACTATTGAATTAAATGAGAACTCGGCACCAGAACTCGGCACCAATCTTTCGACCGCGGCAGGAAAAGGGAGCGATATGCCTGGTGTTTTTCAGAATATTAACCAATCCTTTTTTCACTGTTGCATTATGTGCAGAATCACTGTAGATCGATGTTTTGAACACTTATTGTAATTACATGTCATTAAAATTGCTTATGTAACTCAATTGTTCTTCGTGTGCATTTGACTCATACAGTCGGCAGCAAAATTATTGAAGCACACCAGTGGCGGATTTAAGGGGGGGGCTAGGGGGCTGAAGCTCCCCCCCCCCAAAAAAAAAACACTGACATTCACTGACATTGAATATTGCAATTGTAAATTATTTATTGGTCTAGAATAACACTTAGCCCCCCCCCCCAAAAAAAAGTCAAATTCTGGATTCGCCAGTGAAGCACACATCCGCTCTTTTCATATATATTACTTCCATTACCCTACTACCGTAGGTAATGGAAGTATTGTATTCGGTCTGAAAATTCGATATCGGGTTTTCACCTGATTTACACGTTTTAAGGTCCCCTGAGTCCAAAAAAGTGGTTTTTGGCAATTGGTCAGTGTGTATGTATGTGTGTGTGTGTGTGTGTGTGTATGTGGAGAATCTTCTGGCTATTATAGCTCAGAAACTAATAAAGATAGAGATACGAAACTTTTGAATTGAAATACGTCTGGTCTACAGATGAAATTTCCAAATTTTGGTGAAAATTGAAAAACCGGAAGTGGAACATCGGAAACCGGAAGTGGGACCGTAAGTCCGTATCTCAAAAACGGCTCTAACGATTTTCTTCAAACTTGCTATATAAACACTCTATTAGATGTCCTTTCGAATGATATAGTTGGTTGGTTCAGGAAAATTGATAGGCGTCCCTTTTAAATAGCTCAATTTCAGGCCTCGCAAAGGCGTTCCTTTAAAAACGGTTGTACGGATTTTTTTCAAACTCGCCATTTTAACTCACTTTTAAATATGCTTTTGTATGTAATCATTGTTTTCCTGTCAATAATTGATTTTAACCGGAAGTGGAACATCGGAAACCGGAAGTGGGACCGTAAGTCCGTATCTCAAAAACGGCTCTAACGATTTTCTTCAAATTTTCTATATAAACACTCTATTAGATGTCCTTTCGAATGATATAGTTGGTTAGTTCAGGAAAATTGATAGGGCGTCCTGTATAAATAGCTCAATTTCAGGTCTCCCAAGGGCGTTCCTTTAAAAACAGCTGAACGGATTTTTTTCAAACTCGCCATATTAACTCACTTTTAAATATCCTTTTGTATGTAATTATTGTTTTCCGGTCAATAATTGATTTTTTTTTTTTAAGTTGGTATCTCAAAAACGGCTCTAACGATTTTCTCTTTAGTTCACTTTTATGTTTCCTGATCGCATTATCCCTCAAAAATGCATATAATATGTGTAATAGTGGGTAATGGAAGTCGTGTGGTTGTTTCACACCAGATTTTTTTTTAGTTTGATCGCTAATTTTTATCATCATATTACTTTTTTAAAAACAGTATAAGACTAAGATCATAATTTTACAAATATTTAATTAATAAAACAGTATTAGGAGCGCATCTTTTAAGTAGAAATTATTGCCAGTGCTTCAATAATTTTGCTGCCGACTGTATAACAACATTACCTTCAGGATCATCTAGTACCTTTGATTTTCCGACCATGCATTCTTTAATTAAAGTTGTTTGTTTGGATGTGTACTATCACCTCTTAAAGTTTTGCTCATCTTTTATGAAAACCCTGCATTAAATATAGTATAAATATTACTATTGATTTGTCTACAAAAATCTCACAAAATTTTAGATTAGTTACAGTCTATAAAATATTTTCTTCAAAATCTATTTTAATATATTATCAAACAAACAACATGATGAAATTGCCATATGCTATTTAGGTGTACAAAATCATGTTTGATATATGATACGATTAGCCTTAATGATTGATTTAAACAGCCATTCAGTTGCATTTTCAATAGTGTTCTTTTTATTTTTTTAAACCATACTATGTTCTTAGTTTACAATCTGATACATATGTCATTTTTTAAACAATAAACAGAGCAGTGAAAAATAATTTAATTTACCTTTTCTCTTTTATCTAAGAATTGTGTAAGGTGGAGAGTTCTTGTTCCATAATATATACAGTCCGAAATATAAGGAACATTTCCGAATCTGGACATTTTTTTTCGAATATCTAAAGAAATATTTCATGAATCGATTTTTAAACTTTAGGAGTGTAAAAAGCATGATATGCCACATATATTCTAGTAACACGTTTGTCCCAAAAGCTAAAAGAGAATCAGTCGCAAATTAAAACAAAAATATAATCTTTGAAATCCCCTGTAAAAAATCTGCAGTATATGATTATATCAGCGTCCTTTTAATTTTATATGTAAATTTATATAAGAATTGAACTTATATATTAAGGGAGATATAAGGATTTTTCTTTAATATCAACATTTTTTGATTGTTTGTGTGTGTGTGTTTTATTCATAACATGCAGGGTTTTAAAATCAAGCAATGCTACTTTAAGAAAACTTTACATACGACATTATATACAACTTAACGCAATCAGAATATAAAATATTGATTATCTCATGAAATATGGGTATTTTTACTAAATAATTTTTAACTGCACATGTGTAGCACTTATCGAAATTTCTTTAACATAATGTATATGTATAGACTAACTCCAAAAAAAATCCCCAAGCAAATATCATAAAAACTCAGAAAGATATGATCGACAGAAAAGTTGATTTTTAAGTACTTTTAAAAACATGCAAAACGCAAAGGGGAATTTACCCGCATTCGTTTTGAATCGGCGAATAGTAATGTACATAAGTGAAAGCAAACATGCATTTTCTCAAACAAATGGGGAAATATTTGAATTTTTTTTTTTTTTTTTTTTTTTAACTAGAATATATCGTTTATACAGTTTTTTGAATGTTATAATAAATACAAAATATTAAATTAACATTCAAACTAATAAACTCTCAAAAATAAAATTAAAAGCAAGTAACTGTAATGTTAGATATAATAATGTGTATAGTCAATATTATTGTCGATACATAAAAAACTAAAGATTATATTTTTAAAAAATGTTTTAGTGAAAATAATGGTTTTCAAGTATTTTCACCATTTTTTCAGAAAATGCATAGTATGCCTTCACTTATATCCATGACTATTCGTCGATTCAAAATGAAAATAGAAAACTATACCTCTGAGGTCACCGAAGCAGGAGAGTCATCCCTGCTGTGGAGGATCAAAATTGTGATGGCATGTCTCTGGACCACTTCTAGGTGTGTGTCCCAGACCGTCGCCAATTGCCAATCTGCACAGCACTAGTGCGACGTAAAAACCCAACCAACCAACCGACCAAAATGAAAATAGGCGTAAAACACCCTTAGCGGTTTGCATGTTTTTGAAAGAACTTGAAAATCTACTTTTCTATCGATAATACTTTTTTAATTTTTAGCGATATTTGCTTGGGGACTTTTTAGAGGTAGCCTATACGTTTGGCTAATAAATTATGTAAAAGAAATTTGCTAAGTGTTACAAATGCGCAGTTAAATATTATTTAGTAAAAATACTCATATTTCAAGCAATAATTTTTATTTTTATATTCTGATTGCATTATGTTGTGTCTAATTCTGAATGCAAACTTTTCTTAAAGTAGCATTGCTTTGATATTTAAAACCCTGCATGTTAAGAAGAAAAAACGTAAAAAAAATTACTGATGTTATTAAAGAAACCTTTATACCTTCGTTAATATAAGTGCAATTCTCATATAAATTTATATATATATATAATTAAAAGAATACCGATAATCATATACTACAGTTACAACACATTTCAAGCATTATTTTTTACAGAGTAATCCCAAAGATTTAATTTTTTGGTTAATTTGTGACTGATCCCCTTTTAGCTTTCGGAACAATGTTTTTGTTGTAATATGTGTGGAATAATATGTTTCTTAAACTCGTAAAGTTTCAAAAGGATTCATTAAATATTTCTTTAGATATTTGACCAAATTTCTAAATTCGAAAGTGTGCCTTTACTTATGTCAGACACTGTATATATATACACTAAGCGACAAAAAAAAAAGCCGCACTTGGATGTTTTCCTTTTCGCCTTCTACAACCGCCAATTTTATCGTTTAAAAGCAAATTTTCGAACAGATTTTACTATGTTGTCCTCCACATACATTTTAGCTTTGAGTCCAGTGTTAAAAACAAAATGCAATTGTCAGGAAAATTGTAATTTTAGAATTTATTTCAAAAATGGTAAGAATAAGGCAGTTAACGATGCCACAAAAAGTATTAATTTTTTAATGAAAATCAAAAAATATTTTAATACGTTAGATGGCAAAATAATTAAATGTTAACGAAATATTGGTAAAAGAGTTTTCAGCAAGATATAAAAGTTTTTGGCAGTTTAAACTGGAAATTTGGTTTTAGGTGGCCACACTGCTCATCCAAGCGAGATGACCGTAAGTTAAAAAGCCATTGCTTATAAAATCGGTTTGTATTACATTTAGAACATAAAAGAACTTCAGAAAAAGTGTTTAGTAGCATAATTTCTTTAACTACAGTACAACAACTATTAAACAAAGCAGGTTTAAATGACAGAAAATTTGAAAAATTTCTATTCTTAGTGAAGAGAAGTAGGAAAGCAAGACCCCAGATGGCTAAAAAAAAATAAAAAATGATTAGTTAATTATTGGGCTGAACTGGTTCTCTCTGATGAGTCAAGTTTAAATTATTTCGAGCTAAAGAAAACAAGCAGATCTGACAACGAAAATATGGTCGACTTAATGAAAATCGCACTTTTAAAACAGTGACACATTCTCCGTACATTATGGTACGGAGGTGCATAACTTTTCAAACAGTCGGGCAAATGTTTATGCTCAAGGGATAAATTAACTCGAAATAAAACACAATCTTCATAAAAGTGGTGCCTGACCGTCTATTTTGGAGGTATCTTGGACATTTCCGTAAACAGCATTTGAAGATAATAAGGCACCTTAATACACGGGGTCTGTGGTAAGTTTATTCACTTCAAATTGTCAAAATTTCTTATACATTCCCATGAGAACCTATAATTTTGTAATTAATCATATCTTTTTTCACTTTAAGTTAAATACCACAAAGGATATAGCAGAATTTCTTCTTTACCAGACATGGAAATAGTCAAAATCGCGATCCGCTCGATAATGTTTCGTCTATAAAAAGGTGGGGGAGAGGGGAGAGGATTCGAAATTTGCCGCCTATAACTCTGCCAGAACTAGAAAAAATTATTTGTGATATTTGGCACATTGAAATTTCGGAGATTTATATTAAAACACTGTATTAAACTATGCCATTGAGCATTAATGCAGTAATTCCATATAAAGGTGGAATTAACCCAATGCAGAATACAAATTTTTTGAACAAAATATTGCTTAGATCTAACAAATAAATAGTTTTATTTCATATATTAAAATATAACTCGTTTATTTCATATAATAAATCATAATAGAATGCAAAGTGTGTGATTATTGCATTATGTTCAAAAAGAATGTTTTATGCAGATTTTTAAAAAGTACTTCGTAAAGTGCAATAAACGAATTATTAAATCGAAAATATACATAGGTATCATTTCATACCTTTGGTATTATGCAAACAAGACAGTTTTATTTGTTTCAAACATTAATTTTAAAGTTATTACAAATAAAAAAGGTATAAGTCATTTTTTCTGCAGTGCGGCTTTTTTTTGTCGCTTAGTGTATATCTATATATATTTGATATAAGAAATTAATACATATATTTAATATAAGAACTGCAAACTACATGAAACAAGGGCAATATCCAAATGAATGAAATTGAAATAATAATAAGAAGAAGCAGAAGCCACCACAGCTGAAGACAGGTGTAACAGGTTAAACAAGTTTTAAGGGTACCCAACTTTCCCCATAACCTCTGCAAGACTATATAATAAGAAAAAAAAAGTTAAGATAGAACTTTTTTTTTATTATTAGATGAAAAAAAATATTTTTAATTACTATTATTTATAAACCAACTGTATATGAACTGAAACATATTTATTACGATTTAAAATAATTAATGATATTTATAATTCAAATTTATTTAAACTGAATCAAGATTTATATTATATTTTAAAGTGTTATCCTCTTTCCACAGCTATACATAATGTTGACAGATTATAATCATAAAATAACTACAAATATATTTGAAATAAGTATAGGATCAACCGTAACCAAGCAGAAGGACAAAAGGTTGTAAAAACAACTACTGATACACAACAGCAAATGCAATTTTCCTTCTACGTTTATATATATATATATATATATTACTTTGATATCACAGAAGTAAAATGTATTAAAATTTAAACGATGAAATGTGTAAGTAGAGTTAAATAGTGTTTTACGATCTATGTTAACTACACTTTTTTTTATATAGTTCAAATTCTTGCTTTAAATCTCTATTAACGTGATTAACTCATTTAAGTGATTTAAAAAAAAAATTGTTAGTGCCCACACAGAGAGATAAACTGATAGACAAATATTTTCTAAAAACTGTCTAATAGTGTTCAGAATATGTCAAAACGTGTAAATCCATCAAAATTTGAAAGTAGAAATTTACATCAATGCATTATTTTCTTCTTTTGTATAAAGAAGAAAGTAAAAATGTAAAATACATATGAAGTTAGAAAACCATGTTGCACATAGTACTTGTATTAAGATTTACATGTTTTCTGTTTTTTCTAGGGATTTTTAATTGAAAGGGAATATTTCTCCATTTGACATGTATTGTTGCGAAATATTTCAATTTATTGATAAATATTTAGAAAGGCGTAAAATCTCAAAAATACAGATTTTATTTTACCAATATCTAAACACTTTCTTAAATCCTCTTTTTATCCCTGTGGTATAACAGTGATTGGTGATATTCTATACGTTTTCCATATTCACATTCATAATATCGTTTAAAATACACCGCAAAAGTTTTTAAAAAAGAGGCTTTTTACATAATGTAAGAAATATTTAGGAGTTTCATCTCATACAATGCAATACCCGCTCATCATGACATTTGTTTCACTGGCGTATTAATAAAAATAATGATTTTATAGCAGCGTTAAAGAATATTTTTAACCTCTTTGGTATTTGAATATATATCTTCCTCTTTTTTTTTTTTTTTTTTTTTTAACATGTTCTTTACTAACGTATTTTTAAATAATCTGGTGTGTCACTCACACGACTTTCTCTTACCCTGAAATTTAATACTATAAATACAGGTTGGAGATTAAGAGGTAAGATAACGAGTACTGTTATGTAAGCCTATGTTAAACAATTCATATTAAGCTTCTGAAGAGTTTTATATGATAATTAGTTCTGTGTGAGGGGGGCTACTGCCCCCCTCAACCCCCCGTTTCATTAATGCACCTACATTTATATAGAATTTAATTCGGTTATTAAAAAATATTTCTCTTTTTAAAAAATAATTTATTAAAATTATTATTTAAAAAAATTATCTTTTATGATAAGGCAGACGATTTCCATATTAGAGAAGTAGTTTAACACAAAATATCCAAAAAAGTCCATTTTATTCTCAATATTAAAAAAAAAAAGTACGATTTTTTTTCTAAGTTTTTTTTTTTTTTCGTTAAAAGTAAAAAAATCGATAACTTTGTTGTAAATTATCGCAGATCGATGGTTCAACCATTCGTTTTAAAGGTATTTTCGAGCTCTTTTGAAAGATACCCATCATGAAAATTTACTCCCCTCGAGGGGGGACTTCCCCCCCCCCAGGGGGGAGGCGAGGCTCCTACATACACAAAAAAAATTTCCCAGTTAACTGTCTCTATTACAAAAATTATATATTTGTTTCATTTCGTTTAGTGCAGTCTATAGACGTTAAACTCTATTTTCCTGCAATTTCCCCCATAGACGTAATGTATTAGAATTCTCTTGATTGTCCCTGTACACGAACCATTTGCTTGATCTTAACGAAAAGCTTACTGTAGCATCCCTATATGATACACATTTAGAATACCAAGTTTGAACTTTCTGCCATAATTTGTTTTTGAGATATGCTGATAACAGACAGACACACACACAGACACACACACACACAGACACACACACAGACACACACACACACAGACACACAGACCATTTGCTAAAAACATGATTTTCGTATTCAGGGGACCTCAAAACGTGTAAATATAACAAAATCTCGCGTTCGAAAATTTGAGCCAAAAACAATACTTTCTCTACCTTATGGGTAAGAGAAAGTAAAAAACGTGATATTATTTATTTAAAAGCATACCAAAGGAGTCATGAGTTTTTATCTGTAAAGAATTCTGAAAATGGAAAAAAAAATGCAATTTTTATATTCAAAAGCACTTGTGAAAACTTGCTGTAATTTTACAAAATTTACAATCAATTAATAATAAAAATTCTACGTGACAGACGCTGAGATATAGATAAAAAATAAATCTAAAAAAAATGTATACCAGCTCCACCTCATAATAAATATTTGTAAAATAATAATCAACATAGCTTCTTCCAATAAACATTTTACACACACAGTTTAAAGCAATTTTATCAATGGGTACTGAAATACAACCGTGTGTAACATTATAGAAAATATATGATAGCAGGGTTACTTTTTTTGTGATATTCGCCAAAATTAAAATATCACAGTTTTGAATAACAAGCATCTAATGTATTAAATTTTTTACTATTACTAGCATTGGATATTATAACTTAAAAAAAAAAAAAAAAAAAAAAAAAAAAAAAAAAGCCAATATTTAAAAAATATTAAAAGATGATGTATAGGATAAGCAGACAGATCATTTGATATGCGCCAAAATGAAAATAACATGGATTTTCAGGAAAAGCATATTACGGAACAATTTTAGTGTTATTCTATGCTATTAAATGACGATATCGCTACTAAACGCATCATGAAATGTGCGATTAGACAGGTTCACCTTTCAGCGTTATGTACTTTAACTGAATCAACATTGTTTTTAATAATTGCCCTCACACATATCAAACTAAGTGTCCTTGTGCACTGCAGAAACTGAGATATGGCTTTTCCGTAAGCGTAAAAAATTACAATATAGCAACACTACCTGATGAAGAGTAATATATGTTCCATATCTCTTTTCTTTCCTTTCTTTTTGAGGGCTCACAGAATTTTCGTAACACAGAAACATTGTCTAAAAAATGGCTATCTATGTTCAGAATACCTCGAACCTTGAAAGTTCATTGAAAACAAATAGTTGAATGTATTTATTGATAGAATACTATGCTTTTTATGTAACTCAAAATAATTGTTGTACCATTCCAACATTATGATTTGCTTTTAATCCTTTTCTTTTTACTTTCTCGTACCCATAAGGTAGAGAAAGTATTGTTTTGGGGTCAAATTTTCGAACGCGAGATTTTGTTATATTTACACGTTTTGAGGTCCCCTGAATACGAAAATCTTGTTTTTAGCAAATGGTCTGTCTGTATGTCTGTGTGTGTGTGTCTGTGTGTGTGTGTCTCTGTGTGTGTGTATGTGTGTGTGTGTGTCTGTGTGTCTGTCTGTTATCAGCATATCTCAAAAACAAATTATGGCAGAAAGTTCAAACTTGGTATTCTAAATGTGTATCATATAGGGATGCTACAGTAATCTTTTCGTTAAGATCAAGCAAATGGTTCGTGTACAGGGACAATCAAGAGAATTCTATTACATTACGTCTATGCACTGTAAAAAAAAATGTTGTAATTTTTCCTGCACTTTCTGCGGTTTATTTTCAAGTATTTATGCTGTGAAATAAATTCAAGCACTAAATGCTGTAAAATCGACTTCCTGTGGACTTTAGACAGGAACATCTGCTTCTGGAAGCATAACATCTGCGTCTCTGAACTCAGATGCAGATGAACCATGAACGAGGAATGAACAACGTGAAGAGCATGGAATGAAGAATGTCCATTCATCAGAAAGGTTAGTTTTTAATTTTTATATTAACATTTTGTATTGATTAATTAAAATTTTATTAAAACGCATTAGTTGTAAACATATTGTAGCATGTCTAGTTCATGACACCTATAACTTTTCTCTTAACGGTTTACAATTAATTAAAAAAAAAATGTTTCTTATTAATCATTCAGTATAGTCATTTTAAAGGTTTTTCATACAATTACATTTATCAAGTTATATGCTGGCCAAGGAAGTGCTAAATGCACTTTTTTATATGAACAGATTTATGTTAACGTGTATAAACTTGCACTCATGAAATTCAACAAAAAATATTAATTATTTATTAAGCAGTTTATCATAACAAATTGAGTATGTTTATGATTACAAATTAATTTTTAACCCTAGAACACTAGTTGTACGTAAATTTTACGTGCGGTCTTCATTTAATGGTTTTTTCTGCACTTTTCCTACTATCGATACACTTGTTTGAGTTTGAGTGCTTCGAAATAATTATTCAGATAATGAAAAATTAGTAATATTGGGTAAAACAGCAAATAATTAAACATATTTAAAAACAATATTAATGTAATATAAGCAAATAAAACGACGTTTATATGAGCGCGTCAATTTTAGGTATCTCTAGTGATAGAGTATTTATGAACACGCTAGTGTTCTAGGGTTAAAAGAAGATTTTCTTAACTTGAACTTGAAATGTATTCCCTTTGACTTCAAGATAAATAATGTAACAAGTATAAAAACATAGTCCTTAAGATATTATTTGACTTTTTTCTTTTTAATTGCAAAGAATGTTCGCATGACAGTATGATGCACATAGTTTATTTTAAAAATTAAAAGAAGTATATTTCTGGGGCCGAATCAGTGCAAAAATTGGGAGCGCTTTAGGGTCATATTCAATTACTTTGACCTTGAATGTTCCTTGTCATATTCAATTTCATATTACACTTAATTTGTGTAGAGATCCTTAGAGCTTAATTTGAAGATTTCATTAGGTCATTTTAAACTAAATTCTAATTTTACATTCCAAAATTTTCTTTATTTTAAGAATTTTAATACCAATTTAAATAGAGGTAGAATTATAAAAAAAATTTAAATAATTAATTTAACTAAATCAGGATGAAAGTTCTTTTGTTTCAGTATAGCTTACAAATTCGCCCTCGGCGACTAGTGGGTTTGCGATCCTTCAGAAAACTCACCGTATTAAACTCCTGCTGACGTCTTCGATGTTGTTTTCCTGTTTCAAAATCTACGACCGCTTGTTCACTCACCCTGCAAACACTTTTGAAAATTCTGCCTGTAGCGAATTTCGACAATCAGCCGAAATTTGGCGCCAGTTGCATTCTATGCCCGTTTTATAATCTGAACCTGGATGTTTGCTCACCATCCAGGTTCAGATTATAGGGTCGTTTACCTTTGAAAAATTTGGCCAGACAACTACGCTAGTTTAAATTTATGTGTATATCGGCCGACAGGTAGCGCTGCTGTTAATTAACTGTGATCCGATAGTGGGGTTTTTGAATCCCGGAAGATTTTTCTCTCTTTTTTATTTATAGAATTTATTTTATTTTATGTATTTATTTATATATTTTCAAAATCGATATCTGCTATAACAGATATACCTATTGAAATTAGATTTTATATTTCATTTATCTGCTTTTTTAAATAATCTTACGTTTACTGTTTCCAGAATTTTTAATTTCTGTAGAATTCGAAACACCCTCCTTTTTTTCAGGACATTTTCCAGCCATTATTCAATAACGATAATTTTTTGGTTTATTTTATGATAAAAATTGCCATTCAGATTTTGAAAATATCTTGAAGAAAGACGTAAACTTCCAGCCCTGAACTTTTGTCATGAAATAAGCTATTAGAACGAGAGATCTATTTCTTTCGGACAAAGTAGAGTAAATGAAAACAATTTTTTACTTTTTCCCTTTGGCACCAAATAGAAATAGCATAAAAGAAATTTTAAAACATTAATATATATGTAATTGCTGCTAAAGAACGCAATTTCATATTTTAAGGAAAAGAATATGCTATTTTTATTTTAATTGATTTATTTATTGCGCTTTTTAAATATTTTGACCAAATGAAATAATAATAATAATAATAATAAATAAATAAATAAATAAATAAATAAGGATTTTATTTTATTTTTCACGTTTTTTTTGAAAAATCAATATAAACGAGAAAAAAATACATATATTGGATTCGTAAAAATTTTTGATCTCCGTTTTTCGATGGATTTCAACGTTTTCGGATGTCCTGAACACGATTAGTTAACTTTTAGAAAAATTGCTAAAGAAAAAGATTTACTTTTCTCCCCCCACCCCCACCCCATACAAAATAATTTGCGTTTAAAATGCGCTCAAAAAAAAAAAAAAAAAACTCAAAACCTGTATCGACCGACTACTGCAATTCGATTTACCCGTAATAATCTGTATATATATATACGGTAAACTCTCGATTATCCGCAAACGGATTACACACGTTGTGGATAATTCGTGGAGCGGGAAATGGGCGAAATCAAAAGAAAGTTTTTTTTTTTTTTTTTTTTTTTTTTTTTTTAATCATCAACAATAAACAGATACAAATGATAGCTTTAAAAAAAAAGTAAATATAAAGAATTATGTGGTTTTTGCTTTATTTGTTCTCCAGTAGAATACGCTACCAAACACGTCAAGATTTCAATTTATTTCAAAACATTGATGTGACCGCTTTTTTTTTTTTTTTTTTCTTTCACACCAGTTTTCCTGGCGGGTACTTTCTTTAATATTCAATCGTAATTAAATATTGGAGAATATTTTTCTACAAATAAAGTGGTGTGAAAATGTGACGGTTATTCACAATTCTGTGGAATAAACTAAATGTTTGCATGTCTGCGGTACTGTTTAATTTAGAGTGTAAATTAGATTACAAATTGAACCATGGCTTCATCTTAAGTTCACTTTTTTTCTTTATGATTTTTACATCCTATAGTATATGAAGTACAGTCAAACCTCGTTGACGTGAATTACTTTTAACATGAACTGTTTCCACAATCCCCATTAAAAAGAAGATTAGTTACTGATAACATGAACAAATTTTTTTTATCCCCTATGAGATTCACGTTAATGAGGTTCGACTGTACAAATAATTTTACTTTTTATAAATATTTTCATTGTTTGTATTATGTTTTATATACGATACATTCAAGTTTTTAAGCTAGAATGCATTTTGTGTCATTTCAATTTCAGGTTCAGCCTTTTTGCGGTTTATGTACGAAACCCATAGCTCTCAATTTTGCGGATAATCAATTATGCTGTATCTATATACATGTATGTTCAAAAAAAAAAACAAAAAAAAACAAAAAAAAAAAAAACATTAACATCTTTTAACGCAGATTATAAACTAAGCATGACAAAACGGAAATCAGAAATTCTTACTGAGTAAGATAAACAAATACTGGATGAAAGTTGAAAATGAACCCGATGAGTTTATTCACTCTAAACGCCTAAGCATCACAGTTTTCCTTCAATCAAAGACACTGACCATACCTCAACTATGACTTTTATATACTGTAGATATTGAATGAAAGGCTTGCTTTTTATTTTTTTCCTCTGTCTCAAAGTGCAAGCGAATTACTATAAATTTATAACTGTCTATCATTAATTTTAATGCATGTTAGTGTATGTTTAATAGGAGACACATATAAACTTGGTGTTAGAGATTTTTACATTTTTAATTTTTTTTACGTTTTAAGATTTAAAATATATATATATATATATATATATATATATATCTTAAATTTTTAACGGAATGACACCTTAGAACATTGAAAGAACGAGCTCTGGCATTCCATTATTTAATATTTTAATTATAATAAAGCACAATCACAATAACTATATACATCGCGCGCAGTAAACAGAACATTAGGATACATAAGAACGAATATTCTTACAGGCCGCTGCCTGCGGCCCTTGGCCACAGGGGCGTCTTGCACGAAAACAGCTACATCTCTCAGCGAGAGCCGACGAACTTCTGACTTCTGAAAACAAAATGTTTTCACTTCATTTTAATGATCGGCAAAATATGGTTAGATATTTTGCCGAGAATGGCGACAGCGCCGTCTATATTCTTTTAAATGATAGGGAAGATGGCTCAATATCGATAGGCTATTTAATATATTCGTAAGAGTTTGAATTTAGCGCTACAACTTTAAATATTATTTTTTCCTTTCTTTTCATTTTTTTCTTTTAATTTATTCCCTTGTTTATTTATTTATTTTTACGCAATAATAACATTATATACTTTAAAAGAAAAAAAAAAAAAGGTAGCATTTTCTTGTTCTAACCATTAGTTAATAAACAATATGGCATTTTTAGCAGTCATAGCTACGTTTAAAAATAAAACTGCAATTAAATATCAACCCTTCAAAATCATTTAGAATTTCTGTAATCGCTTTTAAGAGTATTATAGCTGACTCAAAGAAATCTCCCCCCCCCCCCCTCTCCTTTTTTTTTCCCGTTTAACCCATATCCTACCAAGCATTGAAAAAATGTTTTTCAATGTCTGTGTATACACACAAAATCAAAAAACTTACCAACTTTTCATTAGTTAATCGGTACAGGCGGTCCTAAAAGTAGGACAATAATTTAGGACATTTGGAAATATAAGGAAAACAGACCATCTATATATATAATAATAACAGGAGACTTGGCGTTGGAATATTGAAACCCGAATAAACTACTACGTCAGAAACGCCAAAGAAAAATATTGGAAATGCATACAGCTGTTTCGGTAGCCTATAGCGTACCGTCTTCAGTGCAAAAAGGATTCTGAATCAGGAGAAGTGCTCGTATAGTGCTTGTATAGTGCTCGTTCAGGAGAAGTGCTCGTATACGAGCACTTCTCCTGATTCAGAATCCTTTTTGCACTGAAGACGGTACGCTATAGGCTACCGAAACAGCTGTATGCATTTCCAATATTTTTCTTTGGCGTTTCTGACGTAGTAGTTTATTCGAGTTTTAACATCTATATATATATTATATATATATATATATAGATAGATAGATAGATAGATAGATAGATAGATAATTGTTTTACCAGTACAAAGTGTAGAACATTACTTCAATAAATTTGTATATCCATTATTCTTGAATGTAAAACCTTTTAAGTAATAATATGTTGAAAATGTAATGAATAAATCTTTAAAAATCGTCATTTTAAAAATTAAAAAACATATATTAAACGTTAATTTAAACTAACGATAAAGACACATATGTATTTATTGGGCTTTTAAATAATATATCGTCCTTAATTTGAATTAAAATATTCAAAAGAATTTATATAAACATCACTTATGCATGGTGTCCTATTTTAGGACGAGGGTGAAATATCTGTTAAACAGTTTCACACACTTTTATGAAAAATTATTAGTCTTTAAGTTTACATAAAAAAAAAAAAAAAAAAAAAAAAAAAAAAAAAAAAAATGCTGTGAGATATTTTAGTGCAAGAAAAAGAAATACTTGCCTATTTCTTGTATTTACAAATAAAAAGGATTTTTTTTTTCCAAGCATGTCAAAAAGTAATGGATTCAGGTTTCATAATGGCCTGGCCTTAGTATATATATATATATATATATATATATATATATATATATATATATATATATATTTAACAAGGAATTCTGAGTATAAATAATAACCAAATGAACCTAATAAAAATTTCCAATATTTTATTCAGTGTCTTTTTGTAGACTAATTTAAAGATTTCGGTTATAATGTGAGAATTGAAGGTGTTTGTCTGCCCTTGGGACCTAGGTTCGAGGGGAGTACACTCAATAACAGTTTCTCTGTGAGTTTTGGAGAAAAAACACAGAAAATTCCGTACGGCTGTCCGAATGGACATGACCTGGTTTTGAACTAGCTTTCTACGAGTCGGGTCGACTTGAGAACATCATTCAAAAAAAAATTTACAATTGAAAGCATAAATTTGTAGACATAATTATAGCTCTTTAAAACCCGTTAGTAGTCGCTAGTTGGTCGATTTGCCGCCCATCCTTCAGTGTTGCCAGATTTTTTTATTCAATAGCCACCACAAATTTTTAGAAGTAGCATTTGATATACATAAAACACGAATAAAATCGAAGGAACGTCGATCACATCACTTCTTAAAATTATTGGCGAGAGTTAAATAAAAAATGCGCAATCTGTAATCGGTGGCGCTGTCTATAGCGACTACTAACGGGTTAACTGATTTTAGACACGTGTCGGAGCTCCGTTTTCCTATACGCGGATACCCACCTGAAAAAAAAAAAAAAAAAAAAAATCCGTGTAAGCATGACAAAAAAATATCCGTATACGTTTTCTTTTCTTCGACAAATCGAAAACTGATCATCTATAGAAATTGTATGAAAATTTTAAAGTACTGTATTAAAATTTTTATTTACTATTGTTAATATATGTATATATATATACACATATAAGAAATACAACATAACCTTGCTTTTACGTTTTAAAAATTTAAATTATTTCTTAATTTACATTTTTTTTTTTTTTTAAGATATCTTTATTTTCAATTAATTTTAATCCTCGCTTTTATGTTAATGAAATTTTGAATTTTCTTCCATTTACATTTGTATATGCAGAAAATATACAGGGAATACTTGTTGTAATTTAATTAAAAAAAGTAATGCAAAATAAACACATAAAGGAAACGAATGCCATCAAGGCAGATTATATTCTTTATCGCCTTCTCTAGAACAAATAAATAATGCACCAAGCAAAACTGTCACCGGAGGAAGCTAAGTTGCTGATTATGGGAATTTAAAGTGATCAATGACCCTTAAATAGCAGATGTTTAACTGTGAATCACATACATGCTACACAAATTATTATAGTAAAGTTAAACTTCCACATTGGAAAAAAGCAATAAAGAATAATACATAATTTTTTCCCCAGACTATAAGTATTAAACAATAAATTACGAACATTTAAATTGAAGTGCCTTTTTTACTTTCTTCTATATTCAATAAAAGAATTGGATTCATAAAAATTTTCGACTTCGAGTTTTCGACGGATTTACACGTTTTGAGAGGTCTAGAACACGATTTTATCATTTATAGAAAATGTCTGTCTGCCTGTGTGTGTGTGACAAAAATTTTGTGGCGACTGTATCTCCGGAACTACTGTTCAGAATTATATATGAATTTATATGTAGAGGCACCTTGACCTAAATTAGTGCCTATCAATTTTTATCAACCGATCAACAGGTGGCACTGCTATACAGCAATTTTCGAGATTTAAGAGGAGGCTATATCTCAGGTTCTATTGAGTATAATCAAACAAATCTTGAAATGTGAAAAGGCTATTACGAGACATTATGATGATCCAATTTGAATTCTTATCGGGTTATAAAAACGTACTTTTTAAGATGCCATTTATAGGCAATAAAAATGCATACTTTGGATATTTAGTGTTAGTTGTCTCTTAAGATGCAAATCGTTTGCATTCATCCTGCTAGATAATAATAAAATAAATAAATAAATAAATAAATTATTTGCACTTAGTAAAATATAGGAAAGTATAAAAGAAAGTCTTGTGGTGGCCACAACATACTAGTTTACTCTTGAAGTTAACTATTTACATAAATCGTTAAAAATTATCATTGATCTATTTTTCAGATTTTTTAATTTTTAAACTAAACAATTAGTGATTACATTTCAAATTATTTTTTAAATAATTTACCAACTGTATGACAGTGAAAATTTACCTTATTTTATAATTTAAAAAAGTTTTGTATGATTTTTAGATGAATAAGTAATTTTTATTTAATTTTCGGGTTTCGGGTCGGGTTCGGGTCTAAAGACAGCGGGTTGGGTCGGGTGCGGGTCGTAAAAGTTTCTCTACTGTGGGTTCGGGTCGGGTTTCGGGTTGATATAAAATTCATCTGTCGGGTTCGGGTCGGGTGTGCAGGACTCTAGGTTAGACCTTAAAATTTCATAGCAATGAGTGAAAAGACAAAGTATAAACAGAAAGCAACCTGATAGCTACGAAGAAACCGAAACTAATTACAAAATGCTTATTCTACGCTTACGTCATCAATAATCGATTGTAAAATCATTCGAAAGCAAATCACTCGATTATCAAAATCATTCGATTATTCCCATCTCTACCACCTACACTCAGTGATGCCAGATGGTCGAAAATTATTTCCCCAAATAGGTCTTCAAATTTTCCCAAATCAGGGTGGGTTTTTTTTTTTTTTTTTTTTCGAAAAAATCCCCAGCTTGATTTCTACTAAAGAGGAAAAACAAAAATTTCTTTAAAAAAAAAAATCAAGCAGATTTTTCTATGATTTAAGCTCAGATTGTTCCCCAAATGAAGGCAATTTTTGAAAAAAATCCCCAAATAACAATAAAGCTATTGAAAGTCTCTAGTCGTAGGGATAAATCATTATGTTGCCATCATTAACAGAAAGTTTAAGAACTCCCCAAAATAGTCCCCACAAACATTTGGTCCCCAAAATTGTCCCCAGAAGCCTCGAAAATCCCCAGTCTGGCATCACTGCCTACACTGTAAAAAAAAAAAAAAAGAAAAAGAAAAACAGTATTTTACAACAAAAGGTGCTGGCACCGCGGCTGCCAACACAGTTGCTGTAAAATTTACAAGCTGCTGCTTTTACGGTGCTGTAAAATTTACTGCACTTTGCTGTGAATTTTTCAAGATGTTGTTTTTAGTAGTGCTGTAAAATTAACTGCACTTTGCTGTGAATTTCACAAGATGCTGTTTTAAAAAGTGTTGTAAAATTAACTACACTTTGTTGTAAATTTTACAACACTTTTTAAAACAGCATCGTGTAAGATTCACAGCAAAATGCAGTTAATTTTATGCAGTTAATTTTACAGCACTACTAAAAACAGCATCTTGTAAAATTCACAGCAAAGTGCAGTAAATTTTACAGCACCATAAAAAACAGCAGTTTGTAACTTTTACAGCAACTGTGCTGGCAGCCGCGGTGCCAGCACCTTTTGTTGTAAAATACTGAAATTTTTTTTTTACAGTGTGGGGGAAATTGCAGGAAAGTAGAGTTTAGCATCTATAGACTGCACTAAACCAAATGAAACGAATATATTTTTTTGTAATAGAGGTAGTTAACTGGGAAAAAAAATTTTTGGTTATGTAGGAGCCTCGCCTCCCCCCCTGGGGGGGAAGTCCCCCCTCGAGGGGAGTAAATTTTCATGATGGGTATCTTTCAAAAGATCTCGCCAATACCTTTAAAATGAATGGTTGAACCATCGATCTGCAATAATTTAAAACAAAGATATAGATTTTTTTTACTTTTAACGAAAAAAAAAAAAAACTTAGAAAAAAATTATTATTATTTTTTAATATATATATATATATATATATATATATATATAATATTGAGAATAAAATGGACTTTTTGTGAATATTTGGTGTTATACTACTTCTCTAGTATGGAAATCGTCTGCCTTATGATAAAAGATAATTTTTTTAAATAATAATTTTAATAAAATATTTTTTGATAACCGAATTAATTTCTATATAAATGTAGGTGCATCAATGAAACGGGGGGTTGAAGGGGGCGGTAGCCCCCTTCACACAGAACTAATTATCATATAAAACTCTTCAGACGCCTAATATGAATTGTTTAACATAGGTTTACATAACAGTACTCGTTATCTTACCTATTAATCTGCAACCTGTATTTATAGTATTAAGAGAAAGTCGTGTGAGTGACACACCAGATTATTTCATTTCATATGAAGTTTTATGTCTATTTGTCTCACATGTCATGATAGTTTTGAAAATTGCTACACTTTTGCACACATGAAGATAAATATTATTTTAGCATATAATTAAGAAGTTAATTTCAGGGAAAGAATTTTATTAAGTATAAAAATTATGTAACCCCATTTTTAGTTACAATCACTAAAAAAAAAAAAAAAAAAAAAAAAAAAAAATTCAGATTTTAAGATTTTTTATAAAATATTTTCTTGCACTATTCCATTTACTTTAAACATTATGATTTTCCGTTCATTTCTTAATATTTTTTTTACACCACAAAAACTAAATGAAGCATAATTATCCTTGTGTTTCATTTAATATTATTCCTTTACAAGAAGAAATGCAAGATTAAAACTGGAAATTGAAAAATACTCTGGCATAAAAAAAAAAAAAAAAAAAAAATTATCCATAATATAATAAAATAAAAATGACTCTTTAATTCGAAGTGTTAGGAGGTTAAAAATACGAAATGGCATGAGAAATTCAAGAAAAATTCTTTCTTTCTTTCTTTTTTTTTTTTTTGTATAATGTTATGTTAAAAAAAAAAAAAAAATTCCTAGAAGTTTAAAAATGGTACAAAAAAGTAATATTTAATTAAATCTTAAAAAATAAATAAATGTGTAAGATTATGTAAATAGAGGAACTTAAAAACACTTCCTAAATGATTTGTAATAAATGAGATTTTTTTTTTAATTCAAATGGCTGATTTATTTAAAATGTAGTAAATGTTTATGGTAAAATTAATTGATTAAAAATCTTTGAACGGAGATTTTTATTATTTATAATCTTATTTTTCTTAGGCGGATTTCATTTTCTTTTTGGAAAAATTTTAAATTAATTTTTGAAAAAAAAAAAAAAAAAAAACTAAACAACTAAATAATAATATTAATAATAATAATAACAAGTTATGAAGATATATATATATATATATATATATATATATATATATATACTTTTTTTTATCTTACCCGTTTACTTATGAATATTTAAAAACTGTGTAATTTAAATTTTAAATCAAATATTTAAGTAAAACTCAGATTATTCAAATTTGATGAATATTTTCAGCTTATAAAATACCGGCCAACTTAGTAATTAATATTGAAGAAGATCGTCAGTACCCATTCTTTTTTTCACACCATTTTTTTTTTTTTTTTGAGTATTTCTTTTCTTATTTAATCATAATTATTTTTGAAAAAAAAAATTCTCTAAAAATAAAGTGGTATGGAAAAAGGGGCCAAGTTCTAACAATTTTCCGGAATTTTAATTTGTCAGTTGACAGGTATGGCTTATAATAAAAAAAAAAAAAAAAAGTCAAAAACGGACTGCGCAGGCTCAATAACATTGTGCTAATTACATCAAAGTGTTGAATTAGAAGAACTTGTTGTGTATCAATTAAAAAATATATATTAATAGATTTAATGTAACACTAATTTAAAATTTGCATATTACATTTTGAGTACATTTAAATTTAAAATAAAAAATTCTGGCACTTAAAAGTGACCTACATCTTCCTCAAGGAGTAGAAGTATTCGGTCACGTCAACCGATGCTGAATACTATACAGTAAAGTCTCGTACAGCGCGAGTGCAAGTTTGCCTCATGAATATTACAATTTTATTTTTTAACACCACTAATTTTATATCAAAGCAACTGATTTATATAAAAACTAAATCGAGTGTATGAACCAATAGATTGGTACTCTAAAAATTAAGTTGTGTTAAAAAATAAAACTGTTTTAATTATTTGTCATCTCTACCACCGCGTTGTACGAGACTTCACTGTATATTTAAAAAAAATTAAAATTTTGCATGGTATGTCATTAAAAATTTTTATTTTTTTTTAATTCACGTGTTTGTATTTGTAATTACGTTACACATTATACAGCACTACATTTGTTCCTTTTCCATAAATTAGAAGATTCCATTTCAATCTGTATCATTTTACATTTTTGCACGTTTTGAGGTGTGAGGAATCCGAAAACCGAAAAAATCTATGTTGTTTCCATATGTTGGCTACTTCCTTTGTTAGTGTGTTATTTAGTTAGTCAGTTTGTTTTTAGTCTCTGTAGACAAATCTTGAAAACATATGAAAACTTTTTAAAAACTTTGAGAGGATCCACGGGAATATTCGAAATCTACCAAGATTCGCTTTTATGGTCCGGGAGGATGTCCCCGTCTGACTTTCTCCTGATTTTAATCACTGCAAATAATTATTAGATTATCTGAGAACTATTCAGTTCCAGTTAATTTAATTACGAATTTTTCTCAATATTTCACATTTAAATCAATTCCTTTAATACTACTAAAACTCAGTACGAAGAAAGTTTTCATAATAATAATTTGTCTGATAATGACATGTAAAAATATCTTTTCTAGGCCTTTAACTCTGAGAAGGAAAGATATATATTTTACCAGAACGGATTCAAAAACTTTTGAGGCAAATAGTAAATTAGAATTTCTTTAATATGACAGTGGTGGTAAAATCTGCAAAATCGTTCGTTAGCAGGGTTAGTACCATCATTAGTTGTGACTACCACCCCGTCCCCAATTGCTCATAGTGTTACACAACAGCAACGCAAAATCCCCTCAACCTCAGCAGCTAGCAGTGTCTGGTGAAATTATCAGGAAATGAAGCCCTATTATGCCCTTCTTTATTCTCCTTAATTATTTTAGAGCAACATAGTGACTATTACAATGTATTAACCAGCCAGCAATCTGTATTAGTGGTGACAATCCAAATACATATTTAGTTAGTTTTAAGAAGGTTATTCTTCAGCCACATTTTTTGTGACCATTGTAGCCTCTGTGCAGGTTCTGACTCAACAAGTCCAGTGTTAAAATAGAAGTGATAAACTTTGTGATTGATGGAAAATAAGTTATAAGGGAACGCCGAATGATTGTATGTTTACCAAATACCAAAACATCGGTGAACTTGGCATACCTCCAACCTGTGAAATCGTCTTCAATGTTGGCACGAGAAACGGGGTTTAAGAATAAGCTTACTATAAATGAAGGAATATATATATATATATATATATATTGTACAAGGATAACAGCATGGATATGGATGGTTAACAGTTATGGATAAAGGTAAGATAATACCTTATAATAACTCCAATATTTCTATAAAATAACCAAGAAGAATTATGAAGGGCATTAATAGTTTGACCATATTAGAGTACCTTTACATATATTAGCATAAAAAAATTTTCAGCTACCCAATTATCGAGTATAGTGTGTGTTATTATATATATAAACTTATATTCGTCATTTTTTGTATTCGTCTGCTTGCAATTCCTATGATTTAAGACATCCTCATTATGGACGACAACGCTGTACGTCATCATATATTAGTAGTCATGGAATTCTTCCGGATCAACGATATTCAACGCGTGGAGTATTCTGCAATGTCTTGTGGGATGAAATCTAAAATAACACGCATGGTATTTTTCGGAAGACACTTCTTACCGTATGATCAGTCACCTATAATGATTCTAAACTATGATTGACTCAAAATAAGAGGAAATGGCCGCAGTATCTCAAGAACGGCTTCACAACCATATAATCAACAAGTACAAGTCTTCTAAATCCTTAATCATAGTTAAGAATAATTATATACTCCACTAAAGTCTGAATTAATTTTTACAGACGCCTTGCACATGGACGTTTCTGTCTTATGTCAAGTTCGAAGTTGCCCGAAGTTGCTTTTCAGTTATATGGTTTCATATATCTTTGGTTCTACGTTTCAATGCCTATGCTTTACTTTTTTAATATTTTCATATATGGGCTACTATGAACTAATTCTTTATGCAATTCATCTGAATAATGTTACATTCAAAAACCTTTTCAGTCTTTAATTTTAGCAGATGAGCGCGATATGAATACCATCATCAGTTTGTTATATCTATTTTTATATATTTACATAACGAAGTATTCTGAAACGAATGATATCATGAAGATAACTTTAGCTTCACTGGATTAAAATAACTGTTATATACATACATACATATATATATATATATATATATATATATATATATATATATATATATATATATGGTGGGGATGGGAGAGATGTCGTATTATTGAAACAATGCTTTAAATTTACACCCGAATACGACAACCTTTTCTTTCTTTCTTTTTTTTTTTTTATTAAATATGCAATTAAATGTGACATTTCGATATATTAGGGACGAAAAATTCTGAATTAAAATTATTTGAAATTTGAAATTTCTAATTTTGAATTGTATAACGCACTTTTGTTAATACATTACTTAAATTAGAGAAGCATAGTATTGTAACAATCGCAGCTATCGTAGATCACAATTCGGATCGTACACTCCGCAGCAAAAGTATCCGAGTACTAGCAATAATCCCTGTCTAAAAAAAGTACACTTAATACTGCTTTGTTAAATAAATCCTTGTCGAATCATGTTCTTAAACAAACTAAGCACATGACTCGACAAGGATTTATTTAACAAAGCAGTATTAAGAGTACTTTTTTAAGACAGGGATTATTGCTAGTGCTCAGATACTTTTGCTGCGGAGTGTACGATCCGACGTGATCTACGATAGCTGCGATTGTTACAATAATATGCCTCCCTTAGTAACCTCACATTGCTAAATGTTTATGAAAATGATATTTAAATACTCATAAATAAAATTTTCGTCAATATTATGATTTTTATTAAATTACAAAAAAATCTCAAACTAATTTTAGAAACCTCATAAAAATTTATATTTTTTGTTTTTTATACTTTTTAAAATAATATATTAACAAGTAGGGAAGGAGTAATCAATTAAATTTATAATTTTATTCTATTTTATTTATTTTTTTTAATTATTTAATATTATACTTATAAGTAAATTTAATAACATTTATATATTAATTAATTTTATTATTATTATTTTTTTTTTAATATGAATTATTTTATTGTAACTAATATTATGTTATAAACATAATGAAGGAAATTATTTAATTGAATTAAGCAAATTTTTCCAGGCTGTAGACAGCAAAGTGGAATCAGATTTTTCATTGACAATTTTATCACGATTAAGGTAAATAGCTAAATTTTTCAAAAACTCCAGTTCGGAAACGCGTTTGGCATGAAAGATAATTTTGGCACTCTTAAAATTAAAACTATGATCAAATTCTCAACAGTGCTTTATCTGTTATTTTTACCTTCTGTTCTTTTAACCTTTATCTGTTTCTAACCCTCCCCATGCTCTCTCTAATCATCCGGCTAAACAAAAAATTGGCACCTTTTACACTTATGTGTATAGTGCCCTTAAAATTTGTTCTGATACTTCTTCTCTTAAAGAAGAACTCAATTATTTAAAGTCTGTTGCTATTAAAAGAGGTTTTAAACCCTCTATAATTGATAAAGCTCTCAAAAAGTTCAGTAGGCCAACTTATAATTCTACTCTTACCATTGATGATAAAATTAAACCTGATAATCTTGTTTTCTTGCCTTTTTATCCCCCCCCCCCCTTATGTTTTAAATTAGCCAAAGTTTTGAAGCGTTTCAATTTTCACGTTATTTTTAAACCTGTCAATAAATTCCAATTCCCTTCAACCAAATCCCCTGTTCATGAGCTTCATAAGTGGGGTATCTATAATGTCCCTTGTAGTAATTGTGATTTATCTTATATTGGTCAAACGAAAAGAAATCTTGAATGCCGTTTACGTGAACATTCTCGGTATGTTGTTAATCAAGAAATTTCTAAATCTTCTATTGCGGAGCACTGTTGGGTATTTGATCATAGTTTTAATTTTAAGAGTGCCAAAACTATCTTTCATGCCAAACGCGTTTCCGAACTGGATTTTTTGAAAAATTTAGCTATTTACCTTAATCGTGATAAAATTGTCAATGAAAAATCTGATTCCACTTTGCTGTCTACAGCCTGGAAAAATTTGTTTAATTCAGTAAATAATTTCCTTCATTATGTTTATAACATAATATTAGTTGCAATAAAATAATTCATATTAAATAAATAAATAAAAGAAAAAAAATCATTAATATATAAATTTTATTAAATTTACTTATTAGTATAATACTAATAAAATAAAATAAATAAAATAGAATAAAATTATAAATTTAATTGATTACTCCTTCCCTCCCTCCCTCCCCCCCCCCTTTTTTTGCGTGTGTGTACGTGTGTACGTGTGTTCCTCTCTGATTGGTCCTGCCCTGCATGATGCTTCCTATTGGTTGTTTGTGTTGCTCCTCCCCCCTCTGAATTTTGCCCTGATTTCAGTCTTGCTTTTGCCTCCAAGGCAGTAGCACGTGTTTGCACCTGATGAAGAAAGGCTACGTCCTTTCGAAACCGGTTGTGCTGACTTAAAATTTATGGTGTGTGAAGAAGTTTTTATATCTTTCTATTCACTGTACGCCAGTTTTTGAGTTTAGTTTTGATGATCAGACCTGTTCAGGAAATCTCAAAACGTGTAAATTTGTTGCAAACCGGAGGTCTACAATTTTCACGAACCAATAACTTCTTTATATATATATATATATATGAGAGAGAGAGAGAGAGAAGATTTATAAATGCAAAATTATTCTATAAATCCAATTACTAGACTTATTTCTGATTAAAGAAAAATATCCGGAAATTGTGTTTGTATTAAAATAAAAATAAGTAGCTAATAATTTTAATTATTTAACTGCCCTCTTAATATTTGATTTAGAATAAATAGAACTAAAAATCTCTTCAAAACAAAGACTACTTTTTTAAACAAATGATTAAAAGTAGCGTTTGTAGTTTTGTATAGATCCGAAACAATGTACAATTTATGTTATAGCAGAGAAGCCTTTTTTTTTTTTTTTTTTTTTTTTTTTAACGATATATACTTGAATATTCCTAAGAATGAAAATAAATCTTTAATTTATCATTCTGTTTTTTTCAAAAGTCAAAATGTTTGTCTATTTTTCCGCTTAAATTTTCTATTTGTTAAAATGACAGATTTTGCGAAATTTTTAGATATGAATAATGGCATAGTTCAAAAGCTGTTTTTTCAGTATTTGTCACCTGTCTGCTGTTATGTAGAGATATTATTTGCATGAAAAGAAAAACTGGGCTCACATCTTGAAATATTTGTTATTTACATAAAATATAAGCAATGAAAACACTGTAACCTATATATTATTTTTCATAGTTAAATTTAAAAAAAAATATTCTAAAGGTTGGAAATTACTTTAAAAATAAAATAATAAAATGAAGCAACAAATTTAAAACTTCATATTTAGAATACTATTAACAAATTCCTAGCAAATTTTTGAATGAAGACACTCAACTAATCGAATTCAAAGAATTTAAAATGCAAGACATGACTTACGAAAACTATTAGATTAGACTCAGTCATAAATTAAAGTTGCATTTCGCTTTTCCTAAAACAAACATAGACTATCAGAAATTAACACTTCATTTTCATTTATTTAATAACTGTTTATACCAAAAGAAGCCTTTTATCCCATTCTCATATTTAAGCATCTCAAATTTAGGATTGCATAAAAGTGTGTCTCTCTGTAGGCCGTCTACCGCCGTCTCTAAAAATTTCATAATAATGCAACGTGGTTGCTTGGCGGATGTTTCAGTGAGGAAACAAATGTAATTCGTTGAGATTTATTTTCATTGTTCTAATTTAATATTCTAAATACTATTTTTTACCTTTACATTAATAAGGAGTACTTTAATTTAACATGAGTGAAGTAACTCATTCTTCGCAATAACTTTTTGAAACTTTTTCATGCATGTCTTAAGCTACTATGTAAGGTTCAGACAATGATAGGTCACCATTGGTTAAAAATTGTGCTGGAGCCAGCGACGCAATAAGTTGGGAGAGTTAAAATGCTTGGACGCCAGTAGTCGGAGAAATTTTAGGTTGGAATAGTTTTGCGTCAACATAGCGCTGCAACGGAGGAAGTAAGTTGCGGAGTGTAGGCGAATGCGAGGCGGCTTTAAAGTATTATTGAAATGAAGAGATGGGAAATTGATTGAAGGAAGTATAAATAGGCAGTTAGTTTCGTAGAGTGTGTGGTGTAGTCGATATAGTTATGATGTCCGAATAAGTTACAATTTGTGGCGTATTGTTTAAATTTGTTTATTATTCGAAAGTTAAGTCCTGCGCTATTGGAGTTAGCAAGTTTGATGTGCACAGTGGTGTTGCAGAGATAGAAAAGTTGAATGTAAATTCTGCCGGCCTTGGGAATCCACCGAAAGGATTGTATTCACATCGTCTAGTTGTAAAGAGTGCAGCCGTCATTCTTCTTCTGGTATCTTCTCTGGATGAGAGCTATTTTACAATTATCTAAATTATTTCTTATACTTATTTTCTAAAGTTATTAAGTTTATACTTATTGAGTTTACAGTGCCAGTTTAGCCTCCCATTTATTCAGTTGAATAAAAGCCTTATTTTATTTTACCTCATTGTCTCGTGTTCTACTTATATTTAGTTACTTAATCAGTTAACTATGATGGGGTCTGCATCCACGCAAACCTCACAACTACATTAATTGAATTGATATTTTTACCTTTATATTTAGTATAGTCAATGAATGTTTATTTTTTTTTTTTTTAATCTGTTGTAAATATAGTATTGTAAATAAAAGAGACTACAGTATTTAAAATGTTTAACAATACTTTTCTTTTTAAACTTGTAGCAATATTTTTGATATTGGTATATCACGTATTTTTCCTCAATAAAATTGTAAGTTAATAATTTTTATAAATTCAATTTTTGCAATAATTTTTATTCATTGTTAATATTTTGACTTTCCGAACACTATAGTGAAAAAGTATTGTAATCATGTCAAAAATCCGAATTTGAGATTTTGATGTTTCTATACGTTTCGAGGTCCCCTGAGTCCGTTTCCACTATTTTTGTGATGATGTATGTATGTGTGTGTGTATGTATGTATGTATGTATGTGTGTATGTCTGTGAGTGAACACGCTAGCGTCTAAACGCTTTGTTCGAATAATCTGAAAGTTGGTACGTATATTGTAAGTCACCATAGTACAAACCCTATAGATTTTGGTGAATCTAGCACTTATAGTTTTTTTACAGTGACACAAAGAAAAATTCTTTATCATTATGGCCTATGGGACCAAATTTTAAAAAGTGCGATAGCATCTAAACGCCTTATTCAATTGAGCTAAATATTTATACACATATTATAGGTCACAGATACTCAATCTGTATAGATTTTGGAGAATCTAGCACTTATAGTTTTTTTTACAAGGAAGACACAAAAAAACATTCTTTATCATTATGGCCTATGGGGCCAAATTTTTAAAAGTGTGATAGCGTCTAAACGCCTTATTAATCTGAGAAAAAAAACTGTACACATGTTATAGGTCACAGTTGCACCAACAATATACATTTTGGTGAATCTAGCACTTACAGTTTTTTTACAGGGACACAAAGAAAAATTCTTTATCATTATGGCCTACGGGACCAAATTTGTAAAAGTGCGATAGCATCTAAACGCCTCGTTCAGTTGAGCTGAAAATGTATATGAATATTATATATCACTGTTTCACTAACTATAAGCATTTTGGTGAATCTAGCATTTATAGGTTTTTACAGGGACACAACGAAAAATTCTTTATCATTATGATCTATGGGCTCAAAGTTCAGTAGCGTTAAATAAAACACCGTGCAATATATGGAGAAAAATACTCAAACACTCTATTATGGTTTTCTTTCTTTTGTTTGTTTAACAACTCCTCTTTCTTTACTTTATCTACAAAACTGTTAATTACTGAATGTTCGGAAAGTCGATAGGAGTCACTCCAGATTTTTTTAAATTAATAATACTTTAATTTAAAATTTAATTTTTTCATCAAAATAAGGCACTTAAATTTATTTATTTAATAATATTTTTTTGATGACACCGTCCTATACAATTTTAAATAAATCACTAACTTTTTGTCATTAGTACCTGTGCGGATGTTCTCATAAATCGAGAAAGTTCATTAATAAGGTATTGTTTCACTAGATAAAATAAATTTCTATTTCTGCAATGCTATAACAGCTCATATATTTCAGTTTACTTTATGCATTTTTTGCAGTAGTCTCAGACTATCCCTCTATGGAATTTAACCATCTTTTCTTGGCATAAAAACCGACGACCAGATTTAATGCTTTTGCCAATAATCCTCTTGCAAAATGTTTAGCACAAATGCAATTTTTATATGTTAATACTTCAGTTTTGGTACATGGGTGTTTGGCATCTTACACGCAAGCTTTGAGAAATATTAATAAAATTTTGAACGCAAGAATGTAATTAAGGGTTCTCGAACTCCTCAAGATGATTATTTTGAAGTGAAAATATCTCACTGCTTTGCACTCACCCCCTTCATCCTGTTGCTTTAATAAATTTACAATACAAATACATTGAAACTGACCAATTCGTCTTCATTTCTCCTTAAATATATTATTATGTATATATATTAAGTCGAGTGTGAACTTTCAAAATGTCAGATTTGGGTTAAAAATTCAATATTTTAATATACAAAAATATGAAACTACATAACAATAAGAATCAAAGCGACAGCACTCGTGCCTGCTTTGTTCGGCTGGCGAAGGGTCACGTGTTTGTCGACCCGAAACAATTGTTGCGAGTTTATTACCTTTTATGGTGTTTATTCAAAGTTTTGTACTTATTAAACAAAAGCTGTATTTTAAATCTATTTTTTAGTTACTTAAGTGTAATTTTTAATGATATAAGTAATAGAAATTATATATATCAAACTCATGATAGTAATTAATTAAAATTTACCGAGATGACACTTTAGTGTACAACTGATACATAGAGATCAAAATCTCTTCTGACCGTCGCAATCGGATATATCCGTTCACTGAGATGTTGTATTTTCCGCAATACATTTATAATTTAAATTTAATTAAATTAATATTTTTTGCTAGTATCAAAGTGTGGAATCTATATGTTACGTATAAATGTAAAACCAGCCAACTCCTTAAAATCGAAAAATGTGTTTTTTCAGTTTTTTCAGTTCTAAGTAATTTCAGATAATTAAGTTCTAAGTAATTTCTTCTAATTTCAGATCCTAAGTGGGTAAAGGTATCTTAAGCTTTATGCACATATAATAATTTTAAATAATGCGGTTTGATTAGAAATAGAAACAATTCTAAGATTTGTTAAGAAAGAAAATGATATTAAAAACCGGAAAAGGAATAAAATCTTAGGCAATAATTTCAATTAAGACAAATTTCAATCAAATCGCAGAAAAATTATTAGCAGTTGATAAACGACGTGAAAAATTAAGCGGCCAAACAAAATTTTTACTACTTCTCCTTTTCTCATAAAAGGAAACTGAATAACGAATTTAGAGAAAAGAAGTTTATTAAAGAGAAAGAGAAGTTTATCATTTATTAAGGAACCAAAAAGTTGATTTAGGATTAAACAAATTTTAAAATTTAAAATTAAACATACAGAAACAACTAAAACAAGCTAACACTGTTACGTTTAAAGAAATTTTTTCCTTATTAAATACTTTACAGGATTCTAAGCAGACATTATTTTAAATACAACTTTTTATTTAAAGCAATCTTTGTATTATTCTTTCGAAGATATGTACTTTAAACAATGAATGAAGATTACTATTAAGAAAGTGGTATTCTAAATATTGACTTCTAAGAACCATGTGCTTTTAATGTAAATTTATATATATATACCATATCTAATTGTATTCGTAAAATTAAAGTGGGGTATTAATTACATTAAAAAAAAAAAACAGGTAACCAACTAAATTATTAAATAAGTTAATAAATAAGTTATTAAATAAGTTAATAAACTTGATGCATCGTTGATTTAGAAGTTTCAAAAACATATATATATATATATATATATATATATACATATATATATATATATGTATATATATATATATATATGAATATATAAATGTAGAAATATATAAACAAATGAATGAAATTAAACCCCAACAAACACTGAGATCTTTATCAGGGAGGCCCCTAAGTGTAGGGGTGAACGAGAAGTTTCTGAAAGAACAGTAGCTATAAGCTAATAACTATCCTTAGCCCCCAACTTTTCACCAAACAGAAAACCACCAATAACTGAAGAGAAATCAAACATACATATAATATATAAAACTACTAAAAAACTTCATAAAATTATCAAATTGTAAAAGTTACAAAATTACATCAATTCCTTTAAATATATATATAGATAGATAGATACAATACAATAAAGAATTACTGAATGTAAACAAGAAAGTATAAAATGAAATAAGAATACAACCCTTCCTCTAGAAAACAAATTAACGTCGGCCGACGGGGCTACTCGTCGGTACTTCAATAGGGGCCTCCCTGATGAAGTCCTCAGTGTTTTTTGGGGTTTAATTTCATACATTTGTTTATATATTTCAACATTTATATATTCCTACATCTAAGTTTTACATTTCCTTTCGCTGCAATTTTGCGCATTGGTTTGTATTTCTCCTTTTGGTTTTTCTAATATGTAAAACTTATATATTTATAAATTCATGTCAATAGTTTTACACACATATATATATATATATATACTGAAATTTAAATTTCAAATATTTAACCATATTCTAATTAGTGTTAAACAATATCCTACAAACGTTGAAGAAATTCAATACAAAAACTACCACGCTCAAAGAAACACAAATAAATCTAAACAATGAAAAATTCAACATGCCTTTTAAATTATGCAACCATTATTGAATTCGTTTTGAAATCGTTGTTCTTTTTTTTGGAATAGATACATTATTCAGTTTCATACAGCTCGTTTAGTTTTCATCTTTAAAACGAAAAGATGTTTAAACTTAAACCTAGTAAAATTTAAATTTTAAATCATGCGTATACATAACTTAATAACGAATATGGTGTACCCCAAAACTCAGAATTGGAAACAGGGAAAGATTTTATTTTTTAAATCACGAGAAATTTTATTCGTGCAGAGTCCGACGGTACATGCATTTTCTTTTTCTTTTGTTTCTTTTACCTCTGTTTATTTATATCTCAAAGTATTTCAATTCAAAACATTACAAGTTTAAAATTTCTATCGGAATAAATAAAAACGAAAAATCATATACCATAAATATATTTTGAAATACTTTCAGGCATTACGATTCTAAAAACTGAATTTTGTATCTTATATATATATATTCAGTTTTTTTTTTTTTTTTTTTTTTTTTTTTTCTGCACATAATAAATAAAACGCTAATATACCAAACATTTTTCTGCCCTAAAACATACAGCAAGTTTGAAGTTCATTTGAAAATACAATGATTTTTTGACAATAAATTTTTTAAATTTTTATGTGTTATCTAAAGATTATTAATGTTACACATGCGTTGAATAACAGATATTTCATTCAGAATCGATATAATATCATTAACATATTCTGGTAATAACCTACCTCATATTGTTTATGAATTCATATTTACGGCTTTAAATAAAACTTATTCACGGCATCTTATAATTATGTGTGTGTAAATCAAATACTATAATTATAACGCATATAATTTTCAATATGAGAATTTAAAGTTTGGAAAACATGTTCTGTAAGTTTCAATTAATATAGCCTAATTTAATTTCGCTGACAAATGAACTAAAACAAATAAGAACAAATTTCAATTTCAGAAAGAAACCAGCTGTAGTTCAGCAATTAATTACTGCATTGTAAATTAATGTCAGTGTTTATAATTTATCCAAAGCACTAAACGTCTTATATAATAGACTGATTTTGGTATTTTTCTGTTCAGTAAGCAGAAATAAAATAAACGATCTACAAAATAACACGCCAGTTATACAATTGTTTTCCAATCTCCTGTTTGTTCGTTTTTCATTTCCTTGAAATATTCAAAGTTACTATTATTAATATTACTATTATTATTATTATACTCAAGAAAATATTCATATACTTATGTTCTGGGGTTATTCTTACATGAGTGGTCAGCTATCAAGCTACAAAGCTTGGTAATTGTGAAGTAACTGAGACATATTTAGATGTTTAATCACAGACAATGATTGTAGAAATGTAACTTTTAACATTCAGTTGTCATTAAACGCTGTAATATCTCCTGTGTATGCTCCTTTTTCACAGGAATGTTATTTTGTTCTCAAATAGTTCTCCTACCATAAATATACATTCTGATTATAATTAATTTTACGGTATAAACAGCCTCCTGCAGTTAAGATAAGCAACTACCGCAGATTGCCATTTGATATGTGGACAATTTACGAGCTTCACTTAAGTCATTTTCTTTTTTACATTTTTCTTTTTCCATGGAAATTTCCACTTAACTTAGTGGACACATTTGAATTAAAAATATTTTGTGAAATTCCTTACACGTATGTTAACCGTCGAAACATCAAATTTGGAAGCTTTTTTTCTTTTTTGGCCATTTCAGAAGCAATATTGTGGTCGTAGCGAAAGTTTAACAATCACCGTTCTATATACAAAGCAAGCGTATTCATTATAATGGAGCTATGGGAAGCGTACTATGTGATGGTTACGTCATAGTTACGTCACTGATCGATGACAAAGCCATCTCGTGTTGGAGGTACCTGAACTACTCAGGCTGAAACTGGGCATGCTCGAAAAGAATTTGTTTACTCGCATGATGCTCCATATTTAAAATTAAAATAGAACTGTGTTTGAACGATTGCACATCTAAACGAAAAAATTCATGTATTTTTAGAATATTCATATTTCGCATGTTTTCCCGTATTTTAAGATAAGTAATATATTTTAAATCAATTCTTAAAAATTATTTTTTTAATACTTCTTACAATTCATAAAATTATTGAAATCTTAACCACTTGAATTTTCATTCATTACGGATCAAGAGATAATCTATGGAATTTTGAATTGGTTATTTGATTTGTTATGAAGATAGAAAAAGTTAGTTTTGATTATATTTGTTCATTCCTAAATGTTATTTTATCATTCCTAAATGTTATTTTAGTTATAGATTTGGTTATAAAGCAATTACAAATATATTTTGTTTAGAAGATAAAATTTTTGCGAATGGTTTCGTCTGAGTCTGATTGATTTTAAAGAACATGACATAATGCTTTTTTAAATAAAAGAGATAATGATAAAGTCATCTTTTATAAGCGATTTCTTTTCCAAAATTTAATTTTTTTTTACCAAAATTTTAATTTTGAAAATTGCACACGTTAACATTTTCTTCTTAAATTACTAATACATGAATTTTTTCTTATTTACAATACAATTTACAACATTAGAAGATCGATTTAAAAAAATATATTTTACACTAATTAATTCTAGCTCTAAGTGAACACTATAGATGTGATTATTTACTTGAAGTTATTAGCGTACATTTGACATTAAATACAAAATATGTTAAATGTTAACTAATAATAATGTGATTGTTTATTAGCTAACATCTAACATATTTTGTATTTAAAGTCAAATGTGCGCTAATAATTACATCTATAATGTTCATTTAGGGCTAGATTTAATTCTTGTTTATATTAAAACCATAAGAGATAACATTTTTAAAGAAAGCACAATAGGGGCGGGTTTTTCACAGCTTTTATTTGGGTACCGCAGCCACTGCACGAGGAGAAGCGCTAACGTCGAGTTTACGTTGCGACATTTTTGACATTATGTGAACGAGCTTACTCTGTAAAGCTTTGTTCTATATAAAACTTGTATTTTCATTTTATTAATATTGTTAAGAGTCGGCGAATACATAAACAAGTACTCAGTTTTTAAAAGAAAATAGGCTTTCATTCAATTTTTAATTTCTACAAACACATTTTTTTTCTCACATTTTATGTGTTTTTCAAAAATTATGAATAAAAATAAACATTAATAATAACTAGATCAAAGAATAGGATAAAATTCTGAATATTGTATCGAAAAAAGAAAAGGAAAGAAAAGAAACATTTAGATTATAACTCGACTAAGAAAATATCTGCAGAAAATGTAAAATGTCATAAATAAACGACATCGAAGTAAGTTTTTAACTTGTAGAACTAAACATATTTAAATTCACATTCTTTATAATACTATATACTTTAGCAAAAATTATTTCTAACAGTATTTCGTTTATTTTTAAAAATATCATAGTGCAACTGCCAACTCTGTATTATTTCTCTAAAGGGTTTAACTACTAATCATATTACATAAAATTTGACATATATTTTTGAAATAAAGAAAAGTTGCACATTCCTGTTACACATTCCAAAGTCGCACATTCCAAAAGTTGCCTGTTGCACATGCAATATAAAAAATCAAATTTTAATTTTGATGACGAAATTTAATAATGTTTTATATTACCTTTATCAGTGATAATTATAAAAAAATAATCTGAAACAGCTATGGTAAGCGGTACTAAAAACAGCAGAGAAAAATAAGTATCGTTTCTATTAAAAATATTATTTTAATGACATTCTTGACTAACAAAAGAAACAAATATTTTGTTATTGTTATTCTGATAAAAGGATTACGTTGAGTAAAAAGAAAAATGTTTTTCAAGATACGTGATAGTTTATATATCTCATACATTCATTGTTGAGTATTTCTTTTCAGGGTGACTACTTTAATAAATGCAAGTTGACATGTTATAAAAATGTAAAAAGACATTTTTTTGGAAAAAGAATGCATGTCTTTCTTCAATGAATAGATTTGATACAAGAAATACAGTTACGATATTAATATTTATTCTAAGATTTATATTTATACACTCTAAGCTTTAATATATATAGAAAGAATACACATAAGTAGTTTTAGATAAAACATTGTTATGCTACATATATATAAATAAATATATATATATAAATATGTGTGTGTGTGTGTGTGTGTGTGTTTTTAATTATTATTTTTTTTAATTATTATTATTATTTATTTATTTTTTCTTAATAGATCTTTAAAATTAAAATATGCTATTTTTATTTTATGCTCATCAACCTTTTTGCTTAAAAATATATATATATATATTGTTTTTAAAAAGTTTGCAAATTTTATCGAAAAATTTTTAATGTTTTTTTTTTTTTTCCTTCTTTCTTAGTTTTTACCATTAGCAATTTTAAAATTTTCAAAATCCAAGATACAGGCGACAACGTACAAGCTGAGATGCAGAGTTCAAAGTGTTAATAGCAAGGTAGACTGGAGTTAGTTTGTCGTAGCGCTGCATTGGACCAGTCGCATTCTTTTTTTTTTTTTTTTTTTTTTTAACTTTTCGTCAGATGGCGTTTTCATTCAAGTTAAGTTTGTGTTGTCCCGTTTTCTTTCTCCCACATTAACGTCTTTGTAGAAAGACCTTCTATTATAAAACTAGAGAGAATTTTAAAAAATAGGTAAGGCGAGTAAATTCCCTCGCTTACAAATAATAGTTTGTGTTTGTTTGTTAGTTACATTTAGATTTCAATAAATAGTCTTCAGAAAGAATATTGTTTATAGTTATTGTAGGATGTATTTGGTCAAAATAATTCTTTACACTCATGCAAATAAAAATTTAGATATTGGGATAATTAGCCCCTTTCGCTGCCCGTAGGGCTTCCAAATCCTAACCAATTCGTCTCGAGGGAAGCATGGAATTTTAATAGCTATATAATTGGTGCAGCATATTTGAATTCACGGTTATTCGAGCCAAGCTTTATAAAAAATTAAGTTATGATGTTGTGTGCACCCATCCTGCATTAAATCAGTTGCTCTGTTGTACAAAAATATTAAGTTTGGTACTTATCAAATATTTAGACGCACAAGCAGGGTTCCATTTTCTATATATCATTTACTGTTCTGCAATGTATTAATGACGAGTATTTCTAAAATTAGAAAAAGATAATCTATAGAAATTATTACATATTTGATCATATAACATTACATATAACTTTTCATCCGTAACATAATGCATATCATGAAATACTTTGTTTCGAATGTCCAGTGATAACAGAAAAAATAAAAATAAATAAAAAAAACTTTTTAATGCCCATAGACAACCACCGTTTTCTTCTGATATTCTCGGCTGTGTTCAAAACTTGATATTGTTCAGAACTCATGGAATCACACTTTTCATATAATTCTATATAGTTAATTTCATCACAGTTAACGTTTTTATAAGGAAAACTGTTTCTTGTACCCGTTCTGCACACAAAAAATGCAAATACGAATTGACGGAAATTCGGATGAAAGACAGAACGCACAAATAAATATAAATTAAAAGCAATATATGTATATACGTGTGTGTGTGTGTGTGTGTGTGTGTACACAAGTTTGTGTGTGTACAAATAAATATAAATTATGATTAATAAACTGCATTGATAAATTTCAATAACCCATTGCTTGTATTTATCAGCATAGTAAGTTGCAAATATTATAGAATAATCTTTTCTAATGTAGATTGAATTTAATGTCATCTGAACGTTATATATATATATATATATATATATATATATACAGAGAGAGAGAGAGGGGGAGAGATAATGTTATTTAAAGACTAAAATTTTAATATTGAATCAACTGTAAATGAGAACTGTACTTAAACCAATTCGTTTAATTAAATTGTCAACGGTAGGTAAAAGAAATTTGAGAATGAATCAAAAATTATATGAGCACACAGTGCTGTTACAATATAAGTGGGTTGTAAAATATAAATACAACTAATTCAGAACATTGAATTGTATTATTATTATTATTAAAACAATTCATCTGGGGGGGGGATTAAAAAAAAAAGAGAGAAACTAAATGATCAAAATATATTATACAATCCTTAATTATATATATAAAAATAATAAAAAAAGACGCTTTCATTTCACAATGTGCTAAAAATTCCGACTCAGTGGAAATGGATTTAAAAGAAACAACAAGATTTGACACAATCAGACAGGTTTTTCACCGAAACATATTTCTGATGAGACAGGACTCTAAAAATACTTTCGCTTTGCATTATCATCGACTAAGTACTCAAAACTAAAATTTTAACAAAAATGGTTTGGTAGAAGAGCATTAAAAATTAATCACAAGATTTGACACAGGTAGACAGATTTCTGCACATTAAACCCGTTCCTGGTGAGATATATTCGTAAAAATGCTGAAAAATTATATTTTCAAAAATAATATTTGACAATATATCGGTTCATATTTAAAATGCAAGTAAAATGTGTTCGACAAATGTACATTAAAAATAAATCGGTAGATTTCACGTATGCAGACAGATTTTTGCACGTTGAACCTGTTCCTAGTGTGATATAGCCTTGAAAATGATTGAAAATTATATTGTTATCGGCTCACGCCTAACATTCGAATAAAATTGGTTCAACAGAAAGATATAAAAAATGAAGATATGACATAGACTGGTACTTTTATTTCCCTAGAAACAGCGCCTGGTTTGATAGTTTTCTAAAAGTACTGACGAATTGTTCGATAATTCATATTTTGACCATCAGGAGGCGCACTGAAACACCATGAAATATCATTAAAACAATCACTCACTTAACTTTTTCAGGGGCGTAATTCCCAACAGCAAAAACTATCCCTGGATTTTTTTTTTTATTATTATTATTCTTATAACTTTGAGGGAAAACTAATTTTTTTTCTTGACTTCTAACTCTGTTCGTTAATTCCGGTGGCTGTTGGTTTTAAATGAGTAAAATGTACTTGCCTTTAAAAAGGATAAACACACAATATAGCCTAATTTTATACAAACCCTTTCATGTCAACACATTTAATAAAATTTTAGCCGCTAGAGGGCGCTATAAGCTAGTTTTATATCATTAAAATCGCAATTTCACTTCATACAATGATTATGCTTATTCTTGTATACTAAATATTGTTTATTCATAATAAATTATAAATTTCTATTTTAATCATTGACGCTGTGAATTATGCTAAAATATCATTAACTCACATAAACAAACAAGCAATACTAATCTCATACAAATCCGTATTTAAATCATAATTGTCAATAACCGAATTCGAATTGAGGATCTGTTAGTCACCAGGCCAGTGTCTTAACCATTTGGCTATAGTAGCATTTCCAAGTTCACATTATACAACGATTATAAGTAGTTATGTGTGCCAGGAAAAGTATGCGTTGTTAGCACTATCATACAGCGTTACAAAGTCAGTCACTTAGTAAATCAGTAATGACGGTAAATAGATTTTTTAATACAGAATAGTATTTTTAAAATCTTAAAAAAATAAATTTCCTTCTTAGAGCACATTGCATTGAAATTATTTTACATGTCCTTGTGTAGGACCCAGTAAAACTATTTACACTAAGAATTAAATAGCTTATTTCATGTAAATCTTAAATATTTTTAGGATATTTGAAGTCAATAAGCTTTTGGTGATATCTTTCTCAAAATAAAGTTCAAATCTTAAGAACATTTTAACACCGTTAGCATTTAATCTCCTCAAGTTCATACTCCTCAAATTTTATACAAAAATTTCCATTTGACAAGTCACCAAAAAAAAAAAAAAAATATCTTATATGTGTTATATTATTAAAAATATAGACTAAATGTGTTTAATTAAAATGCATTCATTAAGAAAGAAAGAACAAAGGCAATATATTTTTTTTCTAAGAGAAAGTAAACTATCCCTGATACAAGTACTTCAGTAATTATATTATCTGAAAATTCAAAGAATAAGATAACTTAATGAATACTTAAGTTAGTATTTTTAAATTTTGAAAATATATTTAAATATACATGTGTGTGTGTGTGTGTGTGTATAGCAAGGAAAAAATGTAATTTACCAGATAAGTTTCATTTTTTACTTGTATTTCAATTATAGGTTTTAAAAGTACTGGTTAAAAAAAAAAAAAAAAAAAATGACAAATTATTGTTAATAAAAATTCTGAAGAACTTATGCCTGACATCAAATGGTAAAAGTATAATCCTAAAAAATAAAGAAAATACAGAAGAAATTATGTATATATTTGCTTATTTTCCGCAACTGATAAGAAAAATACACAAAAGAAATAAAAAATCTACAAATAAATAAAACATATGAAGAATCAAATAAGCATAAAAAAATTAAATAAAGCACATAAAATGAGATATGCACTAAAAAGAAAAAATAAAATAAAATAAAAACAAAAATAAAACAAAAGATTATATGTGCCTGTACATCCTCTGAAATTAGGAGGAAAAAAACCTTCTAATATATTTTTTATTTTCTTTGGGCAGAGACATCTGTGGTAAAAAAGAAATTTACTGCGCAGCTTATCCAGAAACCTCTGAATCATCAGTATTGTCTCTTTTAACATGGAAATATCCCCAGTTCCCCTTGACAAGCTTCTTTTTAGAACATTTCTAAATTTAGTGCAAACTTTACGCTTGAGGTAGCTTCTAGTTATTGTTTTCTCCAAGCAGAAAAATAACGCATTGCATTTTAATTTGAAGAAAAAAAAAACCACTGCTATAAAAATATTATAACTTTATACAAAAACTATTTAAAAATAAATAAACAGCTTATTTGTTACATCTCTAAAGTTTTCATTATGATTTATATTTGCGAAAAGATTTCAAAAGACGATCTTTATTTTATTTTATTCTTATTTTTTTTTCTTCAACGCATGTTTATAAATAAAGTTACTCATACGTTAAAAGTTTGTTTATATTTTATCATTACATAATGCTGAAATATATGAAGAAAGTCAAAATGCAAAAATGAAGATATTTAAATTGTTACAGAAACAATTATATTTGGATAATAATGTTATAATATATTATATCATCATTCTCAGCATTCACAAATGTTTTTAAACTTAAATTCATATAAGCATATATTTATGTAATAATATCCAATCTTTTTAATAAAACAACCGAAGATTTAAAAAAAAAAAAAAAAAAAAAAAAAAATTATAATCTACAATAGTTGTTTATCAAAATAGACATAAACTTTAAATAATTAACAGTTATTTAAAAATAATATGGTAAGAGAAGTCATTAAATTAACAAAGTGTAAAATTATGACAGGGAGTTTAAGGGGTTTTTTTTGTTTGTTTGTTTGTTTGTTTGTTTAAGTTGTTTAATTTGTCGCTATTGAACTTCAGCCCATAGGTCCAAATGATAAAGAATTTGTCATTGTGTGCCTGTAAAAAATCTGTAAATGTTAGATTAACCAAAATCTATAGAGTTCATGCTTCGGTGACCTATACATTACTTGCCAATATCTTAATTAATATTCCGTAGTGTTATTAGTCTCGCTCTTTTTTTCACACCAGTAAATTTTTGGAGTAATATTCTCCAAATGTAATTACGATTAAATAAGAAGAAAAATACTCTAAAAAGATACTGGTGTGAAAAAGAAGGCGGGCTAACAATACTACGGAATAAATATTAATTAGTATGTTGTCAAGTATGCCTATATCGTGTTTGTAAATTTAAAACTCATTCGAATCGATAAAAAAGACTTTTAGACGCTATAGCACTTTAAATAACTTGAATCCACAGGCCATAGTGTGAAGACCTATAAGTGCAAATCTCACCAAAATCTATACATTTCGTGCTACAGTGACCAATAACATACGTGCCAACTTTCAGCCCGTTTAAACAAAGCTTTTAGACGCTATCGTGCTCCGTCACACACATACGTACATGCATCAACGTAAAAGTACATAAAATAAACTCAGGGGACCTCAAAATTTATACATACAGTAAATCTCAAAATCAAATTTTTGTCATGATTACGATGCTTTTCTTGCATATGTATATTCGGTAATTTAAAGGTAGTAAGATCTCACTAACCTAATGAAATGCGGAAGAATCAAAATTTATATAATGGGGCAGGAAACCATTTTTTTTATAAATGGTAATATGGATCTTGTTATTTTTTTCAGCATTATCTTTAAAAAAAAAAAAAAAAAAAAAAAAAAAAGATAAATTGGAAACTAAATTGAATTTCTAATATTTTAAATAATAATCCATAATAAATTTTTATGAAAATTTCCAATAATGGTCGCTATTTTGAATAAACGGTGCGGGTGGGTGGATGAAATTATAATGTACATGTATGTCACACATTTCTTCATTAAAATTTGAAAGCAAAAAATACTTTTTAACCGCCAACGGCGAAAAGGGCGTTATAAGTTTGCCTTTGTCTGTCGGTAAGCATTGCAGCTTTTAACTGAATAAACTGATAAGAATATTTTTTTTTTTCTTGAACGCTGATTTAATCGGAATGGTTCTTACGAAAATCTACTTGGTGCATTTTTAGTATTAATTCGAATGTGCATTTTCAGGCTATATGTCACAGATATTTTAAAATTCGCGATCTGGTAATCTTCCAATTTTCAAGTCATGTTAGGTTAAATGTGCAAGTTTGCAATCTTGCAAATTTTTTAAACATTATGCATCATAATTCACGCGGCTTTCTTAGACTGAAATAAAATGCACTTTATTTTTTATTTTTATTTATTTTTTATTCATTTATTTTAAAGATATTACGATAATTTAAATCAAATTTGCTAAAAGTTAAAAACTGGCTATAAATTGTATTAATGAGATCCCAATTCTAAAATCTCTAAATGCGGACACAAATTAAAGATTTTATACCGATTTTCTTTCCAGACCACTTTTCATTGAAATTTTAACATTTTAAAACTGTGCATCTTCCAACTTTCAACTCACTTTAGATGATAAGTGATATAAGTGATTTTTTTAGAATTATAAAAAAGTTTTTTTTTTTTCTTTTTTAAATCGTGAATTTTTTTAAATGATTTTTTAAAAATTTATGTTTACAAATTCGAGCACATACACACACAAATGAATAATTAATAAATAAAAAACTATATTAAAGAACACACGTACAATAAATATTTAAACTTGAAAACTTCTTCACACACCATAAAATTAATGTAAACACTGTTGATTTCGAAAGAATGTTACCTTTCTTCTTCAGGTGCAAAACACGGGATACTTAAGAGTCAAAAACAAAACTGAAAGCAGGGCAAATTCTAAAGGGGGGAGGGGGGAAATACAATCAATCAAAAGGAAGCAGAATACAAAATTGTCAGAGACGAACACAACCAAAAATCAGGATACAAGAGAAAGGAACACAAAAAACGGGGAGAAGGGGATTTTTAAATAATTCTTTTATATATTTTTATCAAACTATTGTTTATATAATTAACCTACTTTAATTTTATGGTCTGTAAAGAAGTTTATAATTTCAAATGAAAGTATATATATATCGGTTGAAAATTAGAGATTTTAAAGAAAAATAGTTTCATTAAACTCAAGGACAGCCCTGTGTAAAATTTTATACTTTGCGAACTGGTATTTTGTCAACCGCAATTTTCAGACTTTATAAAAGTGTAATTATTTAATTAAATTTAAGGACGGAGAACTTAAAGCTATCTTTATACTAGTCACTTCAATCAGTCTTGTTTCTGGTAGTTTTTAAAAATTCAAAATGAAAAAAAAAAATGCTTCCACTGTTAAATATACAATAATAACAATAATAATAGTAAATAAATAAAAGGAACATTTTAGTTAAATAAAACCGAATTAATTTATTATAATTGTGTAAAAAAAAAAAAAAAAAAAAAAAAAAAAAAAATCATATTCCAATAGTTTCCCTTTCAACAACTTTAAAATTATATCCTATGAAGCTGAATTTTAATTGGTGAAAGAATTTCTATGATTTTATTATTTTTAATTTTATTTCTATTTATTTTATTTTTATTTTGCCTTTGCCATTGTTTTATTTTCGTTTTGATTTATGTAATTCTTTTATTTGTTTGTGTAGTTATTTATTTATTTATTATTATTATTATTATTTTGTCGAATTTAGCAAGAATTAATCAAGTGATCTTTAACCGCTCATACATTTCTGTCGTAATTTAAACATAATGTCGTTTCTTTTTCTTTTAACGGAAGTTTATCAGTTGCATTACCCGATTGCCCTAGGAAAACGTAGTATTATATTCAGTCAAAATTTTCAGACTCAATTTTTTTCTTTGATTTACATGTTTAAGTCTTCTCGCAGCAAAAAGTTATTATTATTATTATTATTTTTTTTTTTTTTTTTTTTTTGTTATTATTAGAAAAAAAATGCTTCAATTATAAGATAAAAAACTTGAAGTTGGACCGAAAGTCCATATCTCAAAAGTGTCTGTAAAAGTTCTTCTTTTTTATTATTATTATTATTATTACTATTACACTGCTGTTTGTAAAAAATGCAACATCAAGAAAGAATGAAAATATCATAATGATATTTATTGGGCACATACATTTTAGTAAGAAGAACAATTGATTAAAATTTCAGAAAATTTGGAGCAACATTTACTGAGAAAACAGTACATAAAGCAGCGACCTCTGTAAGCAATAACAGCACTTATCTGTCTAGGCATTGAGTCAAACAGCTTTTTGATGACATGTACGGGTAAAGCACTTCATGAAGCTTTAACACGATGCCACAATTCATCGATCGTAGAAACTGGTGAGTGGTGGTGGCCAATCGCTTTTCAACGATTAAACAGTCATTATCATTGGTGCAAGATCAGAAGAATGCGCTGCCCAGAGCAACGACTGAACACATTATGTATTAAGGAAGGTCCGTACTATACATACAACTTGCGGTCGTGCATTATCCTGCTTTAATGTGGCGCTGCGGAGGCCTTGAATATAGAGAGGAGGTGCGAGCGTTAACTCACCAGAAATTTAATGACCGCATTTCAGAGTGCCGGGAATGCGAACAAGAAGTAATCGGGACGTGTATCCAATGGACCCCATACCATCACTGCATGTGGTGGACAGTGTGACAATGCCGAATTCCAGCTGGCATTTTGCATTATGGACAATGCCGTTAAATACGAATAAGGCAATTTTGATGCTGTAAACAGGATTGTGATTTGTCTGAAAGGCGACTTCACGCCATCCCTGCGTCCAGGTTCGTCATTAATCGCACATTAAAGTCGCCTGCATCAGTGATGCAGTTTTGAGGGTAATCAAAATTTTGGTAGCTGCATACTGGGTCACCACCTGCAGTGATGGTATGTGGTACCATTGGATACACGTCTCGATCACATCTTGTTTTGATTTCCGCCACTCTGAATACCAGCCATTATATTTCTGACGAGTTAAGGCCCTTCGCTGTGCCCTAAATTCAAGGCCTACGAAACGCAATACTTAAGCAGGAAAATGCACGACCGCAAGTTGCAAATATTGTCCGGATCATTCTTGATGCAGGATATGTTCGACTGTTGCTCTGGCCAGTGCGTTCTCTTGATCTTGCACCAATCAAAATGACTGTTTAATCGTTGAAAAGTGACTGGCCCCCACCGTTCACCAGTAACTACGATCGATGAATTATGACATCGAGTTAAAACTTCATGAAGTGCTTTACCCGTACATGTCATCCAATCGCTGTTTGATTCAATGCCTAGGCAGATAAGTGGAGTTATTGCTCAAAGAAGTCGCTGCTTTATGTACTGTTTTCTCAGTACATATTGCTCCAAATTTCCTGAAATTTCAATGAATTATTCTTACTATAATGTATGAGCGCAATAAATATCATTATGATATTCCCATTCCTTCATGGTGTTGCATTTTTTACAAACAGCAGTTTATTATTAGTAGTAGTAGTAAAAAGATGGTTCAATGTGAAGATAAATAATCTGGTGTGTCACTCACACACTTTCTCTTACCCTGAAATTTAATACTATAAATACAGGTTGCAGATTAAGAGGTAAGATAACGAGAACTGTCATGTAAACCTATGCTAAAGAATTCAAATTAGGCTTCAGAAGAGTTTTATACGATAATTAGTTCTGTGTGAGGGGGGCTACCGCCCCCCTCAACCCCCCGTTTCATTTATGCACATACATTTATATAGAATTTAATTCAGTTATTAAAAACTAATTCTGTCTTTAAAAAATAATTTATTAAATTTTTTATTTAAAAAAATTATTTTTTTTCTGATAATGCAGACGATTTCCATATTAGAGAGGTAGTGTAACACTAAATATCCAAAAAAAGTCCATTTTACTCTCAATATTAAAAAAAAAAAAAAAATACGGGATTTTTTTTTCTAAGTTTTTTTTTTTTTTTTCGTTAAAATTAAAAAAAATCTATAACTTTGTTTTAAATTATCACAGATTTATAGTTCAACCATTCGTTTTAAAGGTATCCGCAAGCTCTTTTGAATGATACGCATCATGAAAACTTACTCCCCTCGAGGGGAGGCGAGGCTCCTACATACACAAAAAATTTTCCCAGTTAACTATCTCTATTACAAAAAATATATGTTCGTTTCATTTGTTTAGTGCAGTCTATAGACGTTAAACTCTACTTACCTGCAATTTCCCCCATACAATTCCCCCAGAATTCTCTTGATTGTCCCTGTACACGAACCATTTGCTTGATCTTAACGAAAAGCTTACTGTAGCATCCCTATATGATACACATTTAGAATACAACGTTTGAACTTTCTGCCATAATTTGTTTTTGAGATATGCTGATAACAGGCAGACACACACACAGACACACACTCAGACACACAGACACACAGACCATTTGCTAAAAACATGATTTTCGTATTCAGGGGACCTCAAAACGTGCAAATATAACAAAATCTCGCGTTCGAAAATTTGACCCCAAAACAATACTTTCTCTACCTTATGGGTAAGAGAAAGTAAAAACTGGATGTGGGACTGAAAGTTCATATATCAAAAGTCCCTGTAACGATTCTCTTCAAATTTGCTTTATAAACCTCTTTTTTGTATAGTCATTACAGGAAAATAGAAAAGTATGCTGATTCGGTATATCAATTTTAGGACTCGGACGTCAAAGTCCTGAAAACAACTCCATCGCGGTTCTTAAATTCAGGTACTCATTTGTGTGTATTAAATGATTTCCAGTGTATAGTCGAGTAATTTTCATGTATATCGCTAGTGGAACATGAAGTCGTAATCAGGAGCTCATCTCTATGTTTACGAATTTGCCATGTAAAATCCCTTTTAAAAGAGTCCTTTTGTGCGTATTAATTGATTAGATCAGGAAAATTAACAGGCCTTGTAATTAGGTAGGTCTTATTTAGAACTCGGATGTGTATGCTTAAAAAATGGTTTTCCGTAATTTCTCCGAACTCAGGAACTCGTTAAAAAACTCCTTGAAACTTATTTATTAGTTGGTTACTGCAGTATATTTTACGTTTTCTAACCAGACCAGTCCCCAAAAACGTTCATGTTATGTGTAATACTAGTTAATACAAATCATGTGGTAGTTACACAATAGATTTTTTTTTTTTTTTAGAAATTTAATATAGGTTTATGTTTTTCTTTTTTTTTTTTTTTCCCCTTTTTCTTCTTCCTTTTTTTTTTTTTTTTTTTTTGTCTAATTGTAAGGTCTGAAACCAAGCAAATACGTCATTGAGTGCGCCACTCAGCAGATCAACATTTATACAAGGAACTCTTCTAATTTAAAATGCATCCAACTCCATTCACATCCCAGCAACAAGATTAAAAAATTTGTTAAGTACAATTAAGTATATATATATATATATATATATATATATATATATATTAAATATTTATCTATCTATGTATATCTATCTATCTATCTATCTAATATATATATTATATATATATACAAATTTTGCATTTCCAAAGCTGTACATATACAGACGTGTAATTTTGTGCATTAAATTTTGAAACTTAAACTTATTTAATTTATTTTTAGTATTTCATCTTCTATAACGTTGTTTGTCCTTTTTAAAGACTTTTTTTTTTTTTTTTTTTTTTTTTTTTTAATTGTTTCCATTTAATATAGAAATTCACGACGTTTATAAATCTTGATTTTTAAGCAGATTTCAAATTTATTTAAGTTAATAATTGAAAGTATAGCCATATGAATTTACATTATTCTCTTTTTTTTACGTTTTTTACGTAAACTTTAACATTAAATATTTTGGTATTAAATAAAGATAAAGAATCTTAATTAAACTTTACAGCAATCAAAAATTTTATAAACAAAATTTGCGTAACAAAGACAAATAAAATTATTTTCTATGACAGATTTATTAATATTAATGTTCTATTTCAAACTTTTAAAATATGTTAAAGACTTTTTTTTTTTTTTCCGAAAATATTTGTCGGCACTTACGAGTAATTAAATGGAGTTTCGCGAAGTTTTTAAATTTTTTTTAATTATTTGTTATTTTTAATTAAAACCAGGACAGGTTTAAAGCATAAGTTTGATAACTTTTTTTTTTTTTTTTTTTTTTTTTAACTATAATATTCATTTTAGCTTATAAAACAAAACATCGCTACAAAACACAAATGTTGAGATTTTTCATCTATCTATTTTTATTTTCTTCTAAATTTTACTAAAATCTCAAATAATATTTAAGTGAATATTTTCAGGAAACTAATCAACTATTTGAGCGCCTATGAGAAATCACCAATTCAAACTATTTGTTAGAAGTTACTATTCAATTTTCCTCATATATAAATTTTCATCAGCTTCAATACCGCTTATTGCTTTCTAAAAAAAAACAATATGTGACGAAAGTATTGTAATTATTGAAAAAAAAAAAAATACTTACTGAACATAAACTATGTAAGGAAAATGTTGCAAGCATGAAAAAAAAATTGACAAAGATTTTTGGCAGATCAGTGCGTTTTAATGTCTCCTGAATTCCTTTTTGCTCTTTTTACTGTTATATATATATATATAAACGTATGTATGCGTATGTGTGTATGTGTGTGGGCATATGTTTGTGCAAGTATGTGTATGCTTGAACGCTATAATTTCTAAACACTTTATTTTAATTAGCTCAGAATATGTAGGCATGTTATAAGTCACCGTTGCACGAAATGTACAAGGCTTGATGAGTGTGGGCTTATAGTTCTTTTACAGGGTCATAAAGAAACATTCTTCAACATTATATACCATGGGCTCAAATTATTTAAAGAGAGAAAGCGTCTCAACGCCTTATTCGATTGAGCTAAAAATTAAAAGATATGTTATAGGCAGAAGTGGCTCGTGAATGACGTTTTGGAGGTGCTGCATCAAAGTGTGAAGAAAAATACATTGAATAGAATCGTTATTCGTCTTATTGCCTGATTCAAGAATCGAAGTATTTATGTGGACATTTTAACAGCCAATCAGATGAAAAAGCTTTACATGCAAACGGTTATTTTTGACACTAAACTCCAACCCTCGAAACACATCACTCACGAACCGCCACTAGTTACAAGTCACTCTCACAAGAACTGCATTAATTTTTAAAGTGCACAAGTTTTCTTTTTTCTTTTTTTCTTTATTTATTTTTGCAGCGTCGCAAAAAAATATTTTTAACATGGTGGCTTATGAACTCAAATTATTTACAGTGCGATAGCGTCTAAATACCTTATTCGATTGAAATAAGGTAGGTTAAGCGTCGCACTATTTGTATAGATTTTGAAGTGTGGAATTTACAGTTATTTTATAGGCTTACGAAAAAAAATTCATCATTATGACCAATGGTCCCAAATTATTAAAGGTGCGATTGTCGTCTAAATATCTTAACCGTTTAAGCTAAAATTGGTAAAAACGTTACAGGCCTCTGTCACACTATTTGTATGTATTTTGATAAGTAAAAGACTTATAGTTTGTGAAGTCTGTGTGGTTGCAGACTCCATATTATTTAACTAATTAGGTAACTAGATAGGTAATAGAAGAGCATGAGACTTAAATGTAAACTAAAATCAGATTTTATTACAACTTGTAATTTAAGGGCAGTACCTTTTAATAATGAGAAACTCTATTAAAAATCAACTAAATAAATCAAGAGAATATAAGGATTGACTCTCACCCTTGAGAATTTCTAAGATAACGGAAGTTGTGGCTGCTCTCACAAGGGTAACTCATCACCACTAGACTCGTACTATGAAGAGATGATTACGATCCCCTCACAGATTAAACTCACTCGGAACTCAATTAAACTTCAACTCCTAAAAGTACGAAACTATCCACAGAACTATCTCCAAGCTTACTGCTTCATACAACATAACACAATTGCTAGCAAAACACTCCGCTATTTATTCACACCGAAACCAACCACCTACAATCGCTTCACTTTCCAAATCTCCAAAAATCCTTCATATTCCTTACTCCAAGCAACCTGCGCGAATCTTATTAACCTTTTAGCGACCCCGTGCTTGAGTAAAATCATTCCAACTCAAATTACCGCACCATCGACTGTTGGCGTTACAACCTAACTCCCAAGCATTACGTCACTGGGAGCGCTGGATCCAGACTTATTCTGAAAATGTTGTGCTGCGCTACGATTCGCTTTTCCACCGATTACCTGCGGTGAACTATTCACTTAACCTCAATCCTCACAAGTATTTTTACAGGGACGCAAAAATACGTTCGTTTTTATTCCTCATACCATCGCTTTTGTAATGTTAAATTGTTTAAAATATGAAAAATGAAACATATAAATATTTGATAGTTTCACCCTACCGTTTATAATTTTTTTTACAGGGTGCGCAAAAAAATTTGGATGCATTGCGATCCATTAAACGACATACAACTTGGGTAAAAATACTCAAATACCTTATTATATTTTTTCCTGTTCTTTATTCTCTCATTTAAATTTGTTTCAACAGCCATTAAATATTAAATGTCGGAAAATCAAGTGCAATCACTATAAACTTTAACATTGCCAAGCTATTGCTTAATTTTTGTAGGATTAGATTAAACAATATGAGTAAAATATTACTATTTTCCAATAATTATAGATTTAAAAAAAATTTTAGAAATCCAAAATCTATTTCAGTAACAAGTGAGAGATATTTTTTCTCATATTCATGCCTATCTGGCAGATTTATCTCAAACTTTGAGATACATATAGGCGTGAAACATATGGCTATATGTCATTTCGTTACAATTAAATTACTGGTTCAAATATTCACATGGAAGTGTGTTTCAGCCAGAAATTACAAGTACCTTCATTCATGTCTAATTTAAAAACGCAGAAGAGTTTTGCAAAAGTAAAAACTAAAAGAATGCCATATAGTAAGTAAAAAAAGAAGTACACAACTAGAATTTATACAAGCCATAAATTTTAAATGCAACCATCTGTATAGAACCATTTTTAAGCATCGTAGGTACATAAAAATTAGTTAATCATGTAGCTACTACAAAAAAGAAGGGAACAATTATCCGTTATACAAGTTCTAAATATAACATTTCGACCTCGTACAACGAACAGATTAGTTATCGGGGACATCGAAAATCGAACACCATGTTGTTATTCAAATTAGAGGCTCCTAAATAACGTATAAGTCCCAAAATCTAAATTCCAACTTTTTACGGCTAACTGTTTTTGAGTTTTGTGAAATAAGCAAGCACATGTATAGGCACGTACCGACGTCACGAAAAAACTAGTCATATAAGAAATACCGCTAAAATGGAAAATATTTTTGCGGCCAAAAAAGAAGGTGCACCATTAGGTGTTATAACAGTACAAATATAAGATTACAACACTCGACGGATAATATTTTTAGACGAGATGTCATGCATTTTTGTTTTAAGTGTCGAACAATAAAGTAACGATCTCAAAGCGTAGGAACCTTTGGCACAATATTTTTTATTAATTCATGTGATTAATGTCCTCAGATTACATGAATTCGCATTTATACATATTCAACTGTATATTTAGATTCCATCACCAATAATTATACTAGAGTGTGAAAATACATTAAAGTTTCCATTTCATTAATTTTCTCTTTTATGAAAGTACATTTTATTATTTATCTAACTGATATATTGAATAATATTGAAAGAAAATATTATTTAATATTAATAAGGGAATTTTAATTCTTGTTACTGGTGATACATATTAATTTATGACAATGCTTCCTATACATTACACTATTTTATTAGCACACTATTCACAGAGTGGAAGAAGAACCACTGCTTCATTTTACATCTAAACCATCGTAGTACGTAGTATTACCCTCTATCCCACTGATCCAAACCATTGACTCCATATTAGAATGGACCTCAGACTAGTAATCTATTTGTTCCCGAACATCACCTTCCCACTAATCCACCAATTCTGTCGCCAAATTAACATTCTACTTTAGAGATCTGCACAGGTCCAGACCAGCAACCTAAAGAAGGCTTTATAGTGGCCGTTCCGTTCCGCTATACGCAAGAACAGAGCTAGAATAGAAGGAGTGATAACTTTATATTTAGTTCAATTCTATTCAACTTCTTATTCAATATATAGTTATCACTCCTTATATTCTAGCTCAGTGCTTGCGGAGAACGGAACGGAACAGCCACTATAAAGGCACCTTTAGGGCAAGATTTTAAGCAGGCCGAGCCGAGACGTCAAAACAAAAATAAATTTTAAAATGTTCTTGGTTAGCAAATAAAAAGTAATTTTTAAGCAGTGCATTTAAAAATTCTCACTTTTTAATGATATTTTTAATTATTAGAAATTTCACGTAATAATGATTTTTTATAAACACAATTTCTAAAAGTTGCACGTTACTGGATATGTGTTTATGGTTTTAGTTCCCCATCATACTATAGGTATGGGGAACTTAGGTAATCGTGAAAAATTTCGACCTCGGTTTTTTTACTTTTCTACACGTTTTCAGGTGTGAGGAATCCGAAAATGACAAAATTTCTATGGTGTCTGTCTGTAGGGTGTCTGTTAGTCTGTTAGTCTGTTAGTCTGTTAGTGTGTTAGTCTGTTAGTGGGTCAGTCCGTTAGTTTGTTAGTCTGTGTACACGATATCTCAAGAACAAATTGTCGCAGAGAGGTCAGATCAGTTTTAAAATATTACTTTCGACACTGGCAAGAACCCTATTCATTTGCAACATTCGATTTTAAAAACTTCGTAAGTTATTCGAAATTTACGATTTTCTTAACATGGGAGAATAGGACAAAAAATCACTTAAACGTGCATTAAATGAAAACTTTTTACTGTAAAAATGTCAGACCAGTTTTAAAATATCAGTTTTGATGCCGGAATGAACATCAGTAACTATAAATATGCTACTTTGAAAATTTCGCAAGTTACTGGAAATTTACGAATTTCTTAACATGGCAATATAGGGGAAAATTTCACATAAACGTCAATTTTTAGAGATATTTTCATCGTAAAGATGTCAAACTACTTTTGAAACATTATTTAGGACACTGGCATGAATATTAATGACTATGAATTTTCCAATATAAAGATTTCGTAAGTTATTGGAAATTCACGACTTTCTTAACATGGCTGAATAGAGCAAAATTTCACATAAACGTCAATCTTGAGGGATATTTTCATCGTAAAGATGTCAAACCACTTTCGAAATAATATTTAGGATACTGGCATGAATATCATAGACTATGATTTTTCCAATTTAAAAAATTCGTAAGTTATTTGGAATTTACGATTTATTTAACATGTGAGAATGAAGCAAAATTGAGCATAAACTTCCATTTTGAGGATCCTAAATACGTTAGACAACTTCAAAATTACGTTTATGATATTTGTTTGAACATGATTGAATACATATATTCTAATAGGAAAATTTCGTAAATTATTCGTAATTTACGATTTTATCAACATAGCGAAATTGTAAATTTTTCATATAAATATGAATTTGAGGATTATTGCATTGGAAATAGTAGCATGAAAACTAAACAACGAAATTGACCCCGATAAAATAAATTAATAGATTAGAATAAGATAAATATATCGAAATGAACGGTGGATAGCCTATTAGGCGGGGATTTCATTCTGTCACTGTATGAAGCTTTGGTCAAATTGATTTCTTTTAACATTATTGCCGAAACGTCACTGGAGGTCCTCTGTTGAGACTCAAAACGGTTTTGGGCTGTGTCTGTCTGTCTGTCTGTCGCGCGATAGCGGCCGCCAAAAAAGCGCTATTTACTTGAAATTTGGTACACATGTTCATGAGCCCCACGAAATCAGCTGTATAGTTTTTGGTATGTATTCCATTTGTAGTTCGTATACAGGGACACGCGAAAGTTTTTCTTATCATTACGGCCTATGGGAGAAATTTATATGTATCACGATAGCGGCCACAAAAATCACGCTATTGACTTGCAATTTGGTACACGTGTTCATGTGCTCCGCGAAATCTGCTGTATAGTTTTGGGTGTGTATTCCATTTGTAATTTGTGTACAGGGACACACCAAAATTTTTCTTATCATTACGGCCTATGGGAGGAATTTGTATGTACCGCGATAGCGGCCACAAAAATCACGCTATTGACTTGCAATTTGGTACACGTGTTCATGAGCCCAACGGAATCAGCTGTATAGTTTTAGGTGTGTATTCCATTTGTAGTTCGTGTACAGGGACACGCCAAAGATTTTTTATGATTACGGCCTATGGGAAGAATCTGTATGTACCGCGATAGCCACCGCAAAAATCAAGCTATTGACTTCCAATTTTTGCCGAAATGTGAATGGAGGCCCACTGTTGAGACTCAAAAGGATTTTGGATTCCGTCTGTCTGTCTGTCTGTCATGCGATAGCGGCCGCAAAAAACACGCTATTGACTTGAAATTTTGTACACATGTTCATGATGCCCACGAAATTAGCTGTATAGTTTTCGGTGTGCATTCCATTTGTAAGTTCGTGTACAGGGACACGCCAAAGTTTTTTTTACCATTACGGCCTATGGGAAGAATTTGTATGTACCGCGATAGCGGCCCCCAAAACAACGCTATTGACTTGTAATTTGGTACACATATTCATGAGCCCATTGAGCAAGCATTTGACGAAACTGATATAGATCTGAGACTGACCGCCTTGGCGAAAATAATGCTCCTTTTATACTTTTCTATCGAAAACAGACTGTTTTGGAAAATTCTCGTATCACATCAGCCAATGAGATTAGAGCTTCCATATTTGGTATATCCCTAATAAGGATTTTCTCGCCGAGATCGCCAAAAAATCGCCAAGGAGGGAAATAGTCGCCAAATTTATTTCTTCCCTTATAGGAGCTTTTTAATGCGCTTTTAAAGGAATATTTGGCTATTTTAACGCTAAAACGACTATAAAGGCACAAAATTAGCATTTTATCAACTTACTAAACCTCTTTGAAAGAATTTATACAAAAATAAATGCAATTATTTACAATTTCGTAACAATTTATATCATATACAAATAGGTATACAAAGAGAGATACAACGGGGGGTTGAGGGGGGCTGCTGCCCCCCTCAGGAATGTATTTGATTTTGGTAATAAGTCGATCGAATCAATATATACTATTACATAATAAGGAATAAATAAAAATGACCTATTGAATAATGTCTGATGCAAATAGGACGTTGAGGCTCCTGATCTGCAGATCCACTAGTAATATGTCTCGCACTAGAAATTTCTGAGAACATAAATATGATGGGGAACTGAGCAGAGTCCACCTATGCCAACTAGTTTATAACGAATTTGATTATGAGAGTTATCAAATAATTTTTTTTTCAAAAAACATTAATAAAGAATTTGTGATATAAAATAATTTATACTTCTAAACATATAACAATACATTTTTAAAATAAATTACTTACTGTGTCGTTAAAATTTATCAGCATATTTCTCACAATATTTACAAAATAACTTTGAACAAAAGACTTTGATTAATTTTTTTTCCTCGATTCGTTTGAATAAAAAATACCTCTAAAATAGAGATTTTTAAAATCTTTACTGTTTGTACAGTATTATAATTATGTGTAAAATTATGTGTGTGCATATATATATATATATATATATATATATATATAAGAAAAAAATTGTCATTCGTAGTTTATTTTTATTTTAAACATTTCCATAAAGAATGTAAAACTTCCATTTTTTTTTTTTCCTAAATGTGTGTGATTTTTAAATTTTAAAACTTTTTTAAAGCAATTTAAATTATGTATTTCATTGTCACTCAAATATATGCAATATTTAAATATATATATATTTACTTTTATTCTTTAAATCCCTGCCAAAAAGCCCTGAGGCATTTTTTACGTATTTCTCAAGTTCCACACTGTATCTTTTAAAGGCACTTTTCAAATTATAGAAAGCATGTTTCGATATTAAAATTTTAAATCACTTTATAACTTTTTCAGCTTTTAAAGAGAACAAAGAATATTTTGAATATGTCAAATGTAATATGGTATCATGTTATTTATCATTGTATTTTTTTTTTCAAGTAATATATTGGTGATTTGAATATGCCTTTAAAATAAATGAAAACGTTTTTTCATTCAAGATTTGCATTTTTTTTTCTTTCGTGTGTAAAGCGTTGAATATTTTCTTTTGTTTAAATTTCGCTATTACTAGTAAAACTGTTTATTAACGAATACAATAGATAAAAACTATTAAATAACAAAATGGTTATTATACTGAAAATAATTTTCAATAAACTTTACAAAAACAGAAACATTTTTTCTGCTTCATAAATAAGAAGAGATGAAGAAGTTAATTTTATGGGTGTATTTTAATTTATGCATAATCTGTATGTTATACATCATTTTTTTTAATCACGCCATTTATTCTGCAGATGCTACAAAAAAAAAAAAACTGATAATGATGATGATTAATATTATATTGAGTAGATTGGGGAAAACACCGTAGTTTTTCTTTAATATTGAGGTAAAATTTCCTGCTGGTTACATTTGTTATTTATTGATCTCCTGTAAAAATTTATAGTTTTGATGACATATTAAAAAGTTATTTAACTTGAGATAGTTAATCAGATATTTAACTCTAAAATAAAAGTTTTCCTTTACGCTTTCGTTTCGCCCTCTTACCCCAGCTATGTGGTATGAGAATATTTATTTTTCTTATGAAAGTGTCGTGATTAATTCTGTACTGATAAGTATAAAGGATTTAAGTCCAAAAATGTCGATTTTGAGTTCAGTACATTGTCAGACTCAGAAAAAAGTTCTCTATCGATTGGTATAAAGGATTTAAGTCTATGTCATTTAGTCTCTGAGAAAACCCATTAGTAAAAAAAGATTCAAGTCAGAAATTTAGCATTCATATATGGTAAAAAATATTTAATTCAATTTTTTCCCGTTATTAAATGAAGGTTGACAATCATTGAATGGTATAAAGGGTATAAGTCAACGAAATCCCTTTTTCCTAACCGATTCTTCTGATTAGATTTTAATTAGTATAACTTTATTTTTCGTCTCCTGAAAAATCAAGAATATGGACTTAAATCCTTTATACTTATCAGTACAGAATTATTTTGACCTAAAACAATTTTTGTGTGTTTTTGCCATTTCTGGTGTTTAATTACCTTTTTCGTTTTTCAGCGACAAATTTTCAACGCATTTTACTGCTATCCTATAAAATTTCTGTTGCTTCCTATTAAAAAAAAAAATCTCATTTAAGAATTACGTTTTTTTTAAATATTTTTTAAACTTGTCGCATGTCGCCTTTTTTTTTTTTTTTTTTTTTTTTTTTTTTTTCGTTTTTGTCACGGTTCAAAGAATGGTATTCATAAAAAGAATTCGGAAACATTATTTTTGAATGGAATATCTTTATAATACGAAGCAACAAAAGAAGGAAGCTGACTGAAGCCTTAATTACTGAAACTAACATATACATGCATATATATATATATACATACATTCATTTTTGAAAAATTAGTATTAGTAAAACCGGAACACATAAACTGTTTTTATAGCATGTTAACATTTTCGTGCTGTTTTCGCATAAAAGCCTCTATATATGCTGTAAAATTTATGTCACATATATATGTCTGGCTAATATTTTATATTTTTTGGACCATTAAATCATAAGATAGGTTGTCATTTTGGAACACTAAATTCTCATTGCGAGCCAGAACCCTTACAGATTTCTCTTCCTACGTTTCACACTATGTATTGTACTGCACATTTTTCATCAGATATATATTTAATATATTGGCAAGTCGAATATAAAATTAAAATTTATCGTATATGTAACTTAAGAAGGAACATTACATATTACACAATAAAAACAAACTGTAAAGGAATTTTTATTTCCAATTCTCGTATGTTATAATTATACTGAAAATATTTTTTACTGCTATTTTTATTTACAAAATACGTATATGTTTCTTCAGGTCAATGTGTTTTACAGTTGGCAGCAAAAGTATCCGACCACTAGCAATACTCCCTGTCTAAAAAAAGTACACATAATACAGCTTTGTTAAATAAATCTTTGTCGAGCCATGTTCTTAGTCAGTCTAAGGACATGATTCGACAAGGATTTATTTAATAAAATAGTATTAAGTGTACTTTTTTGATATAAGAACTATAGGCTAGTGCTCGGCTACTTTTGCTGCTGACTGTATTTCTTGTCATCTTTCACGCCATTTTCCATTTTATTTTATTTTTATTTATTTATTTATTTTTCATGATTGAGTTTCTGAAATCAATCTTTAAAATATTTTGAGCTTTTAAATAATGTAAACTACTGTACATTTTATTTCTAAAATTTTTTCACGCCTTACAAGTAATTTACAATATTTATTACAAATTAAGTCTAACGCAAATTTCTAATAATCATCGATCAAAGATGATGTCGTGCCTGGGAGGGGGTATTAAATTAATAAAATTGTTAAGTATAAAAATATTTAACGAGTGTAATAGAAAAGACGCTCAGCTCAATAATTACTGTACTCGTTTCATTTCTAAACCTAACGTTAAGCAATACAGCCGAACCTCGTTAACGTGAATCTCAAAAGGGATAAAAAATTTTATCATGTTATCAGTAGTTCATGCTATCATTAACTAATCTTCATATAACAAAACTAATATTCATTTTCAAGGGGATTGTAGAAACAGTTCATGCTAAAAATAATTCACGTTAACAGAGTTCACGTTAACGAGGGTCGACTGTATTTATCTATTTCAAATAGCTATACATTATTTTACTACATATGTATGTGTATGCGTTTAGGTATATTACAATTTTTATTTTCAATCTAATGAAAATTTATAAAGATTAGACACCCATAAGACTATATATAGCGTGTTAAAATAATAATGAAAAACATCTTGTGAAGTATATCTAATCTATAGTACTTAGATTATGCATGATTATTTCCTTTCAATAAACAGATGTTCCTATTTGAGATTTTTCTTAAAAATATAATTATTTTGAAGAACTTTGTGATTGGAAGGATCTGAACAAATATTATTAAAGCTAGACGTACAATCATGCATAATCTTTTATTTACGTTCATAAACACGTTTTCTATGCTTAAAAAAAGATCCCATATATAGCAAAATCGCTCTTAATTCTCTCCTTAGCTGCACTTATGCTGCATTTCATTTCAAATTTTAACAAATCCTAGAAACAGAAAAAACATTTATCTTCTTGATTGGAAAAGTACAGTGATATCAAACGTTATGTCTGAATAGTAATAATATTAGGTTGAGTTAAAATCATTTCTTTAATGAAATGCAAAAAGTATATAGCAAATTTAATTCAATTTTTATGCAATATAGAAACGCATACCACTATTAATTTTCGCATTTATTTAGAGAATACATTTTTGTAAGTATAAACATATAACTATTAAAAAGGGTGTAGTATACGATTAGTTTAGATTATTTCCTAATTATAAATAAATAATATACATATAATAAATTATAATATAATAAACAATATTCATAAATACAGTTCTTTTTGTTTAGAAAATTTCAACTTATTTAAATTTTTGAAGAAAATCTGTACAATATGAATATTTTATCATCAGCAGGCTACCATGCACTAAATAAAGTACTTTTGAAACTATCGTACATAAATAAATTAGCATCTGTCATCATTGTTGGAGATTTGCTTCTCTCAAAATCATACTTTGTGTCACATATCTATATATTAATAGGCAAGCATAAAATTTGTAGTCCCTTTTTAACATATTAATTATGGGAGTAGAGGGTTGAAAATGGTATCATTCGAAAGGTATGTTTAGCCGGAAGGTGCGAATACAAATATTATTTTCTTACTATGTCAAGAAGGTATTTAAAAATACATTTATTTTTTATGCATTTTCCCCCATTTTTACCTTTTATACACGTATTCCTTTACATTAAAAAATACCTAAAAGTAGAAAATTGTTAAATCTGGCAATTTCATAAAGCTCAAATAAAACCATAGACACAGTAATTTGTATAATGTAGCATCACTATACGCAAGCAAACTGATGAAGTCACTGTCTGTCCATGGAGCCATGAAAAAGATTTTTTATGTTAATCGTCCATTGGATTTTTTGTAAAAAATTATTAAAAAATAACGGAAATTATCTGACGATTTTAATTCCGATATTTGGGTATCCGCGTTTGTAATGGTCGATAGATGGTGCTTTTTCAGCTTTTGTTGTTAGTTAATATAATAGCCACGTGTATTTATTATTGTTCTTTTTGTTATTCTACTTAATATTCGTACTATAATTTCTGCGCCATTACATCATGGAAAATTGATTGCTTTTGGAAAAAAATATTTCAGTTTATTCAAAGTTCGATCGGAAGTAGATTTTTAACTGAAGTTGAACAAATATTAGTTTCAAATCATCTGATAAATTCTTTACTTCCATTAGCCGAAGCAACTGAAATTTTAAATTTGTCATTTGGAAATAAATGAAGCTTAATTCCGGATATCTTGATCCTTTGGAGTTACACTGTAGCACACAACACTATGTGTTATCTTTTTTACAGGATTTATTCATTTTTATTCAATAAATATATGTGAAACTAAACATCGGCAAGCAATGGCGTCTTGATAGAAGCCGAATTAAAGCATGTTAATTGTAATTTCACCTTAGCCCACCAGAGGGCGAGCATTTCATTACAATCGCGGATAGCTATATATAAGTTACTGTCTACATGTGTTTGATTGAGTTATTTTTTCTGTAAAATTGATAAAATTTTAATTTAAAATCAAAAAACTCCAGAAAAAAAAAATGGCAAACTTCCAGTTTCGAATGTAAACATAAACATTTCATTTCAAAGGGGGATATTTAAACAATAAATATTCAACTAATATACTAAATAAAAGGAAAATGGATTTGTTACTAACTGCTGCATGTATAAGTAGACGATACGGAAAAAATTCCGATTTCCGTTTTTTGCTGAATTTACATGTTTTGAGCTTTCTTTACGTTTCAATTAACTGAAATTGGCTACTTATTTTTTAAAAAAGTGTCTTTATTGCTAGCTTTTGTGGGTAGAAGAAGCAAGTAGAAGATACATAAAAACTTTTGATTTACGGTTTTCGATGAATTTACACGTTTTGAGATTTCCTTGCATTTTAATTAAGTGAAATTGACTACTTATTTTTACTTTTTAAAAAGTGGATTTATTATTCTTTCCTCTGCATATATAAGTAGAAAATATAAGATTCAGAAAAGTTTTAGATTTTCGGTTTTCGATAAAGTTACACGTTTTGAAATTTCCCGAACTCAATTCGACCATTTTTGAAAAATATCTTTTTTTTTTTTTTTTTTCAAACACTGTACTTTATGAACTAATCGAATTAATTTAACAGAATTTGACACTTGGTTGGGCATTGGTTTGACATGGTACCTATTAGCTTCTGGGCTGTATCACACAACAAGGGGCGTTTTCACGTTGCGATTTTCTCTCATTTCAGGAAAGGCTAACATCTACAGAGAGAAATAGTTATATTAAGTAAAACTCTGCTGATTCAGTTAGAGTGAATATCGGCAAACAAATGCCGCATCTGTGTTGCAATTGCATTTCGTTTAGGACAAGGCAATAACTTTGCTTTGCCTCACTTTGAAAAAAAAAAAAAATTGTCGAGTTTCGACCACTGGGCGATACTAGTTCGTATAAATCTGCAGTGATAATTATCGAATTAAGTCTTTAATAAACCAAAAAAAAAAAAAAGACATTGCGTTTTTTGAGAACATTGCTTTATAAAAACAACCTTTTCTGATTTTCAAGAGCAGTCTGAAAATGTCCAAGTTAAATATATATATATATATATATATATATATAAGATTGTTATATTGGCTCTCCCCTCTCAGCAATTTATATAACCAAATTCGTTACACAGACCTCAGCAATTTTTCCTGTGGGCTTCATTTACTTACATCCAATCCATGTGTCACAAGTTCAGCCTAAAATTTATGCCTTTAAGCATGTCGTTTTATGTACTTACTTAATGCAGACTCAGTTGCAGACACTGTAGACCTGTTAAAAATGTAATTTGTAGTTATTTCATAATATGGTACTCGCATGAATCTTGCCTTATGTTGTTATCTTTTAAATTGTAATCAAAAAAGAAGAAAATTGTTATAATATGTAAAATTGCAATAGCGAAATTACACTTGACAAATTTCGAAATGTTGACTGTTACAACAGTTTTTTTATCCCCCAGATTTGGCTTGATATATATGGGTGATTCTCTGCAAATAAGCAATAATGATAATACGACAGGATATTGTAATTTTCTTTTCTTTTCTTTTTTTTTTTTTTTTTTTTTTTTTTTTTACAGAAAAGTTAATAAACTATATATTTACTGTATAGTATAAACATGGTTTTATTATATTAGCTCATACATGTGAAGCATTAAGGTATACAAACATCCTTAGAGGTTATTTTTTTATAGACTTACATTTTTTAAAGTTTCATTCTTTTGATTTTCTGCACTTGTATTAAAAATTTTACAATACATGAAAAAGCTCGAAACAAAATTAGTAAAATCACATATGATTTGCCGAAAAAAAGACAGTTACGCAAAATACAAAATAATAAAAAATAATATTCTCAAAAAATTTCGGAAAGTATTTTACTCAGAAAAATATGTTTTAGGATTTGAACTACTATTATATCTTTGTGTATAATAGTTTAGGAGTTATATGCTATAAAAAAAAATTGTATTGAAAAATTTTGCCACATTTTAACTTTTCAACATTCAGAAAATGAACAAAGTTTAATATAAAAGTAGTTCAAAGTTTGGTTAAAAAGACTGTTAACATGTATTCTAAATTTTATAATTTTTGGAGTAAGAATGTAGGAGATATCATGTTTTGCCGTAAGATTTGCTTCAAAATAATTACTTTTTTGTGCTGTCTTGTTTTTTTAAAACGTCACAATTCAGGCTCTATTTACTCTAGAAACAAAATTCAAACAGATCATTTAAGCAAAAGCTTTGAAGGTTATACCTAAATGAAAGATGCAAAATGTGTCTTTTAACGTAAGTCGCATATAAAAGGTATACATATACATTAATTAAAAAATAATAATTTTTAAATATTTCAAATATCATGCCATCAGATGAAACTTTTACCACCTACAAATGTAAAAATAACATATTTCTTACTGAAAATACTTATATAATATTTACCAATAAGTATTTGGATACATTCGTATTAAGATCTTTCTTCAAATATCCAGAAAAAATCCTTAGGAATCATCCTGAAACTTGGCGAGTATAAAGAACATGTTATACCTCATATATTTAAGCAAAAGTTTTACCATGAAGAGAAAGAAAGGAAAAGTACAAACAAATGTCAAAATGTTTTGGATCACCCTGTCAAAAGTAGTGCTTGGAATGCGTTTTGGCTGTAGCAGGCGATTATGAGGATTTTCTAATTATCTATATAATTTTTTATGAGGCTACCACATATATTTATGGAGGTATAACAATTTCTTTAAAAATTAAAAAAAAAATTGCCAATTTTCTAATTATAACACGGAGAGTGCAAAGCCATTTTTAAGAAATTTCGCATACTACATTAGATACAGCATACTGCATTCAGAATGTAAAAATGTTAAATATCTCACGAAATATTAGAATTTTTATTAAATAAATTTCACTAAGCGTGCGCAAGCTTTTAAAAAATTCCATTTGCCCGTTTGCAAAATGTAATAGCTAAAAGTATTGAACTACTCATAAGAAAGCCCCAAACAAATATCGTGTAAATTCTAAAAGTTACGAGAGATAGAATGAACAGAATTTCAGATCCTCTCAAAATAAAAACTAAACTATAAGGGATACTCACATTTTTATTTTGATTCAATCAGTGCCCAAACGTTACAGTGTTTGCTGACTCTAAATAAATATTGAGAAAAGCCCCTATCATTTTTTTTTTTAACAGGAACTGAAATCTTGTTCATTCTATAACTCCAAACTTTTTGAATTTACAGTATATTTGTTTGTTGTTTTCATATAAGTAGCTCGATACTTTTGTCCATTAAATTATGCAAATGATTTTTTTTTTTAATCTTGCGCATGCGTATTTGAAAATTATTCAGTGAAAATACTTATATTTTATAAGATATTTAACATTTTTGCATTCTGATTGCGGTATGCTGTGTCCGATATAGTATGACAAGTTTCCAAAAAAATGGTTTTGCACTGGGTCTAATACCCTATGTGTTATAATTAAAAAAAATGACATTTTTTTAAAGAAACCGTTATATCTCCATGAATATATGTGGTAGCCTCATAAAAATTTATACAGATAATTAGTCGAATATTCATAATAACATGCTATTGCCTAAGTGCCTTTCAAACTTTTCTTTTTACAGAATGATCTAAAACATTTTGTTTAATTTTTTTATTGGTCTCCTTTTACTCTGCAGGACAAAACCTTTTGCTGAAATATATGAGGTATAACATGTTCTTTACACTCCTAAAGTTTCAAGATAATTCCTCAAGACTTTTTCTATATATTTGATAAAATGTCCAAATTAGAAAGTGCCCAAATACCTATTGGTAGATTGTGTACTTTCCTTATCTAACTTTTGTCTTTTAACATGAATGCATAAAATGTTATTTTTATTCTGTTTCCTTTTTATTGTTGTCTTTAAATTTCATATCTTTATTTAGCAAAAAAGGTGCAACTAATATTTGCATTTATTGATAATCATGAGGCTTCAAATAGAGATCATTATATACATATAAAAGCAGTGCACATCTACAAAACGCACGCTCTAATTTCTCTGAAAAAAAAAAAAAAAAATTCCACTTTCTTCAACAGTTCTTTAGTGTGAAAAGAGAAGTTGAACAGAGAGATTGTATAAGTGTTAACACGATATCATCAATCTCTCATTCTAATTTATAAAGGCAATTTATTTACTAAAAATATAATAATAAATAGTTTTCTTTTCATAAAAATAGCATTTTTATGAAATATATATATATATAACTCATCCATACAAGCCTCCTTTTTCCCTTAATGTTACACTGCGCAGCACTAGTGCGACGTAAAACCCAATCAACCAACTAACCAACACCTAATGTTACTGAAAAATGATACATCATTTCAAAGTTATGATTAATCTAGCATTATATACACATTTCTTCACACAGCAGGAACTTGTGGTTTCGTGAGCAACCACTTACATTACTAAAAGAATATCTCTCCTGTTTTCTTTCATAATTCCTCTTCTGCTACAATGTCTCCAAACATTTATCTTTGATGGGGAGAAAAAATGATTATGAAAGATAAATAAAAAGATGATTATCACAGATATAGTCATTCAAATTCAATAAGAAATTCTAATGATAATGCTTATGGTTATGCTTGTAAAAATGTCAAGAATCCGTTATAATGTCTTCCATCTTCATTTCTTTTTATATTTTTTTTATTTACTGAGTATTGTTATTTATTCTTAATGCATGCTGAAGAAGGTATATTAGAAAAGTCTATATTGTCATTTTTATCATTTTAAGTACCAGAGGGACCGGAATATATATATATTTTTTTTTTTACAATAAATTCAAACAGATGATTTTATAGTAAGTTTATATTTTTAATCAATTATGTAATAAGCCTCACTGTCAACAACCTTTAATCATCTAGTGTGTAAGATGTGCCAGATCGATGAAATTTTTTTTTTTTTTTTTTTTTTTACCAAAATACCTGGAGATTGCATTTTAGACATCTACCAAATATTCAAAATTTTTTCCACTTAGAAAATATTTTAGCGGCCAAAACGAATAGAAATCCGATGGTCCATATCGGGCGAGTATGGTAGGTGAGACAATAACTCCCGCACTCTAATTCATTAATATATTTATTTATTTATTTATTATTATTTTTTTTTTAATTCGTCTGGCATAGTGCGGTTTTGCATTATCGTTTTGCAGAATAACACCTTATCTATTAACTATCGCTAGGCACTGTTCAATTAAAAATAGATTTACTCGATCCAATTGTTAATAACATAGGTCTCTATTCCCAGTTTGTCAGATTTCAACACTTAAAAAGGAACTACCACGTGAAACTGCACCAAATACGACCAAAGCTTCTGTCTGTGGTGTAAACTTCCTTTAGCTGTACTTTGTGACGATTCATTTGAAGAAAGCCACTGCCTTTTGCATTCTGGACCATCATATAGGACCATTTTTAATCTCCAGTGATTCAGTAATCAAAAAACACTTCTGTATTGGACCGCTGAAGCAATAAACTCCATGTGCTCGATCGGTTATCTTTGTTTCCTTTGTACAGGTTATGCAAGACCCAAACACTTGCTCTGCTTATATGACTAATTTTCTGCAGATATTCTTGGATTGGTAGACTAAGATTGGACAAAAGTGTTTGACAATTTCTCGATTGTTTGACATAGATTTGCTTCCCTTTCAGCCCTCAACATGTCATTGTCTAAAGTTGTTTGTCTTCCTGATCGATGCGAGTAAGAAAAATCAAAATTACCGAATTTCAACTTAAAAAACCGCCTTCAGCATTTTCAAAGTTTTAATGCACTTGAAGAAACATCGCAAATGATTTTTATAGCAACTGTTGTGTAATTACTCTGTCGAATCTAAAAAAGCGTACAATGCCGGATATGTAACTCTTCTTTTATTTGGCTGGCTATTTCATTATAAATTAAAATAAATAAATAACAAGAATCTTTAATATTTTTTTATTAAACAAGTCATTCTAACCCTGAAATATCTTTAGCAGAAGTTCAAACACACAATCATCAGATAAATGACAACCGAATATCGACATGCGCTAAAACGACATTACTCTTCGGTCCCCCTAACAGGAGGATGTCGAAGCTATTCGTTTTTATTGTTTACCAAGTTTTGAAAAATGTAGTTTATCAAATACTTAAATTAAAATGATATTCTAAAAATAAACGTTTTTTTTGGATTTTTACCTTATAATTCAGTTGTAAAAAATATTAAAATATTTGAGACTGCTGATGACACATGCCAAAGTAAGTAAATATGCCTCTTAAAATTTGCATAATATGTTATACCATCTTTTAAATTAAATTGTGCAATAGGTATGAAAGCCAATTTCTATTTTTTATTTTTACTTTATTCTATATTTTTAACCTATAACGTACCAAGCATTGAAAAAATATATTTTTTTCTTTATAAAATCTTAAATGTATGTTTCTTTAAGCATATCAAAAAACGTACAAACTTTTCATTAGCTTGGTACAGGCTGTCCTAAAAATAGGTTAGTCGGAAATATAAGGAAAACAGACCATCTATATATATATATATATATATATATATATATATATATATATAATTGTTTTGCCAGTACAAAAGTGTAGAATATTACCTCAATAAATTTATCTGTCCGTTATTCTTGAATGTAAAACTTTTTTAATAATAATTTGTTGAAAATGTAATGAATAATTCTTCAAAAATCGTCATTTAAAAAATTTAAAAATATGTATTAAACGTTAATTTAAACTAACGATAAAGACAAATGTGTATTTATTGGACTTTTTAATAATATATCACCCTTAATTTGAATTAAAATATTCAAAAGCATTTATATAAATACCACTCATGCATCGTGTCGTATTTTTAGAACGATGGTGAAATATGGGTTAAAAAAAAAAGAAAAACTCTATATCGGAAAATACATTTCTTGTGACATTCGATTTTTGGTGAATTCGCATGTTTTCTGATCTATGCATATCATCTGACTATTTTTTATACAATTTAACACGCAGAGACTTCACCGTAAGGAAGCTATTATTAATTATTAAGGGGACTCTCTACCTATCGTCTCCGAAAGCCGAAGCCAATGTTATTGTATGGGAAATTTTGTCTCATTGTAAGTCATAATATATATTTTTAAATTCCGTTTTCACTTTTTGAAAATTCACAGCTATTAAATTATTTATCGTTTTCTAAAAATTGTTTTTTTTTTTTTTTTTTTCTATTTTTTCGATTTTATTTTTAGGCTCAAAAAAGAACAACATTCACATTGAGAAAATTCGCATTTTACAACCTCAAAATAAAATTTTTAAATTTTTAAAAAGTAATTTTTAGAAAGCGATAAATTGTTTAATAGTTGTAAAGTTTCTGAATGTGAAAACGAAATTTAAAAAAAAAAATTAGTTAATAAGTTATAATGGGGCGAAATTCTCCATAGAATAACATTGACTCTGGCTTCTGGGGACGATAAGTGGAGAGGCCTCTTAACTGTAAAAATTCACCTCGGAATCAATCAACAAAATTTTAATATTATAATTTAGTAGAGAAAAACATTTATTTCTTTTCTTTTAAATTTGTTCGTAAATGTTGGTGACTTCCAATATTACATGAGTGTGAAATGACCACTCACATATTAAATGACCTTGCCTTTCAAAGGGTTAAAACGAAGTCTATTTGTCGATTAAATTTGTACTTCTACCTGTGAGTTGTGTAAAATTTCGGCAAAATACAAAATCCTGAACTAATGTATGGAATTGAACAAATTTTTATATTTCTACAACCTTTCAATAAATGAAGCAAAATATTTGTGTATAATTCAGCGTAAAGTGACACAGTTGATCCGTACTTTCAATTATAGTCGTTGTAAATAAATATCAGCATCTACGGGTTGTAATTGCCTCAAATTTAATATTGAACGTGTCTATCGGTATAAAACGTTCTTATAAAAGTTTTGTTTTCATCATTAGGGAAACACTGCTATAATTACTTTGTTGTAGTTGTTATTGTATTCATGAAAGTTGTTATCTAATCTGTCAAGAGAAATTTACAATTCGGAAACTAATAACACTGATAAGAATAAAAACTGTATTAAAATGATTAAAAAAAAAAAAAAAAATCATGATACACAATTTATGTTGATTTATATATCCAATTCCATAAAGAAATGCAATAATGTGACATAGAAAGCACATTTTAAAAACAATGTCTTTAAAAAGCATCTTTTTTTTTCTAATTTTATGAGCATTTTACTATTTTCTATTTAGAAATTTTTCACCCACAATTTAATAATTAGAAATGTAATTAATCATCTGGCTATAAATTTTTCTTTCTATTAAAAAAAAAAAAAAAAAAAAAAAAAACAATTTTTTAAATTAAATAAATGGAAAATTAAACTTGAGCTATACAAAAGTAGCTTATGTTAATTTTAGACAAATTTTTAAATCAAAAAGTAAAAGAACAATAGTAACTTTTCAAGGCAGAGATGAAACTATGTTTTCAGAATTTTAAAAATGCTGACTAATGAGATTCTTTTAAAGACAAATGACTTGCTTTCAGTGGAAAAAAAAAAAAAAAAAAAAAAAAAAAAAAAAAAACTGAATAGGAACATTTTCTTTCTTTGCACAGTATATGCATATTGCATTTTTCATCACGTCAGTCTTCTATTATGTACTTTGAGACACTTTTTTTACTAATTTCTCATTTTATCTTTTGTAATTACTTCGCTTAATGTTTCATAAACTTAGTTTATACCAAATTACTTGTAAAGAACTTTCGTGCAAAATATGCAAAACGCAGTATATTGAACTGAAAGAATAATGGGAAAATGGCAACAATCCAGATACAATAATTTAAATTAAATTACTTAATTTTCACAGAACAATCAAACCTTTTACAATTAACTTTAATCACATTTTGAATGATAGTAAATAATTATACTTAAATATATAAATTATATTTAACTGTTTAACAGTTTTACAAGATAAGACAAATAATTTGGTAGACTTTTATCGATAAACAGATCATCAGAAAGAGATACAGAAAAATTTGGTGTGCAAAAACCATACAATTTCCATAACTAACTCCGGAAATATAAAACTGATTTAACCAATTAGACACATAAAAATTTTCCTACCAGAGCAAACTGATTCATACTTCGTGAAGACATGTAAAAGAGAGTTTACTTAACCAGTTTAAAAAAAAAAAATGTTGTTAGAGCCGTTTTTTGAAATACGCACATTTCCGAGATCTATAATTGACCTATTTAATCAGAAGGCCTATCAGTTTTCTTACAATAATCAATTAATATATGCTAGGACATCTAAAAAGGGTTTATTTAGCGAATTTGAAGAAAATAGTTAGAGCCATTTTTATGATACTGATTTTTGGTCCCAAGCCCGATTTTCACCAAAACTTGGCAAATTCATCTACTCACCGGAAATTAATAATTGCATACGAAATGATATATAAATGGAAGTTAATATGACGAGTTAAAAAAAAAAAAATCCGCATAGTCATTTTTAAAGGAGCAACCATGAGACACCAAAAATTGACCTATTTATACAGGATGCCTATCAATTTTTCCCTGAATTAATAAGTTAATACATACGAAAAGCTATCTTATAGGGTATTTATACAGCAACTTTGGAGAAAATCGATACAGCCGTTTTTGAGATACGGACCTACTGTGCCATGCGGTTTTCCAATTTTTACCAAACGTTAGAAAAGGTATCGATACACTAGATCTGTCTTAATTCTAAAATTTCTTCATTTTATTTTTATTACTTTTGGAGATGTGATAGTCAGAAAATTCTCCATACATAAGCACACTATGACCAAATGCCAAAAACTACATTTTTTGGCTCAGGACAAACAAATCAGGACATTAAAACATGTAAATCAGATGAAAACTCGCTATCGAAATTTTTGATAGAATGTAATACTTCCATTATTTACGGTAGACGGATAATGGAAGTAAAAATATTTTACAAATGAATTCAAGAGAAAGCATAATTCAATTTCTCTAAATTACAAATTTCATAAAAAAAATAATAATAATGTTGACATATTTTTAATTACTTCTAGAAAGAAAACTTATATATATATATGGAAAACAACTCTTCATTAAGATATACCAGAAAAAATATTATGGTATCTTCCATTAAACTGTTTTTATATATTTTATGTAAAATATAATTAACCATTCGACATTTTATTTTAAAAAGAAAACTGTGTAAGTAATTCGAAACATTTTCGGCTGTATAGTAGTGCTAGGCTTAGATGCTAGAGGTTAAATTAGAATGCTTTATTAGTTTCATTAATAATCTAAAATCCCACATTTACGATAAAAATATGTTGTCCTGTATTTACGACTAAAACCTTCAATTAAAATAAATCCGTAAATTTTTCACATGTGATATTTAAAACATGTTCATATGAATAGTTATTTCTGGAAAGCAATATTTAATATATTCCTATATATGCTTTATTACAATAAATTGTTACAATATATTGAACAACAGTATGTTTCATTTTCATATTTATGATTAAATTTCTTTATAAATTCTCTCCGACATTAATGTATTTTCGAACGTAGTCCTTTATGTATGTATTGAGTGCATCTTTTAATATCCCAGAAAATGTTTTAATGGGATTACACATATAAACATTCGAACAATCCTTTTAATCAAAACATATTTCAGGAGTTTAATATTACTCAATTTATATTATTCAGAATCCTGTCACATTTAAATAAAGAACGGCGTCTAAATGCACTTAACTTAAACAAACATTTTATGTAGCATACAGATGTTTCCCAAAAATAACTTCTCTTAAAACTGTAAACATTACATACTACAATACTCTAATTTTATTAAATGTTACAGAAGAAATTTTACATCTAGTTTATAGAATAAAAGAATAATTTTTGTTTCATCCATTGTAAATAATATATTTATTTTTCAATATTCAACTACATGACTTTCCAGAAAAATCTTTAAATCCCATGTTTCCAATTTGACGTTATTAATGTATAATAAAGGTATGCAGTAGGTAAGCAAAATATATTATGCAGTATGAGAAAATAAACCATTACTTTTTAAAGAATTTGTTTTACGGAAAGTATTATTTTAGTATATTAATTCTGAAAATAGTGATACACATGTAAAACAGAAAAATTGCTTATTTTTATTAAAATGAATATTAATCTTGATATATATTATATTTACCATATGTTTGTATACATAAAAAAGTATTCTTCTACACTTTTTTGCAATATAAAATTTTGAGCGCAAGTAATATTTTATCATATGTTGTGTCCTCTCTATTTTGAAACATATTAGTCTCTTGTGTATGTGTGTATGTGTTCATCCTAGGTTTCATGAATAATTTTCCTAAAAAATTATGTTAAATAATCGATAACAAACTATTTCAGTTATCCTTATTTTGCGGAAAATTGGCGTAACCTGTATTCCGCCCAGAACAAAATACAGGGTAAATCAAAATGAATATAGCGATTACAAACGGCTATAACTATTTAATGAAAAAGAATTTATCGATAAGATTAACACAGAATGCAGACGGAACTCCAAAATTTTGTATACATACGTCATAGGTGCTCTTTGTGACTTCCCTTGGTCACACGGACAACATCTAGACGGTTGTCCATTTCACGCCACACATTCTGGAGCATGTCTGCAGTCACCGACGCAAGTGCATTACAAATGCGTACTTCGAGACCCTGCGATTTTTATGGTTTATGTGAAAGACAGGGTGTATGTGTTTCCCATGCCCAATACAATTGAAGAACTCAAAGTACGCATTTGTAATGCGCTTGCGTCGGTGACTGAACAAATGCTTCAGAATGTATGGCGTGATATGGACTGCTGCCTAGATGTTATCCGTGTGACCAAGGGAAGCCACATAGAACATCTATGACGTATGTATACAAAATTTTGAAGTTCCGTCTACATTCTGTGTTAATCTTATCGATAAATTCTTTTTCATTAAATAGTTATAGCCGTTTGTAATCGCTATATTCATTTTCACTTACCCTGTATAACAGAATGTTGCTTTTCTAGAAACAGTTCAAAGGATTTTGATAAAAATTTAAGCTTCTGGAATATTTTTATATGACGATTCGATCTAAATTACCCTCACCTTCACAAAATATTACCATCACTGCTAATAACCGCCCCACCCGGGGCAAATATAGCAGAAACTAGGTTATGGCTGAAATTTGATTTTCTTGGAAATGCTTCTAACAATTTTTGTGACAATCACAAATAAAGGGATTTTTGGAATTTAAAATCGATATACATTTTTGCCAAATTGCCTTTCTCTGTTATATGTGTATATAGTCCTAAAAATTCTATCTGTGGAGATATATTTTTATAACGATGAATTTCGGAAACGAATCACTCTGTTTACATTTTTTTTTTTTTTTTAAGAATGATTCAGGGTGAAACCTGTTCTTTCGGATACTTAAAAATGAGTGAATGCAATATTATATCTCAACTGCGAAAGACAAAATAAAAGTTTTTTTACAACAGATGGGGTCTGAAGGCCCCACTATAGGTAGTTTTCTTATTGCATTTATCAAAAACGAATTAGATAATTATCTGCACAAAAATCCATCCATAGCCAAAATATTACAAAAACCTAACGTGAACATAAAAAGGGATTTTTAAAAATCAGGTTTACTTAACTGCTGACCGTGTAGAGCTTTTTTTTTTTCTTTTTTTTTTTTTTTTTTTTCTTTTGAACTACCTCTAGTAATTTAACATTTGAATATCAATTTAAAAATTAGCAAAAATTCAGTCGTGATTATTATGACAAACATATAGCTATAACAATAACTTTTTTGTAAATTTTAAAAATGGGTCTATACTTACATAATAAATTTATTTTGTGCATACTACGCTGAGTTCCTTTTCGATATAAAATTTCTTAATCTACTGTTAAGTAAATATTTTTCAAAGTGAATGAAGAATTTCTCTAAAGATAAAATTAATTTTAAATTAATAATTCTAATCAATTTTTTTTTAAATATTTTATAACATTAAATGCTAGTTTACATTGGTTTCCGCTATTTGGTAATTTTATAAAACATTCTTAAAAATTAAAAAAAAAAAAATAACATAGCAAATTGAAAGCACACTGAGACATTTTAAAACACTTTATATAGTTAAAACGTTTAAATATGTGTATATATATATATATATGTTTTTTTTATTTTTTACTTATTTGTTTTTATTTATTTATTTTTTTATTTTTTTTAATTTTTTTTTATTTATTTATTTAATTTTTTTTTTATTTATTTATTTTTTTTTATTATTATTATTATTTATTTATTTATTTATTTATTTTGAATGGCAGTATTTCTTATTTAGCTTTAGTAGCAAACAATATATATCGAATGCAATTGTAACCGCTTCCCTTTCTTTTCTTTTAAATACATAACTAATACCGATTTTATTTAAAAATACATTATATTGCACTGCATTATATTGAGAATTTACTATATATCTTAAAGATAACAATTTTCAGCATTAATAATAAACTTTATAACAACCTAGCGATAATCATAAACAACAAATGTTAAATGTATTAATATTATTAATCTTCATAAGTAAATTGTAAATAAGAAGTATAATACACTGATGGAAAAAAAAAAATCCCAACACCAAGAAAAAATTATTGTACAGTAATGAAATTTCAGCAATACATTTGTCTAGGTAACATATTTAATTGATTAAAGTTTCAAGATCACAGGTAGAGCCATTGGCGAGAAGAGCCATTTCAAATGTGAAATGTTGGTACATTAGTAACCGGTGTAACCGCCAGAATTTTGAATGCAAGCATGCAGACGTGCATGCATTGTGTCGTACAGGTGTCGGATATCAGTTTGTGGGATGGAGTTCCATGCCTGTTGCACTTGGACGGTCAATGCAGGGATGGTTAATGCTGGTTGTGGATGACGCGGAGTTGTCGTCCAATGATGTCCCATACGTGCTTGATTTGAGAAAGATCTGGTGATCTAACAGGCCAAGGCAACATGTCGACACTCTGTAGAGCATGTTGGGTTACAACAGCGGTATGAGGGCGAGTGTTATCCTGTTGGAAAACACCCCCTTGAATGCTGTTCATGAATGGCAGCACAACAGGTTGTATCACTATACTGACGTACAAATTTGCAGTCAGGGTGCGTGGGATAACCACGAGAGTGCTCCTGCTGTCATACGAAATTGCTCCACAAACCATAACTCCAGGAGTAGGCCCTGTGTGTCTAGGCCGCAGACAGGTCGCTAGCAGGCGTTCACCTGGCCTCCTTCTAACCAACACACGGCTATCACTGCGACCAAGGCAGAACCGGCTTTCATCAGAAAACACAACAGATCTCCACTCCGTCCTCCAATGAGCTCTAGCTTGACACCACTCACGTCGCAAACGGCAGTGGTTTGGAGTCAGTGGAATGCACGCTACAGGGCGTCTGGCTCGGAGCTGTCCTTGAAGTAACCGATTTGTAACAGTTCGTTGTGTCACTGTGGTGCCAACTGCAGCTCGAATTTCAGCTGCAGACGCAGTACGATTAGCCACAGCCATACGCCGAACACGGCGGTCTTCCCTCTCAGTAGTGCCACGTGGCCGCCCGGAACCCAGTCTTTTTGAGGCAGTACCTTCCCTTGACCACTGCTGCCAACACTCATGCACAGTGGATACATTCCTGCCAAGTCTTTCTGCAATATCGCGGAAAGAAACCCACCTTCTCGTAGCCCTACTACACGACCTCGTTCAAACTCAGTGAGCTGTTGATAATGGCTTCTTCGTCTTCTTAGAGGCATCCTTGACTAACATTAACCCACTACGTCAAATCTCAACTGTAAATAACGATCACGAACCTTACAGCGCTTATTTAAAGCAAACCTCATTTGCATGTTCATAGTGTCGCGACTAGCGCCACACTTATGCGCGTAGCTCGAAATTTGAATCGACGTCATCTTTCAGAAGTATAAACACGCCTACCAAATTTCGTTTATCTAGCACAGCTTCTTCCTGGTGTTGGGATTTTTTTTTCCATCAGTGTAAAAACTATGATATGTTTCTTAAAATACTTTGCCAACCGTGCATAAACTACATATTTATAAATAATGAACAATTAAAGTAAAAATGTGTAATGAACGAAGTCTCCAGCTATGCAGATATAATAGTAATAAGTAATCTCGCTTTCATAATAATATATGCTGTTTTATTTTACATTAAATAAATTAAGAAAATGAAAGAAATACACCAACTAATTTAAAACGCAATAAAATAGTGTTGTCTTCTTCAGGGTAAAAATAACTTTAGCATATTTCACAGAAAAAGGGCTTAAAACAGTCAGAGTGAAATAAAATTTGTCTAAGAAAAGGTGCTAGCGCCATCTATTGAATCTTAAGTGAAACCAAAAATATCCACCTGAAAAATTAATCGTTTTTTCGCAATAAAATTCAATGATAGATGCAAAAAATAGCAAAAACATAAACGAAATATAAGTAAATATTAAACAAAAAGTAAAAAATCTGTTTGTTATACACTATTAAAAATTAACAGAATTTTTTAAATGTCAACTTTGACTTCAAACTTCTATTGAGAATTATAACATTTTCTGAAAATATTTACACCAGAACTTACACCAGAATATCATTTTATTTTTCTTTATATTCAACAAAATTATCACCTTCTCATTTTTATTATTTTTTAATCAAGAAATTAAGCATTCTCTGTGAATAGCTTAAATCATAATGGGGGGGGGGGGGGGGAGAAAGAGAGAAAGAAAGAAATTCGTGTGTAGCAACCACACGACTTCATTACTCACTACTACACATATTATATACCATTTTTGTAAGTACTGTGGACAGAAGACATAAAACTAATTTTTACAAATTATCTACCTACCAATTTTCCCGCATGAGCAAACTGATACGTACATTGTGAAGAAGTATAAAAGGAAAATTTGCATAGCAAGTAAAAAAAAATCGTTAGAGCTGATCTATGAAGCATCCATTTCTATTAAATACAACTCACCTACCTAATCAGGACGTCTGTCAATTTTCCTGTAATCACCATGTAATACTGTGAGGAATGCGTTGATGCAACCTCCATCTTAATAACTTAATTAGATAACTAAATGGTATGTAAAGAGAGCACAAGACTTGAATTAAACAATAAATAAGAGTTTATTTGAACAGATTAACGGGGAGGGCAGTCTGGCAATCAAGCTAGCTCAGTCAGCGTATTTAATTACTCTATCAAAATATATGTATCAGAAATTAAATTAGATAATCATAAATATCTCACCCCAGCAAATAGTCGAAGGCGTAGAGACGGTTGCACTCGTATACTCCGCTACTGTGACTTCACTGTGGATCAGAGGATTCCCTTCTGATCCAACTTTACCTTTACGAATGCTAGTAGACACGCACACCAACACTCATCACTTCTTAATCTTCACGCCACTAAATCTCCACTACTCCACTTCTCAATACTCGCCAAAATAAGATTCTCCACAATCCATTATAATATACATCACCATCCACACTCATCTAATAAAGCTCCATCTTATACCTCTTCCTACCAACCTCCATTCTCTTCATTTCAATCACTACTTTTAAAATCACTTCTAATTCATCTACCTCTCACTGCCTAATTCCTTCGTTGCAGCACCCTGCCGACACAAAACTAACCCGACCAAAACTTTCGCCGAGTCACTGGCGTCGAAGTGATTTTAACCGTCCCTACTTTCTACTTTGCTGGATCCAGCTTAAATTCAAACAACTGTTGAGACGTACTGTAGTCTCAACCTCACAATACATTCTAAAAGTCATCTAGAAAGGGATTTACGTAGAAAATGTCAAAATTTCTTTTTAAGATATCGACTTTTAGGCCAACTGCAGATTTTCACCAACGGTTCGCAAACACATCTTCTCCCCAGAAACTAAAAATTACAAACAAAGGATATCTGTAAGGTAGTTAATATGGCGAGTTTGAAGAGGATTCGTAAAACCGTTTTTAAAGGAACGCATTTGGGAGACCTAAAATTGTTCTGTTTTGTTTTTATACAGAACGTCTACCAATTTTCCAGAACTAACCAACTAATACATACGAAAGAAAATCAATAAGGATATATAGATAATAAGATTTTTAAAAGAAATCAAATCTTTAGAACACTTTTGAGATACGGACCCCACGGTGTCACTTCAAATTTTTTCAATTTTCACCAAAAGTTGGGAAAGTCATTAAACTTGTCTTAATTCTGAAGTTCAGACGTTCTATTTTATCAGTTTTGGAGATATGATAGACAGAAGATTCATACATATGGGCAATTATCAAAAGGTGGGCACAGAACACATACCATAACTTTAAGGTTTAGTACTAAATATAAATGTATTTTCACTGACTTCATTTTTTTTCACTGGAATCCAAATTCAGAGATACAATTGATACAATACATTGATACAATTTGTTGCAAAATATTTGTGTAAATATCTTAAAATTTTATTATTTTTTACTAAAAGTGTGAATTTTGGACATCCAAAACGTTAACTGATTCAAGATGTAGCACCAAAAAATAGTTATAACTTATTTTCGGGTGATTCTAACGGAGGCATAGGGAAGTGATGATTGTGACATAATTTCTTTATCAGAAACAATACTGGTTTGATGATATTTCGAAAATAAACTGGACTTTTACAGATGAAAATATTTTGCACTTTGTTATGTCCAAAAGTAACGATCGAAAGAATGCTATTTTAACACAAATTATATTAAGTCTAATGTCTAATGAATCGAAACACTCTTATCTTTCTTTAAAATAATTTCTTAAATGTTTTTATTCTAAAATTTATGTATTTTTGTAAAATTTCTTTTCAAAAAATACACTTGTCTGAAATAAGAAATTCCAATTACTGTAACGATCGAAACATATGAAATGGCAATAATTCTTATTTAAGTAAACATATTAAATAACAATGACCAGATATCTGATGATCTGATATCCTAAAATGTATTAAAACATTTGGTGCAATTTTTTCCTAAATAATTAGTTGTTTTCTTTAAATAAAGCATAGTTAATGCATTTATTTGATGTTAACGTTTCATGTTCCCACATTTTGAAAACTGCCCATATATACACACATACATACACACACGCACTGACCACTGACCAAAAATCACGTTTTTAGACTCAGGAGATGTTAAAACATGTAAATCAGGTGAGAACTTGACATCGAAATTTTTGACAGAATATAATACAGTAGAGCACCAATTATCCGTGAAAGCGAGAGTCACGAAAAAATTTTAATAATGGGTGAAAAACAAAAGAAGGTTGTGTTAACGATTGCGCAAAAATTTGAAATGATTTCTAAAATAGAAAATGGCTCTTCAAAAAAGCAGATGTGTTTGGATTACTGTATAGGGGAAAGAGCCATTTTAAAAGCAAAAAGATAAACTGCTGGCCTTTGCACAATATTTTTTGTACCATAAAACATCGTTTTTCTGCTGAATTTTTTTTTTTCATGTTCTGCACCACATTTTATTCTGTTTTTTGGGTTATCCGCGATGCCTTTCCACCCAATTCCGATATAATCGGTACTGTATTGTACTTTCTTTACCTACGGTAGTTGGATAATGGAAGTAATAACAGTTCAACTTAAAAAAAAAAAAAAAAAAAAAAGTGGCTGATTAGACATATTTGGCTACAAACAATATATTCGTGTTTACTTACAATTTATTGATCCTTAATAGAATGACACAAATAGAATGATAAAACATGGTCCCAAATAATATCTTAAAATATTAGTTGAAGCTAAGTTTGAACTCTTTTTTTCTGATAAATTGTTGAATTTCTCTTTTGTCAGAGTACATTTTTGAAAACAAATACAATAAATATACAATATGATAAAATTACAAATGTGCTGTATCCTAAAAAATAAAACAAGAGTTCAGTAACTCAGTTAATTTTACAAAAAAAAAAAAAAAAAGAAAGGAAAAAGAAAAAAAAAGTGGGGTAGGGGGTAATAAACCTAGGCTATCTGGGCATAATCCATGAAGACGTGAGTCTTATATCAGCCATAGCGTAAGTACATTTTCAATACGTATACTCCTTATATTTTGCTTGTATTTAATTGATAGCGTTTACATTTTAATTGAAGAATATACCAATACTATCTAATCAAATAGATAGTACACATATAATATCTAATCAAATACATCACACCAATCATGAATAGATTCACTTTTTGACATTTTGTTGCCCATCTAGATAAATACGTGATTATTTCTATGCAACTGAAGAGATGTAAAGAGCATGGCTGTCATATGTTTCAGTGATGTTTTTACCAAGTAGGTCATTCAGGACTAGCAAAAATTTAAAAATAAAATAATGTTTGATTATCCTGTAGGAAATAATGATCGGAATACTTTTTGCTGTAATATTTGATTTCGATAGAACGTGTCGAAATAGGCATACACAAATCACAATCATCTGTGATTAATTTTATGTAAATAACATGTATATTCATAGAAATATAAAGTATCTGTTGAAAAAAAAAATCTAAATATATTTGCAAGTTTTTTGTTTGCAACATGCTGTCTTTTCATATCGATGTAATGCCACTTTTTCTTTCTTTCTTTCTTTTTTTTTTTTTTTTTTTTTTTTTTTTTTTTTTTTTTTGTTATATTTGTTGTTCTTGTTATTTATTGGTCAAATCTAAAACCTGCAGATGGCGCTGCGCGCCGATATTAATTTTTTGTTTCTTCTTTTCTCTTCAGTGTGTTCTTCGTGTTCGTCTTTGTTATAATAAATGTATGTGTCAGTAATTGATATTCTATTATTTTCGATTTGAGTCGTCAATTTACACCAATGAATTGGAATTGAACCATCAGTGGCCGGCAGTCCCCACGACTCTGGATCGATAAGGTAAGATATTTACCTTATTTCAATTTAATATTCTGAAAATGACTATTAATAACTATTTATGAAAATATATATCTAAAATACGTCGCCTAAGTAGCGACATGGTTTTGAATGATAATTTCTATAACGTCGTTAAGAGTTTTAGCGACATAAATTTTGGCGCCCATAACAGGGACTGCCGGGCCCTTAAAATGTGAATTAGCGTTGTCCTTATTCTATAGTCCAAATTTCTAAATTAAATCAATATGGCAAACGAACTAGAAAAATTAAAGAGAAAACGTTCTACCCTAAAAGGATTATGTACTAAATTGATAAATACGATAAACATAAAGTTAAATGAACCCGACGAAGGGTTAAATGTTTTCGAATTTGAATCCCAGTTAGAAAAACTGCAAGTCAAGAATAACGAAATTATAGAAGTTGAAGATCAAATTGAGGCCAAAATCACGGATCTCAACGAGCTACAAACTGAAATAGAATCGAGACAAGAATATAGGGATTCAATTATTGATGTAAAAGCTCAAATTATGAATAAGATAGAGAAAATTAAAAATTTAAATGTCACTCCGATCTTATCACAGCCAAGAAATGAGCAAACACCCAATTTGCATTTAGAAAGAATTAATGCGAGTTCAGTACGATTGCCCAAGATATCAATTCCTGTTTATGAGGGTTCTCCGGAAAACTGGATCGAGTTCTGGAACCAGTATGAAGTAACAATACATGAAAACAAGGATATATCTAACGTACAGAAATTCGTATATTTACGCAGCTTTTTAAAAGCCCAAGCTTTAACAGCTATTCAGGGTTTAGCACTCTCAGATCAAAATTACAATACTGCAATTGATTTATTAAAATCTAGATTTGGAAAAAAAGATATTATAATAAGATATAAAATTGACGCGTTATTAAATTTGAACCCTGTTAAATCTCCAAATCAAATTAAAGAATTACGCTTACTGCACGACGCCCTTGATGTTAATATTAAATCTCTCGAAAATTTAGGAGTCGATTTAAAATCCTACGGAAATTTGTTATTTCCAATTGTTACAAAATTAATACCTACCAGTATTATGTAGACTATAATAAAATGAAAACAGAATCCGAGGAATGGGATGTACAAGATTTGTTAAAACATTTAAAATTAGAAGTTCAGACTAGGGAAAAAACCTTTTTATTTTTAAAACGCGAAGTAGAAACTCACAATAGCGGGTATAAAAACTCAAATTCCAGATTTGATTCAAAATCATCGGAAAATAATAATAATGCTTCCTACCGGAAATCTGGTTCGGGATATAAAAATTCTAACACAATGCAAAAGGCATCAGCCTTTAAATTAACTGTTAGTAAATGTATATTTTGTGTTGATGCAGTAAATGATCATGACAGTAAAATGTGTAAATTAAATTTAGAGGACAAAAAATTGTCTTTACGCAAACAGGGAATGTGTTATTTATGTTTCAAAAGAGGTAAACATACAGCTAAATTTTGTTTATCGGGTCTCAAATGTGACACATGTTCAGGAAAACACAATACATTAATTTGCTATAAGCAAAAATCGGAAACTCCAACGGCTCATATGAAAGATAAAATTCACATCGAACATACCCAAACAAATACTTCTGAGAACAGTGCTTGCGAAAATGATAATTCTGTATTGTCCTATAAGTGTCCTGTACAAAATCCGCTTGAGAATAATGAAATATATTTACAAACTTGCTTTGCAAGAATAACAAATAGTTCTAATTTAAACTCTCTAAAGTGTGCCGTATTATTTGATAATGCGTCTCAAAGAAATTTCATAAGCATATCACTCGCGCGTGAATTAAAATTGCCGGTGATTAGAAAAGAAACTCTAATAATATATCCGTTTTCATGTGATCAACCTCAATCAAATGAATATTCAGTCGTAAATTTCGAATTTTCTCATTTAAAAAACCACAAACAGAAATGTTATGTAGAGGCATTGGTCGTAAATCAAATATCTTTTACGAAGTTAAAGATACTGGATGACGCATCTTGTCGGAAACTTTTGGTTTCGAGTCAGGGGGAAGGAAATAAATTTTCGCAATTCCATTCGAAAGCTCCAGAGATATTAATCGGCGCGGGGTTATTTTGGAAACTGCAAAAAAATAAAAAGAAAATTAATCGTTCGTTGTTTGCTGTAAATACGTTATTGGGATGGACATTGTCAGGCAATAATAATTCAGGAAACAATCCAGACAACTTAATTACTGGCGCCTCTGTGTTAAAGATTGAATGTGGTAACTCTATTTGTTTACATGAAAACCATCCATGCATGAAAATAAATGAATCATCCGATTGTACGGGTAATGATTTGCAAAGCTTATGGTCGTTGGATCTTTTGGGAATAAATGATGATAAATTGATTTCTACTTCCGATCAGGAAATAATAAATAAATTTGATAAACAGTTAGAATATAAACAGGGTCATTATATTACTCATTTATTATGGAATGACCATGGTATTGATAAATTTGAGAATAATTTTGAAAATGCTAGACGGCAATTCAATTATTTGAGAAAAAGATTAAAAGCGGATAAATGGATTTTTGAGCAATATAGGCAGATAATCACAGAACAAGAACATCGAGGGATAGTTGAAGAATGCGGTCGCTGTCAAAAGGAGTATTTCGCCCCACATCGTGCGATTATTAGGAAGGAAAAACAAACATCAAAGGTACGAATTGTTTTTAATTGTTCCAGTAGAGTTTCGGGGTGTAAATCCTTAAATGATTGTCTCGTAAAAGGGCCATGTCTTACACCACCAATTTTGGATGTAATTAATAGATTTCGAATGTTTAAGATTGCGTTTTGCGCAGATATTGAAAAGGCGTTTTTAATGATAGAAATCGCGGAACCCGATAGAAATTTTCTGAAGTTTTTATGGTTTGACGAGGACACTCAGAATTATAAAATAATGCGAATGACCAGAGCTACATTTGGTTGTACAACTTCTCCTTTCTTTTTAACGGCAACAATTAAGAAACACATTAAGGAATATAGGGAAATTTATCCGGATAGTTATGAAATGTTAAATTCAGCTCTGTTTGTGGACGATTTGCTTTATGTCTCCGATACCGTAAACGGTGCCTATGAATTAACTTCTACTGCGGTAAATATTTTAGCAAAGGCTGGAATGAAATTGAGAAAGTTTAGTACGAATTCACAAAAATTAAAGAACATGTGGGATCAAAATGATCGTTTTTCGGAGGTAAATGATGATAGTGTAATAAATATTCTTGGATTGGTGTGGGATAAAGATAGTGATAAATTAGGATTAGCTTTGAAATCTATAGTTGAAAATTTGGATATATCGGTATGTACGAAAAGATATGTATTGCATACAGCTGCAAAATTTTTTTATCCTATTGGGATTATATCTCCTTTTTTAATTAGGATAAAGTGTTTTCTTCAAAGAATGTGGGAAAGAGGTATGGATTGGGATCACGAATTGCCGGATGATCTTAAGGGAATTTGGATAAAGTGGTGTAACGAAATTAAGGATTTATTAGAAATTCGAATAGATAGATGCTATTTCACGTATGTTGATTTGGAAAATTCGTGTGTAGAACTACACATTTTTTCAGATGCTTCACCACTTGCATATGGATGTGTTGCATAATTTAGGGTTATCAGTAATGATAAAAAATGTTATGTAAACATGATTATGTCGAAGGCTAGAGTTGCGCCGCTAAAGAAACTAACGTTACCAAGATTGGAGTGAATGGGAGCGGTGATAGCAGCTAGAGTAGCGAAATATATTTGTGATATATTTAAAGAAATTAACATCGAGAAATGTTATTGGACAGATTCTACTATTGTTTTACACTGGGTGAAGGGATCGGCGAAACAGTGGAAACCCTTTGTTAAAAATAGAGTAGTTGAAATTCAGGAATTGTCAGTACCCGAAAATTGGTCATATTGTAATACAAAGGATAATCCCGCAGATTTAGTTACTCGTGGTATTAGCGCAAATGCGTTAGTTAATAATGATTTTTGGTTTAAAGGTCCAAAATGGTTATCTGAGCTAAATGGTAAAGGTAATGATATTGGGGAAAAGGTAGACACGCAATATATTACCGAAGAAAAAAGGAAAACACCTGAAAAAATAATTCAGTTTAAAATCTCTATAGAAACAGTTGAACCAATATTGGATCTTGAAAAATATAGTAACATTTTAAGAGTTCTCAGAATTACGGCATGGATAAAGAGATTTCTTAACAACGCGAATCCTAAAAACGAGAAAGTTAAGGGTCCATTATCGGCAGAAGAAATTGGTAGTGCGCAAACAATGTGGGTTAAATATACACAGAAAATTAGTTTTCCGAATGAATTAAACTGTTTGATAAATGGGGAACCTATTTTGAAAAATTCAAATTTAATTGAGTTCTCACCATTTTTGGATTCCGAGGGAATAATGCGTATCGGAGGAAGGCTTCAAAAATCAAATTATTCTTTTAACGAAAAACACCCGATCCTGTTGCCTTCAAAGGGTAAATTAATTGATTTGTTAATTAAAAATGCGCATGAACGAGTGTTTCATTTTGGCATTAATGATACATTAGTTCAATTACGGGAGGAATTTTGGGTAATCAAGGGCAGACAGGCAGTAAAAAGCGTATTAAGAAGATGCAGAATTTGCATAAAATTTAATTCTAGAGCTGGAGCCCAGATAACAGCTCCATTACCTGCAGATCGTATCAATGAACAAAAGCCCTTTGCAGTGATAGGCCTTGATTTTACAAGCCCCTTATACATCCGAAATAATGATAGCAAATATTATATTTTGTTGTGCACATGTGCAATAACTAGAGCAGTGCACCTAGAATTGGTAGAGAACCTATCTACGGAAACATTTGTACTAGCATTCAGAAGAATAGTAGCAAGGCGTGGTCTTTGCCATACGGTATACTCCAATAACGCACGAACCTTTCATCGAGCTGATATAGAGTTAAGGCACATCTGGAAAATAATTAGCCATCCCGACGTTAAAGATTACTATAGTAGTAATAAAATAAAATGGAAATATATCATGGAAATGTCGCCATGATGGGGAGGCTTCTATGAAAGACTGGTGCGATCCGTAAAATCTGCCTTAAGAAAGGTGGTTGGCAAAACCACTTTAACACACACACAACTACATACAGTTATATGTGAAATTGAAGCTTCAATAAATTCGCGACCCATCACATATATATATGCAGACTCAGGAGAACCTTCTCCAATTACGCCAGCACACATCTTGGTAGGTCAACGACTAACTACCCTACCTATCGTGCATATGAAACCACATGTGCTTCCTGGAACTTCTCCATCCTATGTGAAACGTTTCAATCAAAAAGAACGAATATTGGAACAGTTCTGGTCAAGATGGAAGAAGGAATACCTTCTTCAGCTGAAAAACGCCATGACAAGTCGACACTCCAGTATTCGAGAATATTCGCCAAACGATGTTGTTTTAATCCACGATTCTAAGTTGCCAAGATACCTGTGGAAATTAGGAGTAGTAACTCAAGTGTTTCCCGGTAGAGATGGAAAGGTACGATCTTGTGAGATAAAAACAGCTACAGGTACATTGAGACGTCCTTTCCAGTTGATTTATCCAGTTGAAATTTTTGAAAGAGACTAAATAAACTTTAATACTTATATTTACAAATTACGACTTTTGGGTGAACTTTAAATTCTCTTTGATATAATGAAAATTAGAAAATGAACATAAAGTTAATGTTCATCCGGGGGCCAATGTGTTATTTATTGGTCAAATCTAAAACCTGTAGATGGCGCTGCGCGCCGATATTAATTTTTTGTTTCTTCTTTTCTCTTCAGTGTGTTCTTCGTGTTCGTCTTTGTTGTAATAAATGTATGTGTCAGTAATTGATATTCTATTATTTTCGATTTGAGTCGTCAATTTACACCAATGAATTGGAATTGAACCATCAGTGGCCGGCAGTCCCCACGACTCTGGACCGATAAGGTAAGATATTTACCTTATTTCAATTTAATATTCTGAAAATGACTATTAATAACTATTTATGAAAAGATATATCTAAAATACGTCGCCTAAGTAGCGACATGGTTTTGAATGATAATTTCTATAACGTCGTTAAGAGTTTTAGCGACAGTTCTTAAAAAAAAAAAAAAAAAAAAAAAAAAAAAAATTCTAAGGAAATTAGTAAATATTCATCTAATTCTCAATACCCACCAATGTAGTTCAGTCCTCATTTTACTCAATTTGTAGCAAAACTTAATATTTACACATTGTTATTTGTACAGTCACATGAGACACTTCACTTTGTAATTTATTCGGACGGTCACGAAAGAATATAAGTTTCAAAGTTGTGATTTCAACGACAGACAGCTCTTCCTGACATGTCTCTCGTTGTGCTTGCGCAGATACGTTCCCTTAACAACCGTATTTTATTTATCTTTCTTTCACTCTTTCTTTTTTTTTTTTTTTTTTTCACCATTCACCGATAGTTTTAGCCGCGTTTTGTATAATATGTAAAAATCGAAAACATAATAAAAATTCATTTTTTATTTACACTAATAAATAACTATTTCTTAATCCGAAATAGTTATTTATTAATTCTTTTTATTTATTTTTATTTATTTCTATTTCTTCTTTTATTTATTTTTATGAGAATTTCGAAGAAAAACTAGTATGTTGTGGCCACCACAAGACTTTCTTCTATATTTTCCTATACATATTCAATCAGTAACAAAAAAAAAAAAAAAAAAAAAAAAAAAATCTAAATTTTTTTTTTGTTAAAAGTAATACATATTCAATCAGTAACAATATTTAAAAAAAAAAAAAAAAAAAAAAAAAAAAAACGAATTTTTTTCTAATTTTTTTTTTTTTTTTTTTTTGTTAAAAGTAAAAAAAAATCGATAACTTTGCTTTAAATTATCACAGATTTATAGTTCAACCATTCGTTTTAAAGGTATTGACGAGATCTTTCGAATGATACCCATCTTCAAAATTTACTCCTCTCGAGGGGGGACTTCCCACCTAGGGAGGAGGTGAGGCTCCTACATACACAATTTTTTTCCCAGTTGACTATCTCTATTACAAATAATTCTTTTAAATTTCATAATTTCATAATCTTCTTCACTTCCCCCGGGGGGGAAGTACCGCCCCCTATGCACAAAATTTTTTTCCTAGTTACGTACTACTATTATCAATAATTCATATTAAATTTTCAATCACAAGTGTGAAATAACTCTTATTATGCACATTTATACGAATTTTTGTCCTATACTGCCATGTTAAAAATTTGCATAAAATGCGATCACAGCGCCACCTGTTGAGCTATTGATCCCAAAATCTAATCAGCACCAGTTCATGTCAGGGTGCAACTAAATACCAAGTTTGGTTAAATTTCATTCATTGGTTCGTGAGATACAGCGTCCACAAAAAAATGATACAGACAGACAGACAGACAGACAGACATTTTCTAAAAACTATTAATTCGTGTTCTCCACATCCCAAAACATGTAAATCCATCAAAAAGTGGAGTTCGAAAATTTTCGCGAATCCAATACTTTCTCTATATTACATATAAAAGAAAGTAAAAAAAACTATGACACACAAAATTCAGACCCATTTTTGTCATTATTGTTTTAGAAATGAACAGTAGAATAAACATGTGCAATCAGTGTGAATTGCAATTAGTACTTTTGAAAATAAACAGCTTGACTAGATGAATGAAGATAAATAAAATGCGTTCTAATAAAAAACTGTGTCTCACATAATAAGCATAAAACTACCAAAGGACTTCATATTTACTTCATCACATGTTTACTTATACAACTTAAGTTTGAATGGGGCAATATTTATCTTTCCTTAACACAAATAATTTCAAAATACTGGCACTAACATAAGATTTTTCATCGTTAGTGACAAAATTACTATTTAAATTTTTTTTGCATCTCAAAATATTCTTCGAAGAAATGTTATAACAAAATATAAAACACTACAATGTACAAAAATTATAAATTTTAATATCTATTTGAACAAAAGTTCCTTTAATAATTTCAAGTCACTGTTATATATTTCGAACATTAAAAATATTTTGTTGAAAAAAGAAAAGTTTGAAATTATTTTTCAAAAAATATTTCACATTTACTGAAAATTCATTCAAAAATGAGACAAGATTGCAAAATATATATTTCACCAAATGTTGCTTTTAAAAACAGGTGTTACAAAAGGCATAACGATGCTTCATGGAAATTTTAACATTATACGTAGAAAAATATTTTTATGCAGTAATATAGAAATGGATAAGAATTTTATTATTTTTTCAACTTGTTTTATTGAAAGTATTAGGTTTTGAATAAATAGTAATACTTAAATCCATTTAAATTAAATTAAATTTATCTAAAATCTATATTAATAAAATCAGACTTTTGTCTTTAAATTTGTCAGAAACAAAATATTTTCCGAAATCTTCACGCTTCGCACACCATGTAAGCCGAAAATGACTTCAAAAAGTTTTGATTGTGTGTGTGTGTGTGTGGGTGGGTGGGTGGGTGGGTGGGTGTGCGTGTGGGTGTGTGTCATCATGTCTGTATGTCGCTATTTTTGTCCGGGTACCACGCGAGAACCGCTGTATGGAATTCAATGGCACTTAGCAGAAATTTAGGTCTTCCCCAACTTAAAATTATATCTATAGAAATTTTCGAAATTGTGATTAGTTTTTAAATTGTGGGTAAAAAACGCCTGCGCATGCGACATAAAGATTTTGTCAGTAAAATGCTTTGAATGGAGGGGGGGGGGGGTATGGTTAACAGGAAGTAACATAGAGCTGAAAAGCTGTAAAAGTAATGTTTTTGATTGCCTTATATTTAATTAATAATCTGGTGTGTCACTCACACAACTTTCTCTTACCCTGAAATTTAATACTATAAACACAGGTTGGAGACTAAAAGGTAAGATAACGAGTACTGTTATGTAAACTTGTGTTAAACAATTCAAATTTGGCTTCGGAACAGTTTCATATGATAATTAGTTCTGTGGGAGTGGGGCTGCCGCCACTCTCCACCCCCTCTCAACCGCCCCTCTCAACTATTAGAGAAATAGTATAACACTAAATATCCCAAAAAAAGTTGAATATATTCTCAATATTACTTTTTTTTAGGGGGGGGGGGTGAATGAAAAAAATCGATAACTTCATTTTCAATTCTCGCAGATCGATGGTTCAACCATTCGTTTTAAAGGTATTGGTGATCTCTTTTGAAAGATACCCATTATGAAAATTTACTCCCCTCGAGGGGGGACTTCACCCTCAGGGGGGGAGGCGAGGCTCCTACATTCATAAAAAAAATTTCCCAGTTGACTATGTATTACAAAAAATATATATTCCTTTCATTTTGTTTAGTGCAGTCTACAGATGTTAAACTCTACTTACCTGCAATTTCCCCCATAATGTATTTGAATACTTTTGAGTGTCCCTGTACACGAACCATTTGCTTCATCTCAACGAGAAGCTTAGTGTAGCATCCCTATATGATACACATTTATCATACCGAGTTTGGAATTTCTGCTACTATTTGTTCTTGAGATATGCTGATAACACACACACAAACAGACAGACAGACACACAGACCATTTTCTAAAAACATGATTTTCATATTCACAGGACCTCAGAATATGTAAATATAACAAAAACTAACGTTCGAAAATTTGACCCTAAAACAATATTTTCTCGACCCTATGGGTAAGAGAAAGTAAAAAAGTAAAATAAATAAATAAATAAAATAAAACAAAATAAAATAAAATAAAACGAATATTTACCAATAATGGGAAATATCCAAAAAATTTAAAGTACAGGACGACAAGAAGTAACTTGGGCACACATGATACATTATAAATTTAATGCTAATGAAAATATTACGACCAAACTTCAATAAATATGAATACATTATTTTGTCTATTATATTTACAAATTTTCAAAGTGGCTACCTTTAGCCTTAATACAGAGCTTTAAATGTGTCACAAAATTTTCGGCTATGGGCCGCAACTCACTTACTGATATTTTATCCCATTCCTTGCATAAGAATTCCTTTATGGATGCCAAAGTTTTATGAGGTTTAGCACACACCCTTGTCTCTAAGATGGACCAAACAGGTTTCCATTAGGTTCGAATATGGGGAATACGGTGGCCATTATTAAGCTCCAATGAAGTCAGGAAAATTTGTCTTGCACCAATTTTGAGTGCCTTTAGCTCTGTGTGCAGGTGCGGAATCCTGTTGGAAGGCCCATCTTTTGTTTCCAAAGAACATTTGCGACCAAGGTAAGACAACATCTTCCAAAATGAGTTTGAGATAGTGGTAGTTACAGATATTTGGTTTGAAACTTCGTCCAAGTTATTTCTTGTCACCCTGTAATAATAGGCTTATGGATAAAAGTTACTATGTTACTCTGTCTATATTATCATTTGTTTCCCCATTATAAAAAAAATAATAATAATAATAAAAATAAAAAAAATTGTGCTTTTGCAAATTTTAAAGTAATTTATAAGTAAACTAATATCAATTGATCACAAAGAAGAGTGTTCTTTTACATGACTTGGGTACAGCTTTAGTACAGTACCCTCTTGCTTATATTTAAATTTTTGTCTCTTTTGCCATGAATTAAAATAGCTATAGCAATTACGTTAGAAAAGAATTTTTTGCTAAAAATAAATAAATAAATAAACATGTAAAATTTCGAAGAATAATTTCCGTTACCTACCTTAATATTTTGTAAGTTAACAAAGATATAGATATATATGTATTACTCCTATACTAATTTTTATGAGAATACTTTGCATTTCTCTCCCTTTATATATATACGTATACTACTTGATATCGATACCGAATTCAAATATCGTCATATATTTATCATTTGACAAAATTTTAAGGCAGAAAACTGTAATAGATTGTCGATGCAGTTGAATATTGAAGAAAAGGTACATTTTTAGTATAAAACCCTCTTGACAACTTTTTATTTTATTTTATTTTATTTTTGCCATTTGGCAATGAATTATAATGGCTTAGCAGAGTAGTATATAAAGAATTTGGCGAGAAATGTTCTAGGTACTTTTAAGCCAATTTTCAAATTTTGCTTGGGGATCTGATACTAAAGCTGTTCCGAAGAAAAAACACAAAAGGAAAAATAATAAACTTAAAAAATAAATAAATAAATAAACATAAATTAAGCAACGCTGCCACGCTATTTGACGTATTTCGCGAAGAATGCACACGGTGTTAAGAAAAGATTGTCTATGGGAGGATTAAGTCATTTGAGATTTTCTTCTCTCGGACAACTCATAAACAAGATGTTTGTAACAAATTATAAATTTAAAAAATAATTACATACTTAATGTAATTGTAAATAGGATTTCAATTTATTATTATCTATATTAATAAAATCAGACCTTTGACCGTAAATTTGTCAGAATCAAAACACTTTGCGATATCTTCACGTTTCACACACCATGGAAGCCAAAAATGACTTTAGAAAATTTTGTCTGTGTGTGTGTACGTCTGTAACGCTATTTTTGCCCGGGTATCACGTGAGAACGGCTGAACGGAATTCAACGGCGCTCGGCAAGAATTTAGGTCCTTACTTAACTTAAAATTATAGCAATCAACTTCTTCGAAGTTTCCCCCCCCCCGTTCCCCTCTTGAGGGGGCAAAGTTCAAACACACGTTTATAAGCATAACTCGACTCCAAAATACTTCACAGTAAAGAAATTAAACATGAGGAGAGACTAGACAAAAGTAAAAATAAAACATTATCTGCGATTTAGGAATTTTCGATTTTAAAGGAAAAGGAGGGAAAATCAATTTTTGGTGGGAAATTTTGCAAATTCCGGATTTTTGAGTAGAACTCTACCAAAAATGGAACAAACATGTTGAAAACACCCATGCATCTTCTTTAAGATATTTCCAAAACCCTTTTTGATATTTTTTTTTTCGGGAGGGAGGGGAGTATATGTTACGAAGGGCAAATTCGAGACAGATTGCCCCAGACAGATTTAACGCTAAAAGGGGGGTTACGAATTTGCTACTTTTAAGTACTAAATTTGTCCTGGGAAATTTATGAGAGCTGCCGTAGCGAAGTTTGTTGCTTGAATTGTTTATATGTATCCAACACCTAAAGTAACGGGATTTATCGATTTTCCCCTGGAGTGGCAGAAGGCAAAAGATTATTGTAATCATTACTCGGCCCCAAATTACTTCAAGGTGAAGAACTTGCAAAAGAGGAGACTAGACTTGGTAGAAATAAAGCAATATGTACGATTTCGCAATTCTTGAGTCTTAAAGGAGAGAGGGGGGGAAAATCGTTTTTCAGGGGGAAATTTCAGAAATTCCGGCTTTTTGAGTAGAGCTTTACTAAAAATGTTACAAAGGTATTAAAAACAGCCATGTGACTTCTTTAGGATATTTACAAAAACACATGTATTTATTGATTTATTGCGAATTTTGATTTTTTTTCTTTTTCTTTTTCTTTTTTTTTTTTTTTTTTCTTTTTTGCCGAGATCCCCCTTTTAGCACTAAATTTGTCTTGGGAAATCTATGGGATCTGTGGTCACGAAATTTGGTGAGTAAATTGTTTACATGTATCTGACACTTATTGTAACGAGATTTTACGAAATCCCCCCCCGTCTGAACCCCCTTTGAGTCGGGGGGGGGGCAATAAACATGTGTATAAACATGTTTTCCTGTTTGAATTCGCCTTAAATTATCTTAGAATGTCAAATTTTGCTGTGAATGTTGATTAAGTGAACGTATTACGTATGAACGTATTACGTGATTTCGTAAAATTTCGGACATACCCGTAGGGGAAGGGGAAGTAAGAAGTAGGTAAGTTCTGCCGAAGGCAGTTGGAACCCGGACTCATCACGTTGCGAGCAAGAAAAAACTGTACCGAACACAGCGGGAATTTTAACTTAGGTTATTAATAATGATATGTGGATTTTGACAACTCATTTAAGTATTGTGTCCAACGAAGCGGGCAAAGCCCGCTAGTGCCTGTATATATAAAAACGTCATAATTTATTGTGGGACAGGTTAAGTGTTTCTTATTGAAACATTTAGCAAATGCTTTTCTTCTCTTCTTATGACATGTGCATTGAATATACTTTCAGTTTTAAAGGAAGTTGAAGTTGAGGTAGTGTGGATTTAACGGGTAACAAAGGCTACACGGTGTTCCTTTGCATCAGGATGTACCAGTATGAGTGGTTCATATACATGCTACCACAATTTTTGACATCCACCGAAGAAATAACTATCCATTTTACAAAATATAGAGGAAATTCCAGCTACAACAGATTTTATCAACCGATATTAATACCCAGGACGGTCTTTCGCCTTTCTCGTTTATTGAACTCCCAATTTTTCGCTTCGTGCTCGACACTCTGCCAGTTAGATTGCCCTCCCCCCCCCCCCGGCCTTTTCCTCAGGTTATAAACAAGAAATATATTTAATCTAAGATTTTTTAAATATTTTTTTTTATTTTACTAATATATATACATATATATATATATATGTATATATAAATTAACGTTTTTCAAATGCATAAATATTACTTATGGTTTCGAACAGTTTGTCTGCTCTTTTATCTATTTCTGTCTATTTCTCTGCAATCTATTACTACAAATTACTGTACTCCAACATATTGTACTCATGTGTGTTATTAATACTCATCAGAATAAGTTGTTATTTGAAAGTGGTTATACACGTGTTTTCTTTTCAGTGAACATGCAAAATAAATCTTGCAATTACAATCTATATAGATTATATTTCTTTAATGTAATAATTTAATCAAATTAAACTGTTTCAAACACACAGAGATAAACATTTATGTATATATTAGAGATTTACTAAAACGTGTTCCATTTTTTAAATGTTGAGTGTAGTGTTAATGATTAGTTTACAGAAACTCAGAATTTGTAAACTTCATGTACTATGGACATTATTTTTCATTAGGTTGATTTCTTAAAAAATCGACCTATTGCAATTACATAGGTGCCAAGTCTCCCGTTTTTCAAGGGAGACTTCAAACTGGAAAAATTTTATAGCTGCTATAGCTAATATAAATAGTCGAAAATATATATAACATATTCCATTTAAAAATACTGGTGTCAATTCTGATTTAAAAGTTAAAAATGTTGGCAGCTCTACAATCACTTCGTCTATATATCTATCTACTTATACATATATAATGAAAATATTGTCATAACGATAACTCCCGAAATAATACTCCAAACCTAACCAAATTTGGTGAGCGAACTTATCTAATAAATATCTTACACGAGTTTGTTAACCAAGTTCCTCTGCCCTTTTGTTTCTCAAGTGGCGGCCACTTGAAAATTTCAATTCCATGTTGTAAAAAGCATATTTAAAGCCGGGTTTGCTTGAATTTTAATGTAAATATCGACCACATAAGGGTCTCAATTAAGTTTATTAATGAAATCTATCCGCCATTTTTAACAAAGTGGTGGATATAAGTTAAGTGGGGCCACTTGAAATCAGTCGACTACTTGTAAATTTAAAATCACGATAACTTCCGAAATAATAGTCCAAATCGAACGAAATTCAGACAGTGAACATAGCTTATAAGTATTTTGTATGAGTTTGTTAATCAAGTTGCTCCGCCACTTTGTTTTCAGGTGGAGACCACTTGAAAATTTCAAATCCTCATTGTAAAAAGCGTATTCCGAATCTGTTTGAATTTTGACGTGTGCATAGACTATATAAGGGTCTCAACGAAGTTTATTAATAAACTTTATCTGCCATTTTTAACAAAGTAGCGGACATCTTAAACTAAGCGGGGTCACTTGAAATCAGGGTACCACTTGAAAATTTAAAATCCCGATAACTTCCGAAATAATACTTCAAATCGAACCGAATTTGGACAGTGAACTTGTCTTATAAATATCTTGGATGACTTTGTAACCAAGTTGCTCCGTCGTTTTGTTTTCAAGTTAAGGCCACTTGAAAATTTCAAATTCACATTGTAAAAAGCCTATTCTGAATTTATTTGAATTTTGATGTATACGTAGACCATATGAGGGTCTCAACCAAGTTTATTAATAAACTTTATTTGCCCTTTTTAACAAAGTGACGGATATCTTAAACTATGTGGAGCCACTTGAAATCAGAGTGCTACTTGAAAATTTAAAATAACGATAATTTTCGAAATAATACTCCAAACTGAACCAAATTTGGATAGTGAACTTATCTTATAAATATCTTAGATGAGTTTGTTAATCAAATTGCTCCGCCATTTTGTTTTCAAGAGGAGGCCACTTGAAAATTTCAAATTCACGCTGTAAAAACGTATTTAAGACCGTATTTGCTTGAATTTTGATGTATACATAGACTATATAAGAATCACAATCAAGTTTATTAATGAATTTTATCCGCCATTTTTAACAAAGTGTTGATGTTATAAACTAAGTGAGATAACTTGAAATTAGGCTATCACTTGAAAATTTATAAACATGATATTTTTTTAAAATCTGACTCAATTCGAACCAAAGTTGGACATTGATCTTACCCGATAATTAACCTGGATGAGTTCACGGGGCAACTTGTTCTGGCATTTTGTTCCCAAGTTGCGGCCACTTGAAATCACGATGTCACTTGAAAATGTGCCATCACAATAACTTTTAAAATACTAACCTAATTCAAACAAAAGTTGGATAGTGAAATTATGGTTCAAATATCTTGGATAAGTTAGCTTGTTAACTTGATCCGCAATTTTATTTCGAAGTGGCGGCCACTTGCATATTTGTCATAATGATAACATTTTTGATACAGAATCAATTCGTATCAAATTTGGGTAGTGGATTTAACATTCAAATATCTCAGATAAGTTCGCTGGGCATCTCACTCTGCTTTTTTGTTTCCAAGTGGTGGCCACTTGAAAATTTCTTATTAAGATAACTTTTGAAATACTGAATTAGTTTGAACCAAAGTTGGACAATGAACTTATCATTCAAATATCTTGGATGATTTCGCTGGGCAAGTTGCCCCACCATTTTGTTTCCAGGTTGAGGTTTTTTAAACTGCCATTTGAAAATTTGTCTTAGCAATAACTTTTGAAATACTGCACTGATTAGGACCAAAGTTGGACAGTGAACTTATGCTTCAAATATCTTGGATGAGTAAACATGGCCACATTCTCAGTTATATTGTTTCCAAGTGGCGGTTACTTGAAAATTTGTTATCACGATAAATTTTGAAATACTTAATCCATTCAAACCAAAGTTGAAAAATGGATTTATCATTCAAATATCTATGATTTCGGTGGGAAATTTTCTCCGCAATTTTGTTTCCAAGTTACGTCCACTTCAGCGTTGCACTTGAGACTTTGTTATCGTGATAACTTTTGAAATACTGAATTTATTCGAAGCAAAGCTAGACAGTGGACTTATCTTACAAATATCTTGGATTAGTTCACTGAGCAACTTGCTTCGTTTTTTTTTTTTTTTTTTTTTTTTTTTATCCAAGTGGCGGCTGCTTAATTTTTCAACACGATGACTTTTGAGATTCTGAATTAATTCGAACTAAATTTGTACAGTAGACTTATCTCACAAATGCATTTGACATATCTGTTTGCCAACTTCGCCTACCATTTTAATTTTAAATTCATTTAAAAGGGTATTTATGAACCGATTTGCTTAAAACGCCATATGTACATATGGAGTTTTAATCACTATTTCTACCATGTCCATTAATAATTTGTAGTCGCCATTTTGGAACAAAATTGCGGCTACTTGAAAAGAAAAAAGAAATCAACATACCCTTCCGAATGAGCCGGAAGGACTTGTTTTTATTGTAATGATACTAAATTGTTTTGAAAAGACTAAAATTTACGAGTTTTGTTAAATTAGATTTTTAAAAGAAACTACCGAAATAGTATTATTTTCTTTTCTTTTGAATGAAACTTGCCAACCTTTTAATAGCTAGAGCATTTTTTTTTTCTTTTTTGTCGCTTCCATAGTTTCTCTATATCTTATTGTTCAAGAGGATAATGAGGCTTTATTTTCCCTTGTTCTCGTTAAAGCATGATTTGTTGCTTTTAATTCCGTTCTTCATAAAGTTTCCAAGGATTTCTAACGAAAAGAAGGCCTTAATATACTAAATTCTCATGTAGTTTTCTGATGTTTGTCTTAGTAATTTATTAGGAAATGAATTACAATAACCACATATCAAGTGTTTTCTCGTTTTCTCATTAGTTTAATCGTTTCATATTAAGAAAATGAAGAGAATAAAATTAGGTTGGTTTCGCTTGAAAGAATATCTTGCGTAATAATCAGAAAATGACCAAAGGGAGTAAATACTTAATCATATTGTACTTTGATACTTATACTTATCATTTTCATTTGATATACATAATTGGAGTGATATATGTTTTCTGCATATTTAAATATCTTAGGGGTATATATATATATACATATATATCTATATTTATATAAGTTTAAGATCTTGTATCGATAATAATATATTTAAAAAAAAACTGATTAAATTTATTTACTCTGTAAATCTTTTTATAATAGTAGGAGAGCAAAACTTTATTTAAAAAATTTTGAAATTATTTTTGGTTAAAACTAAAGTCCTTTTCAGTTAAAAAGAAAAAAAAACTATTATTATTATTTCAAACAATCAAATACATTACATTTATTGCTTGATTAAATAAATAGCAATTTAAAATATATGTTACTATGTGCTGATTTTTAATTTTTTCTATATATATAAGAAGAATGTATTGGATTCGTGGAAATTTTAGACTTCAAGTATTCAATGCATTTAGACGTTTCGATCGGTCCTGAACACGATTTGACCACTTTCAGAAAATGTCTGTCTGTGTGTAACAAAAATTTTATTGACTTTATATCTTAAGGACCAATGGATGCAATTTAACTAAATTTGATATTTAGACTAATCTTGAATTATATTGGTGCGGATTTTATTTAGGAATCAATCGCTCAACATGCGGTACTCGCAACTTTTTTTTTTATTTTTTATTATTTTTAATATGTCTATGTAGGGCAAAATCTCGTGTAAGTGTAGGGTTTTCTTGACGCTTTATCTCAATGGGCAAAATTATCCAAACTCGATACTTTGGAGGACTATGATTTAAACTGGTACTGTTCTTATTATTTGGGATAAATCGCTCAAAAGTTGGCACTGTCATCCTTTTTTTTTAATATAATTTTTAATATAGTAGTATAGGAGAAAATTTCGCATAATGAGAATTGTTTTTACTTTTTATGTGAATTTAATATATATATATTATATACATACATATATTTATAACAATAATAGTCAACTAAGAAAGAATTTTTGTACATGTTGTAACGTCACGAGAGCTATGTTTATTCCAAGAAGCATGCAAAATTCATCCACTGATTAACAATTAGTCAATAAGGAAAGAAAAAAAAATAATGAAAAGGAAAGGAAATGGGAATTGTTTGTAAGGAGCTTGACAAGAAATTAAATCTCGGTTGTTCTATGAATTTTGAGTTGGATTTTTTTTCTTTCATGTGAGTTGGTTTGTAGAATTGCTCTCCAACTTAAGTGAATTTTAAACTATATGGTCTGTAAATTACAACGCTCAAATTGTGTGTCTGAAATACAAATAGTGTAAATACGAGTGAAATTTAACTGTATATTTATTTTTGTAAAGAGTTGAGTTATTTCGTACGAAATACACTACAGAATTTTGAAAGTAACCTATTTAGTGCAACGAAGTACGCTACAATGTAGATGCATCGCTTCTCCCCCCCCCCCTTACTCCTAGGTGAAAATACTGCTCCCAAGAAATGCATAATTTCAATACAGATATCTTTCAAAATAACTCGTCAGTGCCTTTAAAAAGAATACGTGAACCATAGATCTACAATAGTTTAAATTGAACCTATCGATTATTTTAACAAAACGATTCGGCGATTAGGACAACCGGCTTCTTTGAGGCCAACTACACGTCCAAATGCTGACATCTGCGCATACTGTTTGCGCACCTGTGTGCGAGGCATAGTTACTGTCATACGAGACATAGTTAAACATTTAAATATACTTTATTTTTACTTTCCGAACACTATAGTGAGGAAAGTATTGTAATCATGTCAAAAATCCGAATTCGAGATTTTGATGTTTCTATACGTTTCGAGGTCCAACGAGTCCGTTTTCACTATTTTTACGATGATGTATGTATGTGTGTGTGTATGTATGTGTGTATGTATGTGTGTATGTATGTGTGTATGTCTGTGAGTGAACACGCTAGCGTCTAAACGCTTTGTTCGAATAAGCTGAAAGTTGGTACGTATATTGTAAGTCACCATAGTACGAACCCTATAGATTTTGGTGAATCTAGCACTTATAGTTTTTTGACAGGGACACAAAGAAAAATTCTTTATCATTATGGCCAAGGGACCAAAATCTTAAAAGTGCGATAGCATCTAAACGCCTTATTCAATTGAGCAAAAACTTTATACACATATTATAGGTCACAGATACTCAATCTGTATAGATTTTGGAGAATCTAGCACTTATAGTTTTTTTACAGGGACACAAAGAAAAATTCTTTGCCAAATTTTTAAAAGTGCGATAGCATCTAAACGCCTTATTCAATTGAGCAAAAACTTTATACACATATTATAGGTCACAGATACTCAATCTGTATAGATTTTGGAGAATCTAGCACTTATAGTTTTTTTACAGGGACACAAAGAAAAATTCTTTGCCAAATTTTTAAAAGTGCGATAGCATCTAAACGCCTTATTCAATTGAGCAAAAACTTTATACACATATTATAGGTCACAGATACTCAATCTGTATAGATTTTGGAGAATCTAGCACTTATAGTTTTTTTACAGGGACACAAAGAAAAATTCTTTGCCAAATTTTTAAAAGTGCGATAGCATCTAAACGCCTTATTCAATTGAGCAAAAACTTTATACACATATTATAGGTCACAGATACTCAATCTGTATAGATTTTGGCGAATCTAGCACTTATAGTTTTTTTACAGGGACACAAAGAAAAATTCTTTGCCAAATTTTTAAAAGTGCGATAGCATCTAAACGCCTTATTCAATTGAGCAAAAACTTTATACACATATTATAGGTCACAGATACTCAATCTGTATAGATTTTGGAGAATCTTGCACTTATAGTTTTTTTACAGGGACACAAAGAAAAATTCTTTGCCAAATTTTTAAAAGTGCGATAGCATCTAAACGCCTTATTCAATTGAGCAAAAACTTTATACGCATATTATAGGTCACAGATACTCAATCTGTATAGATTTTGGAGAATCTAGCACTTATAGTTTTTTTACAGGGACACAAAGAAAAATTCTTTGCCAAATTTTTAAAAGTGCGATAGCATCTAAACGCCTTATTCAATTGAGCAAAAACTTTATACACATATTATAGGTCACAGATACTCAATCTGTATAGATTTTGGAGAATCTAGCACTTATAGTTTTTTTACAGGGACACAAAGAAAAATTCTTTGCCAAATTTTTAAAAGTGCGATAGCATCTAAACGCCTTATTCAATTGAGCAAAAACTTTATACACATATTATAGGTCACAGATACTCAATCTGTATAGATTTTGGAGAATCTTGCACTTATAGTTTTTTTACAGGGACACAAAGAAAAATTCTTTGCCAAATTTTTAAAAGTGCGATAGCATCTAAACGCCTTATTCAATTGAGCAAAAACTTTATACACATATTATAGGTCACAGATACTCAATCTGTATAGATTTTGGAGAATCTAGCACTTATAGTTTTTTTACAGGGACACAAAGAAAAATTCTTTGCCAAATTTTTAAAAGTGCGATAGCATCTAAACGCCTTATTCAATTGAGCAAAAACTTTATACACATATTATAGGTCACAGATACTCAATCTGTATAGATTTTGGTCACTTACAGTTTTTTTACAGAGAGACAAAGAAAAATTCTTTATCTTTATGGCCTATGAGACCAGCGATAGCATCTAAACGCCTTATTCAATTGAGCTGAAAATTTGTATGAATATTATAAGTCCCTGTTGCACTAACTATAAGCATTTTGGTGAATCTAGCATTTATAGATTTTTACAGGGACGCAACGAAAAATTCTTTATCCTTATGATCTAAGGGCTCAAAGTTCAGTAGCGTTAAATAAAACCTCGTGTGATATATGGAGAAAAATACTCAAACACTCTGTTATGGTTTTCTCTTTTTTGTTTGTTTAGCAACTCCTCTTTCTTTATTTTATCTACAAAACTCTTACTTACTCAATGTTCGGAAAGTCGAGTGGAGTCACTCCAGATTTTTTTATTTGCGATATTGTGATTGAATTTATTATAGCAATTAATTTCATGAGAATTAAAAGCTGAAATTTTCTTTTTTTTTTCTCCATAAATAAATTTATATATATATATATATATATATATATATCTTAATATATATAAATCTCGTGTCACAATGTTTGTCCTCAATGGACTCCTAAACCACTTAACCGATTATAATAAAATTCGCACACCATGTGCAGTTCGATCCAACTTGAGAGATAGGATAGTTTAAATCTCAAATTATAGTCGCAATACAGGGTAAATCAAAATGAATATAGCGATTACAAACGGCTATAACTATTTAATGAAAAAGAATTTATCGATAAGATTAACACAGAATGCAGACGGAACTCCAAAATTTTGTATACATACGTCATAGGTGCTCTTTGTGACTTCCCTTGGTCACACGGACAACATCTAGACGGTTGTCCATTTCACGCCACACATTCTGGAGCATGTCTGCAGTCACCGACGCAAGTGCATTACAAATGCGTACTTCGAGACCCTGCGATTTTTATGGTTTATGTGAAAGACAGGGTGTATGTGTTTCCCATGCCCAATACAATTGAAGAACTCAAAGTACGCATTTGTAATGCGCTTGCGTCGGTGACTGAACAAATGCTTCAGAATGTATGGCGTGATATGGACTGCTGCCTAGATGTTATCCGTGTGACCAAGGGAAGCCACATAGAACATCTATGACGTATGTATACAAAATTTTGAAGTTCCGTCTACATTCTGTGTTAATCTTATCGATAAATTCTTTTTCATTAAATAGTTATAGCCGTTTGTAATCGCTATATTCATTTTCACTTACCCTGTATAACAGAATGTTGCTTTTCTAGAAACAGTTCAAAGGATTTTGATAAAAATTTAAGCTTCTGGAATATTTTTATATGACGATTCGATCTAAATTACCCTCACCTTCACAAAATATTACCATCACTGCTAATAACCGCCCCACCCGGGGCAAATATAGCAGAAACTAGGTTATGGCTGAAATTTGATTTTCTTGGAAATGCTTCTAACAATTTTTGTGACAATCACAAATAAAGGGATTTTTGGAATTTAAAATCGATATACATTTTTGCCAAATTGCCTTTCTCTGTTATATGTGTATATAGTCCTAAAAATTCTATCTGTGGAGATATATTTTTATAACGATGAATTTCGGAAACGAATCACTCTGTTTACATTTTTTTTTTTTTTTTAAGAATGATTCAGGGTGAAACCTGTTCTTTCGGATACTTAAAAATGAGTGAATGCAATATTATATCTCAACTGCGAAAGACAAAATAAAAGTTTTTTTACAACAGATGGGGTCTGAAGGCCCCACTATAGGTAGTTTTCTTATTGCATTTATCAAAAACGAATTAGATAATTATCTGCACAAAAATCCATCCATAGCCAAAATATTACAAAAACCTAACGTGAACATAAAAACGGATTTTTAAAAATCAGGTTTACTTAACTGCTGACCGTGTAGAGCTTTTTTTTTTTCTTTTTTTTTTTTTTTTTTTTTCTTTTGAACTACCTCTAGTAATTTAACATTTGAATATCAATTTAAAAATTAGCAAAAATTCAGTCGTGATTATTATGACAAACATATAGCTATAACAATAACTTTTTTGTAAATTTTAAAAATGGGTCTATACTTACATAATAAATTTATTTTGTGCATACTACGCTGAGTTCCTTTTCGATATAAAATTTCTTAATCTACTGTTAAGTAAATATTTTTCAAAGTGAATGAAGAATTTCTCTAAAGATAAAATTAATTTTAAATTAATAATTCTAATCAATTTTTTTTTAAATATTTTATAACATTAAATGCTAGTTTACATTGGTTTCCGCTATTTGGTAATTTTATAAAACATTCTTAAAAATTAAAAAAAAAAAAATAACATAGCAAATTGAAAGCACACTGAGACATTTTAAAACACTTTATATAGTTAAAACGTTTAAATATGTGTATATATATATATATATGTTTTTTTTATTTTTTACTTATTTGTTTTTATTTATTTATTTATTTATTTTTTTTAATTTTTTTTTATTTATTTATTTAATTTTTTTTTTATTTATTTATTTTTTTTTATTATTATTATTATTTATTTATTTATTTATTTATTTTGAATGGCAGTATTTCTTATTTAGCTTTAGTAGCAAACAATATATATCGAATGCAATTGTAACCGCTTCCCTTTCTTTTCTTTTAAATACATAACTAATACCGATTTTATTTAAAAATACATTATATTGCACTGCATTATATTGAGAATTTACTATATATCTTAAAGATAACAATTTTCAGCATTAATAATAAACTTTATAACAACCTAGCGATAATCATAAACAACAAATGTTAAATGTATTAATATTATTAATCTTCATAAGTAAATTGTAAATAAGAAGTATAATACACTGATGGAAAAAAAAAAATCCCAACACCAAGAAAAAATTATTGTACAGTAATGAAATTTCAGCAATACATTTGTCTAGGTAACATATTTAATTGATTAAAGTTTCAAGATCACAGGTAGAGCCATTGGCGAGAAGAGCCATTTCAAATGTGAAATGTTGGTACATTAGTAACCGGTGTAACCGCCAGAATTTTGAATGCAAGCATGCAGACGTGCATGCATTGTGTCGTACAGGTGTCGGATATCAGTTTGTGGGATGGAGTTCCATGCCTGTTGCACTTGGACGGTCAATGCAGGGATGGTTAATGCTGGTTGTGGATGACGCGGAGTTGTCGTCCAATGATGTCCCATACGTGCTTGATTTGAGAAAGATCTGGTGATCTAACAGGCCAAGGCAACATGTCGACACTCTGTAGAGCATGTTGGGTTACAACAGCGGTATGAGGGCGAGTGTTATCCTGTTGGAAAACACCCCCTTGAATGCTGTTCATGAATGGCAGCACAACAGGTTGTATCACTATACTGACGTACAAATTTGCAGTCAGGGTGCGTGGGATAACCACGAGAGTGCTCCTGCTGTCATACGAAATTGCTCCACAAACCATAACTCCAGGAGTAGGCCCTGTGTGTCTAGGCCGCAGACAGGTCGCTAGCAGGCGTTCACCTGGCCTCCTTCTAACCAACACACGGCTATCACTGCGACCAAGGCAGAACCGGCTTTCATCAGAAAACACAACAGATCTCCACTCCGTCCTCCAATGAGCTCTAGCTTGACACCACTCACGTCGCAAACGGCAGTGGTTTGGAGTCAGTGGAATGCACGCTACAGGGCGTCTGGCTCGGAGCTGTCCTTGAAGTAACCGATTTGTAACAGTTCGTTGTGTCACTGTGGTGCCAACTGCAGCTCGAATTTCAGCTGCAGACGCAGTACGATTAGCCACAGCCATACGCCGAACACGGCGGTCTTCCCTCTCAGTAGTGCCACGTGGCCGCCCGGAACCCAGTCTTTTTGAGGCAGTACCTTCCCTTGACCACTGCTGCCAACACTCATGCACAGTGGATACATTCCTGCCAAGTCTTTCTGCAATATCGCGGAAAGAAACCCACCTTCTCGTAGCCCTACTACACGACCTCGTTCAAACTCAGTGAGCTGTTGATAATGGCTTCTTCGTCTTCTTAGAGGCATCCTTGACTAACATTAACCCACTACGTCAAATCTCAACTGTAAATAACGATCACGAACCTTACAGCGCTTATTTAAAGCAAACCTCATTTGCATGTTCATAGTGTCGCGACTAGCGCCACACTTATGCGCGTAGCTCGAAATTTGAATCGACGTCATCTTTCAGAAGTATAAACACGCCTACCAAATTTCGTTTATCTAGCACAGCTTCTTCCTGGTGTTGGGATTTTTTTTTCCATCAGTGTAAAAACTATGATATGTTTCTTAAAATACTTTGCCAACCGTGCATAAACTACATATTTATAAATAATGAACAATTAAAGTAAAAATGTGTAATGAACGAAGTCTCCAGCTATGCAGATATAATAGTAATAAGTAATCTCGCTTTCATAATAATATATGCTGTTTTATTTTACATTAAATAAATTAAGAAAATGAAAGAAATACACCAACTAATTTAAAACGCAATAAAATAGTGTTGTCTTCTTCAGGGTAAAAATAACTTTAGCATATTTCACAGAAAAAGGGCTTAAAACAGTCAGAGTGAAATAAAATTTGTCTAAGAAAAGGTGCTAGCGCCATCTATTGAATCTTAAGTGAAACCAAAAATATCCACCTGAAAAATTAATCGTTTTTTCGCAATAAAATTCAATGATAGATGCAAAAAATAGCAAAAACATAAACGAAATATAAGTAAATATTAAACAAAAAGTAAAAAATCTGTTTGTTATACACTATTAAAAATTAACAGAAGTTTTTAAATGTCAACTTTGACTTCAAACTTCTATTGAGAATTATAACATTTTCTGAAAATATTTACACCAGAACTTACACCAGAATATCATTTTATTTTTCTTTATATTCAACAAAATTATCACCTTCTCATTTTTATTATTTTTTAATCAAGAAATTAAGCATTCTCTGTGAATAGCTTAAATCATAATGGGGGGGGGGGGGGGGGAGAAAGAGAGAAAGAAAGAAATTCGTGTGTAGCAACCACACGACTTCATTACTCACTACTACACATATTATATACCATTTTTGTAAGTACTGTGGACAGAAGACATAAAACTAATTTTTACAAATTATCTACCTACCAATTTTCCCGCATGAGCAAACTGATACGTACATTGTGAAGAAGTATAAAAGGAAAATTTGCATAGCAAGTAAAAAAAAATCGTTAGAGCTGATCTATGAAGCATCCATTTCTATTAAATACAACTCACCTACCTAATCAGGACGTCTGTCAATTTTCCTGTAATCACCATGTAATACTGTGAGGAATGCGTTGATGCAACCTCCATCTTAATAACTTAATTAGATAACTAAATGGTATGTAAAGAGAGCACAAGACTTGAATTAAACAATAAATAAGAGTTTATTTGAACAGATTAACGGGGAGGGCAGTCTGGCAATCAAGCTAGCTCAGTCAGCGTATTTAATTACTCTATCAAAATATATGTATCAGAAATTAAATTAGATAATCATAAATATCTCACCCCAGCAAATAGTCGAAGGCGTAGAGACGGTTGCACTCGTATACTCCGCTACTGTGACTTCACTGTGGATCAGAGGATTCCCTTCTGATCCAACTTTACCTTTACGAATGCTAGTAGACACGCACACCAACACTCATCACTTCTTAATCTTCACGCCACTAAATCTCCACTACTCCACTTCTCAATACTCGCCAAAATAAGATTCTCCACAATCCATTATAATATACATCACCATCCACACTCATCTAATAAAGCTCCATCTTATACCTCTTCCTACCAACCTCCATTCTCTTCATTTCAATCACTACTTTTAAAATCACTTCTAATTCATCTACCTCTCACTGCCTAATTCCTTCGTTGCAGCACCCTGCCGACACAAAACTAACCCGACCAAAACTTTCGCCGAGTCACTGGCGTCGAAGTGATTTTAACCGTCCCTACTTTCTACTTTGCTGGATCCAGCTTAAATTCAAACAACTGTTGAGACGTACTGTAGTCTCAACCTCACAATACATTCTAAAAGTCATCTAGAAAGGGATTTACGTAGAAAATGTCAAAATTTCTTTTTAAGATATCGACTTTTAGGCCAACTGCAGATTTTCACCAACGGTTCGCAAACACATCTTCTCCCCAGAAACTAAAAATTACAAACAAAGGATATCTGTAAGGTAGTTAATATGGCGAGTTTGAAGAGGATTCGTAAAACCGTTTTTAAAGGAACGCATTTGGGAGACCTAAAATTGTTCTGTTTTGTTTTTATACAGAACGTCTACCAATTTTCCAGAACTAACCAACTAATACATACGAAAGAAAATCAATAAGGATATATAGATAATAAGATTTTTAAAAGAAATCAAATCTTTAGAACACTTTTGAGATACGGACCCCACGGTGTCACTTCAAATTTTTTCAATTTTCACCAAAAGTTGGGAAAGTCATTAAACTTGTCTTAATTCTGAAGTTCAGACGTTCTATTTTATCAGTTTTGGAGATATGATAGACAGAAGATTCATACATATGGGCAATTATCAAAAGGTGGGCACAGAACACATACCATAACTTTAAGGTTTAGTACTAAATATAAATGTATTTTCACTGACTTCATTTTTTTTCACTGGAATCCAAATTCAGAGATACAATTGATACAATACATTGATACAATTTGTTGCAAAATATTTGTGTAAATATCTTAAAATTTTATTATTTTTTACTAAAAGTGTGAATTTTGGACATCCAAAACGTTAACTGATTCAAGATGTAGCACCAAAAAATAGTTATAACTTATTTTCGGGTGATTCTAACGGAGGCATAGGGAAGTGATGATTGTGACATAATTTCTTTATCAGAAACAATACTGGTTTGATGATATTTCGAAAATAAACTGGACTTTTACAGATGAAAATATTTTGCACTTTGTTATGTCCAAAAGTAACGATCGAAAGAATGCTATTTTAACACAAATTATATTAAGTCTAATGTCTAATGAATCGAAACACTCTTATCTTTCTTTAAAATAATTTCTTAAATGTTTTTATTCTAAAATTTATGTATTTTTGTAAAATTTCTTTTCAAAAAATACACTTGTCTGAAATAAGAAATTCCAATTACTGTAACGATCGAAACATATGAAATGGCAATAATTCTTATTTAAGTAAACATATTAAATAACAATGACCAGATATCTGATGATCTGATATCCTAAAATGTATTAAAACATTTGGTGCAATTTTTTCCTAAATAATTAGTTGTTTTCTTTAAATAAAGCATAGTTAATGCATTTATTTGATGTTAACGTTTCATGTTCCCACATTTTGAAAACTGCCCATATATACACACATACATACACACACGCACTGACCACTGACCAAAAATCACGTTTTTAGACTCAGGAGATGTTAAAACATGTAAATCAGGTGAGAACTTGACATCGAAATTTTTGACAGAATATAATACAGTAGAGCACCAATTATCCGTGAAAGCGAGAGTCACGAAAAAATTTTAATAATGGGTGAAAAACAAAAGAAGGTTGTGTTAACGATTGCGCAAAAATTTGAAATGATTTCTAAAATAGAAAATGGCTCTTCAAAAAAGCAGATGTGTTTGGATTACTGTATAGGGGAAAGAGCCATTTTAAAAGCAAAAAGATAAACTGCTGGCCTTTGCACAATATTTTTTGTACCATAAAACATCGTTTTTCTGCTGAATTTTTTTTTTTCATGTTCTGCACCACATTTTATTCTGTTTTTTGGGTTATCCGCGATGCCTTTCCACCCAATTCCGATATAATCGGTACTGTATTGTACTTTCTTTACCTACGGTAGTTGGATAATGGAAGTAATAACAGTTCAACTTAAAAAAAAAAAAAAAAAAAAAAAAAAAAAAAAAAAGTGGCTGATTAGACATATTTGGCTACAAACAATATATTCGTGTTTACTTACAATTTATTGATCCTTAATAGAATGACACAAATAGAATGATAAAACATGGTCCCAAATAATATCTTAAAATATTAGTTGAAGCTAAGTTTGAACTCTTTTTTTCTGATAAATTGTTGAATTTCTCTTTTGTCAGAGTACATTTTTGAAAACAAATACAATAAATATACAATATGATAAAATTACAAATGTGCTGTATCCTAAAAAATAAAACAAGAGTTCAGTAACTCAGTTAATTTTACAAAAAAAAAAAAAAAAGAAAGGAAAAAGAAAAAAAAAGTGGGGTAGGGGGTAATAAACCTAGGCTATCTGGGCATAATCCATGAAGACGTGAGTCTTATATCAGCCATAGCGTAAGTACATTTTCAATACGTATACTCCTTATATTTTGCTTGTATTTAATTGATAGCGTTTACATTTTAATTGAAGAATATACCAATACTATCTAATCAAATAGATAGTACACATATAATATCTAATCAAATACATCACACCAATCATGAATAGATTCACTTTTTGACATTTTGTTGCCCATCTAGATAAATACGTGATTATTTCTATGCAACTGAAGAGATGTAAAGAGCATGGCTGTCATATGTTTCAGTGATGTTTTTACCAAGTAGGTCATTCAGGACTAGCAAAAATTTAAAAATAAAATAATGTTTGATTATCCTGTAGGAAATAATGATCGGAATACTTTTTGCTGTAATATTTGATTTCGATAGAACGTGTCGAAATAGGCATACACAAATCACAATCATCTGTGATTAATTTTATGTAAATAACATGTATATTCATAGAAATATAAAGTATCTGTTGAAAAAAAAAATCTAAATATATTTGCAAGTTTTTTGTTTGCAACATGCTGTCTTTTCATATCGATGTAATGCCACTTTTTCTTTCTTTCTTTCTTTTTTTTTTTTTTTTTTTTTTTTTTTTTTTTTTTGTTATATTTGTTGTTCTTGTTATTTATTGGTCAAATCTAAAACCTGCAGATGGCGCTGCGCGCCGATATTAATTTTTTGTTTCTTCTTTTCTCTTCAGTGTGTTCTTCGTGTTCGTCTTTGTTATAATAAATGTATGTGTCAGTAATTGATATTCTATTATTTTCGATTTGAGTCGTCAATTTACACCAATGAATTGGAATTGAACCATCAGTGGCCGGCAGTCCCCACGACTCTGGATCGATAAGGTAAGATATTTACCTTATTTCAATTTAATATTCTGAAAATGACTATTAATAACTATTTATGAAAATATATATCTAAAATACGTCGCCTAAGTAGCGACATGGTTTTGAATGATAATTTCTATAACGTCGTTAAGAGTTTTAGCGACATAAATTTTGGCGCCCATAACAGGGACTGCCGGGCCCTTAAAATGTGAATTAGCGTTGTCCTTATTCTATAGTCCAAATTTCTAAATTAAATCAATATGGCAAACGAACTAGAAAAATTAAAGAGAAAACGTTCTACCCTAAAAGGATTATGTACTAAATTGATAAATACGATAAACATAAAGTTAAATGAACCCGACGAAGGGTTAAATGTTTTCGAATTTGAATCCCAGTTAGAAAAACTGCAAGTCAAGAATAACGAAATTATAGAAGTTGAAGATCAAATTGAGGCCAAAATCACGGATCTCAACGAGCTACAAACTGAAATAGAATCGAGACAAGAATATAGGGATTCAATTATTGATGTAAAAGCTCAAATTATGAATAAGATAGAGAAAATTAAAAATTTAAATGTCACTCCGATCTTATCACAGCCAAGAAATGAGCAAACACCCAATTTGCATTTAGAAAGAATTAATGCGAGTTCAGTACGATTGCCCAAGATATCAATTCCTGTTTATGAGGGTTCTCCGGAAAACTGGATCGAGTTCTGGAACCAGTATGAAGTAACAATACATGAAAACAAGGATATATCTAACGTACAGAAATTCGTATATTTACGCAGCTTTTTAAAAGCCCAAGCTTTAACAGCTATTCAGGGTTTAGCACTCTCAGATCAAAATTACAATACTGCAATTGATTTATTAAAATCTAGATTTGGAAAAAAAGATATTATAATAAGATATAAAATTGACGCGTTATTAAATTTGAACCCTGTTAAATCTCCAAATCAAATTAAAGAATTACGCTTACTGCACGACGCCCTTGATGTTAATATTAAATCTCTCGAAAATTTAGGAGTCGATTTAAAATCCTACGGAAATTTGTTATTTCCAATTGTTACAAAATTAATACCTACCAGTATTATGTAGACTATAATAAAATGAAAACAGAATCCGAGGAATGGGATGTACAAGATTTGTTAAAACATTTAAAATTAGAAGTTCAGACTAGGGAAAAAACCTTTTTATTTTTAAAACGCGAAGTAGAAACTCACAATAGCGGGTATAAAAACTCAAATTCCAGATTTGATTCAAAATCATCGGAAAATAATAATAATGCTTCCTACCGGAAATCTGGTTCGGGATATAAAAATTCTAACACAATGCAAAAGGCATCAGCCTTTAAATTAACTGTTAGTAAATGTATATTTTGTGTTGATGCAGTAAATGATCATGACAGTAAAATGTGTAAATTAAATTTAGAGGACAAAAAATTGTCTTTACGCAAACAGGGAATGTGTTATTTATGTTTCAAAAGAGGTAAACATACAGCTAAATTTTGTTTATCGGGTCTCAAATGTGACACATGTTCAGGAAAACACAATACATTAATTTGCTATAAGCAAAAATCGGAAACTCCAACGGCTCATATGAAAGATAAAATTCACATCGAACATACCCAAACAAATACTTCTGAGAACAGTGCTTGCGAAAATGATAATTCTGTATTGTCCTATAAGTGTCCTGTACAAAATCCGCTTGAGAATAATGAAATATATTTACAAACTTGCTTTGCAAGAATAACAAATAGTTCTAATTTAAACTCTCTAAAGTGTGCCGTATTATTTGATAATGCGTCTCAAAGAAATTTCATAAGCATATCACTCGCGCGTGAATTAAAATTGCCGGTGATTAGAAAAGAAACTCTAATAATATATCCGTTTTCATGTGATCAACCTCAATCAAATGAATATTCAGTCGTAAATTTCGAATTTTCTCATTTAAAAAACCACAAACAGAAATGTTATGTAGAGGCATTGGTCGTAAATCAAATATCTTTTACGAAGTTAAAGATACTGGATGACGCATCTTGTCGGAAACTTTTGGTTTCGAGTCAGGGGGAAGGAAATAAATTTTCGCAATTCCATTCGAAAGCTCCAGAGATATTAATCGGCGCGGGGTTATTTTGGAAACTGCAAAAAAATAAAAAGAAAATTAATCGTTCGTTGTTTGCTGTAAATACGTTATTGGGATGGACATTGTCAGGCAATAATAATTCAGGAAACAATCCAGACAACTTAATTACTGGCGCCTCTGTGTTAAAGATTGAATGTGGTAACTCTATTTGTTTACATGAAAACCATCCATGCATGAAAATAAATGAATCATCCGATTGTACGGGTAATGATTTGCAAAGCTTATGGTCGTTGGATCTTTTGGGAATAAATGATGATAAATTGATTTCTACTTCCGATCAGGAAATAATAAATAAATTTGATAAACAGTTAGAATATAAACAGGGTCATTATATTACTCATTTATTATGGAATGACCATGGTATTGATAAATTTGAGAATAATTTTGAAAATGCTAGACGGCAATTCAATTATTTGAGAAAAAGATTAAAAGCGGATAAATGGATTTTTGAGCAATATAGGCAGATAATCACAGAACAAGAACATCGAGGGATAGTTGAAGAATGCGGTCGCTGTCAAAAGGAGTATTTCGCCCCACATCGTGCGATTATTAGGAAGGAAAAACAAACATCAAAGGTACGAATTGTTTTTAATTGTTCCAGTAGAGTTTCGGGGTGTAAATCCTTAAATGATTGTCTCGTAAAAGGGCCATGTCTTACACCACCAATTTTGGATGTAATTAATAGATTTCGAATGTTTAAGATTGCGTTTTGCGCAGATATTGAAAAGGCGTTTTTAATGATAGAAATCGCGGAACCCGATAGAAATTTTCTGAAGTTTTTATGGTTTGACGAGGACACTCAGAATTATAAAATAATGCGAATGACCAGAGCTACATTTGGTTGTACAACTTCTCCTTTCTTTTTAACGGCAACAATTAAGAAACACATTAAGGAATATAGGGAAATTTATCCGGATAGTTATGAAATGTTAAATTCAGCTCTGTTTGTGGACGATTTGCTTTATGTCTCCGATACCGTAAACGGTGCCTATGAATTAACTTCTACTGCGGTAAATATTTTAGCAAAGGCTGGAATGAAATTGAGAAAGTTTAGTACGAATTCACAAAAATTAAAGAACATGTGGGATCAAAATGATCGTTTTTCGGAGGTAAATGATGATAGTGTAATAAATATTCTTGGATTGGTGTGGGATAAAGATAGTGATAAATTAGGATTAGCTTTGAAATCTATAGTTGAAAATTTGGATATATCGGTATGTACGAAAAGATATGTATTGCATACAGCTGCAAAATTTTTTTATCCTATTGGGATTATATCTCCTTTTTTAATTAGGATAAAGTGTTTTCTTCAAAGAATGTGGGAAAGAGGTATGGATTGGGATCACGAATTGCCGGATGATCTTAAGGGAATTTGGATAAAGTGGTGTAACGAAATTAAGGATTTATTAGAAATTCGAATAGATAGATGCTATTTCACGTATGTTGATTTGGAAAATTCGTGTGTAGAACTACACATTTTTTCAGATGCTTCACCACTTGCATATGGATGTGTTGCATAATTTAGGGTTATCAGTAATGATAAAAAATGTTATGTAAACATGATTATGTCGAAGGCTAGAGTTGCGCCGCTAAAGAAACTAACGTTACCAAGATTGGAGTGAATGGGAGCGGTGATAGCAGCTAGAGTAGCGAAATATATTTGTGATATATTTAAAGAAATTAACATCGAGAAATGTTATTGGACAGATTCTACTATTGTTTTACACTGGGTGAAGGGATCGGCGAAACAGTGGAAACCCTTTGTTAAAAATAGAGTAGTTGAAATTCAGGAATTGTCAGTACCCGAAAATTGGTCATATTGTAATACAAAGGATAATCCCGCAGATTTAGTTACTCGTGGTATTAGCGCAAATGCGTTAGTTAATAATGATTTTTGGTTTAAAGGTCCAAAATGGTTATCTGAGCTAAATGGTAAAGGTAATGATATTGGGGAAAAGGTAGACACGCAATATATTACCGAAGAAAAAAGGAAAACACCTGAAAAAATAATTCAGTTTAAAATCTCTATAGAAACAGTTGAACCAATATTGGATCTTGAAAAATATAGTAACATTTTAAGAGTTCTCAGAATTACGGCATGGATAAAGAGATTTCTTAACAACGCGAATCCTAAAAACGAGAAAGTTAAGGGTCCATTATCGGCAGAAGAAATTGGTAGTGCGCAAACAATGTGGGTTAAATATACACAGAAAATTAGTTTTCCGAATGAATTAAACTGTTTGATAAATGGGGAACCTATTTTGAAAAATTCAAATTTAATTGAGTTCTCACCATTTTTGGATTCCGAGGGAATAATGCGTATCGGAGGAAGGCTTCAAAAATCAAATTATTCTTTTAACGAAAAACACCCGATCCTGTTGCCTTCAAAGGGTAAATTAATTGATTTGTTAATTAAAAATGCGCATGAACGAGTGTTTCATTTTGGCATTAATGATACATTAGTTCAATTACGGGAGGAATTTTGGGTAATCAAGGGCAGACAGGCAGTAAAAAGCGTATTAAGAAGATGCAGAATTTGCATAAAATTTAATTCTAGAGCTGGAGCCCAGATAACAGCTCCATTACCTGCAGATCGTATCAATGAACAAAAGCCCTTTGCAGTGATAGGCCTTGATTTTACAAGCCCCTTATACATCCGAAATAATGATAGCAAATATTATATTTTGTTGTGCACATGTGCAATAACTAGAGCAGTGCACCTAGAATTGGTAGAGAACCTATCTACGGAAACATTTGTACTAGCATTCAGAAGAATAGTAGCAAGGCGTGGTCTTTGCCATACGGTATACTCCAATAACGCACGAACCTTTCATCGAGCTGATATAGAGTTAAGGCACATCTGGAAAATAATTAGCCATCCCGACGTTAAAGATTACTATAGTAGTAATAAAATAAAATGGAAATATATCATGGAAATGTCGCCATGATGGGGAGGCTTCTATGAAAGACTGGTGCGATCCGTAAAATCTGCCTTAAGAAAGGTGGTTGGCAAAACCACTTTAACACACACACAACTACATACAGTTATATGTGAAATTGAAGCTTCAATAAATTCGCGACCCATCACATATATATATGCAGACTCAGGAGAACCTTCTCCAATTACGCCAGCACACATCTTGGTAGGTCAACGACTAACTACCCTACCTATCGTGCATATGAAACCACATGTGCTTCCTGGAACTTCTCCATCCTATGTGAAACGTTTCAATCAAAAAGAACGAATATTGGAACAGTTCTGGTCAAGATGGAAGAAGGAATACCTTCTTCAGCTGAAAAACGCCATGACAAGTCGACACTCCAGTATTCGAGAATATTCGCCAAACGATGTTGTTTTAATCCACGATTCTAAGTTGCCAAGATACCTGTGGAAATTAGGAGTAGTAACTCAAGTGTTTCCCGGTAGAGATGGAAAGGTACGATCTTGTGAGATAAAAACAGCTACAGGTACATTGAGACGTCCTTTCCAGTTGATTTATCCAGTTGAAATTTTTGAAAGAGACTAAATAAACTTTAATACTTATATTTACAAATTACGACTTTTGGGTGAACTTTAAATTCTCTTTGATATAATGAAAATTAGAAAATGAACATAAAGTTAATGTTCATCCGGGGGCCAATGTGTTATTTATTGGTCAAATCTAAAACCTGTAGATGGCGCTGCGCGCCGATATTAATTTTTTGTTTCTTCTTTTCTCTTCAGTGTGTTCTTCGTGTTCGTCTTTGTTGTAATAAATGTATGTGTCAGTAATTGATATTCTATTATTTTCGATTTGAGTCGTCAATTTACACCAATGAATTGGAATTGAACCATCAGTGGCCGGCAGTCCCCACGACTCTGGACCGATAAGGTAAGATATTTACCTTATTTCAATTTAATATTCTGAAAATGACTATTAATAACTATTTATGAAAAGATATATCTAAAATACGTCGCCTAAGTAGCGACATGGTTTTGAATGATAATTTCTATAACGTCGTTAAGAGTTTTAGCGACAGTTCTTAAAAAAAAAAAAAAAAAAAAAAAAAAAAAAAAATTCTAAGGAAATTAGTAAATATTCATCTAATTCTCAATACCCACCAATGTAGTTCAGTCCTCATTTTACTCAATTTGTAGCAAAACTTAATATTTACACATTGTTATTTGTACAGTCACATGAGACACTTCACTTTGTAATTTATTCGGACGGTCACGAAAGAATATAAGTTTCAAAGTTGTGATTTCAACGACAGACAGCTCTTCCTGACATGTCTCTCGTTGTGCTTGCGCAGATACGTTCCCTTAACAACCGTATTTTATTTATCTTTCTTTCACTCTTTCTTTTTTTTTTTTTTTTTTTTCACCATTCACCGATAGTTTTAGCCGCGTTTTGTATAATATGTAAAAATCGAAAACATAATAAAAATTCATTTTTTATTTACACTAATAAATAACTATTTCTTAATCCGAAATAGTTATTTATTAATTCTTTTTATTTATTTTTATTTATTTCTATTTCTTCTTTTATTTATTTTTATGAGAATTTCGAAGAAAAACTAGTATGTTGTGGCCACCACAAGACTTTCTTCTATATTTTCCTATACATATTCAATCAGTAACAAAAAAAAAAAAAAAAAAAAAAAAAAATCTAAATTTTTTTTTTGTTAAAAGTAATACATATTCAATCAGTAACAATATTTAAAAAAAAAAAAAAAAAAAAAAAAAAAAAAAAAACGAATTTTTTTCTAATTTTTTTTTTTTTTTTTTTTTGTTAAAAGTAAAAAAAAATCGATAACTTTGCTTTAAATTATCACAGATTTATAGTTCAACCATTCGTTTTAAAGGTATTGACGAGATCTTTCGAATGATACCCATCTTCAAAATTTACTCCTCTCGAGGGGGGACTTCCCACCTAGGGAGGAGGTGAGGCTCCTACATACACAATTTTTTTCCCAGTTGACTATCTCTATTACAAATAATTCTTTTAAATTTCATAATTTCATAATCTTCTTCACTTCCCCCGGGGGGGAAGTACCGCCCCCTATGCACAAAATTTTTTTCCTAGTTACGTACTACTATTATCAATAATTCATATTAAATTTTCAATCACAAGTGTGAAATAACTCTTATTATGCACATTTATACGAATTTTTGTCCTATACTGCCATGTTAAAAATTTGCATAAAATGCGATCACAGCGCCACCTGTTGAGCTATTGATCCCAAAATCTAATCAGCACCAGTTCATGTCAGGGTGCAACTAAATACCAAGTTTGGTTAAATTTCATTCATTGGTTCGTGAGATACAGCGTCCACAAAAAAATGATACAGACAGACAGACAGACAGACAGACATTTTCTAAAAACTATTAATTCGTGTTCTCCACATCCCAAAACATGTAAATCCATCAAAAAGTGGAGTTCGAAAATTTTCGCGAATCCAATACTTTCTCTATATTACATATAAAAGAAAGTAAAAAAAACTATGACACACAAAATTCAGACCCATTTTTGTCATGATTGTTTTAGAAATGAACAGTAGAATAAACATGTGCAATCAGTGTGAATTGCAATTAGTACTTTTGAAAATAAACAGCTTGACTAGATGAATGAAGATAAATAAAATGCGTTCTAATAAAAAACTGTGTCTCACATAATAAGCATAAAACTACCAAAGGACTTCATATTTACTTCATCACATGTTTACTTATACAACTTAAGTTTGAATGGGGCAATATTTATCTTTCCTTAACACAAATAATTTCAAAATACTGGCACTAACATAAGATTTTTCATCGTTAGTGACAAAATTACTATTTAAATTTTCTTTGCATCTCAAAATATTCTTCGAAGAAATGTTATAACAAAATATAAAACACTACAATGTACAAAAATTATAAATTTTAATATCTATTTGAACAAAAGTTCCTTTAATAATTTCAAGTCACTGTTATATATTTCGAACATTAAAAATATTTTGTTGAAAAAAGAAAAGTTTGAAATTATTTTTCAAAAAATATTTCACATTTACTGAAAATTCATTCAAAAATGAGACAAGATTGCAAAATATATATTTCACCAAATGTTGCTTTTAAAAACAGGTGTTACAAAAGGCATAACGATGCTTCATGGAAATTTTAACATTATACGTAGAAAAATATTTTTATGCAGTAATATAGAAATGGATAAGAATTTTATTATTTTTTCAACTTGTTTTATTGAAAGTATTAGGTTTTGAATAAATAGTAATACTTAAATCCATTTAAATTAAATTAAATTTATCTAAAATCTATATTAATAAAATCAGACTTTTGTCTTTAAATTTGTCAGAAACAAAATATTTTCCGAAATCTTCACGCTTCGCACACCATGTAAGCCGAAAATGACTTCAAAAAGTTTTGATTGTGTGTGTGTGTGTGTGGGTGGGTGGGTGGGTGGGTGGGTGTGCGTGTGGGTGTGTGTCATCATGTCTGTATGTCGCTATTTTTGTCCGGGTACCACGCGAGAACCGCTGTATGGAATTCAATGGCACTTAGCAGAAATTTAGGTCTTCCCCAACTTAAAATTATATCTATAGAAATTTTCGAAATTGTGATTAGTTTTTAAATTGTGGGTAAAAAACGCCTGCGCATGCGACATAAAGATTTTGTCAGTAAAATGCTTTGAATGGAGGGGGGGGGGGGTATGGTTAACAGGAAGTAACATAGAGCTGAAAAGCTGTAAAAGTAATGTTTTTGATTGCCTTATATTTAATTAATAATCTGGTGTGTCACTCACACAACTTTCTCTTACCCTGAAATTTAATACTATAAACACAGGTTGGAGACTAAAAGGTAAGATAACGAGTACTGTTATGTAAACTTGTGTTAAACAATTCAAATTTGGCTTCGGAACAGTTTCATATGATAATTAGTTCTGTGGGAGTGGGGCTGCCGCCACTCTCCACCCCCTCTCAACCGCCCCTCTCAACTATTAGAGAAATAGTATAACACTAAATATCCCAAAAAAAGTTGAATATATTCTCAATATTACTTTTTTTTAGGGGGGGGGGTGAATGAAAAAAATCGATAACTTCATTTTCAATTCTCGCAGATCGATGGTTCAACCATTCGTTTTAAAGGTATTGGTGATCTCTTTTGAAAGATACCCATTATGAAAATTTACTCCCCTCGAGGGGGGACTTCACCCTCAGGGGGGGAGGCGAGGCTCCTACATTCATAAAAAAAATTTCCCAGTTGACTATGTATTACAAAAAATATATATTCCTTTCATTTTGTTTAGTGCAGTCTACAGATGTTAAACTCTACTTACCTGCAATTTCCCCCATAATGTATTTGAATACTTTTGAGTGTCCCTGTACACGAACCATTTGCTTCATCTCAACGAGAAGCTTAGTGTAGCATCCCTATATGATACACATTTATCATACCGAGTTTGGAATTTCTGCTACTATTTGTTCTTGAGATATGCTGATAACACACACACAAACAGACAGACAGACACACAGACCATTTTCTAAAAACATGATTTTCATATTCACAGGACCTCAGAATATGTAAATATAACAAAAACTAACGTTCGAAAATTTGACCCTAAAACAATATTTTCTCGACCCTATGGGTAAGAGAAAGTAAAAAAGTAAAATAAATAAATAAATAAAATAAAACAAAATAAAATAAAATAAAACGAATATTTACCAATAATGGGAAATATCCAAAAAATTTAAAGTACAGGACGACAAGAAGTAACTTGGGCACACATGATACATTATAAATTTAATGCTAATGAAAATATTACGACCAAACTTCAATAAATATGAATACATTATTTTGTCTATTATATTTACAAATTTTCAAAGTGGCTACCTTTAGCCTTAATACAGAGCTTTAAATGTGTCACAAAATTTTCGGCTATGGGCCGCAACTCACTTACTGATATTTTATCCCATTCCTTGCATAAGAATTCCTTTATGGATGCCAAAGTTTTATGAGGTTTAGCACACACCCTTGTCTCTAAGATGGACCAAACAGGTTTCCATTAGGTTCGAATATGGGGAATACGGTGGCCATTATTAAGCTCCAATGAAGTCAGGAAAATTTGTCTTGCACCAATTTTGAGTGCCTTTAGCTCTGTGTGCAGGTGCGGAATCCTGTTGGAAGGCCCATCTTTTGTTTCCAAAGAACATTTGCGACCAAGGTAAGACAACATCTTCCAAAATGAGTTTGAGATAGTGGTAGTTACAGATATTTGGTTTGAAACTTCGTCCAAGTTATTTCTTGTCACCCTGTAATAATAGGCTTATGGATAAAAGTTACTATGTTACTCTGTCTATATTATCATTTGTTTCCCCATTATAAAAAAAATAATAATAATAATAAAAATAAAAAAAATTGTGCTTTTGCAAATTTTAAAGTAATTTATAAGTAAACTAATATCAATTGATCACAAAGAAGAGTGTTCTTTTACATGACTTGGGTACAGCTTTAGTACAGTACCCTCTTGCTTATATTTAAATTTTTGTCTCTTTTGCCATGAATTAAAATAGCTATAGCAATTACGTTAGAAAAGAATTTTTTGCTAAAAATAAATAAATAAATAAACATGTAAAATTTCGAAGAATAATTTCCGTTACCTACCTTAATATTTTGTAAGTTAACAAAGATATAGATATATATGTATTACTCCTATACTAATTTTTATGAGAATACTTTGCATTTCTCTCCCTTTATATATATACGTATACTACTTGATATCGATACCGAATTCAAATATCGTCATATATTTATCATTTGACAAAATTTTAAGGCAGAAAACTGTAATAGATTGTCGATGCAGTTGAATATTGAAGAAAAGGTACATTTTTAGTATAAAACCCTCTTGACAACTTTTTATTTTATTTTATTTTATTTTTGCCATTTGGCAATGAATTATAATGGCTTAGCAGAGTAGTATATAAAGAATTTGGCGAGAAATGTTCTAGGTACTTTTAAGCCAATTTTCAAATTTTGCTTGGGGATCTGATACTAAAGCTGTTCCGAAGAAAAAACACAAAAGGAAAAATAATAAACTTAAAAAATAAATAAATAAATAAACATAAATTAAGCAACGCTGCCACGCTATTTGACGTATTTCGCGAAGAATGCACACGGTGTTAAGAAAAGATTGTCTATGGGAGGATTAAGTCATTTGAGATTTTCTTCTCTCGGACAACTCATAAACAAGATGTTTGTAACAAATTATAAATTTAAAAAATAATTACATACTTAATGTAATTGTAAATAGGATTTCAATTTATTATTATCTATATTAATAAAATCAGACCTTTGACCGTAAATTTGTCAGAATCAAAACACTTTGCGATATCTTCACGTTTCACACACCATGGAAGCCAAAAATGACTTTAGAAAATTTTGTCTGTGTGTGTGTACGTCTGTAACGCTATTTTTGCCCGGGTATCACGTGAGAACGGCTGAACGGAATTCAACGGCGCTCGGCAAGAATTTAGGTCCTTACTTAACTTAAAATTATAGCAATCAACTTCTTCGAAGTTTCCCCCCCCCCGTTCCCCTCTTGAGGGGGCAAAGTTCAAACACACGTTTATAAGCATAACTCGACTCCAAAATACTTCACAGTAAAGAAATTAAACATGAGGAGAGACTAGACAAAAGTAAAAATAAAACATTATCTGCGATTTAGGAATTTTCGATTTTAAAGGAAAAGGAGGGAAAATCAATTTTTGGTGGGAAATTTTGCAAATTCCGGATTTTTGAGTAGAACTCTACCAAAAATGGAACAAACATGTTGAAAACACCCATGCATCTTCTTTAAGATATTTCCAAAACCCTTTTTGATATTTTTTTTTTCGGGAGGGAGGGGAGTATATGTTACGAAGGGCAAATTCGAGACAGATTGCCCCAGACAGATTTAACGCTAAAAGGGGGGTTACGAATTTGCTACTTTTAAGTACTAAATTTGTCCTGGGAAATTTATGAGAGCTGCCGTAGCGAAGTTTGTTGCTTGAATTGTTTATATGTATCCAACACCTAAAGTAACGGGATTTATCGATTTTCCCCTGGAGTGGCAGAAGGCAAAAGATTATTGTAATCATTACTCGGCCCCAAATTACTTCAAGGTGAAGAACTTGCAAAAGAGGAGACTAGACTTGGTAGAAATAAAGCAATATGTACGATTTCGCAATTCTTGAGTCTTAAAGGAGAGAGGGGGGGAAAATCGTTTTTCAGGGGGAAATTTCAGAAATTCCGGCTTTTTGAGTAGAGCTTTACTAAAAATGTTACAAAGGTATTAAAAACAGCCATGTGACTTCTTTAGGATATTTACAAAAACACATGTATTTATTGATTTATTGCGAATTTTGATTTTTTTTCTTTTTCTTTTTCTTTTTTTTTTTTTTTTTTCTTTTTTGCCGAGATCCCCCTTTTAGCACTAAATTTGTCTTGGGAAATCTATGGGATCTGTGGTCACGAAATTTGGTGAGTAAATTGTTTACATGTATCTGACACTTATTGTAACGAGATTTTACGAAATCCCCCCCCGTCTGAACCCCCTTTGAGTCGGGGGGGGGGCAATAAACATGTGTATAAACATGTTTTCCTGTTTGAATTCGCCTTAAATTATCTTAGAATGTCAAATTTTGCTGTGAATGTTGATTAAGTGAACGTATTACGTATGAACGTATTACGTGATTTCGTAAAATTTCGGACATACCCGTAGGGGAAGGGGAAGTAAGAAGTAGGTAAGTTCTGCCGAAGGCAGTTGGAACCCGGACTCATCACGTTGCGAGCAAGAAAAAACTGTACCGAACACAGCGGGAATTTTAACTTAGGTTATTAATAATGATATGTGGATTTTGACAACTCATTTAAGTATTGTGTCCAACGAAGCGGGCAAAGCCCGCTAGTGCCTGTATATATAAAAACGTCATAATTTATTGTGGGACAGGTTAAGTGTTTCTTATTGAAACATTTAGCAAATGCTTTTCTTCTCTTCTTATGACATGTGCATTGAATATACTTTCAGTTTTAAAGGAAGTTGAAGTTGAGGTAGTGTGGATTTAACGGGTAACAAAGGCTACACGGTGTTCCTTTGCATCAGGATGTACCAGTATGAGTGGTTCATATACATGCTACCACAATTTTTGACATCCACCGAAGAAATAACTATCCATTTTACAAAATATAGAGGAAATTCCAGCTACAACAGATTTTATCAACCGATATTAATACCCAGGACGGTCTTTCGCCTTTCTCGTTTATTGAACTCCCAATTTTTCGCTTCGTGCTCGACACTCTGCCAGTTAGATTGCCCTCCCCCCCCCCCCGGCCTTTTCCTCAGGTTATAAACAAGAAATATATTTAATCTAAGATTTTTTAAATATTTTTTTTTATTTTACTAATATATATACATATATATATATATATGTATATATAAATTAACGTTTTTCAAATGCATAAATATTACTTATGGTTTCGAACAGTTTGTCTGCTCTTTTATCTATTTCTGTCTATTTCTCTGCAATCTATTACTACAAATTACTGTACTCCAACATATTGTACTCATGTGTGTTATTAATACTCATCAGAATAAGTTGTTATTTGAAAGTGGTTATACACGTGTTTTCTTTTCAGTGAACATGCAAAATAAATCTTGCAATTACAATCTATATAGATTATATTTCTTTAATGTAATAATTTAATCAAATTAAACTGTTTCAAACACACAGAGATAAACATTTATGTATATATTAGAGATTTACTAAAACGTGTTCCATTTTTTAAATGTTGAGTGTAGTGTTAATGATTAGTTTACAGAAACTCAGAATTTGTAAACTTCATGTACTATGGACATTATTTTTCATTAGGTTGATTTCTTAAAAAATCGACCTATTGCAATTACATAGGTGCCAAGTCTCCCGTTTTTCAAGGGAGACTTCAAACTGGAAAAATTTTATAGCTGCTATAGCTAATATAAATAGTCGAAAATATATATAACATATTCCATTTAAAAATACTGGTGTCAATTCTGATTTAAAAGTTAAAAATGTTGGCAGCTCTACAATCACTTCGTCTATATATCTATCTACTTATACATATATAATGAAAATATTGTCATAACGATAACTCCCGAAATAATACTCCAAACCTAACCAAATTTGGTGAGCGAACTTATCTAATAAATATCTTACACGAGTTTGTTAACCAAGTTCCTCTGCCCTTTTGTTTCTCAAGTGGCGGCCACTTGAAAATTTCAATTCCATGTTGTAAAAAGCATATTTAAAGCCGGGTTTGCTTGAATTTTAATGTAAATATCGACCACATAAGGGTCTCAATTAAGTTTATTAATGAAATCTATCCGCCATTTTTAACAAAGTGGTGGATATAAGTTAAGTGGGGCCACTTGAAATCAGTCGACTACTTGTAAATTTAAAATCACGATAACTTCCGAAATAATAGTCCAAATCGAACGAAATTCAGACAGTGAACATAGCTTATAAGTATTTTGTATGAGTTTGTTAATCAAGTTGCTCCGCCACTTTGTTTTCAGGTGGAGACCACTTGAAAATTTCAAATCCTCATTGTAAAAAGCGTATTCCGAATCTGTTTGAATTTTGACGTGTGCATAGACTATATAAGGGTCTCAACGAAGTTTATTAATAAACTTTATCTGCCATTTTTAACAAAGTAGCGGACATCTTAAACTAAGCGGGGTCACTTGAAATCAGGGTACCACTTGAAAATTTAAAATCCCGATAACTTCCGAAATAATACTTCAAATCGAACCGAATTTGGACAGTGAACTTGTCTTATAAATATCTTGGATGACTTTGTAACCAAGTTGCTCCGTCGTTTTGTTTTCAAGTTAAGGCCACTTGAAAATTTCAAATTCACATTGTAAAAAGCCTATTCTGAATTTATTTGAATTTTGATGTATACGTAGACCATATGAGGGTCTCAACCAAGTTTATTAATAAACTTTATTTGCCCTTTTTAACAAAGTGACGGATATCTTAAACTATGTGGAGCCACTTGAAATCAGAGTGCTACTTGAAAATTTAAAATAACGATAATTTTCGAAATAATACTCCAAACTGAACCAAATTTGGATAGTGAACTTATCTTATAAATATCTTAGATGAGTTTGTTAATCAAATTGCTCCGCCATTTTGTTTTCAAGAGGAGGCCACTTGAAAATTTCAAATTCACGCTGTAAAAACGTATTTAAGACCGTATTTGCTTGAATTTTGATGTATACATAGACTATATAAGAATCACAATCAAGTTTATTAATGAATTTTATCCGCCATTTTTAACAAAGTGTTGATGTTATAAACTAAGTGAGATAACTTGAAATTAGGCTATCACTTGAAAATTTATAAACATGATATTTTTTTAAAATCTGACTCAATTCGAACCAAAGTTGGACATTGATCTTACCCGATAATTAACCTGGATGAGTTCACGGGGCAACTTGTTCTGGCATTTTGTTCCCAAGTTGCGGCCACTTGAAATCACGATGTCACTTGAAAATGTGCCATCACAATAACTTTTAAAATACTAACCTAATTCAAACAAAAGTTGGATAGTGAAATTATGGTTCAAATATCTTGGATAAGTTAGCTTGTTAACTTGATCCGCAATTTTATTTCGAAGTGGCGGCCACTTGCATATTTGTCATAATGATAACATTTTTGATACAGAATCAATTCGTATCAAATTTGGGTAGTGGATTTAACATTCAAATATCTCAGATAAGTTCGCTGGGCATCTCACTCTGCTTTTTTGTTTCCAAGTGGTGGCCACTTGAAAATTTCTTATTAAGATAACTTTTGAAATACTGAATTAGTTTGAACCAAAGTTGGACAATGAACTTATCATTCAAATATCTTGGATGATTTCGCTGGGCAAGTTGCCCCACCATTTTGTTTCCAGGTTGAGGTTTTTTAAACTGCCATTTGAAAATTTGTCTTAGCAATAACTTTTGAAATACTGCACTGATTAGGACCAAAGTTGGACAGTGAACTTATGCTTCAAATATCTTGGATGAGTAAACATGGCCACATTCTCAGTTATATTGTTTCCAAGTGGCGGTTACTTGAAAATTTGTTATCACGATAAATTTTGAAATACTTAATCCATTCAAACCAAAGTTGAAAAATGGATTTATCATTCAAATATCTATGATTTCGGTGGGAAATTTTCTCCGCAATTTTGTTTCCAAGTTACGTCCACTTCAGCGTTGCACTTGAGACTTTGTTATCGTGATAACTTTTGAAATACTGAATTTATTCGAAGCAAAGCTAGACAGTGGACTTATCTTACAAATATCTTGGATTAGTTCACTGAGCAACTTGCTTCGTTTTTTTTTTTTTTTTTTTTTTTTTTATCCAAGTGGCGGCTGCTTAATTTTTCAACACGATGACTTTTGAGATTCTGAATTAATTCGAACTAAATTTGTACAGTAGACTTATCTCACAAATGCATTTGACATATCTGTTTGCCAACTTCGCCTACCATTTTAATTTTAAATTCATTTAAAAGGGTATTTATGAACCGATTTGCTTAAAACGCCATATGTACATATGGAGTTTTAATCACTATTTCTACCATGTCCATTAATAATTTGTAGTCGCCATTTTGGAACAAAATTGCGGCTACTTGAAAAGAAAAAAGAAATCAACATACCCTTCCGAATGAGCCGGAAGGACTTGTTTTTATTGTAATGATACTAAATTGTTTTGAAAAGACTAAAATTTACGAGTTTTGTTAAATTAGATTTTTAAAAGAAACTACCGAAATAGTATTATTTTCTTTTCTTTTGAATGAAACTTGCCAACCTTTTAATAGCTAGAGCATTTTTTTTTTCTTTTTTGTCGCTTCCATAGTTTCTCTATATCTTATTGTTCAAGAGGATAATGAGGCTTTATTTTCCCTTGTTCTCGTTAAAGCATGATTTGTTGCTTTTAATTCCGTTCTTCATAAAGTTTCCAAGGATTTCTAACGAAAAGAAGGCCTTAATATACTAAATTCTCATGTAGTTTTCTGATGTTTGTCTTAGTAATTTATTAGGAAATGAATTACAATAACCACATATCAAGTGTTTTCTCGTTTTCTCATTAGTTTAATCGTTTCATATTAAGAAAATGAAGAGAATAAAATTAGGTTGGTTTCGCTTGAAAGAATATCTTGCGTAATAATCAGAAAATGACCAAAGGGAGTAAATACTTAATCATATTGTACTTTGATACTTATACTTATCATTTTCATTTGATATACATAATTGGAGTGATATATGTTTTCTGCATATTTAAATATCTTAGGGGTATATATATATATACATATATATCTATATTTATATAAGTTTAAGATCTTGTATCGATAATAATATATTTAAAAAAAAACTGATTAAATTTATTTACTCTGTAAATCTTTTTATAATAGTAGGAGAGCAAAACTTTATTTAAAAAATTTTGAAATTATTTTTGGTTAAAACTAAAGTCCTTTTCAGTTAAAAAGAAAAAAAAACTATTATTATTATTTCAAACAATCAAATACATTACATTTATTGCTTGATTAAATAAATAGCAATTTAAAATATATGTTACTATGTGCTGATTTTTAATTTTTTCTATATATATAAGAAGAATGTATTGGATTCGTGGAAATTTTAGACTTCAAGTATTCAATGCATTTAGACGTTTCGATCGGTCCTGAACACGATTTGACCACTTTCAGAAAATGTCTGTCTGTGTGTAACAAAAATTTTATTGACTTTATATCTTAAGGACCAATGGATGCAATTTAACTAAATTTGATATTTAGACTAATCTTGAATTATATTGGTGCGGATTTTATTTAGGAATCAATCGCTCAACATGCGGTACTCGCAACTTTTTTTTTTATTTTTTATTATTTTTAATATGTCTATGTAGGGCAAAATCTCGTGTAAGTGTAGGGTTTTCTTGACGCTTTATCTCAATGGGCAAAATTATCCAAACTCGATACTTTGGAGGACTATGATTTAAACTGGTACTGTTCTTATTATTTGGGATAAATCGCTCAAAAGTTGGCACTGTCATCCTTTTTTTTTAATATAATTTTTAATATAGTAGTATAGGAGAAAATTTCGCATAATGAGAATTGTTTTTACTTTTTATGTGAATTTAATATATATATATTATATGCATACATATATTTATAACAATAATAGTCAACTAAGAAAGAATTTTTGTACATGTTGTAACGTCACGAGAGCTATGTTTATTCCAAGAAGCATGCAAAATTCATCCACTGATTAACAATTAGTCAATAAGGAAAGAAAAAAAAATAATGAAAAGGAAAGGAAATGGGAATTGTTTGTAAGGAGCTTGACAAGAAATTAAATCTCGGTTGTTCTATGAATTTTGAGTTGGATTTTTTTTCTTTCATGTGAGTTGGTTTGTAGAATTGCTCTCCAACTTAAGTGAATTTTAAACTATATGGTCTGTAAATTACAACGCTCAAATTGTGTGTCTGAAATACAAATAGTGTAAATACGAGTGAAATTTAACTGTATATTTATTTTTGTAAAGAGTTGAGTTATTTCGTACGAAATACACTACAGAATTTTGAAAGTAACCTATTTAGTGCAACGAAGTACGCTACAATGTAGATGCATCGCTTCTCCCCCCCCCCCTTACTCCTAGGTGAAAATACTGCTCCCAAGAAATGCATAATTTCAATACAGATATCTTTCAAAATAACTCGTCAGTGCCTTTAAAAAGAATACGTGAACCATAGATCTACAATAGTTTAAATTGAACCTATCGATTATTTTAACAAAACGATTCGGCGATTAGGACAACCGGCTTCTTTGAGGCCAACTACACGTCCAAATGCTGACATCTGCGCATACTGTTTGCGCACCTGTGTGCGAGGCATAGTTACTGTCATACGAGACATAGTTAAACATTTAAATATACTTTATTTTTACTTTCCGAACACTATAGTGAGGAAAGTATTGTAATCATGTCAAAAATCCGAATTCGAGATTTTGATGTTTCTATACGTTTCGAGGTCCAACGAGTCCGTTTTCACTATTTTTACGATGATGTATGTATGTGTGTGTGTATGTATGTGTGTATGTATGTGTGTATGTATGTGTGTATGTCTGTGAGTGAACACGCTAGCGTCTAAACGCTTTGTTCGAATAAGCTGAAAGTTGGTACGTATATTGTAAGTCACCATAGTACGAACCCTATAGATTTTGGTGAATCTAGCACTTATAGTTTTTTGACAGGGACACAAAGAAAAATTCTTTATCATTATGGCCAAGGGACCAAAATCTTAAAAGTGCGATAGCATCTAAACGCCTTATTCAATTGAGCAAAAACTTTATACACATATTATAGGTCACAGATACTCAATCTGTATAGATTTTGGAGAATCTAGCACTTATAGTTTTTTTACAGGGACACAAAGAAAAATTCTTTGCCAAATTTTTAAAAGTGCGATAGCATCTAAACGCCTTATTCAATTGAGCAAAAACTTTATACACATATTATAGGTCACAGATACTCAATCTGTATAGATTTTGGAGAATCTAGCACTTATAGTTTTTTTACAGGGACACAAAGAAAAATTCTTTGCCAAATTTTTAAAAGTGCGATAGCATCTAAACGCCTTATTCAATTGAGCAAAAACTTTATACACATATTATAGGTCACAGATACTCAATCTGTATAGATTTTGGAGAATCTAGCACTTATAGTTTTTTTACAGGGACACAAAGAAAAATTCTTTGCCAAATTTTTAAAAGTGCGATAGCATCTAAACGCCTTATTCAATTGAGCAAAAACTTTATACACATATTATAGGTCACAGATACTCAATCTGTATAGATTTTGGCGAATCTAGCACTTATAGTTTTTTTACAGGGACACAAAGAAAAATTCTTTGCCAAATTTTTAAAAGTGCGATAGCATCTAAACGCCTTATTCAATTGAGCAAAAACTTTATACACATATTATAGGTCACAGATACTCAATCTGTATAGATTTTGGAGAATCTTGCACTTATAGTTTTTTTACAGGGACACAAAGAAAAATTCTTTGCCAAATTTTTAAAAGTGCGATAGCATCTAAACGCCTTATTCAATTGAGCAAAAACTTTATACGCATATTATAGGTCACAGATACTCAATCTGTATAGATTTTGGAGAATCTAGCACTTATAGTTTTTTTACAGGGACACAAAGAAAAATTCTTTGCCAAATTTTTAAAAGTGCGATAGCATCTAAACGCCTTATTCAATTGAGCAAAAACTTTATACACATATTATAGGTCACAGATACTCAATCTGTATAGATTTTGGAGAATCTAGCACTTATAGTTTTTTTACAGGGACACAAAGAAAAATTCTTTGCCAAATTTTTAAAAGTGCGATAGCATCTAAACGCCTTATTCAATTGAGCAAAAACTTTATACACATATTATAGGTCACAGATACTCAATCTGTATAGATTTTGGAGAATCTTGCACTTATAGTTTTTTTACAGGGACACAAAGAAAAATTCTTTGCCAAATTTTTAAAAGTGCGATAGCATCTAAACGCCTTATTCAATTGAGCAAAAACTTTATACACATATTATAGGTCACAGATACTCAATCTGTATAGATTTTGGAGAATCTAGCACTTATAGTTTTTTTACAGGGACACAAAGAAAAATTCTTTGCCAAATTTTTAAAAGTGCGATAGCATCTAAACGCCTTATTCAATTGAGCAAAAACTTTATACACATATTATAGGTCACAGATACTCAATCTGTATAGATTTTGGTCACTTACAGTTTTTTTACAGAGAGACAAAGAAAAATTCTTTATCTTTATGGCCTATGAGACCAGCGATAGCATCTAAACGCCTTATTCAATTGAGCTGAAAATTTGTATGAATATTATAAGTCCCTGTTGCACTAACTATAAGCATTTTGGTGAATCTAGCATTTATAGATTTTTACAGGGACGCAACGAAAAATTCTTTATCCTTATGATCTAAGGGCTCAAAGTTCAGTAGCGTTAAATAAAACCTCGTGTGATATATGGAGAAAAATACTCAAACACTCTGTTATGGTTTTCTCTTTTTTGTTTGTTTAGCAACTCCTCTTTCTTTATTTTATCTACAAAACTCTTACTTACTCAATGTTCGGAAAGTCGAGTGGAGTCACTCCAGATTTTTTTATTTGCGATATTGTGATTGAATTTATTATAGCAATTAATTTCATGAGAATTAAAAGCTGAAATTTTCTTTTTTTTTTCTCCATAAATAAATTTATATATATATATATATATATATATATATCTTAATATATATAAATCTCGTGTCACAATGTTTGTCCTCAATGGACTCCTAAACCACTTAACCGATTATAATAAAATTCGCACACCATGTGCAGTTCGATCCAACTTGAGAGATAGGATAGTTTAAATCTCAAATTATAGTCGCAATTTTAATTTATTGCTAATTATTTGTCTGTTATTATTTGACAGTCACAATTATCTGTTAACTCCAAATGATTCTAACAGATGTCGATACCTTTCGACTGGGTTGAAATGAAAGCTGAAATATATTTGGTGCTGCCATCTACACAAAGAATCTTCAACTTTTTAACCTATTAATAAATTTCGTATAATTCAATTATTTCCACTTTTTAAATTTTTGGTGTTAGCATAGCCGGCCACGTGTTACTTAGACTGAAGTGTAAATTGAATTCATATTATAATGAAGATAATACAGTGAAATTAATCCTGTTTTTTACTTATTTGTGCTTCATTGATCAAAACTTTATAATTTAATCTGTATATATATATAAATTACGTGTCACGATGTTTGTCCGGGGTAAACTCCTAAACTAAGGAACTGATTTTGATGAAATTTTGCACACTGTGTGCAGTTTGATCCAACTTGAGAGATAGGATAGTTTTTATCTCAATTTATTGTCACAATATCGTTTTATTGCAATTATTTGTTAATTATAGACCTTTATTAAAGTTGCTCCAAAATATCTGTGAGTTCCATTAATTTAATTGTTGCAAAAAAAAAAAAAAAAAAAAAAAAAATACGAGTTCATTTTCTTTCGACATAAAAATAAATACATTTAATCAAACGTGAACGTTAAAAAATTATAAAAAGTTAAATTATGCATCTCACGAAAATTGACGTCATAATCAATTTAAAGATTTTATACACATTGATAAAGTGCTAATGTAGCTCTATCATAGATATAGTAATATATATAGATCTCTCATCCCCATGTTATCGTAGAAAGATTTTTGATGCCGAAAAAAGATAAAAAATAAAAGCTTTGGAAACAGCCATTAAGTGGTATTGAAAAAAAAAAAAAAAAAAAAAGAAAAAGAAAAGAAAGAAAGAAATATGAATTTGAAACTGTATCTGGAGTCTTCCATTCCCCTTTAGCAAATAAATTATTCATAAATTTTATTTGCTAAAATATTAGTATGTATTCCCGTGTGTATTCACTCGGGGAAAGACGGCCATATTTTGGTAAAAACGTCGTCTTTTCCCAAATGAAAAGGAATAACTTTTTTCTCCCCAATGATCACTCTATTCTATATATGCTATACTATATCTATGAGTTCTATACGCAAGCGAAGTGTGACTCACTGACCGTCTGTGCAGCCAAGAAAAAGATTTCCTATGTTAATTGCCCACTGGATTTTTTGTAAGAAATTATTAAAAATCGAGGAAATTTATTTCCCGATTTTAATCCTTATATTTGGGTATAGATATGTATTAGTTATCGCGGGTGTTAGATTGAATTATTTTGCTGTCAAATTGACAAAATTTTAATTTTAAATTTTTAAACTCTGTCGCCCTTGGCTTTTTTTATTATTATTATTATTATTTGGCGATCAAAAGCGTAACACGAAAATATACATGCCAGATGTATGCATTGTACGAAATGTAATATGTATTATTCATTGTACGTATGTATGACATGTAATATGTATTGTACGAAATACAAATATTGTTTCATATTATTCATTACTCTTTTAATATAAGTTGTTAAAATAACCATGATTTTTGAAAGGAATTAAATATTTTCGCCAGATAATTTGGCGATATTCTTTTTTTTTCGCCAAGGATGACAGAAATGAAATCTATTCCGCTGCAAAATATTAGTATCTTACATCAGATATTTTATTTAGACATTTGAAAACAAATTTGACTTCAAACTATGATAGAATATTTATCATTTTCCTTTTAATTTGTATATTATTAGTATATTAAAATTTAAAAGCATGGTATATAAAAAGTTTTTTTTTTTTTTTTTTTTTTTTAAATCTTATAATTATTCTTATCTTAATCCTCAATGTTTCCCATCTTTATTGACTTGAATTTACTATTAAAATTTTAACATACTCAAAAACTTCTCATCACTTCGTTAAAATACACTAAACTTTTCCAAAATCTTTTTGTATTTAAAATGATACATGTATTTACTTTAAATGTCCAATATTTCATAAGATTTCCAATTTTAAAGTTTTAAAATATTTATCAAATTTACTTATTTTTCTGGTTTAGCCTTATTGTTTTCCCTTTTATAACTACAGCTGTTGCCCTCTTTAAAATATTTAAAATGATGAGGTCATTTAATAGTAAAATTATCCATTATAGCATATATTATATTTCACTCCTCCATAAAAATTGATTTTAAAATCGTCTGTTTCTTTTATACTTTTATTTTAATAGAATTTTAATAGAATTTAATTTATATATTAGTCATTTTAGCAATTTTATCCAAAGTAGCATTAGAAATAATATATATCACTTCTCCATTAAAATTTATAGGACCCTACAATAAAATTAATTTGTGCTTAATATCAACACTACGAAAATTTTTATCAATCGCTTCCAAATTTTGACCTAAGTTTCAAATCTCAACCCTGTGGGTTTTTACATCGGCTACAACGTTTTCGTCTTTGTTCGTAAATAATAATTTAACTGTACTAAATAGTTTACAGCCGTATAATTCAACGTATAACTTAGTCACAGCAACGCGTGGCCGGGTCTGCTAGTATATATATATATATATAAATTTATTCCATTTCATTTCATTTTGAAAAACAACACCCTAATTTCCTGCCTGTAATTCGCGACAGCGTATATATCGCTGACGCAAATTTACTGCTCCTTTTACAGAAAAATATGATATAATCCGCAGCAGTGTGTATTCCACAACACAAGTGAAAATTTTCTCTGAAAAGACATTCATATGATTTACAAAAACTTGGAAGTACACTCACTTTCTCTTCTCAGCTCTGCAAAAAACTAATGTCACTTAGGAATGTAAAAAATGATCTAATATTAAAAATAAATAAATTTTAATCATTTCTGTATAATAAAAAATTTCAAATTCGAAAGATAGCTAATTGCACTGTTCTGCATGAAAATCGCCTCCAACACCATTTTTGCAAATTATTATGTAAAATGACCTCCTGAATCCGAATATGATGCCCATTTTGTCCTATCACCCACCGTTTTTTAGGGACGGCCACCTATTTTTAACACTTTTCGGTAATATTATGGCTATAAATTTTATTTTAGGGTTGGAAAAGATTATTTTAATTGTTAAATATCTTCTGATGGCAACAAAGTTGGAAAATTCTAAAACATGAACATTTGCGGCAAGGGGAAAATTTAGGAAGGGGGGGGGCAGGATATGCCACTGAAGTTATGTATAATATTCCTTATATATTTTTTAATCTATTATTAATGTTATTTATTAAACAATATATATTTTTTGTTATTAAATGTTAAATTAATTCTTAATCATTCTCTAAATCAAATTCATGGCCATAAAATTCAATTCCGAACAGTGATAAAAATTGCGGGAGGGTGTGGTGTCCAGAAAAAACGGTGGGTGACTGGGGAAAATGGGAGTCATATTTGGATTCAGGGGGTCACATTACGTAAGAATCAGCAAAAATGATATCAGGGCTCGATTTTTTTTTTTTTTTTTTTTTTGCAGCGCAGTGTTATTAGATTTCAAAAAAATATGGAAAATGAGTCAAGTACATTATTTGTGCTCTTTATAGTTGATATTTCACAAGTAAAAGTTTTATATATATATATAATTTAAAGTTATATACATATATATATATGAATTTTTAACACTTAAAGTAAAAAAATATGCTATTTATATCTCTATATATTAAAAAAAAGTTACTGTCATTGGCGTCAAATTTTTTGTCTGCGACAGCATCTTCTAGCGGAGGATAGGGTCCTTCGTGTCATGAGAGGTATCAATGTGTTCCGAATACTCCAAGGAAGTCATTTCAGCTGCTTAGAAATTTCTATCATTTTAATTAAAGAAGTTATTAGCTAAAAACGAAAAGTTTATGAAGGTACTCTATTTGCCATTTTGAAAAAAGTTTCTCCCTGTGACGTTGTTCTTCTCTCATGAAGTCACCTTACACTGGAAAATTAAAATATGTTCCATGGTTGTACCTACGTAGGTAGGTAGGTAAGTAGGTATGTTCGATTTAACGTCGCACCAGTATTGCACTATGGGTAATTGGCGACGGTCTAGGATGCTCCCTAGAGATGCTCCGGAGACAGGCCATCACAATTTTGATCTTTCACGAAGGGGATTCCCCCACCCCTGCTTTAGTGATCCCCACAGGTATAGTGCGGATGGGACCACGGAGAACTTTGTGGCCACGACAGAATTTTTTTTTTTTTTGCACTTGTCACCGTTATTTTACACGACGGTCTTTGACCGACTCAAGTATCGAAACGACAATCTTCCAATTACGTGCTCAGCACATTACCGACTATGGTACCGCGGCCCGAAACCACAGATGTAAAAAAGAAAGAAAATAAATATCAACTTTTTTTCTCTACTTTTCGAAAATTAATTTTCTTACACGAGAAAATTAAAAATGATCTATGGTTGTACGTAACTAATTAGGTAGGTTGTGTTTGACGTCGCACCATTACTGCGCTATGAATAATTGACGACGGTCTGCGATGCACTCCTACGGATATTCCGGAGACATGCCACCACAGTTTTGGTCCTACACGAAGGGGAAGGCTTCCCCGCTTCGGTGTCCCCCAGAGGTATAATTTTGAGGGGAACATAGGGGATATTGCAGCCATGATATATTTTACGTACACCAGCCACAGCGGTCTTGGGCCGGATCGAGAACCGAAACCACAATCTTCCAATTACGAGCTCGAAGCTCTACCGACTGGGGTACCGCGGTCCGGATCTAAGGTTGTAAAGAGAAATAAAAAGGATCATATACTAAAGCTGTAATGCAAAATGGTATAGATATTATGAATTTCTTTCTACTAAAAAAATATAAATATTATATATTTCAATTTGACATTGAATATGAGGATTTTCATAATAACTTTCTGCTTTTATCTTCTAATATGCACTATTAATATTCCTTTTCAGTGAAAGAAAGCAGCGAATAGGCGGGCAGAGCCCTGCATGTGCTAATAAGTAAAGTGAGTTGGAGGGGAGGCAAAGCCTCCCTCGGGGGTTGGTGAGCGGAGCGAGCAGGGGACAGAGCCCCTATCTCTATATATTAAAAAAAAGTTACTGTCACTGGCGTCAAATTTTTTTGTCTGCGACAGCATCTTCTAGCGGAGGGTAGGGTCCTTCATGTCATGAGAGGTATCAATGTGTTCCGAGTACTCTAAGCTTGACATTTCAGCTGCTTAGATACTTCTATAATTTTAATTAAAGAATTTATTAACTAAAAACGACAATTTTATGAAGGTACTCTATTTGCCATTTTGAAAAAAGTTTCTCCCAGTTACGTTGTTCTTCTGTCATGAAGTCACCTTACACTGGAAAATTAAAATATGACCCATGGTTGTACCCAGGTAGGTAAGTAGGTATGTTCGATTTAACGTCGCACCAGTACTGCGCTATGGGTAATTGGCGACGGTCTGTGACGCCCCCTAGAGATGCTCCGGAGACAGGCCATCACAATTTTGATCTTTCACGAAGGGGATTCCACCCCCCTGCTTTAGTGATCCCCAGAGGTATAGTGCGGATGGGACAATGGAGAACTTTTTGGCCACGACAGATTTTATGTGCATCAGTCACCATTATTTTACACTACGATCTTTGGCCGACTCAAGTATCGAATCGGCAATCTTCCATTTACTTGCTCGGCACTTTACCGACTATGGTACCGCGGCTCAAAACCATAGATGTAAAAGAGAAAGAAAATAAATATCAACTTTTTTTCTCTACTTTTAGAAAAATAATTTTCTTACACGGGAAAATTAAAATATGATCTATGGTTGTACGTAACTAATTAGGTAGGTGGTGTTTGACGTCGCACCATTACTGCGCTATGAGTAATTGGCGACGGTCTGGGACGCACCCCTACGGATATTATGGAGACATGCCACCACAGTTTTCGTCCTACACGGAGGGGATGGCTTTCCCGCTTCGGTGGCCCCCAGAGGTATAATTTTAATTGGAACATGGAGGATATTGGAGCACTACATATTTTATGTGCACCAGCCACAGCGGCCTCGAGAACCGCTGTGGCCGGCTCGAGGACCGAACCCACAATCTTCCAATTACGAGCTCGACGCTCTACCGACTGGGGTACCGCGGTCTGGATCTAAGGTTGTAAAAAGAAATAAAAAGGATCATATACTAAAGCTGTAATGCAAAATGGTATAGATATTATGAATTTCTTTCTGTTAAAAACAATATAAATATTATATATTTCTATTTGACATTGAATATGAGGATTTCCATAATAACTTTCTGCTTTTGTCTTGTAATATGCACTATTAATATTCCTTTTCAGTGAAAGAAAGCAGCGAATAGGCGGGCAGAGCCCTGCATGTGGTAATAAGTAAAATGAGTTGGGGTAAGGCGAAGCCTCCCTCAGGGGTTGATGAGCGGAGCGAGCAAGGGGCAGAGCCCCCTAGTTCTTAAAAAAAAACATTTATAGTAATTTATATTAATTTATAAATCTTAATTTGAAAATTATCGGTATAAAAAGTGTTATAAATAATATATAAATGAGTTATCCTCAAAAAGTGGGTTAATAAATAATGCTTTAAGAAATATGCTTTAAGAAATATGACCAACATATTGATATTTCTCTTTAACCTTTTTTTTTTTTTTTATGAAATGGTATTGGTCTTCTTGCATAAGTACTAAATATATTTGGTAAAGTTACGATTGCACATTGATAATATGTATAATAGTATTTAAAATCATTATACATCTATGCAGAATGCTTCTAAATTTAATAGTAGACTTGTTTTATTATTATTTATAATACAATAGTTAATTAAATATATTAAATCTTGTTTACGTTAGAATATCGATTAGTCGGTTTACTATTGTACAACTCAACTTTCACCTCGTGTTTCAAACCATTTGAAAATCTATAATTACATTCACTCATGTTTACGTACTATAATTTCACTTTTATTTACCTTTTTTGAACACTCGTTTTGCAAATACAGGGTGACAAGAAATAACTTGGACACACATGATACATTATAACTTTAATGCTAATGAAAATATTACGACCAAACTTTAATAAATATGAATACATTATTTTGTCTATTATATTTACAAATTTTTAAAGTGGCTACCTTTAGACTTAATACAGAGCTTTAAACGTATCACAAAATTTTCTGCTATGGGCCGCAACTCACTTACTGATATTTTATCCCATTCCTTGCATAAGAATTCCTTTAGGGATGCCAAAGTTTTATGAGGTTTAGCACACATCCTTGTCTCCAAGATGGACCCAACAGAATAATCCATTGGGTTTAAATCTGGGGAACACAGTGGCCATTGTTGAGCTCCAATGAAGTCAGGAAAATTTATCTTGCACCAATCTTGAGTGCCTTTAGCTCTGTGTGCAGGTACGGAATTCTGTTGGAAGGTCCATCTTTTGTTTCCAAAGAACTTTTGTGACCAAGGTAAGACAACACCTTCCAAAATGAGTTTGCGATAGTGGTAGTTACAAATATTTAGTTTGAAACTTCGTCCAAGTTATTTCTTGTCACCCTGTATAAATGTTCTCTACGAATCTGTACAATAAACAGAGATGGGGGAGGATGTAATAATTTCCATAGTCATTACATTTCATCCTTCGTAATAATTTCTCGTATATGTTTATTTTATATCATAATTTTCAGTATAAAATTTAAAATCAATTATCGTCTAAAAACGATTTAGCAGGCACGCATCAATTGACGATTAGTATTACTTAACACTTTCACGTCGTTTATCTTTTTCATTTTGTACAGTGAGCCTCTCCTTTCAAAACATTTCATGATTTACCAAAGGCAATTTAGTGATTCCTGTTTAAATTATTTGTAATTTCTCCTGTGGTAAAATTTATTTGCTGCAAATGTCATTGCCATGTATACAGCCCAACAGTATTTAAGTAGTTAAAAATGAATACTCAGAATATATTTTTTTAAACAATTTCTCGCTTAGAGTCGGCTTTGGAATCTCTCTCTCTCTCTCTCTCTCTCTCTCTCTCTCTCTCTCTCTCTCTCTCTCTCTCTCATTTATTTATTTATTGTAACTTGGCTTTATAATGCTTTTTAGTGTTACCCATAGTTAAAAATTAAAATAAAAACTTAAAATAATTTTAAATCGATTTCATCAACTGATAATATTATCTTCCACGGAGAATTTAACAGCTTATAAGAATTTCACTTTTTACAACTTTCGTTAAAATTGAAAATTTTCAGTACGAATACAAAATGTTCAATCAGTGGTTTAAATGCCAAAACACATTTGGCATTTAAATCACTTAGTTTGTATCAGTTTTATAATAAGTTCAGTTTTGTATATAAATTGATTTTTCAAACTAAGTTAAAATTTGGATACAATAAAGTATGCGATGGCAGTATGCTCTGTTAAATAACACTCCGCGTTCGAAATTTGTATTTATTTTATTCTTCTTTAAAGATTTGTGAAACTTTAAATTGAAGTTTACAAATACCAAATCTTATAACATAAATGTTTCCATTTTGATTTATTTGTAAATAAAATGATTTCAGTCGAATTCATACAATTACCAATAAATACTTTCTAAATCTTCTGCATGTTAAATATATTTATCTTCTATATATCAAATAAATATTTAATATTATTAATTCAAAAAAATAATAATAATAATGTACATAACAAAAAATATTTAGCCTAAGAAAAATAATTATAAAGACAATAAGTATAGTAAAATTAAAAATATAAAAAAGTAACGAAAAAAGATGGAATAACTTACAATCAATTTATGCATAAAACTTTAAATAAACAAATCCTTCTAAAAACAATATATAAAATAAATCATTACAATTAACAGGAAGGTGAATAGAAATTTTAACTTCCATAGTCATTTTAAGCGGTGTTGCCAACTCGTAGGGACTTTTTTATTTAATAATCACCCTAATTTTAAAGAATGGTGTTTTATATGTATGATAGTTGATTAGTCAGTCATACAATTAATCTAGTGGATCTGCAGATCTTGAGCCTCAACGTCCTATTTGCATCACATATTATTCAAAAGGTCATTTTTATTTATTTCTTCTTATAATATACTAGAAAAGCCCTGGCGGGAATTCCGTATGCGGGAAAAATTTCAAAACCAAACTCGAAATGTGCAAAACTCGATCTTATGCTGTTTGCTTGCCAATAGTTCAAAGTTTGTCAACGAAACCATTTTTAGAAGCTACACTCCTTCCAACAATAGAGGAAACTTAGAGAAGACAAAAATAAGAAAGAAGGAAGAAAAGAAGGAAGCTTTAGAGAACGAAGAAAAAGAAGAAGAAGAGAATGACGAAAATGAAGAGCAAGAACAAGAAGAGAAGGGAGAAAAAGAGAAGAGAAGAAGAAGAGAAAGAAGAAAAAGAATTAAAAGAAAGAAGAAGTGGGGGGAGAAGGAGAAAAAGAGAGAAGAAAAGAAGAAAGAAGGAAAAGAAAGAAGAAGAAGAAAGAGATGAAGTAGAAAGAAGAAGAGAAAAAGAAAAAAGAGAAAAAGAAAGAGAAGAAGAAAGAGAAAACACGAAAGAGAAAAGAAGAAGAAAGATAAAAGATAAAAGAACAAGAAGAAACAAAAGGAAGAGGAAAGAAGAAGAAGAAGAAGAGAAGGAAGCTTAGAGGAATACTCGGTGCGTCCACACACAGATAAACAGTTTCCAAGGATATCTCTTAGCTATTTATATATATAGATATATATTGATTCGATTGACTTTCTACGTAAACAGATACGTTTCTGAGGGGAGCTGCAGTCCGCCTTAACCCGCACTGTATCTCTCTTTCTATAACTATATGTATATAATATATATATATATATATATATATATATATATATTCTTAATAACTGACAGTCTTGTATTACTTCCCTAAAATTCATAAACATTTGTACCAAATTTCATGAAAAAAGAGTACATATCATATCGGAAATATTTTGCGTAACCCTGTAAACTAATTACCAATTATCTGCCCACAATTTTTAACAGAAAAACATGCTTTTAAAATTCTAATAAAATTCCCTTATATTTAATGGGGTGTAACCATGTTAAAATAAACTTTTAAGAAATACCGACTACGGACCGTAATAGTACGAAATTCTTTTATGTATCCCGGAAAAGAAGCTACAGTTATTATATACGCCAATTATAAGAATACACCTAATTAATTATAACCATTAATTTTTCAAACGAATTTGACATAATTTGGATGATTACAGTACTTCATCAGAATTATTTTGTGTGGTCCCATAAATAAATTATTTATTGTACACATACCCTTTTTTTAAAGTAAACATGCTTTTAAGCATTTTTACAATATATGTTAATTCCATTATGTTCAATCACTATAAACGCATTAAAGCGCGCTTAAATTAAAAAATTGTCCATAGACTCTAATGTCACGGAATTCTTTTGTGTGTTTCTGTAAATGAACCATAAACATTCTATACACCAGTAAAAACTATTCCGCTTTTCTACGTTTTTCATGAATCATTGTTTGAAATTTGACATAATTTGGATGATTATATGACATTATCAGAACACTTTTGTAAGGTCTTGTACATTAATTAGGAAGCCTTTGTTGATTGAAAAAAAAAAAAATGTTAAAATGCATCTAAACTAAATCCCCTCCCCATATGCGGTAATCATAAGCATTTACGCGTGTCCCTGTACAAAAATCATAAACAATATAGACATAAAAATATATATACAGCTACTTCTATATAAAGTCTGAATGTGTGTGCCAATTTGCAAGTCAATCGGAGCATTTTTGCAGCTGCTATTGCGGTACATACAAATTATTCCCATAGGCCGTAATAAGAAAAAATTTGGCGTGTCCCTGTACACGAACTACAAATGGTCTACACACCTAAAACTATACAGCTAATTCCATTGAGCTCATGAACGTGTGTTCCAAATTTCAAGTGAATAGCGTGATTTTTGCGGCCGCTATCGCGGTACGTACAAATTCTTCCCATAGGCCGTAATGAGAAGAAAAATTTTGGCGTGTCCCTGTACACGAACTACAAATGGAATACATACCCAAAACTATACAGCTGATTCCGTATGGCTCATGAACATGTGTACCAAATTTCAAGTCAATAGCGAGATTTCAAGTCAATAGCGAGATCAATCGCGCTATTGCGCGACTGACAGATAGACAGACTGACAAACAAACAAACACACAGACGTATCACAAAACCATTTTGAGTCTCCTCCACTGACGTTTCGTTCACTGACGTTTCTAATGGCCAAACAGTTCGGCACTCAAAGCTGGTAGACAAGAAATGCTAGGTTCGATCACAGCTTGCGCTCGTCGACCTATCCGTCCAGAGTTTTAAGTGGTTTTCTCCAAAATTCGAAATTGAATACGGGTTAGGACACCTTAAGAGGATCCCCACAGAAGGCAACCCGTCCTTAAGTCTAAGTCCCAAATTGAGACAATTGGCCTTAACCCGAATACCATCTATATATTATATTTTTTCAGCCTACTTATTTTAGATATAGCATTTTAAAATAAAATCTTTAAATAGCTTTAACTCTCGTGCTCGTGCATCGATTGATCATATTACCTTACATGAAGCAGCTAACAGTGTTTATTTAATATTTATCTATAAGAATTTCAAACTTTTCAACTTAAGTTAAAAATCAAACTTTTCTATACGAAGACACCATATTCAAACTTCATACATTTTCCGAAACACATTTGGCATTTAAATCTGTAGCTTGTATCAGTTTTAAACAAAGTTCTGTTTTGGATTTAAATTCAGTTTTCAAATTGAGTTAAAATTTTGATGCAATGAAACATGCAATGGTAATATGTACTGGTAAATGACAGTATGCATTCGAAACCTAAATTTTGAATTTTATTTCTAGAAAGAATATTATATCTTTAAAGTAAAGTCTTTTAAAACGCCAAATCTTAAAATCTAAATGTTTTCATTTTGATTTATTTGTAAATAAACTTACTTAAAGTATGCTATTACTATTAACTTTAAATATATTTGTACGTTAAACAAAATTATCTTTTGTGTATCAAAAATATATGTTAAATACGAATAATTCGACCAAATATATATATATATATATATATATTAATTTTTATTTACTTTACTTTTTTTTTAACAAGAAAAGTAGTTATAATCATGTATTATAAAAAGGAAAAATATAAGAAATAGAAAAACATACGAACTTATTTAAAATTATTTTGTTCATAAAAATTTAAATAAAAAAAATTATAAAAAATATTTATTTTCAACTATAATTAAGCAATGTATGCATGGGAAGTGGTTATAATAATTTAGTTTGTGGTCATAGTTAGTTTATTTGAATAGACTTCACATTCTTTTCTCATACACCTTCAACATAATGTGCACTTTTTTTTTTTTAGATTTAAAATTTGTTTACTTGAATGAACAGTACAACTTTCATGTAAAGTTTTTTTAAATGCCAAATCTAAAAATGTAAATGGTTTCGTTCTGGATTAGTATATTCAAATACAGTGATTTAAAATATGCTCTTATTTACTATTTATATTATTAAATATTCTCTATGTTAAACACAGTTTTCTTCTACATATCAAGAATAACTTAAATATTAATTATTAAGCAAATAATTTTACATACACTCAAAAGAAAACTTCAGTGTAAGAAAAATAATTATAAAGATGAAAGAAAAAGAAAATATTTATAAAAAGGAATAAGAAAAGGGAATAATTTACAGTATATTTATTATACATAAAAATTCAAATAAAAGGTTCTATATACAAAACTGTTTAGTACGTGCTTGTTTATTTATTTATTTATTTTAATAGATTTTAGTTGGACATACGGTTACAACTAAATCATTACATTATTACTTCGTTTTACTTTGTTTTTCTTTAATAAATATCACACTAACTTAAGCATTATTGACACACTTTCAATCATACTATAACCCCTTCCTACTATAATATATAAAAACGTTTGTTTTTTGTGATGCATTATTTTCCTTTGTTTCTTTTATTTCAGAAATAGCGATATCTCTACCAAAATCAGAGTTTGAATATTTTTTTTCTTCATTAATACTTTACGACTAAGTTCGAATTTCAAAAATGATTAAAATTTCAGTTACTCTGTCTGCCTATTCGCCTGTCTGGATGTAAGTCGTCTATTCAGACCGCACCCTATGTCCATTAATACTTTTTGAGTTTATATATATTAATTAAATTCACTGGGAATGTTCATATTGAAAATCATGTAAATAGCCCAATTTATTTGCATAAAGGAATTTACAAAAAATTTCCGATGAAATGCACTATGAGATGTATTTTTTAATAATTGAATACACTGCATACAACAAAGAGAAAAAAAAATTACAAGATAAAAAGAACTTTTTTATACCATGTTTTTAAATTCTCTGTTGAATCATATAAACGCTACCGAAGGCAGTGGAGATCAGAAATAATTGGCTAAAAGTATTAAAGAAATGCATTGTGACAGTGTTCTGAGCTATTCTGAAAGTTTCAAATGTCTAGCTAGTCGGGAAGTTATATGATACTTGAATCATATAAACGCTACCAAAGTCAATGGGGACCCCAAGCAATTGGCTAAAAGTATTTTAAAAAATGCATTGTCACTGTGTTCTGAGCATGGTAATAGAATATCTCTAGCTTCATGGTTCTGAGTTATTCTGAATATTTCAAATGTCTAGCTAGTCGGGAAGTTATATAATTTTTCAATCATATAAACGTTATCAAAGGCAGCGAAGACACGAAACAATTGACTAAAAGTATTAAAAAAATTCGTTGTCATCGTCTTATGAGCTTTTCTAAAAGTTTCAAATTTCTAGCTAGTCAGGAAGTTATATGATTGTTGTATTATAAAAACGCTTCCGAAGACATCAGGGACCCGAAAGAGTTTGTTAAAAATATTTAAAAATTGCATTGTCACCATGTTCTGAGCTATTCTGAAAGTTTCAAATGTCTAGCTAGTCGGGAAGTTAGTTAAAAATCGATTGCAAGATTTGTACCAGATACAGAAACAAGAATCGAAGTTAATGAAAAAGGGTAAAATTCATTGCTTCAGAGATAACCTTACCGTATGATTAGCTTCAAAAATTGGTTTATAGGCCCCACAAAGTAATTTAGAAACATATTGAAATTCATAAAAATTGCTCAATGTACATTTTCATTATTGTCAGTATTTTAAAGTTTATAATATGATGTGTATGCAATTTTTAGACGACTCGCATGGTTATACAAAAGCAATCTATTTTATACTACCATAAACATATTACAGTACCCATATAATATATTAACATTAAAAACTATTAGTAATTACGGAGGTGTACTTTATGCTATGTAAATGAGGACTAAAACTGCAATAATTATGGCAAATAATTTTCTGTTTACAATATATCAAATCTTAGAAAAACTATTTCAAATCATGGATTGTCCTTGAATTTTTAGGACATATGGTCACCCTAGCCTATGCTTACTCTGTAGAATCGACTATAAACTATTTTGGGAGAATTTTTCCACTGACTTAAAATGGAACATGTTTTGGGTGTCAATTGTGTAGGTAAAATACACTAGGAATTAGATGGTGTAGCTTGTAAGTATACCAGGAAAGTATTTTATAACCAACACAAACCGTATGATTTTTAAAATCTATGCAAAGACGTATAATTTGTGCAAACCGAATATACGTTTCGGGTTACACAAATCGAATTCTTAAACATAATTTTCTTGATTTGATGGCAACATGTTTCATTAGAAAAAATATAAGTTAATTGTTAACCTTTAGTTGGAGAGTATTTTTACGTATTTCATAATGAGAGAAATATCCATTCTAGGAATAAAAGAAAGCAAAATTTATACAAATTAAAATGCTAAAATCATATATAGTTTATTTAAAATATGTTCTAAGCTAATGCGATTCACTATTATAGGAAATGTCTACCTGTCATTTATTTTTGAAAAACATTATATTTTTAAACATTAATCCCTAAATACTTTCAAAAATCTTTTAATCTTTTTTATTAAACGTGATTAATTATGCTATATTTTTCCATACATACATTTTTGATATAATTTTAAATGGAGTACAATGCAAAAATAAATTCTATCGAAATGACTTTATTCTGAATTATGAGAGATTTTTCAACCTCTATTTCAGAATAAAACGTAGTTTTCCTTTCGAATAATATTAAAGAAAACGTTTTCCATATCATTAAAAATAGTGTGTTTGAAGCATTTGTATTTTATTAAATACATGCATAAATTTTTCCTTTTTTCTCAGACACTTATACCCAAGAATGTATTTTTTCGTCTCATTTCTCTTTTTATTTTTGTAAAAAAAAAAAAAAAAAATCTAATTTAGTGCATAATGTTCAAACATTGTACTTAGTTTTTTACAAACTATTAATTTGTTTTGCTTGTGATATGAACATGAATTTATCATCTTGTGTAAAAAACATAAAAAATATTAATGTTTGGGATAACTTATCGTATTTTTTTTTTATATAAAGAAGCAGCTTTATTATTTTAGTTATTATAAAATAAATAACTGTAGTGCACCATGTTTTTCTAGTAAAGCATTTTTTTCTGTTATGCATTCCACTTATTTATGATGAAGCATTTTTTTTTTTCTCTCTATTTCTCAGTATCTTTATTTTCTTTTTCATAAATGCAAAAAGTAAATGAAGCAAACTTGTTTCTAGATTTCTCTCAGCGTTATGTTTCTCGTAAAAAAAAATAATAAATGAATAATAAATAATAAAATAATAGAACTTGAAATATCATAAAAATATAGTTTTTGCTTTGGAAGAAAACTTGAATTATTTATAATAGAAATCAGAAATTAAAAAGAAAATATATATTTTTTAATATTAGATGTTAGAAATATTAAATGAAATCATTTTAAAATATCTTTGTTTAAAATAAATTCATTCAACTTTTAAAAACTCGTGGTATTTATAGGTTTTATAATAAAAAATAATATTTAAATTTAATTTGTAAAGTTTTTAATGCTCATTTTCTTTACTCAAACACTCATATGAAATTATTGTCTTAATTTATTATTTTTTATACACACATGATACACCCACTGTCGTATGTTATTCCTGAAAATATAATACGACAATAAAGAAATATATATTCCACTTATATATGCTGTTAATGATTTATGTAATCACGTATTAATTTCTTTGTTAATTGTATTTATAGTATCCTAGAATGGCTTGAATTGTTTATGTTTATAGTTTTTGAACATAATTTCCCTGAAGATGGTTAAAGGTGAAATATTAACCGAAACGTCGGAATAAAGATATTTTAAATTGTGTGATATGCTGAAAATATATTTTATTACTGTTTTTATAAATATATAACACGACTTCAAAATATTATTAAAAGCTAATTCAATTTAAGTATAAAGTACTTAGATACCCTTTAATCTTAAATAGTATTCATTTTTCCTTTATGTTAAATCTGTAACAAAAGTTTATGTCTGATTTTAACGACAAAAAAAATAAATAAAAGATAGTATTAGATAGGATAAATATGCTTGAAATTCTGCTGGGCATAAGTATTATATGTAAATCCGATATTAGTAAACATATATAAGTAGAGAATATTCATTGCACATAAAATGTTCAAATCCATATGAATACTAGAATGGATGGTTGGGTTTCACGCCGCACTAGTGCTGCGCAGATGGACAATATATGAATACTAGAAAAAATTAAGAAAAGTAAGTTAGTTTTTGATTGAATTCAAATACCTATTTAGAAAATTAAATGTAGAACCAATGTAGAACCTTTGGAATTGATTGTCCAGAAAAGGTATCCTTTTTCCGAGTATACTGATCGTAATCAGTTCAGTTTTGTTTTCGGTATTTTTATGAAACTGTGTCTAACTACCTAATCCACCACGAGACTTTAAGTAATGAAACCTATTAAGTGATGGAATGGTCAGTGCACTGCTCCTCAATTCCTAACTGCAATGCACCAATCGAGGCAACCCTCCCCTACGTGGAGAATTAAAAGTATGATGTCATGTATCCAGACCGCTCTTAGAGGTGAGTCTCAGAACGTCGCCAATCGCCCATAACCTAGCACTAGTGTAACGTAAAACCCACTCAACCACGCAGTCACAGTTTGTAGATTCCGGGTTCCAAATTACAGTTCAGTGGATCCAGCTACAATTAGCCTTAATTACGGGAAAAAAAAAAAAAGACCACAGAGCAAAAACGCGAAGCACTATGCAATGTAAATTATAAATTAGTTCTCAACGTTTCCTTTAATAAAATAACTACTGTCTTAAAAGAAATTTCTAATTTCCAATATTTTTCACATAAAATCAATAGCATCATTAACTCTTACAATATATTTTTTGTACGTTGCTGGAAAATAATAATATCGTACGTAATATGGCCGAAAGTGTAACTATTATTGGTTCATTTACATATGTATTCAGATTCAAATTTTTTTTCCTTTCTTTCAAATTAAAATTTAATTAACTGCAAAAATAAAAATAAATGTTGAATGGTTTTAAAGGCATTTGTGAATCCTGTTGAGATCTTAGTAAATAAAAAGTACTATATTTATCAGAAGAAGAACATCCCTACTAATATAGTAAAAACTGGTGGAACAAAACTATCTCTAAAAATTAAAAATGTTCATATTCAACTGTAAATATTATTACAGAAAATCCCCGGTCAGTTGTTTAACAGATGGTGGATGGCCATCGCCGGACCTGATCATGATTCCTCCCCGATAAGGCGATTAGCTTCGGGCATGGTTCGGAGTCTCTGTATCTCTGTAAATTTTCATTTCTAATTTGTTTTAATTTAAATACTGCACGGTTAAATATGATACTATTTTCCTTTGTTTATTTAGCAATGTTTAGGTTTTGAAAAATGCTAACTAAACTTAAAGTGATTGCTTACTAATAGCGATTATATGATAAATATATACGATGATTGTGAATTTTAATTTTTAAGTAATTTGTTACAATTTTTAGAACAAAGAAAACGTTTAGTGAAAGTCTAAAATATCAAATAACTTTTTATCTTAGAAAAGAATGCCGCAAGTTTCTGTGAAAACTCCCTTGACCTCAAGGTTTTCATTTTTCATTTTAATGTAACATTTCCTAGAGAAAGGTTTATATTTTATGCTTTTGGCCTAAAGCAACAGGATGATAAACTTAAGGGAGAATATAGAATACGGTTTATGCTTACGGTTACTTATTTTGCTTTTGGTCGGTATTTGACACTAATTTATAAACTTATGAACTTAAAACATGATAAACTTCTTCGAAAATACGTGAAACATATAGTACACTGAAATACATTTCTTTTCTAAATAACAGCCATTTATGTCGATTGCAATATTCGGAATAATAGCGTGTGTTTATTCTAATGTTTCACTCGTATTGTTAAAAGATAACGTCTACTTTTTTTTAAGAAACTACAAAAGATTTGTGTATTTGTGTGTGAAAAACCCCTTATGATCTCAGAAATCTTAGTAAATAAACAAAAATATTTAGAGTTACAAACTTATAAGGGGTTTAAAAAAAAAAAAAAACTTTTGGAGCGTGGTTCAAATTAATTACACGCCATGTTAAAAACTCCGTGTGAAATTTCACCTCTAGAAAAATTCTTAAAATCTAGCTTGTTCTTTTGTTGACAATTTGCTTAATTTTTACTCTATTCAAATGAACGTTCGACAAAAGTTTCCTAATATATCTAGCTTTCAATCTATGTAATATAATATTTTCTATCTTTCGCGCATGCGTAATGAAGACTTTTTCATAAAAATGCTCATATTTCACGCGATATCCAAGATATTTGTATTCCGATTGCAATATATTGCTTCAAAAGTGTTTTTTAAATTTATCTGAAAGTGGGAATAATTTTCGTTTAAATCGCTGTATATTATAAATAAAAATCATGCTGATTTGTTTTCATCTTTAAAATAAATGCTTCTATCTCCTTTATTTAACACGCTATCGTCACACAAATTCATCCACAAATTATGTTGGTTCTATATTAGTATATCCTAAAGCTACAAATCATTTTCTTCACAGAACGACACAGAATGATCGCAAACATTGTTGATTTCTCTCAATTTGTTGCCGGTCCCCTAATTGTTGTCGTATCCTAATCTTCACTGAAGAACGTGAGTAAACCCTGTTCTTTAGATATCTAGGGCGCATTCGAAAGTATTTCCCGGTCACTTCCCGAGTTGGGAAATGACGTCACGCGGGAAGTTCGGGAAATTAGAACTACCATATAGGAGCCATGTTTGTTTATATATTTGTTTCCCGGAAGATGAGATGTGTACGGAAGTAGTTATATCTCGGTCATTTTTCGTAAGGCTCCTATATGGTAGTTCTAACTTCCCGAACTTCCCGTGTGACGTTATTTCCCAGCACGGGAAGTGACCGGAAAATACTTTCGAATGCGCCCTCTAGTATTTAAAAGCCTTTCATCAAGTAATAAGTCTTTAGATTGAAAACAATCTGGTGTGAAACAACCACACGACTTCCATTACCCGCTATTACATATATTATATGCATTTTTGAGAGAGAATGTGATCAGAAAACATAAAAGTGACCAAAAAAGAAAATCGTTAGAGCCGTTTTTGAGATACCAACTTTCACAAAAAATCAATTATTGAGCGGAAAACAATAATTACATACAAAAGCATATTTAAAAGTGAGTTAAAATGGCGAGAGTGAAAAAAATCCGTACAACCGTTTTTAAAGGAACGCCCTTGGGAGGCCTGAAATTGAGCTATTTATACAGGACGCCTATCAATTTTCTTGAACTAACCAACTATATCATTCGAAAGGACATCTAATAGAGTGTTTATATAGCAAGTTTGAAGAAAATCGTTAGAGCCGTTTTTGAGATACGGACTTACGGTCCCACTTCCGGTTTCCGATGTCCCATTTCCGGTTAAACTCAATTATTGACAGGAAAACAATAATTACATACAAAAGCATATTTAAAAGTGAGTTAAAATGGCGAGTTTGAAAAAAAATCCGTACAACCGTTTTTAAAGGAACGCCCTTGGGAGGCCTGAAATTGAGCTATTTATACAGGACGCCTATCAATTTTCTTGAACTAACCAACTGTATCATTCGAAAGGACATCTAATAGAGTGTTTATATAGCAAGTTTGAAGAAAATCGTTAGAGCCGTTTTTGAGATACGGACTTACGGTCCCACTTCCGGTTTCCGATGTCCCATTTCCGGTTAAACTCAATTATTGACAGGAAAACAATAATTACATACAAAAGCATATTTAAAATTGAGTTAAAATGGCGAGTTTGAAAAAAATCCGTACAACCGTTTTTAAAGGAACGCCCTTGGGAGGCCTGAAATTGAGCTATTTATACAGGACGCCTATCAATTTTCTTGAACTAACCAACTATATCATTCGAAAGGACATCTAATAGACTGTTTATATAGCAAGTTTGAAGAAAATCGTTAGAGCCGTTTTTGAGATACGGACTTACGGTCCAACTTCCGGTTTCCGATGTCCCACTTCCGGTTTTTCAATTTTCACCAAAATTTGGAAATTTCATCTGTAGGCCAGACGTATTTCAATTCTAAAGTTTCGTAGCTCTATCTTTATTAGTTTATGAGCTATAATAGCCAGAAGATTCTCCACATACATACATACACACACACACACACACATACATACACACTGACCAATTGCCAAAAACCACTTTTTTGGACTCAGGGGACCTTAAAACGTGTAAATCAGGTGAAATCTCGATATCGAATTTTTGGACCGAATACAATACTTCCATTACCTACGGTAGTAGGGTAATGGAAGTAAAAAACTGATCGTTTGTAAATCTTGCTAAACGTTTGAGCAGGAGTATATTTAAACAAAATCTGTTTCTTTAAGTAGAAAATGGAATCTTCCGACCAAGCACAAAAGTCTTTGAACCAATCAGGAAAGATTACATTCATCTAATTAAATGATGGGCAATATATATAACCCAACAACGCCCTAGGTTGAGGTTGAGTGGGTTTTACGTCACAATAGATCTACGGAATGGGCTATCACTGATGGTCTGGGTTTCAGCCCTAGGAATGATTCAGGAACATGCTATCACAATTTTGATCCTCTGCGGAGGAGATGGCTTTCTTGCTTCGGCATAATATTGTTTTAAAAAAAGATGGAAAACATTGCAACCACGAGAGGCTTTTATGTGTGTCAAAATGTCTTCCATGTTCCGAAACAAATACTTCTGGGGATTATTGTAGCGGGTGAGGATCTCGCTGCACAAGGGATCAAAGTTGTAAATCCATATCTCCGAACCACACTTAGTGGTGAATCCAGTACGTCATCAATTGCTTACATCGTAGCTACACTGCCACATCTCAGTTCAACTATAGCCACCATTAATGTACACGATAGACTTTGACATGTTCGAGTATCGAAGCCACAAACTTTCGATTACACGCTTTACAAACTAATTAGGCTACCGTAGCCACACTATTTCATAGGAAACGAGAATAAGAAATGTAAGATATCTTTTTTTATGTTTTACAAATTATTACACCTAAATATTCAGATTTAAAAACTTCTTCCTAACAATTCTTTAATTTAGTATTATTATTGCACCTGAGGTTTTTTTTTATAATTACTCCAATATTTAAATAGCATTTCGTATATTCTAATGGTGACCTTATAATTCCGATACATCATATTTAAAGTAAAAAAAAAAAAAAAAAATTCTACATAGTAAAAAATATGTCCTATTTGCTGCCAGAAATTCTCTGTAATTTGAGAAAATACGCGTAATTTACGAAAAAAATTAGGTTGTAAGAACGTATTTTCTGAAATTACAGAGACTTTCTGGCAGCAAATAGAACATATTTTTTACGGTGTAGAGCAATTTGCAATAAAGATAAATAGTGGGAATTTTTTTGTGTGTATGTGTCCATAATCGACTGAAATGCATAATTTGAAATGGTGAAATACTAAAAGAGAATATAAGTAAAATATAAAAAAAGTTTTACCCTGCGAATGTTAAGACCAAGTGGAATAAAAGGACCATCCCAAATTTAAATCCACTACAGGTTGACGTTTCCCAACGTTGATAATGCCTAAAAGTATTATTTACAGAACATGCAGGACATCGCTGCCAAGACGAATTGTGCTTCCATAATGCCTCCTTTATTCTCTTCTAGCAGACTTTGTCTGCTTCACTAGTCACTATATTTAAAGGAATTTTCAAAAAATCTTAACTACTGTACTTTAAGTCACTTTATAAATAACACAATGAGATTCCACTAAAATTGCTTAAAATCTGTCTTCGGGTCCCCATCGACATCGGGAGCCTTTTCCCCGCTTGCGCTATATCGGTTACGGGTCTTTACTGCTTTCATTTCTTCTCAAATAGACATTTCACTTTAGGTGCTAATTGGACAATAAATGACGCCGCTATTACTCAAGAACTACCTATTTTCGTCAGACATTTCTCGACACATCTTCACTCTACGACAACAGATGGCAGCACCAGACAATCTCCCGATCTGCAAAATTTTAATTAATTAAATAACTAATCAAAAATTCGAAATTCGAGCTTCTAGGTGCATTAGAAGAGATCAAAATGTACCTCCATTGAAAATTCTGTAGCTCTGCGATCAGCCGGTGTATTAAACAGCGACCAATAAACTTTAATTTTAACTTTGTTTTTTCACACTTTTGCGTCATCCATACGGTTTGGGATACTGTGGAGACAATTAAAGATTTTATTTTATCAATTAACACCTTTTCTATTAATTATCTGCAAAAAGTAACACGTTGGCACTTGGAGGTTCGAACGTTTGACTTTTGCGTTTTTAGCATGACGCTATAACCAACTGAGTTAATAGGCAACAGAAACAAATTTTACATATATATTTTTATCTCCAAAGTCCTATCATTTCCTAAATTTAAATATTTTAAATTAATTTAATAAGAACTTATCAAAAATTTGAAAATCAGGCTTCGAGATGCATCAAAAGAGTTTAAAACCGACCATGCAAAATTCTGTAGCTCTGTGATCAGCCTAAAAAGTTTGCTTACAAAGATAAGAATGCACACACAAGCACGCACGCACACACACTTTTTTTTTTTTTCATTATATCTACAGACAAGGCAGTAAGAAAGGTAAAAACGGAATTTTTTAAAGATGTTTTTCCCCTCTAAATTTTCCTTTTTTATGTAACTCAAATGATACAGTCAGATTTCTAATAAAACTAAATATATTCAAGTCATAGGAGGAAAAACATATAAATAAATTTTAAGTGATTTCACGGTTTTTAATTGCAAACATCGATAATAATCTGTTTTTTTTTTTTTATGCATTACAATTACATCGTTCAGACAGAATCATTTTCTTTCAAAACAACTTAAAGTGTCATTTATTTTTAATACATTTGCATTTGCATTGTGGTTACGGAAAATAAAATAAAACCCTTCTCTCTATATTATATGTCTCTGTTTCCTTTCAGTCCAAAAGCTCAATCAATGATTAAATTCTTTTTCATGATTTCATGATACACTTTAACTCTCCATTAACGTCTTGCTAGAGATTTTTGTTGACAGACAAATAGGTTGAATGTTTTGGTGATAGATTACGCATTACTTCCTTATTGTGGTTCATTGTTGAGATGGTTTCAGAAAATAAATGAGCCGTCGATAGAAAAATGTTTGTCAAGGGAATTTGTTTTGAATGCTTGATGTGTTAAATAATTATTCTTCTAAATAAAGTTTGGGATTTTCTTCTGAACTCCCTCCCCCTCAAAAAAGAAAAAAAGAGAAAGAAAAACGACGGGGATTATTAATTATTTCATGAAATGTTCCAAGTTATTGTCAGAGATTTTCCAATTCCTTTTGAAAAGTTTTAGGCATTAAAATGTAATGATACAATTTTATTTACAAGCGTAAAGCTAGATTTATGAAACCTTCGAACTTGAATTTAAAGAAATATAATTTTTATGTAAAATTTGAAAATTTCATTTAAATGAACGTTTGCTCGCAGACTGTAAAATACCAACGCATAACTGCATTGAATTTAATTATATATTATTTTTTTGTGACATCTCTAATTTTCAACCAAATTTAATGATTTTTGTACTGTGAACTCATAATCACTCTTTATACCCTTTTTAACTGTTTGCAAAAATCGATTAAAAATCGATTATTAAAAGATGACTTTTTTTTTTACTCTTATTTAAAAAGTACCACGTGACTTGTCATCTCACATAAGTTGGGATTTTGTCATTTTGCAAATTTTAAAATAAATAATCTGGTGTGTCACTCACACTACTTTCTCTTACCCTGAAATTTAATACTATAAATACAGGTTGGAGATTAAGAAGTAAGATAACGAGTATTGTCATGTAAACCTATGTTCAATTATTCAAATTAGGCTTAGGAAGTGTTTTATATGATAATTAGCTCTGTGTGAGGGGGGCTATTACCCCCCTTAACCCCACGTTTCATTAATGTATAAAAAACAAGCGATGAATATTTAGCTTAAAACATACATTAATTACCATATTTCTATGAGGAATTTATTTCAATTCCCGAACAGATTTCTTGGAAATGGTAAAATATTATTAGTAAAGCACATCCACTAACTACAAATAACTAGTGTGTTGTGGGTACCACACGACTTTCTTCAATGTTTTCCTATACAAAACCACTCAATAAAAATAATTTATTAAAATTATTATTTAAAAAAATAATCTTTCATGATAATGCACACGGTTTCCACATTAGAGAAGTAGTATAACACTAAATATCCAAAGAAAGGTTGAATTTATTCTCAATATTACCTTTTTTTTTTTTTTTTTTTTTGTTAAAAATGAAAAAATTCGATAACTTTATTTTATTGAATCATCACACATCGATGATTCAACCATTCGTTTTAAAGGTATTGGCGAGCTCTTTTGAAAGATACCCATCATGAAAATTTACTCACCTCGAGGGGGATTCCCTCCCCCCCCCCCAGGAGGGAGGCGAGGCTCCTACATACACAAAAAAAATTCCCAGTTGACTATCTCTGTTACACAAAATATACATTCGTTTCATTTGGTTTAGTGCAGTCTATAGATGTTAAACTCTACTTAACTGCAATTTCCCCCAACAGACGTAATGTATTTGAATACTTTTGAGTGTCCTTGTACACGATCCATTGGCTTCATCTCAACGAAAATCTTACTGTCGCATCCCTATATGATACACATTTATAATTCTGAGTTTGGAATTTCTGCTACTATTTGTTCTTGAGATATGCTAATAACAGACATACAGACCATTCGCTGAAAACATGATTTCCGTATTCAGAGCACCTCAGAACATGTAAATATAACATAAACTCACGTTCGAAAATTTGACCCTAAAACAATACTTTCTCGACCCTATGGGTAAGAGAAAGTAAAAAGCAGAATGGACTGATAATATTTTAATTATTTTTTAAAATTCTATAAAACATGTTTTCATCAAACTTAGCTAAGAATCATTTTGATTAAATCAGCATTCTAATGTGTGTGTGTAGGGAGGGGGGGGGGACTCATTATAATTGGTGTATTTACTTGGGAGCTACAATGACATTGACATATACACAGAAAGAGACAAAGTCTTCATAATTAGAGTCCTCCTCTTTTCTTTCTTTTTTTTCTTTTTTTTTTTTTTTTTTTTTTTTTGCTTGGAGTTAAAATGAAAATGTTTATGTCTTACTTTATGTATGATATACGCTAATGGCTATTCTCGAATACGGCGCAAAATAATCATAATATAATTGCCTTAATATTTAAAAAAAAAGACTCCTTTCAATAATAATTTTTAGCGCAAACGTTTGATTATGTACTTATTCTCATATTAAATTGAAATTTTCCAACAACAACAATGCTCTCTCCCTTTCTTAATTGTTTCAGATTAAATTTTTTTCTAAATATTTCTATAATTAGAAAAGGTATAAAATAAAATTTGTTAAAACATCACCCATGCAAATAAAAAGGAATAATACTCTGCATAGTAAAATAAATCAAGTTTTTCTTTTTCGATTCATGCATACTTGAAAAAAGAAAATTCTTATTTTTTTTTTTTTTTTTTTACTGTTGCAAAGCTAAGATTCTTGTGATTTGTTGCCAACATTTTTTTATAGTTTAGTTAATTTTAAAAAATCTAATTGTCCGATCGATAAGCCGTTTAAACCATCGGATAAAGAAAAAAAAGCTCTTTCCAATGGTATCTTGTTTGTAACAATACGACTGATATTTCTAATTTATTTACCACTTTTTCCGTAAAAATGTCGCTTTTTAAGCATTTAATCATGAATTAATCATGAATTCTGGGTCATTTTTCGGTAGACATGGGTCGACGTTTTAATTAATATCTCCGCTAATTAGGGTCGCATCGCTTAGCGAATTATCGCGATGTCGAGATGAAGAAATTCTGCGTCTGTCGACACCGGTTTCGAGGCGCTGCGACCATTAACGCCGGAGCTTTAGCGATGACAAGGCATTTCTCACAGACAGACAGACAGACAGAAAGACAGACAGACAGACGGATGCGCAGAGATTTTAATAATATAAGGAGCCGCTAGCGGGTCAGTATTTTCAAATGAATCACTAAAATTAATGAATCACTAACAGTAACTTTTAGTGTTAAGAAAAGAAATTAAAAAAAAAATCATTTCTGATTGGGTGAAAAGTCGGGCCGGGTCCCCACTGCCTTCGGCAGCGCTGCCCCGTGCGCGTATTCCTTCCCTGAACTTTCGTGCCCCCCCCTCAAAAAAAAAAATATCTGATAGGGTAAAAACTCACACCGGGTGTCCACTGCCTTCGGCAGCGCAGACCCATACGCGCTGCGCGCGCACGTGTGAGGGTATACGTGCGCTGCGCGCTCACATTCCTTCTAAAATTAAAGTTTTATTCTTAAGAAAAGAAAATTAAAAAAATCATTTCTCATCCGGTATAAAGTCGGACCGGGTCTTCACTGCCTACGGCAACGCAGTCCCGTGCGCGCTGCGCGCGTTCAAGTTGAGGAATACACGCGCTGCGCGCGCGTATTCCTTCCCTGACCCTTCGTGCCCCCTAAAAGATATCATTTCTGATCGAGTAAAAACTCACACCGTGTCCCCACTGCCTTCGGCAGTGCAGACCCATGCGAGCTGCGCGAGCACGTGTGTAGGTATACGCGCGCTACGCGCACATATTCCTTCTCAAATCAAATTTTTATTTTTAAGAAAAGAAAATGAAAAAAAAATCATTTCTCATCGGTTAAAAAGGTGGACCGGGTCCCCACTGCCTTCGGCAGCGCTGTCCCGTGCGCGCGGTGCACGCCTATATCTTCCCCACCTTTTCAGTCCTTCCTAATTAACCTACATATACCAATTTCGAACGGTCTAACTGAATTAGCTGAGATGCAAAAGGAAACCTAATCAGGACACCTCAAAACGTGCAAATCTGGTTAAAACTTTTGATAATATAAAAGAACGTTAAAATATCTTTCGAATGATGCAATAAAAATAATTTAATCATAATTAGAAATTGAAATAATGAAATTTTAAAATGTTACAGCGCCATCTGGCGGTAGAAATTTCTGTAATCTACTGTTCGATTCCAAATCAACAAAGCTATCTAATGATGTATTATTTGTGAAATTATTTTAATTAGTAGCTGAGATACAAAAGAAAACCGATTCAGGAGACCTCAAAACGTGTAAATGAAGCGAAATCTTGAATCCCACTTTCGATAATATAAAAGTACTTTAAAATATCTTTCGAATGATGTATTAAAAATAATTTAATCATAGTTAGAATTTGAAATACGCGTATTAGAATAATATTTAATTTGCAATTAAATTGTACATTTTTTATTTATTCTCGAAACCCGATAAAATTTGAACTGCAACTTCGTCTTGTGATGTTAAAAGTGTGTAGCAAGTTTGAAATAATTTTGAAGAAAATTGAAGCATTTTGAAATTTGCAATTTTTATTTCCAGTATAAAATCAGTAAAGCAGGAAGTAAAATCTATTTATTCTTTCTCCCGGCGCCATGGTAACCGAAATGCGTCTAGAAGCTCGCTAGTCTGCGAAATTAATAAAACCCTTGTGATTTGTTGCCACCTTTTTTTCATACTTTAGTTAATTTAAAAAAATCTAATTGTCCTATCAATAAGCTATTTAAACCGTCGGATTCAGAAAAATCGGACCTTTCATTTGATACCTTATTTGTAACGATACGACTCATATTTCTAATTTATTTTCCACTTTTTCCGTAAAAATGTCGCTTTTTAAGCATTTAATCATGAATTAATCATGAATTCTGGGTCATTTTTCGGTAGACATGGGTCGACGTTTTAATTACTATCTCCGCTAATTAGGGTCGCATCGCTTAGCGAATTATCGCGATGTCGAGATGAAGAAATTCTGCGTCTGTCGACACCGGTTTCGAGGCGCTGCGACCATTAGCGCCGGAGCTTTAGCGGTCACAAGGCATTTCTCACAGACAGACAGACAGACAGAAAGACAGACAGACAGATGCGCACAGATTTTAATAATATAAGGAGATTATACATAGACTATAAATATGCTAGTAATTTTTATAAATTTAAAAACAACAATATTTTACCTTTTCTTAACAACTATCCAATATTTGTAGTCAATAGTTAAGTTCTGATAAAATTTAAAAAAACTTCAAGCTTAAAAAATTACTTTAAGCAGCTCAAAACATAAAAAATGTATAAAATGGCTACCTTAGCATTTACCATGTGGTTTTTTTTGGATGTATGCATGTAGTACCATGCTGTCACCTATGAGTTTCAATATAAACTAAAACAGTTAAGTATTAAGAGATTTAAATAGGGGTGGTCCACTGTGCCCAAGTCTCCCCTATGCTAGATTCACCAAAATCAATAGGGTACGTACTACGGTGACCAATAGTCTACGTATCAATTTTCAATTTAATCCAACCAAACATTTAAACGCTATCATGTTCACTTACACACATAAATACATCGCCGTAAACATGGCAAAAATGATTTCAGACCACCTCAAAACGTATATATACACAATAATCTCAAAATCGAAGTCATGATTACAATACTTTCTTTACATAAGTATGTTCGAAAAGTAATAAATAAAATAAAATAATGTAATAAATATAAACGAAAAGTCTTAAGACTTAAGAGAATAATTACGTTGTAAATCCTTTCTGTAAAATTGCCCATCTACGCAGCACTAGTGCGACGTAAAACCCAACCATCCATCCATCCTTTCTGTAAATTACTTTCTTAGAGTTATGAAAAATTTCATACACAAACTCTGAAATATAAAAATATTAAGAGTATTTAAAATTATGTAAAACTGTTTAATTTTAATAAAAAAGTTCAAGTTTTAAATTTTAGAAAAGACTTTATTAGAATTAAGAATTATTAATTATAACAGTTAATTTTACTTAATTGGCTATGGCAATATAGTAATTTTTTATTTCATTTCCTGCACAAAATATTTTAAATTTTTATTACTAAAATATTTTAATTTAATATTAGTGTTTTTACTTAATACAATTTTTTTTTCATTATATTGTGCTAAAATCGTGTAGTAAAACATATTTTCATATCTTTGTCTCGAAGAATACGAAACAGTTAAATTCGTATGAAATAAGGATTGAGAAAAAAGTTACATTTTGTTCAAGTGATGCATCGATAATTGAATTCGATTTTAAATTCTTTGCGTTTTGTTGAAAACATTTCCATTATTCATTTTCATATTACTTCTTTAGTTTTCATATTTAAAGTACCAACATGTCAGACGTTTTTGCCAAGGTAAATCTGAATTTCAAATTTTTGGTTGGAGTAACTTAATAATGAATATCAAATATCATGAAACTGATGCAAACCGTAGGAAAAGATTTATTATGGAAAGTATTATTCGTACGAAACATTCAAATATATTACTGTTTTTTCATTACTTTTATTTACTTACTTCGAGGTTACATATCTTATATCGAAAGATTCTGCGATCAATTGCAGCATATATTTTTTAAACACGTTATTTTTCATCGTAACATTCTTTTATACTTATTTGGTAGAGAAAGTATTGTTTTGGTGAATAATTTTCGAAATTGAGTGTTTTTTATACAGAGCTGCCAACCTAATCCGGCAAATTGTTTGTACCGCCCCTTTTTCTACACCACTTAATTTTTAGAGTAATTCTCTTCAAATATATTTACGATGTATTAAGAAAACAAATACTCATACTAATTAATAATCTGGAGGATTGTTAGTACCCTCCTTTTTTTTTTTTTTTTTTTTTTAGAGTACTTTTCTTCTCATTTCACCGTAAATACATTTCAAGAGAATTACTATCAAAATTAAGTGGTGTGGAAAAAGGGGCGGGTGCTAACAATCATCTGGATTAGATGAGCAGCTATATGCAATACAATTCTTTGTCTTAGTACTCCTTCATCACTCAGGAAAGGGTTCAATTCGTAAATTTTAGAGTTTTTGGGTATCAACTGTTCAGATTTTAAATATTTAATATCATCTGGAAAATGTTTATATTGAACTTCTTTAATTAAGAGTAACTCTGCAGCAAAAAGTTCTTCTGCAGTCAAAACACCCTTTCTCTTTTCATTTTTATTTCTTAAATTGTAAATAAATCTAAATACCCATGCAGTAATTCTAATTACTTTACTTAGTTTGCTATACTTTTCAATATTCAAGATTGTTTTAGAATTTTCTGCCAGCGAAGGCAAAACCGATGTCTCATTCACCTGCTTTTTCTCTTCTAATTCAGAATGAGAAATTTTTATTGATGAATCAAAATTTTTAGGCCAAGCACTCATAGGTTCAGTTAACCAATCTGGTCCTGAATGCCATAGTTTAGATGCTAACAAATATTCAGCAGAACAACCACGTGATAAAATATCAGCAGGATTGGTTTTACCACTACAAAGTTTCCAGTTGCTTGGGTTAGTTAAATTTTGTATTTCAACAACTCTATTTTTTACAAACAACTTCCAACGTTCAGGAGCACTATGTATCCAATAAAGTGCTATCATGCTATCGCTCCACATAAAAATATTTTCCCCATGTATAGAAAAAGTTTCTTGCAGATTTTTGGCAAGTTTTGCTGCCGTTAATGCCCCTAACAATTCTAGCCTTGGCAATGTGAGTTTTTGTTTTATTGGTGCGATTCTAGATTTTGCCATAACAAACGCTATTTCTCCATTTTTAATTGATCTAAAATACGCGACTGCGCCATAAGCTTTGATAGATGCATCACAAAATACATGCAATTCTTTATCATCATTTTGATACAACTCACCAGGAAAATATTCGCGAGGAATTTCAGATTTCTTTAACGTTTCAATTTCACCGCACCACTCGGACCACAACTGCCTACATTCGGGTGGAACATAGTCATCGAAATCTAAACCCAATTGCCAAAGATTTTGCATTATCAAATTTGCACGTAATACAAATGGTGCCAAAAAACCCACTGGATCAAAAATAGTAGCGGTTACTTTTAATATATTCCTTTTTGTGATCTCTCTACACTTATTCAATGTTTCGCACAAGTTATCTATGTTCAAGGATATTACATCTCTACTATTACACCAGTTCAGACCTAACACTTTAAGTGAATTATTTTCTCCTGATTCTGATTTGATTCTATCGCTACCATCCCAAAGAATTTTGAGATCCTCTGAATTCGTACTAAATTGACGCAAATTCATTCCGGCATCTTTTAACACATTATGTGCTTCAACACTAAGTTCGAAAGCTCGCTCCACGGAATTTGCCCCATAAAAAAGATCATCGACATAAATCGAATTGTTTAACATCTGGTAAGTATCAGGGTTTTTTTCTATTATTTTCTTTATGTGATATTTTATGGTGCATGCTAAAATGAAAGGACTGCAAGATACACCAAAGGGAACTTGTGTCATTCGATAGGGTTTCAAATTGAAATCTTTGTCTATGTACAAAAAACGTAATGCATTTCTATCAATGTCTGAAATACCAATCTGGTGAAAAGCTTTTTCATTGTCTGCTGTAAATGCATATTTATACAATCTAAATCGTAAGATTAGGTCTAAAACAGAAGGATTTAAATTTGGACCTGGTACTAAACAATCGTTCAACGATATTTCATTATTACATTCTGAGGATGCATCGAACACAATACGGACCTTAGTTTTTATTGCATTTCTCCTAACAACCGGAGAATGTGGCATATAATATGTTGTATTCCCATCAAGAATTTCTAAATTGCACGCCTCAATTATTTCGTGATTTAACTGATCGTTTATTATGCTGTCATAATTCTCTTTGAGCCATTCGTCATTTTTTAATTTATTAATCAAAGACATTAGACGCCGTTTAGCATTTTGAAAATTATCGGCCAATTTTTCATGATGAGACTTCCATAACAAACGAGCTACATATCTGCCATCACTGAATTTCAAATCAATCTCAAATTTCTCAATTATTAACTTATCATCATCTATATTTTCGTTTTCTCCTAAACCCATATTATCTAAAGTCCAGAACTTTTTCAAACAGTCATTAATTGAATTTTCCTCTTTTTTCACGTTCCGAGAAACACCTATTGTAAACATAGAGACACTACTTGGTTCTCCCCCAAAGACCCTACCAAGGACCAACCAAACATTGAGGAAACCGCAAACAAATTTTTACTAATTCTTTTCTTTTCTCCAGTCTGTACCTCCCAACATGTATCAGATCCTAATAACATTTTTATTTCAGAGGATTCCCCATTATCCGCTAATTTCAAATTTTCTAATTTTAACAATTCGAAGATATTTTTAGAAGGTAATTTTATGACTGCTCCAGAAATAGTGTCTGTAACAAGCGCTTCAATTGTAATAAAATCATTTGGGCAATGAATACTTTTAAGAGTAACTTTAACAACATCATATTCCATTAACCTGCCCTCAGTATACCCATAGGAATAAATACACAAACTTTCTTTCCTCAGACTTTTTAATTTTAGTTCTTTAGCTAAATCGGACTTTATAAATGATTTTTGAGAACCCCCGTTAATTAGAATTTTTATCAATTGACATATATTATTATCTTTATCAGAAGCGAAAACAGAACAAGTTTGTAAATACACAACTTTATCAATTTTAGAAACAGAATTCAGTGACAGTGATGCGACTACATTTTGCTTAACCTCAGTAAGAGTTTCTAATTCACAAACATTTGATTTACAAAATAACTTGTTATGGTTTAAACTATTACATAATTCACAAGGAGGGATTTTAACCTTACACCTAGATGACACGTGACCTTTTTTAAAGCATTTATAACAACGACCATGAGTTTTTAATATCGATCTTTTTTGCTCATCTGTTTTCTCACATTTTACTAATTCATGCGTATTTTGATTACAATAAAAACAATAAGGTTTATTCACGACAGTTAAAGCGGAAGCAGTAGGAACGCTCATCCCTTTCGAATAATTACTTTTATTTTGCTTAACAACATAATTTGTATCTCTTTTCTTATAATTTAAAATCAAATTAGAAGCCTCCCTACTCTCAACTTCCAATCTAATAAAATCAAGAAGTTCTGTTAGGTTGTATTGACCCCTAGAATTATGTTTTCTATTAAATTCAAAATTCATATCATCAGGTAATAATTTTAAAATGACTGGTCCTAAAAGACTTCCATACGATTCTGATACAATTCCTAAGGAATTTAAACTTCTTATATGTATTTCACAGGAATCATAAAGCGTTCGTAGCGCTTTGATATTACCCGAGTTTTTAACAGGTTCAAGATTCAAGAGTTTATTCATGTGAGAAGAAATTACCAAATCTGTACGACCGAATCGTTCTTTAATCAATTTAATAGATTCATCATAATTTTCATCGGAAAGCGAAAAACCAGAAATAGCACTTAAAGCAGGCCCTCCAAGTAAAGATTTAAGATATGTAAATTTTTCCACTTTCGTAATTCAGTATTATTCCCAATAGCATTTTCAAATGAATTAAAGAACTCTAAAAATAAACTAGGATCTCCATCGTACCTTGCTATCGAAATCTTAGGCAATCGAATTTTGTTTTTGTTCTCACCTTTAGTTTCGGCAGTGTGGTCACTTACAGACTTGTTATTTATAATTTCAGAACTGAATTTAAGTTTCTTTTGTGCTCTAAAAATACATAAATTAATTTTTTCTTCATATTCTATTACCAAATCGCATTCTTTTTCAATTTCTGCTTCATTACCTTTAAAGCAATTTAATATTTTATCATTAATAATTTTTAAATCAGATTGTTTAGAATTTAACAAAAAGAGATTTTCCTCAACTATATTTTTATCAAAAGTTTCATTTTTTATTTCCGATTCCAAAATATTTATTAATTTTGAAACAGACTGCCGCAAAGTTTTCCTCGCGGATTTAAATTTCACTAACTCGTCAGCCATATAAATAATAAAGAACAAAAATGTAATGATACAAATATAAATTAAAAAAGAGCTTACCTTATTTTCTCAATTAATAAAAGCATGTTGAATATTTATAATATACTCACATTGCCAATAACCTATTAAATGTTGCTGTAGATGAATGCTTTTAAAGAACATATTTATTTTTAAAACGATCTCATCTTGAAATAACGATTTCATTCTTTATCTCATTCAAACTGCAATATTCATAAATACTTCAAGCATCTTGTCAAAAAATAAAAATAAAACATTCCACATTTATAAAATATAAACATCATTATTTAAGAGCTTCCGTTTTGAAATCCAAATCCTCTTTTATCCAAATGATAAATACTTTAATTATCAAGTTAACATATTCGAACATCTTTAAAAATATTCAAACACTTAATCAGTTCGTGCCCCACGTTGGGCGCCAAATGAAATAAAATTAAGAATAATAAATAGATATAACACAAGAACATTTTCATGATTCTAAATAATAATTCCAGTTTCAGGATTCAAGTATTTTTATTCAAGTTCGGAGCTTCACGATGCTCGATTATTCAAATCCAAAACTTTTCGAACACTGAATAGCTGTTGCCATTCTACAAACATAAACATAGAAAATCATAGATGCTACAATATGTAGACAATCAATCTGAAAATTAATTATCGTCTGCGACAAATATTTATAACAATATGCAATACAATTCTTTTAAGAATTTTTTTTTTCGCCTCTAGATATTCAGATAAAATATTAAATACGTCATTTGCTTCGTTTGTTTCAAGTAATTCTATCTAGCAAAAGAAATTTTCTTAAATTTCTCTCTTATTAAAAAAAAATTTAAGAACCCAAGAACATAACATTTGTTCATTTAAATTTTTCAGTTTATTACATATTACAATTGGGGGGGGGGATGTTTTCCTTTTTATTGCGTACATGTTTTCTTATTTCTTGCGGAACCCTAAACAATGTTTTAGAGAATCTTATTGCTCCGCGAAGTATAAAAGTTCCCAATCAGGAAGCGTCGATTTAGAGTGCTAATACGTATCTTGTGCTAATACGAGATCTTGTGCTAATACGTATAGAGCGACGTGTGAGCTAAAGCTTACAGGTAAATTATACTAATGTAGGACTGAAGTTTATATGTTCTATATTTTATCTGTACAGTTTTTAGAACTTCTGCAAGGCATTGTTTCCAAAGGGCATCCACTTGAAGTTTTTAAATCCACAATGTAAGAAGAATATTTAAAACCGGATTTTATAAAAAAATTTATGTATACATATATCATATAAGGGTCTCCACTAAGATTATTAATCAACTTGAATTGCCATTTTTTTTTTTTTTTTTTCACTGTTTTGGGCCACTTAAAATCAAGCTGATATTTAAAAATTTGACATGACGATAACTTTTGAAATACTGAATTAATTCGCATCAAAATTTTACAGTGGGTTTATAATACAAATATTTTGGATTAGCTCGCTTGGCGAATTCCTCAGTCGTTTCACTTCCAAGTAACGGCTTCTTGAAATTTGTCATCATGGTAACTTTCGAATGTATTAATTAATTCGAAAAAAATTTGTACAGTAGACTTATCTTAAAAATACATTTAATATATTCATCGCCGAATGTCCACTAAAATATATGAAATGTAGTATGTTCTTTACAAAGCAGAAATCTGTAGACTGAAATAATGAAATGTAAACTCAGAAAGTAAGGAAGTGTAAAATTTCTGTGTTGAGTTTAATAATTTTTACACCCCTTTACCGTAATAATACAAATCGCAGTAATGCACTTATTATTGACATGATAATTCTGATTGATTGTAGAGAAATTATTGCAGGGATGGCGGATTAACTAGTTCCTTTACTCCTAGGATATCCATTGTACGGAGATCAGGATTACAATCCATCACTTCAGTGATGAAGTTTTGAATGAAAATCATGAATCTGCACTGCTCTTGGTTCGACAGCTGTGAATATGTTTATTAGCATAGGAGAAAAACTACTGTTATCTGACAGCGATGTAACAGTAAGTACTCTATTACAGTTACTCTGTTACAGAGTGGGGCTACACCGATTCGGCAGAATTTTGGGGGACCGCGGTAGCCCAGACGGTAGAGCGCCAGGCTCGCAGTTAGAAGATTGCGGGCTCGGTACTCGAGCCGGCCAATAATCGTCGTGTACACTAATGGTGGCTGGTGCACGTAAAATCTGTCGTGGCCGCAATGTCCTCCATGATCCCATCAAAATTATATCTTTGGGGGTTACCGAAGCGGGAGAGCCATCCCTTCAGTGGAGGATCAAAATTGTGATGGCATGTGTCCGGACCACCTCTAGGGTTAGTCCCAGACCGTCGCCAAATGCCCATTGTTGAGCACTAGTACGACATAAAACCCAAACCAACCATCTGCAGAAATTTGCAAAACGGAAAAATATTATCAGTTGACTATTTAATATAAGTTATGCTGCGAATAAATTACTTACTTTATTAGTATCAAATTTATTTAAAAGTCCTAACAGATCAAAGGTACCATTATTCCTATTTGAATTATAAAACATTGTTATGAAAAATGATGAGATGCAATTTTAAATTAGGAAAAAGTTTCATTTTTCATTTTTCTTTTTTTTTTTTTTTTTTTTTTAATAGAATTATATAAGTCCTGCAGTTTATACACGCATTACATTGAATTATCTTAAAAAACACTTATTAAAAAAAAAAATACGACAAAAAAAAAAACTTTTTTTTTTTTTTTTTATGACCGAGGACTATTATTCTCAATCTACGGATTTTTACGATACCAGATTTTCGCTTGTTGAACATTTATCGAAATCGAAAATTTATCGAAAATATAACTGAAAAATTTGACAGTGATGTTATAATTTGAAAAAAATAATAATAATAATAATAATAATAATAATAATAATAATAATTCGCACTAAACTAAATTCTGCTTTTACCCGAATTTCACCAAAATCCTTTTTTTTTTTTTTTTTTTTTTTTTTTAAGAAAAAGAAAAGAAAAGAAAATTAATTATTATCAGTTTCAAAACGGACAGTATCGAAAAAGTTTTCTTTTTTTCTTTTTTTTTTTTTTTTTTTTTAGGACTGAGGGCCTATTAGTCTCAATCTGGGATTTTTGCGTTGTCAATTTCGATAGTTGGACATTTGTCGAAATCTAAAATTTATCGAAAATATAATTGAATAATTTGAAAGCGATGTTATAATTTGAAAAAAGAAAAAAAAAGTCCCGTGAGGTACAACTTTCACATTAGTCCCTTGAGGTACAACTTTCACTTTAGTCCCGTCAGGTACAACTTGCACATTAGTCCCCTTTAAATATTTATTTTATGGGTTTATTTTAAGAAAATCTTTTGGATTTTTTTTCAAATTATAACATCGCTTTAAAATTATTCAATTATATTTTCGATAAATGTCCAGCTATCGGAAAATGACACCGCAAAAATCCTAGATTGAGACTAAATTCTCAGTCCTAAAAAAAAATAGTTTTTTAAGGCAATTGTTTTCCTTTTTTGTATTTTTTAACTAAACATTGGAAATAAAATTGATTTATGATTAAAATTTTCATTATCTTGTTATTGCCTTATAATGCATGCAATAATATTTACATATAACAAACTATGCAACAAATAATTTTCAATCATATTAGCAGAGGGAATATCGAGAAGAAAAAGCAATTATTTTCGCTATGAACGGTATTTTGGAAAAATACGATAATTCAAATAGGATGCCTAGCAGGGAAAGCAGGAAACAAGTAAGAAGAGAAGAATATAGGAAATGTAGGAAATTTTTTGTGAAATATAGGAAAAATGTAAAGAATTATAAAGTATAGGAACATGTAGAACGTTTTTCACGATTTTTTGAAACATATAAGAAAAACAGGAAATGTAGAAACATTCTGAACCCTGGCCCTGGGGATACAGATTTCATAATTTCACTCAAAATTCAACTATAAGTTTAAAAAATAAAAATAAAAATAAAAATATGGCGTTATAGAAACTTATTTTCGGTTCAAAAAAGTATAAATCTAGAAGAAACTTTAAAGCAATCATATGTAGTATTTTGATTCCTGTGTTATTATAATTTAAATCAATGGATTATTATTACAACGTGATTTGGTGATAGCAATCTCATATTTACAAAATGAACATGATACAGCTGTTGTTTAAAAAAAAAAAAAAAATGTTTATAAACATTGAGAATGGCTTCTTCGAGTGAGAGTAAGTCAATATTTTAGAAAATACATTTAAAAACATATAAATAGTATTAAAATTATCTTACCTTTACATATACAAAGTGATTTCCAGTGATTTTTTTTTTAAATAATCTTAATAAAAAGCGCGCGTGCAAAATGAAATAAAAAATAAAACAAGATAATTAAATTTGAGTTTGAGTTGGTAATTTTTTTTTTTATTGTTTATTTATTTAATTTTTAAAGATCACAATTTTACAAAATATTTGTATGCTCATTTTTCGCGCGTTAATTTATTTTTTAGTTTTATTTCGGAATCAAATGGAACTAGTATGTTTTGGCCACCACAAGACTTTCTTCTATATTTTTCTATACAAATTCACTCAGTAACAATATTAAAAAAAAAAAAAAAAAAAAAAAAAAAAAAAAATACAAAATACGATTTTTTTTTTTTTTTTTTTTTTTTCGTGAAAATTTTTAAAAATAGATAACTTTGTTTTAAATTATCACAGATTTATAGTTCAACCATTTGTTTTAAAGGTATTGACGAGACCTTTCGAAAGATACCCATCTTGAAAATTTAACCGATGTCCCCCCCCCCCATGCACAATTTTTTTTTCTAGTTAACTACTACTATTATCAGTAATTCATATTAATTTTACAATCACAAGTTTAAAATAACGCTCATTATGTACTTTTATACGAAATTTTGTCCTATAATGCCATGTTAAAACTTTACATAAAATGCGATCACAGCACCACCTGCTGGGAGATTGATCCCCAAATCTAATCAGCACAATGCCCCGCCAGAGTCCAACTATATACCAAGTTTGGTTCAATTTCATTCATTAGTTCGTGAGATACGGTGAAAAATACGAAATTATGCGATCACAGCGCCACCTGCTGAGCGATTGATCCCAGAATCTAATCAGCACCATGCCCCGTCAAGTTCCAACTATATACCAAGTTTGGTTGAATTTCATTCATTGGTTCGTGAGATACGGTGAAAAATACGAAATTTTGCGATCACAGCGCCACCTGCTGAGCAATCGATCCCCAAATCTAATCAGTACCATGCCCCGTCAGGTTCCAACTATATACCAAGTTTGGTTGAATTTCATTCATTGGTTCGTGAGATACGGTGAAAAATACGAAATTTTGCCCTATACTGCCATGTTAAAAGTTTATATGAAATGCGATCACAGCGCCACCTGCTGGGCGATTGATCCCCAAATCTAATCAGCACAATGCCCGCCAGGGTCCAACTATATACCAAGTTTGGTTGAATTTCATTCATTGGTTCGTGAGATACGGTGAAAAAAAGAAACCACAGACACACACACACACACACACTGACAGACAGGCAGACAGACAGACATTTTTTAAAAACTATCAATTTGTGTTCAGGACAGCCCAAAACGTGTAGATCCGTCAAAAAACGGAGGTCGAAAATTTGCGCGAATCCAATACTTTCTCTATATTACATATAGAAGAAAGTAAAAATGATTGTAATATTTTACTAAAAATTTTAAACGAAATTTATATCTTAACTTTCAGCATCGACAATCTCTATTGTATTCAAAGCAGTTTTCAACTCGTTAATTAAATTTAAAACTTTAAACATACTTTTGACTTTAATGATATTTAATAATAGTATTAAATTTAATGTTCTATAAAATAACGTTGATATAAGTGATTTTTTTTTTTTTTTTTTTTTTTTTTTTTTTTTGCACAATCGTTTTGACATATATATATATATATATATATATATATATATATATATGCATATATATTTCTTTTTTTTTTTTTCAAAAATTTTTTATTTATTAATTTTTTTTATTTATTAATATTTTATTTTATTTATTTATTTATTTTTATATATATACAACAAGAATTGGTTTCAACAAAATTTTACAAAACTCTCAGAAAACTTGACCAATCATGAGAGAATCATTATTCTGAAATGTAAAATACATATGTGTAATTTTCGCTGATATATCAGTGAATATTTTTAGTAATTTGTAGTAGTAGTATTAATAATATTTTTAGTAGTTGGAAGTTATCTGTCTTAAATATTTTCGCTCAATCGCGAAAGATGGTTGAAAGCTCAATATATTAGGCAACTTATGTCAAAAATTCATTTTAATAGAGTAAAAATTTAAAGAAATTATCACAAAAGAGTAAGTAAAATTTCAGATATGTTTCAGAGTTGAAAATTCATACGGTGTTTTCACATGTCACGTATTTAATTTAGTGATTCAGTTTTTAAAACCACATTTTAAAACTTCTTTTTTGTAACAAATAAAATAAAACCTTAATGGGCTTAAAACTTTAACATTTATATATATATAGACACAAAATTGACTTTCCTTCGACATTTAGCATAAACTTTTTTTTGTTTAAAAATGTTCCTAAAATTCTGAATCATATGTATTAAAAATATTTTTGAAAATTTGATTTTTTTTTTTTTTTTTTTTTTTTTTTTTTTAAGATACAAATGATTCTCCTCCCCTTACAATATGAATAACAAAAATTCAGAAACAATACCTCATATGCTACATCTTAAAGTGTAATAGGAGTATAGTGTTACACGGTAACGTCTATAGTAGTGCAGAGTAATGACTTTAGTAATGTAGGGTCTACAGAAAGTAAGTAGTGTGTCACACCAGATTTTTTATTTTATATAGAGCTCGAAATTACATTGAAATTATACTACACTAGAGCTGGACGATATCAGAAATTAAATATTGCGATATATCATCAAGTTAATATCAATATTGGTGATATATTGCGATATTTCTTTCAAGAGAAGGAAAATAGATATTTGCTGCTTTTTAAAGACAAATGAGCACCAATTTTAATGTATACAAGTGGGGAGTGTTTTCTATATATATATATATTTATATTTTCTGGTATATTAACTTCCAAATCTTTTTTATTAAAAAAAAAAAAAAAAAAAAAAAGCATAAATATCAACACAATGTTTTGTGTTTCTTTTAATTTATACCATTACTTTTAAGTATACTTCTGAATAGTTTGTCCTCTATTCTTTCTATTTTAAGATTTAATTATTTCAAAATCACATTTTAAGAGAGCTAATAGGTGATATGTCTTTTATTTACACAAAGTATATCATCAAGATACATAATTATAATAAAAATAAAAGCTTAAGAAAAATGAAGTTGTACTTAGAATGTAGACGATTAATAAAATTTTGTGCAGAAGTCATAACTTATCTATCATCTCTATACGTATATCAATGATTCACTTATATACAGAATTTTTAAAAATAAATATTAGTATGAGTTTTGCGCCTAATTCCCATGCCTGAGTATAAAGAAAGTTCATTTACTAATAGTCCTGCCAGTCACATTGATAGCAATATGCTTGTAATTAAATTAATTTCAGTGAATAAGAAATGCACAGTAGAAATACTGTTTATAAACTTTCTTTAGAATTGCCATCGAATTAACTTTCTCGGTTGTAGAGTAATGTTAATTTGAAACCCTCATAACTCATAGGTATTCTAAAGGTCAATTACCTGCCATTTTTATGGTTTCGAAATTTCTCCCGTGTCTTCTACTTTCTTCTTATGCATGCAGAAGCCAGTAATAAATCCACATTTTAAATAATAAGTAGTCAGTTTCAGTTAATTGAAAAGCAAGAAAATCTCAAAACGTGTAAATTCATCGAAAACTGGAAATCAAAAGTTTATCCAAATCTTATAAGTAATCAGTTTCACTTAATTGAAATGCAAGGAAATCCCAAAACGTGTAAATACATCAAAAAACGGAAATCGAAATTTATTTCGTATTTTCTTTCTTCTTATGTACGCAGAAACTAGTAATAAATCCACTTTTTAAAAATAAGTAGAGAATTTCAGTTAATTAAAATGCAAGGAAATCTCAAAATGTGTAAATTCATCGAAAACCGGAAAAAACGTTTATCCAAATTTTATATTTTCTTCTTATACAGGCAGAAGATAGAATAATAAATCCATTTTTTTTAAAATAAGTAATCAATTTCAGTTAATTGAAATGCAAGGAAACCTCAAAACGTGTAAATATATCGAAAAACGGAAATCGAAATTTATTTCGTATCTTCCTTCTTCTTAAGTACGCAGAAACTAGTAATAAATCCATTTTTTAAAAATGAGTAGAGAATTTCAGTTAATTAAAACACAAGGAAATCTCAAAACGTGTAAAGTCATCGAAAACCGGAAATCTAAATTTTTCTGTGTCTTCTACTTTCTTCTTAAGCATGCAGAAGCCAGTAATAAATCCACATTTTAAAATTTAAGTAATCAGTTTCAGTTAATTGAAAAGCAAGGAAATCTCAAAACGTGTAAATTCATCGAAAACCAGAAAAATGTTTATCCAAATCTTATATTTTCTTCGTACATATGCAGAAATAATAAATCCAATTTTCAAAAAATAAGTAATCAATTTTAGTTAATTCTTTGATTTTTTTTTAAATACCACTTGATGATATTTCGAACAATAGATGCATTTCCGAACATTACTTGAAATATCCCAATGAAGACTATATAATACTATTTCTATAGGGAGTCTTTATCCCTCCCAAAATCAACGAACCAATAGCAAAAAGAACTAAATGCGAGATATTGTTTTCACCTGCTAGCGATGATCTTCGATATTATTGGTGTGGAGATATCACCGAATGTGAGAAGCTGCGAAATAATATACTACTGTGATAACTAAATGCGAGATATTGTTTTCACCTGCTAGCGATGAGCTTCGAAATTACTGGTGTGGGGATATCATCGAATGCGAGAAGCTGGAAAATAATATACTACTGCGATAACTTGATGAATGAAACATTTTATGTTATCGTTCAACATCATACTTTTTAAGTAGTGGTTTCGATTTGAGAGATCGCACACATGAAGCAAAGGCACTGATCGCAGGAAGGAAGAGAAAGTATATGTATCTTGTATGGATCGTTTGCGGTTGGGGTTATTTTTTCGAGTTTAGTCAGTGAGTAAATAGGAGGAAGAGAAGGTGTAGTTGTATAAGATATTCGGCGGTCTTTTTGTTGGATGTTTGTGCGGTGGCACAGTGAGGCAGGGAAGCAAAATTTGAAGATATGGTGATTGGTGTTAAACATTATTTATCAGCATATGGATCGATCGTGCTGTGCGCACTAGGAAATGGATATATTGGTAGAGCAAGAACTTAAATACTGTTATCGCGATATTAAAAAAATATCGATACTTGGGGATATATTGATAAATAAAAATTTTAAACGAAATTTATATCTTAACTTTCAGCATCGACAATCTCTATTGTATTCAAAGCAGTTTTCAACTCGTTAATTAAATTTAAAACTTTAAACATACTTTTGACTTTAATGATATTTAATAATAGTATTAAATTTAATGTTCTATAAAATAACGTTGATATAAGTGATTTTTTTTTTTTTTTTTTTTTTTTTTTGCACAATCGTTTGGACATATATATATATATATATATATATATATATATATATATATATGCATATATATTTCTTTTTTTTTTTTTTTTTTTCAAAAATTTTTTATTTATTAATTTTTTTTATTTATTAATATTTTATTTTATTTATTTATTTATTTTTATATATATACAACAAGAATTGGTTTCAACAAAATTTTACAAAACTCTCAGAAAACTTGACCAATCATGAGAGAATCATTATTCTGAAATGTAAAATACATATGTGTAATTTTCGCTGATATATCAGTGAATATTTTTAGTAATTTGTAGTAGTAGTATTAATAATATTTTTAGTAGTTGGAAGTTATCTGTCTTAAATATTTTCGCTCAATCGCGAAAGATGGTTGAAAGCTCAATATATTAGGCAACTTATGTCAAAAATTCATTTTAATAGAGTAAAAATTTAAAGAAATTATCACAAAAGAGTAAGTAAAATTTCAGATATGTTTCAGAGTTGAAAATTCATACGGTGTTTTCACATGTCACGTATTTAATTTAGTGATTCAGTTTTTAAAACCACATTTTAAAACTTCTTTTTTGTAACAAATAAAATAAAACCTTAATGGGCTTAAAACTTTAACATTTATATATATATAGACACAAAATTGACTTTCCTTCGACATTTAGCATAAACTTTTTTTTGTTTAAAAATGTTCCTAAAATTCTGAATCATATGTATTAAAAATATTTTTGAAAATTTGATTTTTTTTTTTTTTTTTTTTTTTTTTTTTAAGATACAAATGATTCTCCTCCCCTTACAATATGAATAACAAAAATTCAGAAACAATACCTCATATGCTACATCTTAAAGTGTAATAGGAGTATAGTGTTACACGGTAACGTCTATAGTAGTGCAGAGTAATGACTTTAGTAATGTAGGGTCTACAGAAAGTAAGTAGTGTGTCACACCAGATTTTTTATTTTATATAGAGCTCGAAATTACATTGAAATTATACTACACTCTGCATCAATTTTTATGCATCAATTTCTTTTCATTGAGATCGTAACAAAAGTATATCAGAAGAATTTTCTCGTAAGATTTTATTTTATGAAATTTTACAACTAAACAAGAAAAAATAATCTGGTGTGTCACACACACGACTTTCTCTTACCCTGAAATTTAATACTATAAATGCCGGTTGGAGATTAAGAGGTAAGATAACGATGTTATGTAAATTTATGTTAATCAATTCAAATTAGGCTTCGGGAGAGTTTTATATGATGATTAGTTCTGTGTGAGGGGGGCTCACGCCCCCCTCAACCCCCCGTTTCATTATTGCACCTACATTTATATAGAATTCAATTCGGTTATTAAAAAATAATTATGTTTTTTAAAAATAATTTATAAAAACTATTATTTAAAAAAATTATCTTTTATGATAATGCAGACCATTTCTTTATCAGAGAAGTAGTATAACACCAAATATCCAAAGAAAGGCCACTTTATTCTCAATATAAAAAAAAAAAAATCTATAACTTTGTTTTAAATTATTGGAGATCGATCGTTCAACCATTCGTTTTAAAGGTATTGGTGAGCTCTTTTGAAAGATACCATCATGAAAATTTACACCCCTTGAGGGGTAACTTCGCCCCCCCCCCAGGGGGGAGGTGAGGCTCCTACATACACAAAAAATTTTCCCCACTTGACTATCTGTATTACAAAAAAATATATATTCGTTTCATTTGGTTTAGTGCAGTCTATAGACGTTAAACTCTACTTACCTGCAATTTTCCCCATAGACGTAATGTATTAGAATTCTCTTGATTGTCCCTGTACACGAACCATTTGCTTGATCTTAACGAAAAGATTACTGTAGCATCCTTATTATATGATACACATTTAGAATACCAAGTTTGGAATGTCTGCTACTAATTGTTCTTGATATATGCTGATGACAGACACACAGACACAGACACACACACAGACACACAGACACAGACACAGACCATTCGCTAAAAACACGATTTTCGTATTCAGGAGACCTCAAAACGTGCAAATATAACAAAATCTCGCGTTCGAAAATTTGATCCAAAAACAATACTTTCTCTACCTTATGGGTAAGAGAAAGTAAAAAAAAAGTACTTCTATAGAATTTAAATATAACGGGAGAATTTTTTTGCGCTAAAATTAATATAAAATACAAATAATAATAACAATGCAAAAGAAAAAAAATATGTGTCTTTTTTTTTTTTTTTTTTTAACCTAAATGGTTTTCTTTCGTCTAAAAAATTCTGTTTGTTTTACATAGGACAAACCTGTTCAAAGAATTATATTTATTTATTTATTTATGTATTTTAAGACATTTTAAAATATATTTTTTCGAAAATTTTCAAATTTTTGAAAATTTATTTGTAATTGAACTTGTTAATCTATAATATTAACTTTGATTTATTCAATGCCTTTATTTCCAAAAATCATATTTTATTGTTATTTAGAAATAGAACATAATGCAGAATTTAAGTGCAAATAAAAAAAAAAATATTTGAATACAATTATTATTAATTTAATTAAATACTGCAATTAAAAAATATTTTACCGCAATGCAATCCAATAAAATACGTTTAATTAATTCTCTTCCATGAAAGTTTGCATTTCAAAGTCTTATTGTCTTATTTTGTAAAAAAATAAAAAATAAATAAAAATAAAAATAAAAATAATAACACGAGTTATATTTCTCCTTTATTTATGTTTCCTTTTTTACTTTATGATTCGTCAGTTTTTTATTTCTTTTCCTGCGCAAAAATAATTCGGGTGTTCATATCATATATGCTATATTAAATTCAAAAGATGAGTTTTTTCTTCTTATTCTCTATCTCATAGAACATAGAAATGTTTGCAACGCAATTAAGTTTCAACACAAGCTGTTTTCTTAATTAAGTTTTGACTTTTACTCTGAGTTCGCTTGATTACTCGTTTTCATTCTGAACGTCTTTTTTTTTTTTTTTTTTTTCTTTTAAGATGGATAACTTCGTTCAGATTCATTAGAAAATTTAATCTATTGCAGCATTCGCACTACGCTAGATGTGTTATTAAAATTTAAGATGTAAGATATTAGGCACTATAATTTGAAATTTTCCATTACATTTTAAAAACCTTTCAAAATAATTTTAGAAACAGTTTCGTTTGACATAATTTGATACATAAAAAAATCTCTAGCACAAGTTAAATAGCATAAAGAGCTACTTCCAAACATAGCACCTAACGTATCGGAATTCTTTTTTTTTTTTTTTTTTTTTTTTTTTTTTTTGTTCTGTAAAGAAAGCATAAATACTTTTCATACCGCATTTTATGTAAAACATACTTTTGTGCATACAAAAGTATGCGTAAATTTAGTTCAGTCTGAAGATATTGAATTATACCTATGAGAAATTTCGCCCATAGACGCAATGTATATAAATAATTTTGTATGTTCGTATATCGAATTATTTCCAAGATCTCAATAAAAAGCTACAAGTAACATTCCTATATCATAAAGGTATAAAATACAGAGATTGGACGCCTTACTAATATCTGTTTTTGAGTTATTCTAATAACACAAAACATACACACAAGTATGTAGAGAGACACACATACAGAGACCAATGTTGTAAGCATCATTTTTGGATTCAGGGTACCTAAAACGTTTAATTAATTATAACATGTAAAAACTCTGATTTCGAAAATTTGACCAAACAACAGTACTATCTCTTTCTCTATCATATCAGCGGATTTGAAAGTAAAATGATTGCGTCTTTTATTTTATCTTATAGAACATTCTATTATTTAATTTTGTGAATGTGACTTATACGTAATATGATTTAATGCTCTAAAAATATAAAATAGTAGGCAAACACGTAAGAATTCACAAATTTTATACGTACTTTCAGGGATTGTGAAATATGGTCGCTTGATGGCCACTGGCGAGTGGCGACCAATATATTTTAACTGGTAACTATGTTTCCAACTTTAATATTTTGGGGGGACAATTGGTCCCAAAATCGGACTCTGATTCCACTCCCGGTGTAAACCTATTCTCGCCAATTTTAGTCCCGCTCCTCTCATCATGTTTTGAGACACTGTATTGAATCAATACATCATTAAAGGATTTACATCACTTCTTTCAGTGAATGTTTCACAACTCAATGTAAAATTAGTGTACCGTTTTAGGAAATTGGTTTACACTACTACTGATTGTGCATGCATTGCGATACGGTGCTGAATCGTTGTGCCAGTGTAATAATGCATCGATGCTGATGATATATCTTTTTAGTAAAAATAATAAAACCGGTTTCATGATGTTAAGTTTAAACAAGTATTTCCCGATTTATCATTCTGTCCTAGTAAACATTTGGTTTTTATACATAAAATTTTAATTTCTATATTTAAGTAAATTTGAAAATTAAAAAGGCAGGGGGGAGAGGAGGTATTTTTTACTGGCTACCAGAAGTTTTTTTATGGCGAACAGTTGTTTTTGAAATTCCTGGATCCTTGCGCATTTTTAATGTATGTAGCAGTTCTTTTTTGCGTAAACAGCGCAGAGATTTTAATTTTGGATTTTCTAAACGTAATACGCATACCTATTTCAGTTTTATTAGGAACTAAGCAACAACTAGAAGTTGCAAAAACGTATAGCAATTATTTCATGATTATCAATCATTATTAATATCAGATGAAAGAGGTTGGCACGAATACAGCATGAATGCAACACCGTAATCTCACTCTCAAGTTTGCTGCCAGAAACTTGAGGCAGCAAAAGTGCAGAACATTAAAGATAAAAATATCTTGAAGTCGATTATTCAGTTAGTAACGTTGTTTACCAAACAATTTATAAAAATCTGTCTTGGTAGCTGATTTTAAACATGTGAATTACTATTACTATTTCTATTATTTTATTAGTTATATATTTTATTTTATTTTTTTATTTTATTTATTTATTTTTTTCTATTTTCATTTTTTTACAAGACTTCAAAATGTATGTATAAGTGCTTTTTTTTTTTTTTTTTTTTTTTCCTGGACAAAATATATATTTATAATAAATTTCAGACGACAATTTTGCTGTCCAAGTGTGTAGATTTGTTGATGACTTGGCGACAGTTATCGCCTTGTCTTTCTGTTCGTGTAAATTCTTATATATATGTATATTATACATATATAATTTTTGCAAAATAATTATAAAGCTTTATCAGTCATTTGTGCCAGACATATCCTACTGAATAAGGATAAAAAAACGTTTTCTTCTTTCCATTGTTAATTTCGAGAAATATAAAACTTTTTACAACGCAATTATTTTTTTTTCCATACATTTTTTTATAATTTAATATCAGACATGCAACTCATTCCTTTATGTTAATTACACTCACTCATTTACAAACATTTTTGTCGCATGAAAGTGGAATAAACCTATTCAAATTTTACAAACCGTAAAATATGATGATATTTAATTTATCGTATCAAGCATATTACTTTAATAATTCAAGTGCAGATTAAGATTTCTGCCTTTAAACAATAATAAAGTTAACGCGAGCAGAAAAGGGGTAGGGGACAAAATTTAGAAAAACTTAAAAGAAAGAAAGATATTGTCAAACTAAAGCAAATGCACTTCTTGAAAAAAGAAAAAAAAAAAAAAAAAAAAGATAGCTCCAGATATTTCAAAATGCTGAATAATCAGTTCTTCTTTAGTACAGACATCGGTTCTACTAAGAAAAAATACAAACTTTTTTTTTTTTTTTTTACTTTTGTGAGCATATCTACATTATATTCATTCTGCATATGAACCTTTTATTTTCAAATTTGACCTTGTAAATTTTATTTTACTTTTTATAATCAGTGAAATTATTACTCATATATTATGTTCATACATTTTATGTATTTCTTAAACTAATCAATAAATAATAAACTAGCCATTCCCCCACAGAACATCTGCATGACAGTACATACATATCTAGTAAGGTTTTCAGAGCTGTCTCATAAAAACATTTCTGGAAAATTTCAGTGTTTTTTCTTTTTTCTTTGATTTTTTATGTATATATATATATAAGAGATTTAAATTTTTGTTTTACGCTGCTGAGTTAAAATTTCTTAGAATTAAAATTAATTTAAAGTATTTTTATAGTAAAAATTAAATATTGCACACAATTTGACGGAAATAAATTACCATATTACCGTACATAATAGAAATTCCATAGTTAATAAATATAGCTACAAAATAAATGAATAGAAAGAAAGAAATGACATTCATTTTGTTTATAATGAATGAAAAATCTAATATATAGTTTTGGCTTTCAAAAACTCGTGTTTTAATAAGATTATTTCAAATTAGATTAATGCATGGCACCACCACTGTTGTGCCGAATAGCCAGTCATTATATACAGGCCTAATTGGTTTTAAGTTCATCCAAATATACTTCTAAATATGACATTTTGAGCATATGTTTCACCACAAAAAGTTATAATATTTTTTCAATTTGTTAAGAAAATGTATACTTTAAAATTATTAAATTTTTGTAGCATTTCTTTTGGAAATATCTTTGAGCATTCTAATATAGCTTGATCAATCAGATAGCACTTTATCTCGCTATCGTATCGTTTCGACAAATTTTATCGAAACTGATCCACGTTAGAAAAATGTGATGTAGATTATGCATTGATATAAAAAATACAATTTATTATATTTTCTTAATATATACATATACATACAACGAGTTTATTACAAAATAAAATATAATCTATTCTACCCATAAATAGAAAAAACAGTACTCTAGCCCTAAGTTTAAAACCATATTCCGCGCAGATGCTGCAGTGGTAAACGTCCCTGTCTCTTACAAGGTTGGACCTCGGTTCGAACCCCGGCAAGTCATGGATGTGTTATAACCATGGTAGTAGAGGGGCATGGTTATAACTATTAGGGATAGCGATGAATGCCTATTGGATGCCCTTCATAAATGGTCATCAATTCGGCAACTGCTTAAGTCGCAAGTGTTGCGCTATTGAAAAAAAAAAGTTCTAAAAATTTATTTTGAAGAAAATTATGATAAAAGTCCGTATTTAAAAAAAATTGCCTTAATTGACGCATGATGCCCTTCATAAATGGTCATCAATTCGGCAACTGCTTAAGTCGCAAGTGTTGCGCTATTGAAAAAAAAAGTTCTAAAAATATATTTTGAAGAAAATTATGATAAAAGTCCGTATTTTAAAAAAATTTACCTTAATTGACGCATTTGCTATTTCTAATTTCAAACAAAATTAAGAGCAAAAATTATTTTGATCTAAATATTTTAAAATGAATGCAGTTTTGTTGGAGAAAAAGTATTTATTTTTACTTTACAACTTTTGCAGTCCTTTTTTTCCCATAAAAATATAATATTCTTAGTTTCTTTTTTATTGTAGTATGATAATACCAGATTAATATCGTATTATATTTATACCTTTTTTTTTTCTTTCAAGAAAATTATTATTATTATTTATTATTTAACAACATAATTAATTCTATTCCCATGAAAATAATTCAGCTTTTACAAAACATAAAATTTGATAATACTTATTTTATAGCGTCAAGCATATTGCTCTTATAATCCAAACGAAGCTTATGGGGACTTACCACCTCTGACTTGTCATTACAGAAGGTTTCATATAACAGCTTATATTTATTATTTTAATATTTATAAATTGAACTGTATTAGGTTTGTGCAATAAAATATATATTTGGGTAAAGATTCTTATGGTTTTTGATGCATTTTTTACCGATCTGGAATATTTAAATTACGTTTCCTCAATATGCATTTTTTTACGACTTCATGATCTTCAAAATGCAAAACTTTCTACTGATATTTAAGAAAAGACTTTATATATATGTGTGTGTGTATGTGTAATAATGAAATTAATATCTCATTAATCTGGATGATTAATTTAATTTAATCAATATTATTTATTAAGAATTCATAATTTTAACTGTATATTCCATTCGGGTTTAGATATTGCATCAGCCTTGAAAAGTGTCGAAAAAGATAAATGCGTAAGATCCCCAATCCTTTGTCCATCTGTCATTACCATATAAGGTTATGAAAAGTAAATTAAAACTAAAATGTACATGTACTATCATATAGGCGTAATCTATAGCTACTAGCTTGTATATTCTGCATGTGCCTCTTTGGAGTCCAGACATTGAACAATAAAGACCTATGATACGTGGCCCCTTTAAATTGTTTAAGTTGTATTTATTTAATTTAATTAGTTTTAAGTATCAAGTGAAAATAGAATGCTATATATATATATTTTTTTGGGGGGGGGGGAGGAGGGGGTATTAGAGCCTACTTAAAAGAATTAGCGATGGATGTGGGAATTTATTAGTTTGTTTTTGAGGGAAAAAAAAATAAAAATTACATGTCTGTACAAGAAAAAATTGCAGAAATAGATAAATAAAACATCATTTTGTTATATTTTATTTTTATTATTTTTTCTTTTAAAAGTATTACCAAATTCATCACTAATTCTTTTAAGTATGTTCTATTAAACATCCAAATTAAAATATTAAGTCTTTACTTAAATATCTGTAGAAGTTTTAGCATTTTGTAAATCATGAATTCTTGAAAAAATGAAAGACAAAACGCAAGTTAAAGTTTTCAGGTATGTAAAAAAATACATCAAAAACCATAAGAATTGTTGTCTGTACATACATTTTATTGAAAAAATTCTAATATAGTTAAATTTATTATTATTAAATGGAACTATAAGCTTTCATATAAAATCTTCAATGGCGCCAAGTCACCTTAAAATTTCACGCGAGCAGAAAAAAATTGGAATAGATTAAAAAAAAAAAAAATTAAGAAATAGCTTGCGAAACTAATGCAAATGCACTTGTAGAACACAAAATAAAATTTCAAAGAAGTTACTGATAGCTGTAGAGTTTTTGAAAAGTTTGAATAATGAGTTCTTCAATAGAGATGTTTTAGTTTAAGATAAAGAAAATACTTATAAAATTATTTTTCTTTGCACTGATCTGCATTATGCATTTTTTCTGATTTTGAGTTATGTATTTTCGTGTAAATTTGACTTTTTAAATTATTTCTCAGAAATTATGTTCGTGTTTTGTTTATGTATTTAAAAATCAATTTAATAAATGTGTGAATACATAATGCATTGGTAATATATATATATATATATATATATGAATTTTTACCCCCTAATTTAAAAAAAAAAAAAAAAAAAAAAAAAAAAAAAGAAAGAAAACAACTCTAGCTCGAGTTTAAAAAAAAAAATAAATAAACAAAAATAAAAATAAAAATAAAAATAAAAATAAAAATAAATTAAATATTTAATGATTTAAATAAATTTAAAAGTTATGTTCAGAAAGACGGCCTGACTTGTCATTAATTTAAAATAAAATTTGTAAACATCAACTGCTCGGATCAAAAATTTAAAAAATAAATGCATTTTTTATAATATATCATCATCGTCATCATCATAATCAATTTCTGCCTACATCAGTCCATAGCAGAATGAAGGCCTCTGTGGATTGATAAAGGTTGATTAAGGCGCCTTTATTAATCTACAGGTTAAACGCAAATATAATTCCAATCTGCCCTTTTTTTTTTTTTTTTTTTTTTCAATTCTTCTTCATTCTGATCTTCCAAACTTCATGATTCTATCCCTCCAACCACTCTGTGGTCTCTTTCTCGATCTTTTTTTTTTCTCAAGGTATATAGGACTTTGGTGATCGTTTTATATATCATCGTTTTATCTGGCAAAGTGCTCTAACTTCATAACTCTACAAATGAATCAGTAAATTAGTTTTATTCCCTATTCCATATCTTTCGCTTTCTATCTCTTCGAGTGAATCCTAAGTTGCGTCTCTCCATGCTTCTCTGAATTGTTTGAAGCTTTTGCATAGTTTCACATGTTATTTTCCAAGTTAATACAGGGAAAACGCACTAACCGAAAACTTTTTTTTTTCCAAACAAATTGAGAGAAGAGGTTGCTTTTGAATGTAGCGCTCTTTTTCCGAATGCTCTCCATGCAAATTTAACTCGGTAATTTCTCGTATGATATACCCACGTTTTCCAAATATATATATATGTGTATGTGTGTATGTGTACAGGTGTATGAATGAGTGTATGGATGTTATTTTTTACAATACATGTTTGTATGTTTTCCCTTTTCATCTCAACTAAGAAAACACACATTATTATTAATTTTTTTTTAATCTTTTTTATGATATTTCATCTTAATAGTAAGTTTATATCGTGTAATATTTACATCGTCTGTACCAGATTCTTTCTTTTTTTTTTTTAAATTATTATTATAGTCATATTTTATAATCCTTCATCACGTTTACTTTTATATTCATGAAATTTATTCAACTCTTACAAGCCATAAAATATAATTATATTCATTTTATCGTAATCACATATATTGTTTTAATCATTGAAATGCATCTCAAATCTTCAGTTTTCAAAGCAATAATGAAGTTAATGCAAGCAGAAGGTTGGGTGAGGTACTGAAGGGATCATAGAAAAAATTCGAGAGAATGCTTGCCAGAAAATGCTCTGCTAGAATGAATGCAAATTATAATAAATAAATAAATAAAATGCTGATAGCTTTAAAGTTTTCAAGAAGCTGAATAATGTGTTCTTTAATTCAGATGTCTTGGTTCTAGACACAGAAAATATTGACAAAATTATCTTTCCTTACACTTATGGGAACTTATGTACATTATATTTATTTAAGTGTAAGAGATTCATTTTCCTACAAATTTGACTTTGTAATTTTTATTATATTTTTTACAATCATATGAATTTATTTTCCATAAACTATGCTTATATCATATTTACATTAATTTATTTCTCTGTTTCCATAAAAAAATTAAATTAATGACATTAATCATTATACATAGGAAAGGAAATAAGAAATATGATCTATGTTTTTTCTAAGAGTAAGAAACCGAGTTCCAGACAAGTTTAGAAAAGACATAAAATATTAAATGATTCAAAAAATTATATGTATAACTGGTATGCACATTTATCTTTATTTTTATGAAGATTATTTTCATTATTTTCAATATAAATAATTACATTGATTTAAAAATTTTAAAAAGTTACGCATTTAGTCAAATATTATTATTATTATTTTTTTTTTTTTTTAACCTGTAAAGTTTAATTTTCACTATAAATTTTACACATTGTCGTTTTAACATGACAAAAAAAAAAAAAAAAAATAATGCACGCTTCTGAAAACTTGTTTTACATAATATGGTAATATTGCAATTTATGTCACATTAGTATGTGATGGGTATCACAGTTCGAAAACTACTATTGCACTGTTCCTAACCGACATTTGTTAATACCAATCTCTAAAATCTGTTAGACCCGCAAAATGTGACTACTACACACGTCACCCGACCACCGTATATACTCTATCGGCTTGTTAAACCCTTTTCCAAATGCGGATTCCATACTTCATGTAGTTTTCTTCATATTCCTACACGGCCATCAGCCTGATACAATTGAAAAGGAAATTCGTCAAAAACTTCTTTTAATTACTTTTCTATGGTCTAATGGCGAAACTCGTGAGCCCAGTTAAAGCACCTAGCTTTATAATTTTTATTCCTCAATGATATTCAACAAAGTATGTTACTCCGGATACCCATATTGTGTTGGTTCCCACAAATGAAAGCTACTGCTGCAATGTTCTTAAAGTGACATTCATTCATATCCCAATGTTGAAATTCGTTGATATATTTTCAGGCAGTATTGTCCTTCTATCAAATGAAATGATTTTTCTTAACCGGACACAATCCCTTTCGTTCACGGTCTTACTTTCGTCGCATATTTGTTTTTTCTGTAATCTTATTATCATTATTTTTTTTTCTGGAATCACAGTAGATTTTGATATAACAGTAGTGTGTGAAAATCCAGATTTCATCTCTTTCTAAGGCACACTGCAATGTGCAATGCCTTTCGCACTACTAGGCCTCGTTTAAAGTCGCTCAAGAAGTGAAAAACTACGATTATAACAGCCGAAACCAATCTAAGTGTTTACTCAATTATACTTCTTTAATTATTTGTTGCTACAGCACCAAGTAAATAAAGAAATTTAATGGATGCAATTATAATCGCATCGATTTGCTTTAATCAGCTGCATTCCCTAATTGTATATGTACATCTGTTCGCATTTTTCTATTGCTTAATATTATATACAAAATATTCACCAAGCAATAATTTATTGAAATGCTTTACTGGGAACATCGACTTTTTCAATGAATGGTGATAGTATAAAGTAGCCTTTGGCGGCTTAGCTTGCGACGCAATTAACGAATCGCGATTGTTACAATTTTTCAATGTAACGTCATTATTTTATTTTTTTCCCTATTAACGGGAATTCTCAATGCTACTTTAGCCCAAAAATGTAGTCAAGGAAAAAAAAAAAAAATATCACCCAGTTTAAAAATTTTCTGAGACTTGTTGAAATTTTATTTCAAATTAATAGTATTTCATTAAATGCAACATGAAAAATAATTTATATAAATAATGTTGACTAACTCTCATAAATATATACTGAGTGTTTTTAATTAAAGGTATTTCGTTGAAACTATGTCTTATATGGACCATGGCAAAAAGAAATCTGCAATAAAAATTAATAGTTTGAAATTCGACCAATAGATGGTGCTTTTCATGAAAAGCAGAAAATACGTTATGTAAATTTGGAACGTTCTTAAAAACGAATAATTAATGTCGTAAAGTCGTTCTTCATCAAGTCTTAGAAGAGAAAGATCAATCTTTACTGACCAAGCTATTTTATTATAAACAGTAGTAATTTTTCAATGCACTGCGAGAATTTCAACGCTTGAAAAACTTATGGAAAAGGCTTCTGTGTTAACAGGGTCAGAGAAAGATGATTATTAAACTTAAAGATGGGTATAAATGGAAACTCATTAATGAGTCATATTGCCGTGATCGAAAGATAATCCAATTTCCATTTGATTTCTACAAGTGCAGTGTCCTGTATTTTGTTTTTATCAGTACAAAGTTTCTGTTATCTACTGTAAACTGGGATCCATAGAAGATACACGTTGTGGAGCCGAAAAATTGCATGAATTTGCTTTCCTTCTTATTGTCAAAATAATCGCTGGCAATGCATTCGAAACTCCTTAGATCACGGCAATATGATTTTTGTCAAACTTTCTTTTTAAGATTGTATACCAAATCCGCCAACAGACGAAAGACTTTTTTTTTTTTTTTTCCGGAAGAGGGGGGGGGGGATTTGTTTCCACAATTACTTATTACCAATTTTTTTTTTATTATGCATTTTCATTCAGAAAAATTACAACTGTTTAATAAGTACTCGCTTTGCAAATATTGATTTTTCACAAGTTTTAATATTTTATTTTCTTGCTAAAAAAAAAAAAAAAAAAAATGTAACAATTGCACTTGGTTAATTTTTTGACTTTTTCAACTCAAAAATAAAATATTAAAACTTATATTTCTTGCATGAATATTAATTTTATGGTTGTGAATTTTTTATGGGAAGACACACTGGGTAATAAATAAGTAACTGGGTAATAATATAATTAAACAGATGTACTTAAACAAATTAATTTTTAACTAAATGGTTTCTTCTTTAAATAATAAAGACAATAAATGTAAATGGCCGTTATTTAATTTTTTATTTTGAAAATAGCACTTTTTCTTTTAAATATTTCATAAAGTAGTTTCCTAGAATATACCGTTAGCGTTTTCATAATGTAAAAATCATACTTTGCTCATTAACGCAAAGACGAAAAAATATATATAAAACAACACAACTTTATTTTTATTTCATTTCATTTTTTTTTTTTTCTGTCTGATGCGAACATTAAAATTACTTATTTATTTATTTATTATTATTTCTCTAATTTATAGAATTTCTTACCTAATGAAATACCAGTTTCTGAAAATGCAGTCTGAAAATCCTTTTAATATTTTAAGTGTGTTTTTTATTTTATTTTATTTTTTTTTTAACTTGAAAAACTTCGACTAGGGGGTATCTCTCTCTTTTAATGCCCCCAAATCCCACTTCGAAGACAATAGCTCAAAAAAATAATAAGTCCATTTACCCCTCGAAGGAAGCATGTTTACATTCACATAGTTAATCATGTAAATGGTTAAGTTCTTTTCTTATCAAAAATTGTTAAAGTTACAAAACAAAATATGTTAAATTTTTTCAAGGGATAAAATTAAATTATCCTAAGGGAAAAACTATCTTAAAATAACTTTAGAAAATTTCAACAAAGTTCCAGAACTTTGCCCTGGTATTAATTCTATGGTAAAATGAAAACGATTTTTCGATTATAATATGTTTCCAGGATGGCGTAAAATTCTTTTGCTTCAGCTTTATCTTTAATTTAGGCAAAAGAACTATAATCTAACCTTTTACTCATTCGAATTTTTATTTAAATTTATATATTCCATTTTCTTTCTGAAATTGCAAATATTTTCCATTGCATGTATTTCTTTTACGAGAAATCTTTTTTGCCATTACAGCTGGTATTTGGACATTGATAACAAAATTTAGTTTTCCATTTTATGCATTTTCCTGCTTTCAATTCATATCTTAGATTTTTAACTTGTTTGTTTTATATGTATATATTAGCAAATTTTCATGTTTTCTTTTTTTTTTTTCTTTTTTTTTTTTTTCAGGTCACGAAATATTTTATTTCTTTATTTCTTTATTTATTCCGTAAGATATTGTAATTATTATTGAAATACATATTATTTTTGTTTTGTTGAAAATATTTCGGGCATTTTATGAAATTATTATTTTCCGGAAAATTTTGCTTATCAATATCCCTGTTATTATTATTATTAGTAGTAGTAGTAGTATTGAGTACTGATTATAGAAAAGAGGAGGCAATTCTTAATATGAGTATGGAGAAAAAATCTTTGCGAATTGAACAGAGATAATCTCCTTATATTATTAAAATCTGTGCGCATCTGTCTGTCTCTCTGTCTTTCTGTCTGTCTGTCTGTCTGTGAGAAATGCCTTGTCATCGCTAAAGCTCTGGCGCTAATGGTCGCATCGCCTTGAAACCGGTGTTGACAGACGCATAATTTCTTCATCTCGACATCGCGATAATTCGCTAAGCGATGCGACCCTAATTAGCGGAGATATTAAAACGTCGACCCATGTCTACCGAAAAATGACCCAGAATTCATGATTAAATGCTTAAAAAGCGACATTTTTACGGAAAAAGTGGAAAATAAATTAGAAATATCAGTCGTATCGTTACAAATAAGGTATCAAATGAAAGGTCCGATTTTTCTGAATCCGACGGTTTAAATAGCTTATCGACAGGACAATTAGATTTTTTAAAATTAACTAAAGTATGAAAAAAAGGTGGCAACAAATCACAAGAGTTTTATTAATTTCTCAGACTAGCCAGCTTCTAGACTATTTCGATTACCATGGCGCCGGGCGAAAGAATAAATAGATTTTACTTCCTGCTTTACTGATTTTGTACTGGAAATAAAAATTGAAAATTTCAAAATGCTTCAATTTTCTTCAAAATTATTTCAAACATGCTACACACTTTTAACATCACAAGACGAAGTTCCAGTTCAAATTTCATCGGGTTTCGAAAATAAATGAAAAATATACAATTTAATTGCAAATTAAATTTTATTCTAATACGCGTATTTCAAATTCCAACTATGATTAAATTATTTTTAATGCATCATTCGAAAGATATTTTAAAGTACTTTTATATTATCGAAAGTGGGATTCAAGATTTCGCTTCATTTACACGTTTTGAGGTCTCCTGAATCGGTTTTCTTTTGTATCTCAGCTACTAATTAAAATAATTTCATAAGTACTGCGCTGCCGTACGCAGTGAGGACCCGGTCCGACTTTGTACCCGATGAGAAATGATTTTTTTAATTTTCTTTTCTTAAGAATAAAAATTTGATTTGAGAAGGAGTATGTGCGCGAAGCGCACGTATACCCTCACACGTGCGAGCGCAGCGCGCATGGGTCTGCGCTGCCGAAGGCAGTGGGGACCCGGTGTGAGTTTTTAACCGATCAGAATTTTTTTTTTTTTTTTTTGAGGGGGGGGGGGCACGAAGAGTCAGGGAAGGAGTGCGCGCACGGGGCAACACTGGGGCCGACTTTTTACACCCGGGCCGACATTTTACCCAATCAGAAATGATTTTTTTTTTTCTTTTCTTAACACTAAAAGATACTGTTAGTGGTTCACTAATTTTAGTGATTCATTTGAAAATACTGATCCGCTAGCGGGCGAAGCTCGCTAGTAATTAATATTAAAATTCAATTTAACCCGTTAGTTACCATAATATACTTTTAGGACGTTTAATTTTTTATTGTTAAAATCAATATTTTAGACAGCGTATTTCGCCACTGACCCTGATATAAAAAGGTTTCTAACTCTTTAAGTAATATACTTGAAAGTTTAAAATTGGTTTAATCATTTGCTCAAACTTATAAAGTTGAATAATTAAGAGAAAAAATAGATTAATTTTCTTTTCATGTAATAGGTTAAAATAAAGTGTCATTTTAAAGTATTTATTAATAACCAAACTTCTTTAATACGTAAAGTTAGATATTGTGCAATACAATAATGATATATTCAAATTTCGTAAAGATTTTTTTTTTTTACAAAATTTGCCCTTTCCCCCTTCTCCCTCAAAAAAAAAAAAAAAAAAAAAAATGCTGATAGACGTGATTTAACATTTTTGGAAATTAATAATATTGGTATTGGTATTACAAAGCAAACAAACCTATTCTAAAGAAAAATAATTGGAAATTTGGATTATTTGTTAAAAACATACCCGTGACTATTGAAGAAACTTCAATAGTCCATATTAAGTAAACTTCTGGTGTAAATAGCATCCAGCGCTAAAACAGGAGAAAAGATAGCCATGTGAAATGCTACTGCTCAAGAAATTTCTGAAAAATTAGTTTGGCGCTGTACATGGGCATAAGGAAAATATATTAATTAAATGATTCCTGAAGAATACATTACAATTTCAGCATTTATTGATTGTGGATCATTTCATTTGTTACTACCGCGGTAGCCTGACTGGTAAAGTGTCGAGCTCGTGATCAAAAGATTGCAGGTTCGGTTCTCGAACCGGACACGTACCATCGTGTACAGTAATGATGGCTATCACGCCTAAAATCCGCCTTGGCTGCAATATCTCTGTGTTCTGTGCAGAGGATCAAAATTGTGATGACATGTCACCGTTCCGTGCCTCGTAGTATATCCTAGACCGACGCCGATTACCCACTGCATAGCTATAGTACGACGTTAAACCCTCTCATCTACTATCATCTCCCTTGATCTTCCATCCTTATGCAATACTTCTAGGGCTCACCTAAGCTAGGAAGCCATCCCCTTTGTGGATTGTGATGGCGTGTCTCCAGATTACACCGAGGGATAAACCAAATACCATCTCTAATGTAGTTTATTGGTGTGGCGTCATAAAACACTTCACACGTGACCACGGTACGGAAAACTGCAACTTTGTCATATTTACGTTAGAATTCCATGAGGAAATATTCGTATCTTGTGGGAAAATTCATAGGTAAATAGAGAATGAGAAGTCAGATGGGTAAAAAATAATAGATTAAATAGTCTCGAACTTAAAAATCACAAAAGTTCATTGTCCAATGCGAAGCTCTAGTGCGGCGTAAAATTCACTAATCCTCATTCCATTTATAAAATTTGCATTCTGTCACGGCCTTTCATTAAAATCGATTAGAAAGAAAAGTGTCATTTTGAGTAATACCATTGTGATATTTTTAATTAATGATGTGCTCAAGATTTTGTTAGAGCTAAGAGAGGCATACTATTGTAACAGTCGCAGCTATCGTGGATCACAAATCGGATCGTACAAAGTATCCGATCATTAGCAATAATACCTGTCTAAAAAAGGTACACTTAATACAGTCGGTAACAAAACTGTCCGAACACTAGCAAAAATTTCTATATAAAAAAAAGTACGCTTAATACAGTTTTGCTAAATAAATCCTTGTCGAATCCATTTCTTAGACTGACTAAGAACAGGATTTGACAAGGATTTATTTAACAAAACAGTATTAAGTGTACTTTTTTTACATATGAATTTTTGCTAGTGTTCGGACACTTTTGTTACCGACTGTACTGCTTTGTTAAATAAATCCTTGTCGAATCATATTGTTAGACTGACTAAGAACATGACTCGACAAGGATTTATTTACTAAGTGTTACTAAGTGTACTTTTTTTTAGACGAGGATTATTGCTAGTGCTCGAATACTTTTGCTGTCGACTGTACGATCCGACTTGTGATCCACGATAGCTGCGATTGTTACAATAGTATGCCTCTCCAAATAAATAATTAGCTTTACATATGAAATAAACAGCTGGGACTAGTGAATGACATATCAGGGACACTGCGTCTAGGAAAAGTACATTGGAATGGAATATTTGTGTCTTATTGGTTGATTTTCTTATTTCAAGAAACTACCTAGAAATACAGAATTTATTCATATGAGTGGCCGTTGGAATATCATCATCTCCACGTTGTTTTTCGAAGTATACGAATCAACCAAGCCGGCCAGGTGGTTCGGTCGGTAGGGCGCTGCCTTCCGAATCTACTGGTCCCAGGTTCGAATCCTGGTGCGGGCATGGATGTTTGTGTTGTCTTATGTCTTCAAATATTGTGTACTTGTATAATAAAAACTTGTAAACCCTTGTGGTGTGGATTTTTCGAGATATAAGCGGCCTTAGAGGCAAGCAATAAATCTCAGTACTCATCAAACCAAACCAAACCAAACCAAACCAACAAGAAATGAATATCCACATTCTAATGTATTTTTTCTAGACGTTTATATTGAGTGCTTTTAAAACGCCATTCATGGATCGCATACAGCTGGAAAATGAATAATTATTTATTTCATAATATTCGTTACCTTGATTTACAAATGTCATATTATTAACGGAAATCATACCTTTTATTATTTAACTCGGCTCGTCTGAAATAAAATTGCACTTAAAAAATTTTTTATTTAAGGCTAGATTTTCTTAATTAAATTAAATTTTTAAAAAACTTGATTTTTATTAAGAAATTTAAGGGAATTTTTTTTACTTATCATGAACTTCATTATTATAGACCAGTTAAAATTTCTGAAACCATACGTTACAAAGAATGAAATTTATCAAGAATGGGCTAATCTTCACGTGAGCCTGTGATATCTAAATATGTCCACTAACAAATTTTGGAAAAAATACATTTTTAACAAAATCATAATGAAAGTAAAAATAAAAATTTTTGAAGAATTAAAGACGTTTAAAAAGAACAAAATTGGTTTTTAAAAAACTTATAAAATTATATAAAGTATTTAAATTGAAATTCTTAAAACTTATTTTTATCAAACATTATTTTTTTAAGTAGCTTTCTTTGATTAATCAATTCTGATTACTAAGTCACTGTTAAAGAAACAAGTACACAAAGGATAGCTCAAACTTACAATAATCTTTTTTTTTTACAGTATATTTGACAGTTAATTAAAATTAAAATCACTTGCATAATAACAAATACATGAGAAGGGTGTTTTAATTAAAAAAACGTGTAATTTGAATAATTAGTATTTAATTTTCTAAAGGCTAGGGGAAAAAAACCGACACTTTCTTAAATCAAAAGCTTTTTTATGTGTGCGTGTTTTTTTCCCCCAATTTTAAGAAAAAGTTTTAAAACATTTAAAAATTTATATTTTCAAAGCATGGATAATATACTATTACATCTTTAATCCAGTAGAACACAAACATAAAATTATTTATAAAAATTTTGAAGGAATTCATTCTTAATAACATTTTTATTTTTAATTATCCATATGTGATGTAGAGAAAGTAAGTTTTAGGATAAAATTTTCCAAACTATTTTTTTTTTTTTTTTTTTTTCATAATTACGCGTCAGAGCGTCCTTTGAACTAAAAAATCGATTTTTAGTGATTAATCTGTGTGTCTGAGTGCCTATTATCAGCATCACTAAAAAACAGATATGAGAAAAATCTGTATCATGTGGTGATATCACTTGAATTATTGAGACTGGAAAATGGTTCGAATACAGGGAGATACAAAAAATTTTAAATTATTATACATTTGGTTAACTTTACCGTTTGTACACTTGCACATCTTTAGACTGAGGTAAACCAAATTAAATTTATATGTATTTCTTATACAAAATTTACATTTTATATTGAATAGTATATAAAAAGCATTCACCGTTACTTTAAAGTGCAGCACAAAAGAATTCGGATATATTAAGGCTATAGTTTGAAATTACTTGGAAAGTATTTAAAATTATGTTCTGCGTTTTTATAATTGGTCTAAATTTAAATACATTTTGTGATGTGTATATAATTCATAATCAATTGACAGGGCTAGACAAAATTAGTCGAAAAAGTTTTAAAACGTAGATTAGGATAAATTTCTCTGATATTTTGCACATAATAAGGAACTTTTCTTATTTTTATACTATAATAACAAGGGATATAAAATACATGTGTTTGCTTCCCAGAGTTTTCACAAAAGATAGAGATGGATTGCTTCACAGACAATCGCCTGACTTTCTAATAACGTAAAAAGCTAAATTAAAAAAAAATATATAAATAAATAAATAAATCTGACCATAGCTTTAAATATTACAAGTTTCAACAAACAAGGAACTAAAATTTTGAGAGAAAATCTTTTTAAAGTGATTTTATTATGTTAAAGGTTTGTAGTCACCGTTGATTTTAGTATATTTGTATTGCAGCAAATTTGCTAAAATATTATATCTCTATAAAATCTGCAGTCTGGAAAGAATTTAGATCACAACTGTTTAGCATGAAAAAATAAAAAGAAAAATGTGAAAAATTCAGAAAAAAAAGCACGAAAGTAATAATAATAATAATAATAATAATAATCTCAAGTGCAGAAAAAAAAAAAAAGACAAGTCAATCGGTCTGACACCGATCATAAAATACTCGAAAAATAAATAAGTAAAAGACACCAAAGAGTTGTAATGGTAGGTTGCTTTAAGTGCTCTAGATTCGTCGATAGGACCTCATCTGTTCCATATGATCTTTCAAATAACAAAAAGTCGACGCAAGGCTGGCGTTGAATTTAATTAAATATTATTTTTCTTTAAAATCTCTAATTTTCAAATCATCGCTCTTAGCACAAATATGTATAACTCAAAATTAATAATTTTTCAGATACAAACCATAAATTCCTTATAACTAGGCAACCAATAGGAATCGAGATAGGCCAGTTTGACATGCCATACATATCACCACCTTGGGCCCTTAAAAAAATTAAAAATTTAAAAAAAAAGGTTTAGCTGAAAATCGCGATTTTTTGAGTTATGCCTCTTTGCCATGTGAGCGACGAAATACGTCTCTTACACCGTTTTGAATATGAATTATTTTATGAGTCCCTGTACAGAAACTAGTGTTGCTATAAGTGATATTTTTAATAGAAAACATTCTACAATAAGTATGAAAAACTTGAATAGCATATATTATATTAAAGAAATTCTAAGAGTATTTATTGAAATCAAAACGTTGAATAGATAGACGAACTGAAATCATAAACGTTGTTAAATATCGTTGAGAAGTGCTGAAATGTTACTTTAAACTATAATATTCTTAAAGAACTAGTCGATCTTCGCCTGTATAACTGTCGATATTTCCAAATGAACCTCATTCCGAACTTGCTGCTTGCATATTATCTCTGTAAGCTATATTCGCCAAACAGAAAAAGTTGCTAAATGTCGTGAGAAATAGTTAATAATTGAAAATAGGTTGTTTAAAATTTAACTGTTTATTATTATTAAAATAACAGAATTCAAGTAATGAAATATAATTTCAATTTAATTATTTGTAAAAAAAAATAACTTCAGCGCAGATTCATTAAAATTAACGCTAGTTTATTTGTCGATGAGTAGGTAGTACCTAAATACCACAAATATATTACCATTTTTCTCATGCCTAATTAAATTGTTTACCCTCGATTTGACAGACATTTTTTAATAATTACAATTTCTTTTATATTATAAAAATTAACTCACACCTACGTAATAGAAATGATATGTTTCACTGGATCTTATTTCTTTCTTTTTAATAATATATATACATATATATATATATATATATATATATATATATATACATATATATGTATTCTTTTGTTTCTTTAAAGTCCCGGATAAAATTGTTATTATTATTTATTTACTTATTTATTTATTCAGCATATTGTTGCAGTTGCGAAGACAATTTTTCTATCAAGGGGACTTGACACCTTTGACGGCACCACTGAGGTAGTTTTATGTAAAAGCTTATATTTCCATTCAATATTTATAAATTGAACTATATCAGATCTGTTCAATAAAATACATTCAGGCAATAATTCTTTTCTTTTTTCTTTCCTTTTTTTTTTTTTTTTTTTTTTTTTTTTTAATATTTATTACAGGTTTTAATTCTTCAAATTCCGATTTGTCAGTTTGCATTTCTTTCACGAATTCGTGATCTTCAAAATGCTAAAACTTCTGCAGATATTTAATAAAAGACTTAATAATTTTTTGGATACTTGAAAAAATTTGGGAAGAATTTTGTAATATCTTTAAATATATATATATCAAAAATAAAACCTAATGTAGCTCATATTAAAAATATTAAATGAAAATATAAGCTTTTATATAAAATATACTTCAGTGATTCCGTCAAAGGTGCCATGTACTCTTATTATTATTATTTTTTTTTAATATTTTTAAAACATGGATAATTTTTTTTTTCTTTATTTCAATACATTGTTTCACAAGCAATGACATCCGTTTAAAAATTTTAATCCGTTTAAAAATTTTTTAATAAAAATCCGTTTAGTTTTTAAAAATTTACGCTTTTATTATTAAGAAGATAAAAGGTAAATAACATCATCGATTTCATTATATTTTTGGATTTATTGTATAATTTAAAAAAAAATAATAATTAAAAAAATTGTAAATTTGTAATTATTTAAAAACAAAAATTATAATCATCATCATTTTTATAAATCTGAAGAATAACTTATTCGAATTCAGTAGATTTTTTAATTTGTTTTCTTTTTATGCAATCAATTTTATAATGAAAGGAACATAATCAAAATGATTAAGTAGATTTTCGAATAGTCATATTACGTTAATTAGTTTACAATAGATTTTATTTTTCAATAGATACTGGAACAATTACAATTACTGTATGTTGCAATAAATATCGGACTGGGATAGTTTTAATAATATCCAGATCTCCTTTAAAATGTAATCAAATTTGAAATATTTATGAATGAAAAAATGTATTTTCCAATTTAATAAATTTTATTGTTGCAACCGAATATAACGAGCGATTAAACTGAAATTTTCTAAGTAAGTATTGTATCACAATAGTAAAACTAGTATGATGTAGCCACCACAAGACTTTCTTTTATATATTCCTATTGAAATTCATGCAGTATATATTATTTATGAAAATTATTTTCTATCATAAATACAAACGATTTTCTTCAAAGAGAAATATAACGTCAAATGTCCAAAGAAAATCAATTTTATACTATACTGAACATACCTTAAAAATATTTTATTATTATTATTATTATTTATTAATTAATTATTTATTTATTTTGTAAAAAAGGAAAAAAATTCTCCACTTTTATTTAAATTATAACAGATCTCATTCAGCAATTTGTTTTTAAAGATATTGATGAGTTCTACTGAAAGATACCCATATTGAAAATTTTTACCCCTCGGGGCAGAGAGTACTTACCCTCAAGTGTGGAAGAGTTGCCCTGCATATACCAAAAATATATGTATATATATAAATATATGGTTGACTATTGCTATTATATCTTTCTCCCATTGAAAAATTAAAAATAATTCTAATTACGTATATTTATGCGAAATTTTTTGTTATACTGCACTATTAAAAATTGTGAAAAAAGAATGAGATGACAGCTCCACCGTAGAGCGATTTATCCCTAAATTTAATCTGCATCAGTTTAGATCAAAGTTCAACTAAATATCACGTTTTGTTAAATTTCAGCCACTGGTTCATCTGCTACAGCGTCCACAAAATTTTTTATACACACGCACAGGCACGAAGGTATGCAGGCATTTTCTAAAAATAGACAAATCGTATCCAGAATATCTCAAAATGTGCAAATAAATCGAAAATCGGAGCTCAAAATTTTTCTCGAATTCAATATATTCTTCTTTCATTTGTAAAAGAAAATAAATGTATCTATAAAAATATGAATTAGGGCAATTTTGTGGTATTATTCAAAAACATTGTATAATATAAAATTCTTACAAAAAAATTCAACGTTTATTTAAGGCAGATATTTGCAAACTAAAATATCTTTGCATTTAACAAGCATTGTGTTTTTTTGCTTTCAATTAAAACCTTCCTATCTTTTAATAGAAAATATACATTTTTCACGTTTATGATTATTCCTTTGTAACAGATGATAATATAACATTATGTTCCCTTGTGCTTACTAAATGATGATTTGTTATTTGTAATGATACTCCTTATTCGGAATGTGATAGAAAGGACTTTTTAATGTATTTTCCCAAGATTATTTTCCAAATGACTTGGAGCACAATAAATACAATAATATATTGAATTTTCGTAATATTAATTATTTTTCCTATATTAAGAGATTCAGCATGTAGAAAAAATAAATACTGAATATTTTGGCTTGAAAAAATAATATCTAGCTTAGCCACCAGAAAATGGTTCTAGTACGTGAATAATTATTTTTCCTGTAATCTCTTAGATGTTGTAAATTTATTAAATGAAATATTTGTGCTTAACTAATAAACAAATATATTAAAAATTAAATTAATAAACACAGACGTGCAAATGAAAAATTTTTAATTCTATAATTACTTTTAATTAAAACATTCCCGTTTTCGGTTTCAAAAATGTTTCGATCCTTCAGTCTTTAAAATCAATAAATCTTAAACAGTTGTGTATTTATAAATAAAAATTAATAGCATTTCTTCATACATAAAGCAGATATATATTTTTGGTAACATTTTAACTATTATAATATTTTAAAAGGGAACACCAAAAAAAAAAAAAAAATCCTCAAATTTAGCAACAAACTCCTCTGAATGTGAAGAGGCCCATCAGCTACCGAGTGGTTCTGCTCTCAAAGCTGGTAGAAGTGAGGTGCGATCCCAATAAACTGAATAGACGAAATGATCGAGAATTTCTAGTCTACACATTTCTAGATGGTGAAATAATAATCTGAATATCGTGAATATTCTGAATCTTTTGTATGGACAGAATATCTCGCTTGATTATCTAGAATTGGGTCATAAACCAAGATTATAGTTGCTGCAACCCGCCTCTTGTATTCGCATTTATTTGGAGATATTTTCAAATAGATCTGACCTCGATAATATAGACAAACTTTCTAGAATTCTAATAGGAGTTTCTACAACACGCTTTCAAAGGGGACTAGAATTTATAAGGATAACGTGGAACTATTTTTTCTAGAGCCACAATTTAGATTCTAGATGTCAGTTACAGAATTTTTTCTCAGTGTAGATTTTAAAGTTGCAAAGATTAAAAAATTTTTAGAACTACACATCTGGTAGTTAATTGCTATAATGAATTCGAAAATTAAGTTGCACTGTTTTCGGCTATTTCGCAAAAAACATAGAGAAAACAACATATCAATTTTACTTTTTTCTTAGCATTAGAAGAACAATTATGCATCTGCATATTAATTTTGGACATCAAGGAAAACTCTATGATTGGCCCAAAATTATCTGCTAAAGAAAATCAAAATCAGTGCAATCACTGTAGAACAAAAATATTGTAAAATCAGGGTAATCATTTATAGCCACCCTGTTATTATTTAACGTTCATGAAAACTGCTTAGTTTATGTACAGCGTCTAGAATAAACAGTGTGGAAAGCGGCGAATAAAATTGTACTAAAAAAATTAAGCCTGTCACCAGATGTCATTGTAATCGAAGCTAGTGTCACGACAACAAAACCGAGACTCCCTATTGGTTAATTATATTCTTAGATCACGTGATTAAACTGACGAAACTGGGAAAAGCCAATCAGGTCTTCGATTTGAGCAATAGCTTCGATCACAGCGACATCTGGGTAAGCTTAATTTTTGTAGCATCATTTTAACATCACGGTTATAGGCGATTGCCACACTGTTTATTCTAGACGCTGTAGTTTATATTCACTTTACTTTTGTTTAATTTACGTTAATAAATAATTGTTTCCTCTATTGAAATTTATGGAAGCTTCAATATGAAAATAACTACAGTCGGTAACAAAAGTGTCCGAACACTAGCGAAAATTCCTATGTAAAAAAGGTACACTTCATACGGTTTTGTTAAAGAAATCCTTGTCGAATCCTGATCTTAGTCAGTGTAAGAACATGATTCGGCAAGGATTGTATTAAGCGTACTTTTTTTACATAGGAATTTTCGCTAGTGTTCGGACACTTTTGTTACCGACTGTACATAACTATAAATTCATTTCATTTTTACCATGATTCTTTTAAAAATAAATGCCAATATAAATATATTCAATCACGAGCGAAATGAATTGCAATTGGTTAGTATATTTAAAATTAAACAGTTTGACTAGATGAATGAAGATAAATAAAATGAGTTAGAATAAAACAGTGTCTTACATAATAAGCGTAAAACTACCAGAGGACATTAATATTTACTTCATCTGATGTTTACATAGACAACTTATGTTTGATAGGAGTAATATTTATCTTTCTCTAACGCAAATAATTTCAAAATACTGGCATTAATTTAAGATTCTTCGTTCTTATACATTTCATTTATTTCTCAAAATATTCTTTGAATAAATGTTATAACAAATTATAAAAAAAAAAACAATGTACAAAATTATAAGTGTTTATATATATTAGAGCAAAAGTTCCTTTTATTATTTCAAGTCATTATGACAAAGTTTCAGACATTAAGAATATATTTTTGAAAGAAAGCTATCTTTAAAAATAGTGTTAAAAAAATATTTCCCCATTTTCTGAAAATTCATTCAGGAATAAGGAAAAATTACAAAATATATAATCCAGCAGATGTTGCTATAAAAGATGTAATGATTTTTTATGAAAATTTTAACGTTATACGCAGAAAAATACATGCATGCAGTAATGAAAATGGATAAGAAAAATTTTCATATTGTTTTATCTGACATTTAGAAAATATATTTAGTATATAAAATAAAATTCCGCAATTCATTCCATTTACACAAAAATAAAATATATAAACATAAAATCTTTCTGCAAAGAATTAAAATATAAAATATAAGATGTAAAAATTGCAGAGAGTTGTTTCGATTTCAGCCTGGAGGTACAGTCGGTAACAAAAGTGTCCGAACACTAGCAAAAATTCCTATGTAAAAAAACTACACTTCATACGGTTTTGTTAAATAAATCCTTTTCGAATCCTGTTCTTAGTCAGTGTAAGAACAGGATTCGATAAGGATTCATTTAACAAAACCGTATGAAGTGTACTTTTTTTACATAGGAATTTTTGCTAGTGTTCGGACACTTTTGTTACCGACTGTACTTTCGTCAGTCCAGTCCATTCTGACTGCACTGATGATCCAAGCTTGACCCCAAACAGCGGCCTGTTTCTTTTATTCTTTATCTTTTGTGCATTATATTCGTAGTTATTATCTTAAACTTCAAAATAAAATTTATTTGAAGGTTCTATACACCGAAACGTCATGACTTCTGTGGGAGAGATAAGGGGTAGTTAATAATAAAAGTAAATCCACAATCATGTTTTTCATATCTTTTCATATCTTTATTGAGTATAAACTTACAAGGAAGAACTAAATTTTAGCTATGACTTTTTTAATGGTAGTTTATTTTCATGACATTTTTGGCATTTTATATCTAAGGTGATCTGTCAGTAATTCACCACAGGTCAGTAATTGACCACATACAGTCGGAAGCAAAAGTATCTTAGCACTAGCAAAAATTCCTATATAAAAAAGTACACTTAATACTGTTTCGTTAAATAAATCCTTGTCGAATCCTGTTCTTATAACGACAAAGAACAGGATTCGACAAGGATTTATATAACAAAACAGTATTAAGTGTACTTCTTTTACATAGGATTTTTTGCTAGTGCTCGGATACTTTTGCGGCCGACTGTAATCTCAAAAATCTCAAAAACAATAAATAATATGTAAAAGTTCTTATTCTGATTGCTAGAATACATATTTCATTACTGTCATATGCAAAAGCTTAAGACCAGTAGCCGATTTTTCGCGTCATGTCATGTGCTGATTGCATCAGATGCATTCTACTGCTATGAATAAAGATCTCCAGCAGACAAGTGTCGTAGTCAGTGCTGTTGTGTAATTATTGTAATGGGTAAAAAGAAACCTTCATTTACTTTTACTAAAAGGTCAGAAATATTGAACCTGCACAAAATTGGATTTTCTGAACGTGAAATAAGTTCGAGGGTAAATGCGAGCAAGACAGCAGTGCATCAAGCTATTAGTAAATTTACTTAAGAGTCGTTTCTTTTTCATACTTGGAGTAAGTCGAGGTTTCCTTGCAGGTTTATGGGATGATAAACCAAAATGTTTGGCCAAGCATCTTGAAATAGTACTCAAAATTGCGTTGGTGCTTTTACAGCCAGAGAATGTCTAATCGTATGGCAGGAGAATCTTGGATCTTGTACGACCATCCTTCTTATCACATGATCATCACATGCACTCGTTTTTCTAGGGCGACCGCTTCTCTTAAAGTCTACCAATTTTCTCGAAATTTTAAATTTACTAACAGCTTGATGCACAGCTGTCTTGCTCACATTCACCCTCAAACTTATTTGATGTTCACAAAATCCAATTTTATGCAGGTTCAATATTTCTGACCTTATTGTAACAGTAAGTGAAGGTTTTTTACCCATTACAATAATTACACAACAGCACTATCTACGACAAAATCCAATAAACAACTGGCGATAAACGTCCCGGGCACCTTTATTTATAGCTGCAGAATTCGTCTTATGCAATCAGCACATGAGATGACGCAATAATCTGCGCAAATGATGCAATGTGTTACTGAAAATTGGCTACTGGTCTTAAACTTTTGCAAATGACTGTAACATCCAATAAAGTACTCTGTTACAATTTCTAATAAGAACTGACGTTTTAATTAAATGTCAGCCTGAAAAATTATTGAAGCACTAACAATAATTCTTATGTCAGTTTCGTGCACCTAATATTGTTTTGTTAAGTAAATATTTGTCGAATCATAATTGTAGTCTTATACTGTTTATTAAAAAAAAAAAAAAAAGGTCGATAATAAAATAAGCGATCAGACTGAAAGAGTTATATGAAAAATGTGGATGTGTGTTTTAATAATTTGCTACCGACTGTAGCTATTACTATTAGCCAGGTATTAGGACGGGTTTAATTTAGTCTTGAACCATCAAGCTGAATTTGGTGCCAAATGTATTGTGTGAAGTGGATAAGTATAAGCACAGGATAAGTGAAACCTCGCCTTATTTAATCGGCAGCAAAATTATTCGAGCGCTATCAAAAATTCCTATATAAAAAAATAAACTTAATACTGTTTTGTTAACTAAATCCCTACAAAATCATGTTCTTGGACTACTTTTTTTACTTAGACAACTGTATTTTTTTTATATAGGTAAGCACATGATTCGACAAGGATTTATTTAACAAAACAGAATTAAGTGTACGTTTTTTACATAGGAATTTTCGCTAGAGCTCGAATAATTTTGCTGCCGATTGTAACTCAACTGATATGCTAATTTGGATCTAATAAATATCATATCTGTTTGTTTGAAACTTTATTTCCTATATTTAGACTTTGGAAACCAAATCAAATGTGTAACAGTGATAGTGTTAGAAGTTTGAATAATTGCGTATATTTCCCTCTCCAACAGAATACTCCTCTCAAAATTCGAAGCTTTGCTGTTGTTGTATTTGAGAAGTAAATTTCAGAGATTTTGGGGAAGATTTATATTTTGAATATCACTTTAGATTTGTTCTATTCCTTATGATTTTTTGTTTTTTCATCCGTAGTTACACTTACAGTTGGTAACAAAAATGTCCGAACACTAGCAAAAATTCTTATCTAAAAAAAGTACACTTAATACTGTTTTGTTAAATAAATCCTTGTCGAATCCTATTCTTAGTCAGTCTAAGAACAGAATTCGGCAAGGATTTATTTAGCAAAACTGTATTAAGAGTACTTTTTTTATATAGTAATTTTTGCTAGTGTTCGGACACTTTTGTTACCGACTGTACTTCAGAAATTTTGTATGTTGGGATAGTGTAACCAGGGTATTTTTACTTGTCCGAAACAATTCAAATGTATCCCTTATATATCTTTTATGTTGATTTTTAGTTTTTGTCTTTTAATTTTAATTAAACCTAATATACTGAATATTGTTAAGGTCTTGTTCAGCTATTAAAAAGTTTAAGATATAAAGTGCTAGTTGGAGGTATACGGAAAAGTTCATAACTTTTTAACGAGTTGAAATATTTTTAAAATTCAAATAAACCAGATTCCTGAAAGTTTTCACTGCCTTGTAACTAAAATAAAATATCTCTTAATGTAGTTTATATGTGTATAGTAGGCCGAGGTTACACTTGCCTTAAACTATAGGGCAGTGAAACCACAACACGCACAATTTTCTTTTCTTTCTTGAAATGGTATACTTTGTTAAATTGTGAAAAGCTCACAATTTTTAAAGCTAATTAGTTTCAGCTTGTGCCTAAAAATGTTCAGAAGTGTAAGAATAATAGCAAGTCAGCAAAATTAGGTCAAATTCGGACAATACCAAAATGTTGATAAACTACCCCACTACACCCCATTTATTAAAACATTATGGTCATTTATGTGTGTATTTGTTTGAATAAAGAAATATTTTTTAATAAAATAACTATAGTTATTGGAATTAAGAGGAAGTCAGTTACTAAGTATCTAAAATATGATAAGTACCAGTAAATGGTCAGTTTAATTAACTGTTGAATTTCTTTTTTGTTTTCAACTCTTTCAGTTATTGATCATTGTATTTAATTACTAAATATGTGAGATGTTTCAAGTGGGCTACGTAGTAGACGTTCCGTTATGCTGTCTTCAAGACCTTTGAAGAATTTACTCCAATTGTTATTCTATCTCAGTAGTTTAACGTATCACTAGAGCTATCTCAAGTACGATGAGAAACCACAGAGCTAAAACAACAACTGGAGCAAATGCTTCAATCTCTTGGGGACAGCGGGACGGCACGGCCACTATATAGCCCGCTTCACACAAATTTTATTGTAGCGAATTTCTAAGCTTACGAAAGTTTCTAGCATTCGATTTTGATGGTGTGTTCAGATCCGATATTTTAAGTTGTTTAGAAAGAAGGTAGAGACATGTTTTTCGATAAAATTATTGAAAGATGAATTAGTTTTCTGCAGGAAAGGAGGGATGGATCAGTGCGTTTAACTTCGCAGTAGACCTACGCAATGGGCAAATGGCGACGGTCTGGTTCGTTGGTTGGTTGTTTTTGGGTTTAACGTCGCATTAGTGCTGCGCGATGTGCAATTGGGGACGGTCTGGTACTCACCCCTAAGGATGGTCCGGCGACGGTCTGGAATTCATGCTTAGGGAGTTGCGGAGTATGTGATGATTGGTATTCGATTGGTATTAATTATTAGTACAGTCGGTAACAAAAGTGTCCGAACACTAGCAAAATTTCTTACATAAAAAAAAGTACACTTAATACTGTTTTGTTAAATAAATCCTTGTCGAATCCTATTCTTAGTCAGTCTAAGAACAGGATTCGACAAGGATTTATTTAACAAAACTGTATTAAGAGTACTTTTTTAATATAGGACATTTTGCTAGTGCTCGGACACTTTTGTTGCCGACTTTATATACAGACATATTTTGTATATTTACGAAATATACTTAAATATAGATTTTTACCGTTAACTTTCAATTTAAACAATTTTTAAACTGGAAAATTAAAATGGTCAATTACAAATAAAAATTTGGTCATTTGCTAGATGTAAATAATCAATTACTAGTAAAATCTAATTTTGAAAGTCTTATTGAAAATATCATAAATTGTTGAAAAGAAAACAAAGAAAAAGTCTTAGTTATTAACCTTTATATATTGATAAGTACTTATAAAAACTTCCAATAATGTTGTCAATGATTATATTAGAAAATAAGATAAAAACTTAAGAAATTTCTACTAAATGGTCAATTGATGGTTTGCTCACCTTAGATGAATAACAATTATACTTTCGGTTTGTTTGTGTGTGCGTTCGTCCGTTCCTCTCCTCACGTCTGCACTGTGCTACTATAAATTGATGCAGTCCAATATACAGTCGAAAGAAAAAGTATCCGATCACTACTAGCAATAATCCCTGTGTAAAAAAAAGTACGCTCAATATTCCTTTGTTAAATAAATCCTTGTCGATTCGTGTTCTTAGTCAGTCTAAGAACATGATTCGGCAAGGATTTATTTAACAAAACAGCTTTAAGTGTACTTTTTTGACATCGGAATTATTGGCTGGTGCTCGGATAATTTTGCGTCCGACTGTATTGATGTACAGTCGGTAACAAAAGTGTCCGAACACTCGCAAAAATTCCTATGTAAAAAAAAAAAGTACACGTCGTACGGTTTTGTTAAATAAATCCTTATCGAATCATGTTTTTACACTAACTAAGAACAGCATTCGACAAGGATTTATTTAACAAAACCGTCTGAAGTGTACTTTTTTTTTACATAAAGAATTTTTGCGAGTGTTCGGACGCTTTTGTTACCGAATGTACGTTATTTATGCTCATCAACTTGAGTTTCCGATTGAAATTTATAAGCCTTTTTTTTTTTTTAATGGAAACGCAAAAGGAACCTTTTCTTTATGATCTATAAGTGATATTTCTTTCGTGTACCATTCAATCAAGTTAAAGTTGTTCCTTTACAATATATAGATATAAAGATGTATAGATAACACATAAATTTAGATCTGGGTATTTCATATGCACACAGATCTAAATTTATATATATTATAAAGATATACTTTACCATGTTATATTGCGAAAATGCTGTATGTAGCGTTAAAGATTCTTTTACAAAAAGAACACAAAATAAGTTGTAAACTCTACAAACAGGGTGGTTTAATTCTTTGGATTTTATATTAATCAAGCTGAAAATTAAAAATAGAAAATTATGTACGCTATGCACATATAGTGCGGTATATTTTTTATTACCGTAGAACTCGTATAATTCAAAGTTGAAGGGACCAGAAAAAAATTCGAAACATCCAAAAATTCGAATTACATACACTAATTTGTCAAAAAAAAGTGATAAATTAAAAAATTAAAACTCTACGATCAGAGATTTAACACATAAACTTTATATCTAAGAATACCGCTACATTACCCCTTTACCCCCCCCCCCCCCATTAAATCAATATTTTTACGAGCTTAATTATTCAACACTTTTTTAAAAATAGTCAAATTTTTTTTATTTCTTTTTCAAGTAGAATCTTTGTGTCATAGCATATGACCTGATAGAAAAATAGTATCTTCTACATTACGCATGACTTTCAATTCACAAAAACCTCGAAGTTCACACATATGCACCATATCTTCTGGTGCACTAGCTAGGGGCTTCTATTGTATTTCCTTATCCTTCTTTTGAAAGACTATAAAAATTTATAATGCACTTCAGATGAGTAAAATCTCGGGAACAAATTTTACTGTAATATTTTAAAGGTAATCGTATGAAAAATTCGAATTATCCAAATTAGAATTCGAATTATCCACGATTTTTTAACTTTATTTTAATACAAAATTCAAGGGACCGTGTAAAATATTCGAATTATCCAAAAATTCGAATTAAACAAGTTCGAATTATTCAAGTTTCACTGTAATATGCTGAGTCTCGATGTCTTGAGTACATATAATTATTTTATAATCTAAAATTAAATTTAGTGTAAATTAAATCATTATTCTTACTACCTCTAATTGTTTAAATGGATTGTAAACTATCTCCAGCCAAATAAAAATTTTGTAAAAAATTACATATTTTTGAGATTTAAAATTATAATTATTATAATATTAACTTGAGCAATTACACTGAGAAAAAAATATTCCGCCTCCATCTAGAACGAATAAGTAGTCTCTCTCTGAATCTTTAAACTAGAAATATAGATTTCCGAGGTATGCGTATTATGTAAACAAATATCCTGGATAAAAGAAATGATCGAGAAGGGGTTTTTTGAACTCGCTATTAAAGAGAACTAAAATTTATAAGGATGACATGAAACAACTTTTATTATAGCTACAATTTAGTTTGTAGATGTCAGTCAAAGTTTTTTTTTTCAACGTATAGTTTACTACTTTATGTTTATATATACTTGAAAATTATAATATATTTTTATGGGAAAGGACTCCAAGCCATATAATATTAACAAACAACATTTATTAATATAAAAACAAGGACAGGGGACAAGAATTTAACACATTAACTTATCTTGTGGAGCGGAGAGACACATCTTGGGCGTGTTCAGTAGAGCGCCCGATCCACGACCGGTCGAAAGATTCCGAGCCAAAGCGTTCAGTGGTGTCGACCGATCCAGAGTTACATCGTTCAGTGGAATGGACCGATCTCGACCGGTCGTGGATCAGAAAGCCCAGAAAAATTTCTTGATCCATTGGGTCACGTGATGGATCAAATGCGCAATAGGTTGAAAATCAGGCTCTGATTGACATTACGCAGTGAAAACCTGAACAATAATGAACATCTGTTTTTGACAATGATTGTTTATTTGTTTGATTAGCTGAGGATTAATACAGATGTACCTATTTATATGCATTGTTTGTGCTGTAGAAAATAAGGTAAGTAATTCCATAAAATGCTAAACTATATTATGTTTATTTATTTATTGTGTAAAAAAGATTTTTTACGTAATAACGATTTTCGATACGTAATTTTTTTTATTGATGAACGTAACATTCAAACATAAAATTAAAACAAAAATTTACACAATTTTAATTGAAACAAAAAAATATATATTTTTTTTAATTCGGACGCTATCATATTTTGTTAATTTAATATATAAAAATAAGCTGGGAAAAATTATATTTCTTTTTTTTTTTTTCAGACAAAGCTTTTCATTCATGCGATTGTTTTTTGTTTACAAATAGAAAAGTTTGTAAACGATTGTATTTTTTACCTTTAAAACAATAAGTTAACTATAAGTAAATAAATTAAAATCCTTCCACATATTTTTAATTTAGGTAAAAATAAGTTTAAGATGTCAATTATTAAATTTAATAAACAAAACAGACTGTAAAAAATAGTAGCTATAAAATTATGCAGTATTGTTTACATTGCTAGTTTATTTTAATATTCAGTCGGTAATAAGAGAAAAAGCTCTTTATATTGATTCATAAATCGAAGAAGAAAATAAGATTATTTTTTATATAAATCCATTATATTAACTGAACAGCATATTTCATATTTTATATAATTTTTTTTTTTTTTTTTTTTCAAAAACGTTTTTGTTGTACATTTCTGTTCATAATAAAATTCGAAGAGAAAGAAAGGTGTTTTAAGTGCTCATTTAAGATAAATCTACTCTGCTCCTTTAAAAATAAATGTAACGTAACATTCTTAACATTTTCATGATTAAAATTTATACGTGAATTTAGAAAAATCATAACCAAAGTAATGTATATTAGTAATTTGTCAGTACAATCAATTAATAGCTTCTTATTATTTGTTAGCAGAGTACAGAATTCTACATTAATAAGAAAGAAGTAAAACTGTTATTACATAAAAGATCTTTCTTTCTTTCTTTTTCTTTTTTTTTTTTTTTTTTAAGAAAAAACGTAATATAGTTTAGCATTTTATGGAATTACGTATTAAAAGTCCAGACAAAATAAACAACAGAAATACAATAATACAGGTCAAATTAGATAGATGGCGCTGCTCCTATCACGTCAAAATTGTTCCAAAGCGTTCAGTAGATTCCTGGCCCGATCCAAGACCGGTCCAGGATCAGTGACGTCATCGCCCGGTCGAATTGATCCATCTCGGGCGCTCTACTGAACACGCTCCTTGTCTCTTCAATCGCTCATCGTTTATTTAAGAGAAAACAGGTGGTGCGCGCGCAGCTACAAGTGCAGTGACGCAATGACTACGTCATAGCTGTGTAATCAATAACTCATATAATAGAGAGTGGGGGTGGCTGGGGATGAAGGAATTCCCTTATTTATAAATTTCTCTAAAAGTTATTAGTACTTCCAAATAAGTAAACACAAATAATAAATTGATATTTAGATATTTCTTTTGCCTAACAATCAAACATTAATAAAAATAATCCTGGCATAATTTTTCTGTAATTCATTAGTTTTACTCATAACATAAAAATTCTTAAATTTTGAAAAGAATTTTTAAAACTCGCTATCAAAAATAACGTGAATTTATAAAGATGACATGGAATTAATTTTACTAGAGCTACAGTTTAGTTTCTAAATGCCAGACACAGATTTATTATTATTATTATTATTTATTTATTTTATTTACTTATTTATTTATTTTTATTTATTTATTTGTTTATTTATTTATTTATTTTTTTCAATGTATAGTTTACCACATTATGTTTATATACACTTGAAAATTATAAATTATAATATATATTTATACACTTCTACATGAAATATTATTACTTAAAAATAAGTAAAAATATTAGTAAAAATATTTCTAAGATAATTTTTCTGAGATTAATTGTTTTTACTTATAACATAAAAATAACATATTTTTCAAGATCTTGATAAAATAATATTAAAAAAAAAAAAAAAAAGACTACTTATTGCATTATTTTCTGTTCTTTCAATTGAAACTTGTCAGTCTTTTAATAGCTATTGTTTTTTTTTTTTGTCGCTTTCAGGAGATCTTTACATCTTATTGTTCAAGAAGATAATGAGCCTTTATTTTCCCTGGTTCTCGTTAAACGATGATTTGTTACGTTTAATTCCGTTCTTCTTTGAGTTGCCGAGGTTATCTAACGGGAAGAAGTCCTTAATATACTAAATTCTAATGGAGTTTTCTAATGATTGTTTCGGTAATTTATTAGGAAATAAATAATAATAGCTACGTATCAAGTGTTTTCTCATTAGTTAAATTGTTTGATATTAAGGAAAATGTAGACAGAAAAAATTAGGGTGTTTTTGATTGAGAGAATGTCTCGCATAATAATTAGAAAATACCCAAAGGATATAATTTAGTCATATTATACTTTGTACATAATTTTAATTTGATATTTTTATGTGATAAGTTTAAATGAAAGATACATTTTTTTTTCTTCTTCTTCACAATAGAAATTCTTCAGAATAAGAGCAGAGAAAAACAATATTTCAAAAATTCCCAAATTGTTTTAGATTTAATCTTAAAACCCTTAAAATTAAAAAAAAATTAAGTTCATACTTTAAAGAACTTTACACTAGTTGTATGAATAAACTACAACTTAAATTGTGTGTTATAATGTGTTAATATTAATTTAAGCAGTAAACCACAGAATATACGGAAACCTCATTTTTAAAACTGATTCTAAAATCATATTATAAGAATTATCGAATTATATATTTTCTACATCTCTGCCTTTCCTTTTTCATACTTTTTTTTTTTTTTTTTTTTTTTTTTTTTTTTCAGTTGGTGCACAATATCTTGTACGCTCAGAAAGTCAGTACAATGAACAAATTGCATGCGTTCCTTTAGACCCTAATGCTGAATTATAAAAAAAAAAATATTTTCCGTGATTTAAAAACTTTATGTCTATGTTATTTATTTCTGCAAGTTCTTTTTTTTTTTTTTTTTTTTTTTAACCCTAATGGAATTTTACATAATCCCTTTTTCTGCAGCTTCCCAATCACGTATAAACAACAAAATTTGCATAATCTACCTTGAATTTTGATTTATGGTTATCAATGTGTTTAAATGTCAAGTTTTTTTTTTTTAGTTTTATCTGTTGATAAATTACAAAAATAATACCATAAATATTTTAATTTCGATTTCATCAACAAATCATGCTTTCTTACGCAGCACAACAAACAGTCTGAAAGAATTTTTACACTTTGCAAATTTAGCTTTAAAAAAAACTTCTCAATACGAATACAAAATGTTAAAACTCTGTTACATTTTCCAAAACACATTTAGTATTTAAATTGTTTAGTTTGTATGTGTTCTGGAATAAGTTTAGCTTCGTATTTAAACTGAGTTTTCAAACTAAGTTAAAATTTTAATGCAATGAAACATGCGATGGCAGTATGTACTGTTAAATAACACTATGCATTTGAAATCTATATTTTAAATTATTTCTTAAATGATTTATATAACTTAAAGTCTTTAAAAACACTTAAACTTGAAAATATGTATGTTTCCATTTTGATTTGTTTGTAAATAAAATGATTTATTATTATTAATCAATATTATTATTATTAATCTCATATTATTAGTAATCAATATATTTCTAAATCTTCTGCGTATTAAATATAAATCTAACATTTATAACTGAAAAAAAAAATAATAATAAAAAAAAAACTTTATCTAATAAGAAATATTTAGCCTTAGAAAAAAAAAATATATAAATACAATAAGAATAATAAAAGGGGGGGGGGAATATATTAAAAAAAAAAATAGATGGAATAATTTTATTTAATTTATGCATAAAATTTCAAATAAACGAAACTTTCTAAGAACATTAGATAAAGTGAATCATTATAGTTACTAGATCAGGGTGTGGAGGTTTTAATTCCGAATAGCTAATTTTTTATTTCATATATGTGCAGTATGATCTCTTTTGGTATGGCATGTTAAAATAAAGACTAAAAATAGTTTTAAATCTTGTGCATCGCCTGATCACATTACCTTGCGTGAAGCAGCTAATATATCTTTTTGTTCTATATCTGTAAAAATTTCAAACTTTATAAATATAGTCAAGAATCAAACTTTTCTATACGAATACAACATATTCAAACATTGTTAGATTTTCCAAAACACATTTTACATTTAAATCACCAGCTTATATCTGTTTTAAAATAAGCTCAGTTTTATATTTAAATTCAGTTTTCAAATTAAGTTATAATTTTGATTCAATGCAACATGCAACGGCAATGACATTATGCATTTTAAATCTAGATTTTGAAATCTATTTCTTTAAATAATACATTAAAGTCTTTTAAATCGACAAATCGTAAAATATAAATGTTTTCATTTTGATTTCTTTATAAATAAATTTATTTAAACTATCTTATTACAATCACCATTAAGTATATGTGTAAATCTTCTGTAGGTTAAGTATAGTTGCCTTCTGAGTGTCAGATATATGTCTAATATTAATAATTTAACCAAACAATTTTGTTTTCTCTTTTAATAAAAATTGTGAAACAGTAAAGATAGTAAGAAGAAAGCATATAACAAGTAGCAGTATTTGAACTTTTTAAAATCATTTTGTGCATAAAAATTCAAATAAAAGAAACTTTATCAAATATTTAAAGTACATCAGTATGATTAACAGGAGAGAATGGGTTATAGTAATTTAGTTTGTGGTCATATCATTACACTTCAACAGTTTTCATATTAATTTATAATACATCTTCAATATCAAACTTTTCTATACGAATACAACATATTCAAACGTTGTTATATTTTCCAAAACACATGGGACATTTAAATCACTAGCAGATATCTGTTTAAAAATAAGCTAAGTTTTGTACCTAAATTCAGTTTTCAAATAAAGTTAAAATTTTGATTCAATGAAACATGCAACGGCAATGAGACTATGCAAGTCGAGTGGATTCACTCCAGATTTTTTTAAGTTTTATTTATTTATTTATTTATTTTTTCTTTAACTTGGCTTTATAGTAGTTTTTAGTTTTTACCCACAGATAAATTACAAAAATAAAATCTTAAATATCTTTAACTGTGATTTCATCAACGGATAATACTTTCTTACACGGAACAATTAACAGTCCTGTAAGAATTTTTACATTTTACAATGTTAGTTTAAAATAAAACTTCTCAATATGAATACAAAATTTTAAAACTCTGTTACATTTTCCAAAACACATTTAGCATTTAAATCATTTAGTTTGTATCCGTTCTAGAATAAGTTTAGCTTTGTGTTTAAATTGAGTTTTCAAACTAAGTTAAAATTTTTATGCAATAAAGCATGCGATGGCAGTATGTACTGTGAAATAACACTATGTATTTGAAATCTATATTTTAAATTCTTTCATCAAAGATTTGTATAACTTAGTCCTTCAAAACACTAAATCTTAAAAATATAAATGTTTCCATTTTGATTTATTTGTTAATAAAATGATTTAAAGCGTATTCATATTATTATAAATACATATATTTCTAAATCTTCTACATATTAAATATATTTATCTTCTACGTATTAAATATATTTATCGTCTAAGTATCAAATTTATATCTAACATTAATAACTCAAAAAGAAAAAAAAAAATTACTTTCTCTAACAAGAAACGTTTAACCTTAGAAAAATAATTATAAATACAATAATCATAATAGAAGGGGAAAAATATTTAAAAAAACAAACAAAATAGACGGAGTAAGTTCGTTTAATTTTAGTATAAAATTTATAAGAACATTAGGTAAAGTAAATCATTACAGTTTGCGGATTAGGGTGTGGAAGTTTTAATTTCTATAGTCATTTCATGTGAACAATCTCCAAATATACATTTCATATATGTTCAGTATGACCACTTTTGGCATGGCATTTTAAAATAAAAACTTAAAACAGTTTTAATTCTCGTGCATTGACTAATCATATTACCTTGCGTGAAGCAACTAACGGTGTCTTTTTTTTTTTTTTTTTTTTTTTTTTCTTTTTTCTATATCTGTAAAAATTTCAAACGGTGTAAACATAATCAAGAATCAAACTTACGAATACAACATATTCAAACATTGTTATATTTTCCAAAACGCATGAGAGATTTAAATCACCAGCTTATATCTGTTTTTAAAATAAGCTCAGCTTTATATTTAAATTCAGTTTTCAAATTAAGTTATAATTTTGATTCAATGCAACATGCAACGACAATGACACTATGCATTTTAAATCTAGATTTTTAAATCCATTTCTTTAAATAATACATTAAAGTCTTTTAAAACGAAGAATCTTAAAATATAAATGTTTTTATTTTGATTTCTTTATAAATAAATTTATTTAAACTATGTTATTACAATCACCATTAAGTACATTTGTAAATCTTCTGTAGGTTAAGTAAAGTTACCTTCTGAGTGTCAGATATATGTCAAGTATTAAAAATTTAAACACACAATTTTGTTTTCTCTTATAAAAAAATTTGTTTAAAAACAATAAAGATAAGAAGAAAAAAACATATAACAAGTAGCAATGTATTTGAACTTTTTAAAATCATTTTGTGCATAAAAATTAAAATAAAGGAAACTTTATCAAATATTTAAAGTACATCAGTACAATTAACGGGAGAAAAGGGGGTTATAGTAATTTAGTTTGTGGTTACATCATTACTCTTAAACTGTTTTCATATTCATTTATCATACATCTGCAACATAAAGTTCACTATTCATTTGAAACCTAGACTTTTAATTTCTTTCCTTGAAAGTATAGTTCAATTTTTATGCACAGCTTTTTTTTTTTTTTTTTTTTATGTCAAATCTTAAAATGGAAATGTTTTCGAAAGAAAAAATTATAACAACCAAAAATGAAAAATCATGCAAGATTAGTAGAAAAAGCTTACAATAGAAAGTTATTTAAATGAGTTTTATATAAATGTCTGTCCTAAAACGCAATGCACTGGCATTTTTTGGGGAGTCCATGTACGCACAAATTAGTTGTACAGGACGTATAAATGCCATTTTAAATAGGAAACATACCATAGTGAACTTGAATAGCACATATAATCTATTCAAAATTCTGAAAATATTTTCGGACGATGGGGTTGGACGGACGGAAAGATAGACAGATGGATAGTCGGATAAACAAACGAAATGAAATCATATTCACACTTAAAAAATTGTTAGAAAATGTTAAAAACACCTAATGTAAACGAAAATACAATTCCAGCAAGTTTCCAATAATACCACTGAATGCCACTAAATATTTTTTTTTGGGCCATTAAATCAAGTGCTAATCATTCTATATTATATAGGAAGTATTATTTTGTGAATATGAATAACTTATTTCAATTTCATTAAGATTTGAGCAATGTAACGCCATTAAAATTCGGTTTATAGAAATACCTCGCATAGAACGCAATGCTTTGAAATACTTTCGAGTGTCCCTGTGCACAAACCATTGATGGCAATTACTCTATGTTCTATAGTAAACCTCCGATGGTGAACTTGAATAACATATTTCAGTTTCATTAAGATTTGTTCAAAGTAAAAATATAAAAATATGGTTTATAAAAATACCTCTCATAGAACACGATGCTTTGAAATACTTTCAGGAGTTCCTGTATACAAACTAGTAGAGGTATTCACTACATTTTCAATAGCGAACGAAATGTTAATTATAAACAAGAGCGAAAAATAATGCGGTACGCACTAATTATTAACACTTTCCAACTGTACGTACTTCTTGTATCGTATAAATTTCATTTTTCCTTGACTGCGTTATCATACAACGGGCAGACAGAAGGACTGAAAGGCGTACAAATAGACTAATTGTATTCATAATCACACTTAAACATTGTTGGAAATTGCTTAACGCAAAAGAAAATGCAGTCCTTAATGTATCTGAATATTTAAGTAGAGCCCTGCAAATCGGAAGGTTCAGCATATTATAATTTATGCAAAACATTATTTAGCATATTAACAATAAATGCCAATTTCTTCATTATTTGTACTGTAAAAAGTTATTTAAATGTGATTTATAAAAATATCTGTCCTAAAACGAAATGCTTTGGAATTATTTGAAGTGTCTCTGAACACAAACCAGTTCTACAGAACCTATTAATGCCATTTTAAAAATGAAACATTCCATACCGAACTTGAATAACATGTATTATTACTTTTTTTTTTTTTTTTTTCAATTCTGAAAATATTTAAGGTTGCGGGGGGCGGGCAGAAGGACAGATAAAAAGATTGACAATCGGGCAGACAGATACACAAATTTAAAGTTTTACTCACAGTTAAAACTTTTTATAAAGCGTTTAAAACGTTTAATATAAATGAAAATGCAATTGCAGCAAATTTCCAATAATAACCCTCAATGTAACTGAATATTTTTTTGTGGCCCTGTAAATCTAATGCTAATTATACTACATTCTGCAGAAAGCATTCTTTTGTGCATATGATTAATATATTTCAATTTTATTAAAATTTGTGCAAAGGAAAGTTATTAAAATTTAGTTTGTAGAAATATTTCTTATAGAATGCAGTGCTTTGGAATACTTTCAGGTGTCCCTGTCTACAAACCAGCGATGATATTTACTCAATTTTCATTCGGGAACATCTGATAGTGAACTTGAATAACATATTGTAATTGAATTAAGATTTGTACATAGTAATGTTACGAAAATATGGTTTATAGAAATTCCTCTCGTGGAACGCAATGCTTTGGAATACTTTCGTGTATCCCTGGTCACAAACTGGTATAGGTTTTCACTCCATTTTCAATTGGGAACATTCAATAGTGAACTTGAATAACATATACAAGAAACTCTATGCATATTTACGAAAATCAGAACACGGACAGACAGACAAACCGAAGTCATTAACATTTTTCAACCTTATTGGAAAGTGTTGAAAAAGAATAACATATGCATAAAAATTCAAAAAAAAGAACCTTTTTTGCAAAAAGTATTTAGTGCTTGTTTTTTTTTTTTTTTTGTTTTTGGTTTTTTTTTTCAGATTGTTTCACGTACGGTTAAAACTAAGATATCCCAATATTATTTCACTTTGTTTTGTTTTTCCTAAACGAAAATTACATTCACTTAAACATTATTCTTCGACCACGTTTCTTGAGACCATGGAAGCATCTGCGCAAGCGCTGACTCAACCAGTCCAGTGTTAAAAGAGGAGAGATAGTCATCTGATTCAGAGAAAATAAGAGAGCTATAAGAGCGCGCCGAATGACTGGATGTTTTCCAAATCCCGAGCTGTCTGTCAATTTGGCACCCCTGCAAGATTGTGGACTGTTCCTTACTGCTAGTTTTAGGAAACGTGTTTACACTATACTGACACAATTTGAATCATAATACGTAGTTGCCAATATTTTAATTTATTCCGGAGCAATTTATTTAATTTATTCCGCAACACTTTATTTTTAGAATATTTTTCTTCACACTATAATTACGATAAAATAAGAACAATCTACTCTTTAAAAAAAACTGGTATGGTATAAAGGCGGGGTTAAAAATGCTCCGGAATAAATTAAAATGTTGGTAACTCTGATAATATAACCTAATCTATGAAAACGTTTCATTATTCGTAAAGCATTTTTTCCCTTTGTTTCTTGTGTTTCTGTAATGCCTATTTTTCTATTAAAATCATATTTTATGTCTTTGTTGGAAATAGTAATGGAAAATGAAAAGTTCAAAGCGATTAAAATTTTAGTTCCTCTGTCTGACCATCTGCTTTTTCGACTGTACGTCTGCCTGCCTTTCCGTAAGTCCGCGCCTTTAGAAACGCCCATTAGTACTTTTCGAATCTCTTAAAGTATTAGTTCACTATGGCATATTCTTATTGGAATTGATGCAAATAGCACAATACATTTGACTACAGTGATTCAAAAAATGTTTCTGAAAAATTATGGTCTATTAGGTCTGCTTTTTAAATGATTTAATATCTTTACACTGCATGCAACAAAACGAGAAAAAAAGATTATGTAGCTGCAAAGAAAACCTGTAGATCATTGTTTTGGACACTTTCAAATTCAGACATTTTGTCAAATATCTAGAAATTTTCTTTAGGAATTATTTTGAAACTTTTGGAGTATAAAAACATTTTATACCTCAAATATTTCAGCAAAAGTTTTGTTCTGGAGAAGAAAAGGAACGAAGTAAAAATTAAACAAAACTCAATATGTTTTGGATCATCCTGTATAAAGTAAGGCATGAAATGTATTTTGGCTGCATCATGTGATTATAAGGTTTCTTTTAATTATATGTATAAATTTGTATGAGGCAACCACATATATTCAAGGAGATATAACGGTTAGTTTAAAAAATTGCAAAAAAAAAAAAAATTACCACTTTTTTAATTATAATACGTAGGGTATTAGACGAAGTATACAAAGCCCCTTTTAGGAAACCTTGGCATTTTACATTAGACATGGCATACTGCAATCAGAATGAGAACATATTAAATATCTTACAAAATATGAACATCTTACACTAAATAATTTTTAACTACGCATACGCAAACTAATGAAAAATTTCATTTCCATAATTTAATAGACAAAAAAATGGAGATACTTATATGAAAACCCTAAACGAATACCGTGTAAATGGAAAAAATTACTAGAGACAGAATGAACTGAATTTTAGTTCCTTTGAAAAAAAAAAAAAAAAAAAAAAAAATGGAAGATGATAGGGGATTTTAAGAATCTTTATATACGATCAGCGTACACTGTATTACCATTGAGCATTGATTGGATCAAAATAAAAATGAGAGTAAAACCCCTGATATTCTGAGAAGAACTGAAATTCTGTTCATTCTATCTCTCATAATTTTTTTAATTTACACGATATTTGTTTAGGATTTTTATATAAGTAGCTCAATACTTTTAGCTATTATATTATCCATTTTTTTTTTTTTTAACTTCTGAATGCGTAGTTCAAAATTATTTTGTAAAAATGCTTATAATTTGTAAAATATTTAACATTTTTGAATTCTGATTGCAATATGCTGTGTCTAATGTACACTGTTAAAAATTTCAGTTCAAGGTTGAACCAAATGTTGATACTACAGTAGCTTCAGTTTGCTAGGTTGAACCAAAACATGGTAGGTACATTTTTGCTGCCAGCATGCGATGGTGAAACCTTCTACTATGATTTGGCGTTTCTTGTTTAAAAAAAGCACCAAATTATGGTAAAAAATTTCTCCGTCTTATGGATGTAGCTATTGAAGTACCAAGCCTTGGTTTAGTAAAGCACCAAATAATGGTAAAAGGTTTCACCATCGCATGGTGGCAGCAAAAATGTACCATGTTTTGGTAAAACCTAGGAGAAAATTTTTAACAGTGTAGTATGCCAATTTTTCTGAAACTGGCTTTGCACTGGGTCTAATAATATTATATTATAATTATATATTAATTATATTATATTTTAATTATTAATATTATATTTTAATTATAATAAAACATATTATAATTAAAATGTGGTCTTTAAAAAAATAAATAAATAAATAAAATTAAGAAGCCGTTATATTTCCATGAATAAATGTAATGGTGTCTTAAAAATTTATACAGATAATTATAGGAAACCTCATAATCAATTGCTACAGCCAAAACGCATTTCAAACATTATGTTTTAATAGCGTGATCCAAAACATTCTGACTATTTAAAAAATTTTTTACAGGTCTTCTTCTTCTCTTCAGGATAAAACATTTGCTGAATTGCATGAGGTGTAACATGCTCCTTATACTGCCAAAGTTTCAAGATAATTCCTAAAGAATTTTTCTAGATATTTGAGAAAACGTCTAAAGTCACGAAAGTGTCCAAATACTAATTGGTAGATAGTGTAAAGTACATTCTAAATGACATCACGCAGGTAAAATACACTGAAGATTAACCGTTGTAGCCTGTAAATGTCGTGCGAAAGTGTTTTATAATCAACACAAAATAACTTTTATAATCTACGTGAACACACATAATCAATGCAAATCAAATAATTTGTCTTTATTCATTTATGGCAATGTATTTCAATTGAAAGAAAACATATTTTTGGGTAAAATTACTTATAAAACTTTTGTTGAAGACGACATTCTATATTTCATAATGAAAGAAATATCCATTCCTGCTTTATAAAGAAGCATCAGTTTACACACATAGGCATACACAGACACACGCACATATGTGTGTATGTGTGTGTGTGTAATATATGCTGGGATAATGCGTGTGGCTTTGGGTCCTACACCCATTTCTGGAGTCATTAATTTGCACACTTGCACTCTAGGCACAATAATCACTCATCAGTTAATTTTCCTTACCTTTATTTAAATCCATTTATGACTTCTTAAGAGAGTACAGAAGGCAATAGACAGTTCAAGTAAAAACTAAGCACTGATTTCGACTGAGATTTAGTTGGACGCTGTTTCCGAAACTTTGCCGTGGATTTATCGGAACTTGGGGCGCGTCGATAGCAGTTGTTCGTTTTTAGAAGATAATAGTTCGAAGACCTCTCAAGTCTCGTCTCTAATTTTTGCGAGTTTCATGTTTTATACCTATAATTTTTGGTGTAATTTGGCGTATTTCTAATCTCCTCCATTTCTTTTATTGGTTACTTTATTTAATAACACGCCTCTTCTTTGTTCCTTACTGGCTAATGACTCGTACTTACCAGAAAGAGTGACGCTGGTCGGTGCCCCAATTTGACAACTCACCAATTCTAATACAATTATTTATTGCTTTACATCTGACATAAGTAATCAAACCCTAATTTATATTCATAAATCTTTTATTTATTTTAACATTGTTAATTTAATTCTTTTGTTGAATCTTTCCGGCGCCAGATACTTTTTTATTACCATTGAACTTATTACAGAATATTTCTAGACATCAAAATGCTTATTCAATTCAAATTATTTACTTGTTTATTTATTTTGGAATGACCGCGATTGCAATTTCGTTCTTTATTTTTTATTTTTTTTTTTTATGCTTTTAGAGTAACTTACAGCCTAATATAAAATCTCTTTTAATTCATTTTGCAATATTACTTTGAAATATAAAAAGAATACCCTGAAAATGTGAAAATAATAATTTAAAATATAAAAATATTAATTTAATTCTTACCTCTTTTTTATCCATTATATATCATATCATATATATGTATATATATTTCATCAAACATCAGGTAGGAAAATTAACAAAAAACCACGTATGGAAATGAAAAACACACAAATAAAAATGTTGATATTGTATAGAGTTTATTTAAAACATGTTCTAAACTAATGAGTTCACTATCATAGGAAATGCTTGAATATTATTTATTTTCAAAAAAAAAAAAAAAAAAAAAAAAAAAAAAAACATAATATTTTTAAACATTAATCCCAAAATACCTTCAAAAGTATTCTAATCTTTTGTTTTAAAAGTGATTGATGATGCCAATTTTTTCTATACATATATTTCTGATATCGCTTTAAATATATCATAATGCAAAAATAAATTCTAACGAAATGTCTTTAATTTTGAAATATGGGGAATTGCTTCAACCTCTGTTTCAGAACAAAGCATTCCTTTCCTTTCGAATAATAATAAGGAAAATGTTTTTCATATTATTAAAAATAGTGTATTTGAAGCATTTGTGTTTTATTAAATATAAATATAAGCATGAATTTATTTGTTTTTCTTACATACTTATACCCGAGTATGCATTTTTTTTGTCTCATTTCTCTTTATGTTTTTGTACATTGTACTTAGTACTTTTTTTTTTTTTTTACAGACTATTAATTTATTTTGCTTGGGATATGAACATGAATTTATCATCTTGCGTAAAAGCATAAAAATATTAATGTCTGGGCTAACTTTTTTTTTTTTTTTTAATAAAGAAGCAGCTTCATTATTTTAGTGGTTATAAAATATATAACTGTAGTGTGATGTTTTGAATATTTTTTCTAGTAAAACATTTTTTTTCTGCATCGCATCCACTTATTTATGATGAAGCATTTTTTTTATATCTCTCTCTTTCCAAGCATTTTTATTCTGTTTTTTGATAAATGTAAAAAAAATAAATGAAGCAAAATTTTTTCTGGATGTTTCTCTTAAAAAAATATAATATCAGAACATGAAAAAATATATAAATATGTTGTTTGATTTGAGAGAAAAAAAAAATAGAATCATTGACAATAGGAAAAGAGATGAAAGGAAAATTTTAATTTGAGATGTTAAAATAGTAAAAAAGTATTAAATAATCAGCAATAATATTTTGAAAAAAAAATTGTTTGCATTATACCCTTTAATTTAACAAATTATTAATAACTTTTATTATGAATATTTATCTTTAAATTTTAAATTATGAAGTTTTAGAGCTCATTTTCTTTAGTCAGATGCAATTATGAAAAAGTCAATTTATTTGATTATTTTTCTATATATTTAGCACACCAATTGTCGTATGTTATGGCTGCAAATATTATTTGATTTCAAAATTTTACAACGGATATTTTTTTTAGAATTTAGACAAATTGTAAATGCTTTAATCTCAAATAGCATTCCATTTTCCCCTTATGTTAAAGTTGTAACAAAAACTGCCTGTGCAGCTTCCAGATTTTCACTTTTAACGTCAAAGAAATGTGATTTCTCAAGCTTGAATCTGGTTGAAAATATCCTTGAACTTCACAGTCTATCTTATTTCAAGCAACTGTGCTGTTAGGGTAAGTTCCAAGATTGAATTTGTACGTATTACTGCCAAAGCAGGGGGTTATTTGCAAAGATGTACCATTAAGAGTAGTTCATACGGCTTGACTCCCTGCTTTTGTACTGCGCAGTTAGGGCACGTTCTAAAGCTGCCTTCAAACTCTGGCAACGATGCACAGCTTCAAAAGTCATAAATTATCCATTGTCCGAAAGTGACCCTTGAAATTTTGTACATGTTTACAATGAATGACATTACTTTTTATTGCTCTTTTACAAAAGAGACCCTAGTACAGAGAGTCCAGATGCAATCATCGTACTAGGAGGTTTGTGAGCAATGCCTCCAGCAAGCGACGATTCAAATCCACATCAAAGAAATACCAATAGAGCCGCACTTCCGCTTTGAAAGTTGTCTGAGTCTGAAGGCAGCTTGAGACTGAATTTGTGTGATTTAATGTCACAGCAGTGAGCTATTTGCAAAGATATACCAATAAAGGTAGTTCATATGGCATGACTCCCAGCTTTTGTACAGCAACTACCTGAGAACAGGGTTGCCAAATTTGCCCTTCTTTTTATTCAATAGTCAACAATAATTTTGAGAAGTGACATTTGATATACACAGTACACTATCAATCTTCGAAGTGATTAGTCAATCGTTACAAATAAAAATTATTGGTGACTGTTGAATACAAAAAAGGCCAAATTTGGCAACCCTGTTCGAGAACATGAGGTTTCATAATAACCTTGAACACTTCACAGAATGGTCAATACAAGTATTATTATTTTTTTTCAAATATACTGATCGCAGTCAGTGTGGTTTGACTTTCGGTGTTCTAATAACGGCTAACTTAACCAGCTAATCCGCCATGAGACCGTAAGTAATGACACCCATCCAGTGGCAGAATGATTAGTATTCTTGTCAAAAGTTTCTTAGGTAACAGGTCCGAATATCTTTTCAATCATGGATTTTCGTAAAGATTTGGAGTCCACTTTAAGAGAAAGTCCCAATCTAATGTGTATAAATTACAGCAGAGAAACAACCCAAACCGGTAAGTTATAAGAACTGTGCATTAATTCTCAGCGTGAATTTCAATTATTAATTAATATCCTAAAATGGATACATATCTTGCAATATTTCGCATGTAATATTAATTAGATAATACTATTGATTCATATTATATATTAGAATATAACATGACTAAAAATGTATCTGTTATTGACTTATTTGCATATGTATACCCATTCAATTATTCCCCGGTTAATCGTGGTACTATTTTCGATTTGTTTAACATTGGTTCAGTTACAAAAAAGGTCTAACTAAACAGCTCTTTTTACTAATGGTGATTATAAGAAATATATATATATAAAGGGTGTAGTAATAAATTTTACAGCGTGTTTCAGTAGTATTCATCTTCCTGCTTTCTGAATCTTTCCCACTACATGTAAAAGAATAAAAGAAGATTATTTTTTCGTCTTTTTTTTTTTTTTTTTTTTTTGAGATGCATCTTTCTCAAACAGTCCATGCAAATTAAGCTTAACGTTAAGCTTTCAGCTATAACGTTAAGCTTTCAGTCTAACGCTGCTACGTTCTCGATCGGTTGCATCAAAATCTCCACCTTTAAAACTTCAAAATCTTAATTCGCGTGTGTTTTTCGATGGGATACCTTCTCTGAGAACAAATTAATATGCTTTTACTGGACATTTACTTTGGTGAAATTCCTAACAAATGCAGTGACGAATAAATCGCTTATGGTATGGCATCTTTTACTTTCGAAACGACCATTTTATTTTGACTTTTCTTTCAGTTTCTGCGGTGGTTTTATAACAATGCTCGAGTTCCTATCTCATGACACAATCGCAAGTTACTAGATCGTATTCTACACTGTTAAAAATTTCTGTAAAAGTACAGAAAAAGTATTGAGACTCTCCGTAAATGTACATGAGTTCACTGTTAAGAGCAATGAATCAAGAAACTCAGTTTGCTGTTAAAAATTTCTGTAAAAGTACAGAAAAAGTATTGAGACTCTCCGTAAATTTACATGAGTTCTCTGTTAAAAGCATTGAATCAAGAAACTCAGTTCTTAATTTACAGATATTTCCCTTTTCTAAACAACGTTTTCCCTGTAGGGATTTTGATAGTTACATTAAATAAAAAAACTATATATATATACATAACCTTAAAATTATTTTTATATTAAAATAAATACCTATTTATACATATAGATTTATTTAACTAGAAGTTTTGAAGGCAGAAATATACTGAATAGTTTGTTTCATTTCAGTGTACTATTACGTAAAAAGGGAGAAAAAAGGGAACGTTAGGGAAAATTAGACTGTTTCTGCGGGATGTTTATCTTCGTATCTAATCATTAAGAGTTTGTTATTGTTGACTGTATTGAAGAACTTAAAGCAATTCATGTTTTCATTTGGAATTCATAATTAGGTAAGTTAAATTTTATACAATCTTTTATCCTATTTTAATAAACAACAAAAACAATGACTGTTTATGTTAGTTATATTAGCGGTTATTTTTACTTTCTTCTATATGTAATATAGAGAAACATTTGATTCGCGAAAATTTTTGACCTCCATTTTTTGATGGATTTACGTTTTGGGATGTCCAGAACACGAATTGATAGTTTTTAAAAAATGTCTGTCTGTCTGTATCCCTTTTTTGTGGACGCTGTATCTCATGAACCAATGAATGAAATGTAAACAAACTTGGTATTTAGTTGCACCCTGACATACACTGGTGCTGATTAGATTTGGGGATCAATCGCTCAACAGGTGCTGTGATCGCATTTTTCTAAATTTTCAACATGACAATATAGGACAAAATTTCGTATAAATGTACATAATGAGAGTTATTTTAAAATTAATATGAATTATTGATAATAGTAGTAGTTAACTAGGGAAAAAAAATTTGCATGTGGGCATCGCTCTCCCCTGGGGGTTAAGTACCCCCCAGGGGAAGTAAATTTTCAATATGGGTATCTTTCGAAAGATCTCGTCAATACCTTTAAAGCTAATGGTTGAACTATAGATTTGTGCTAATTTAAAACAAAGTTATCCATTTTTTTTTTTTTTTTTTTTACTTTTTACGAAAAAAAGTCATTTCTTTTGATTTGGAAAAAAACAAACATCTTTCGGCATTTAGTGATAATTCTATCAGATAAAAATCTTCTGCATTTATAATTGAAAAGAATTTGATAATTTAATAAGTAATTTTTATTGAATAAATTTTGTGTAAAATTATATAGAAGAAAGTCATGTGGTGGCCACATCATACTAGTTTTTAGTTTAATATCGTCTGAAATTTCTATATGTTTTCTTATATATTCGTTTTACAGCCTCTTCCTGTCATTAAAAGTGTTTGCTGGCATTTGCTGAAAGACTGAAAAATAATCTAGATTACCCTAAATCAAAATAGTAGGAATTGAGGAAAAAGTAAGTCATTTCCACATTATATAATTAATAGTTTAAATAATAATAAAATAAGTAAATTTAAAAATCGAAATACAAAATAAAGATTTTGTAGATGTTAGTTTTATCCAACAATTTTTTTAATTAATGTTTTTTTTTTTTTTTTTCTTTAAAGGGAGGGGAGGACGGTTTGTATTCTAAACCGTCCAATGTTATTAATTTTGCTTTCTGAAAATTTTGAAAATCTGCTTGCGCGTGTATATGTATGCCTGTATATATATGCACAAGTTAAAAAACCACAATATAAGAAAAAGAAAATTATTGTTGCTGTTGCCGAGCAATGGTAATAGAAGGGTGGGTTGGGGGACAAATTAAATTTTCTGACAAGTTAATATTTTTCAGAATACAGTTTGATATTTAAGGATTCAAAGTACAGAGTGTATATCAAATTGAGTGAGGAAATGTTTAAATTAATACGAAATTTTATCCAGGCTGTTATATGTTGCGGACTAATTTATATATCAAAATAACCGATACACATAAAACGTTACTTTTAAGTACAAAATCCAACACTATTTTTGAATTATCCTGGATGAATATACCATAATCATAAGCATGCCAAGACTGCGGTTACATGTTTATGAAGGGAGGCGGAACTATGGCCGAGTCCCCAGGCCTAGGACTCGAGGGTCCTAGGTCTGGGGTAGTGTGCCCTCTGAGGGGGGATGTTTTTTACGGGGGCCCAGCCCAGATTTTATGAGTCTCGGAGAAAACTACTGAAAACTTCGAACAGCTAGGTCGACAAGCTAGATCTGGGATTGAACTCAACACTTCCCGTTTATCAGCTCTGAGCGTAGAATGGCACGGCCACTCACGGAGTCGTACAGTTTAGAGATGATTCAGGAGCAGTTCACTCTCTCAGGAGACAATAAATTGTTTTTTTTTTCCATATTCTAAGGGTGAAAAACTACCTAACATAACAAAACCCTAAAAACTGCTATTTGTATTCAAAATTAATCTTAGAAGAATAGATTAAGGTTATTATTACGTGGCTATTATTTAAAATGTTTGTTTATTCCCATAATAGATGATATTTGTAGAATTCTGAAGGCATTGTAAGGAAAAATTTAGAAGTGGGGGGGGGGCAGAATTTGGAAATAAAGATAGCCCCTGAAAACTTTCACCTCTGATATTCTTTTATAATCTGCTACCGGTTGTTTTCAATTTTTATTTTAATATTCTTCAAGTTTTTTCATGTTCTTTATACAACTCTCTATGCCATTAAAAATGTTTACCGTTATATCTTCTACGTGAAGACTGAAACATTATCTGAATTTTCGAAATCAAAATGCAAGAATTTGAGTAGAATTGAAATAAATCGCCTACATCTTGTATAAACAATAGTTTACATATTGAAAATTTTATAAATTTAAAAACTGAAATACAAAATAAAGATTTTATCTTTAGAGAATTCTTATTTATCAAGTGATTCAATTTTTATTTTATTTATTTATTTTATTTATAACTTTTAATTCTCTTTTCTTTCTTTTGAGGGGTTTGAGGAGAGGGGTGGAGTTAATGCTTCACAAGCGGAAAGTGTTTTCATTAAATATTTAAATTTTTGGAGATAGAATATTTAAGTAATTATCATAATATTAATAATGGAAATAAAGAAGGATATTAATTAAAAGAATTTACCTGTAGCTTAAGACCACAAAAAATTACTGTAATTTGCATTTATATTAGTTTATGTAATTATTAAAGACCAAATAATATTTAGAAAATAATTTTTAAATATATTTAATAAACTGGAAATATTTCGTAATTGAATTGTGTAAAAAAGAATTTGCTGCAGAACTATGTATTACTTCATATTACTATAATAATCCAATAGGCAAAAGTGGGTCTTGGGGACAGGAGTATCTGTTCTTGAAGCTGGTAGACGGGAAGTGATGAATTCGATACGTAGTCGCGCATGCTGTCCTAGTCGTTCGGTGTTTTCCAAGGTTTTCTCTGAAATTCCTGTAAATATGGGCTAATACCCCTTAAAAGTCAACCCACGTTGGGGTTTTCGGTAATAAATTGAGGCTTACTTAAGAATGTCTAAATTATTTTCAATATTTTTTGAAAATGTCGTTATATATAATTATCAAAGTCCCACTCTACTCCTTGTACTTTGGGAATGTCTCGGAATTTCTGAAAACTTTAAGGCATTTGTTAAAAGAAAAAAAGAAAAAAAAAGGGAACTCAGGGGCAAACTTTAAAATTTCATATAAGAAGTGCGGGGGGGGGGGGATCTTTTCTTGGGGATAAAGACATTTCAAAGTAGGCCTAGAACTTACAGCAGTCAATCGGCCTTATACCCAAATACAATACAATTCATACTTGTTTTTAATATAAAATACTTCAAAAATATTCCTGTTACACTGGCATTCATAAAATGGTGCTTAAATATCTTATGATTTCATTATATAAGTGATTTTTTCCCTGTAATAATGATTTAAAATACCATGTTTATCTCTTTTTATTTTCTTTAGATGATTTTTCATTAGATTCTATTTAGATGGAGTATTTAAGATACATTTAATAAAAAAGCACCACAAAACTGGCGTTGTAAAAAATATTACTTACAAACTTTGAATAAACACCATAAAATGCAATAAACTCGCAACAATTGTTTCGGGTCGAAAAAACACACGACCCTTCATCAGGCGAACAAAGTAAGCACGAGTGAACGCACCTTTGCCGCTTTGACTGCAGCACTCGAGCTTACTTTGTTCGCCTGATGAAGGGTCGTGTGTTTTTTCGACACGAAAGAATTGTTGCGAGTTTATAGCATTTTATGGTGTTTATTCAAAGTTTGTAAGTAATGTTATTTAAGATACACTTTAAAATTCGCTTATGTATACTTAATTTTCTTTTAAGTGCCATGTAATTACAATCCTTTCTTTTCATTATTTGCTTAAAATGTCATAGGATGTAGATTTTGTTTTAAAAATTTATAGTTGAAGTGTTTTCCTACAATAGTAATTTTTCATAATTTTTCTTTTTTCTAGTTATAATGGAAATTGATCCTGATATAAGAAATGAAACAAGTTGTCTAAGAAATATGAAAATAGAAAATGCCGCAAAATACCCTCATTAGAGACATTTACAAATACCAAATATTTATCCTGTTAAAGAGTTTTTCACCATTTATCTTTTGTTAATGTCATTTAGAAAAAAAAAGATACGGTCAGTGTTATATTAGTAAAATAAAGCTTAATTTTAATCTAATTCAGTATGTTTTATTTTTTAATTCTTTTTAATTGTATGTTTTCTTTGCAGCAAAGATGTTTTTCTTCTTAGTGAGCTTTTTGCAATGATTCTAGTAAATTACCGGGATGCTGCTTTCATGTGTAAAAGCGTAGAATTTGTTTCTTCTTTAAATCCTATTTTGTAGAAAAAAAAATGTTTTAAAATTTGTTTTTGTAAAAAAAAAAAAAAAAGTCGAAATTTTTTTAATTCAAAATAATCTAATGGTTTCTTTTAACAAAAAGTTGTATATTTTAAAGATTTGAATTTATGAAACTAGTGACCAAAACCAAAAGAGTACCCGAGTTTCATCTGCACTGAACCCTAAATTAATATTTAAAAATATTAAAAGCTCTATATTTCTTTATATACTATTTAATACGTACGAACATTTTCTCTCCACTTGCCGTCTATTTAAAAATATTTATATCCCAGAAACTACAATAATTAAGGAAATTATTCTACACATTGTAATGAATTAATTATAAAAACTAAAACTATTTAGGTATCAAACTTTTAATACGTTCCTATACTTCTACGATAACGTATTAGAAATCTGATCTGAAATGAGAATTTTTATTTTCAAATAAAATAACTTTTAAAAACCAATTTTATTAAAAAGAGAATATTGAAAAATGTTCAAAATTTGTTGCAGTTTGAAATAAAATTTGCATCAAATTTGTTAGTCTTGGTTTAAGTGACAAGTTACGCATTTCATTAATACGTTCCACAAATTTACTTTTTAAATAAACTACCAAAACTGTATGCCTAGTTCTTAAGAGAGACCTTTATATGGAAATGAATTAGTAATTTCTTTTCTTTAGCTAATATAAAAATCAATGTGAGTATTTAAAAATTCAAATTCATTTAATACACTACCTTTCCATAAATGACCGGACACTTTCGATTTCAGATGCGTTTTAAAATAACTCAAAAATACTTAACAAATCATCTTGAAACTTCAGGAGTGTAAAAAACATGTTACACCTCATGTAGTTCAGTTATTTGTCTGTGCCAAAAGTGAAAATGGGACCAGTAAAAAATTAAAGAAAAATGAGAGCATTTGGCATCACCCAGTATAAAATAATACTCGAAATACATTCTGGCTGTAGCATATGATTATGGGGCTCATTCTCATTTTCTGTATAAATTTTTAAGTCTCAACCGCATGTAATCAGGGAGATATAAAGATTTCTTTAAAAAATTGACGAACATTTTTTTTTTTTTTTTTGCTATAACATGCAAGGTTTTAAATCCAGTACAAAGCTATATTCGGGAAACCCAATATACAACATTAGATACAACATACTGCAATCAGAATGAAAAAAATATTAAATATCTAATGAAATGTGAGCATTTTTACTAAATAATTTTTAACTGCGCATGACTAAGTTTTAGCTAAATTTCATTGGTATAATTTAGTAGCCGAATGCATTAAACTACTTATATAAAAACCCAATCAAGTATTGTGTAAACTCAAAAAGTTCTTCGCCAAAGAAGCAACTGGTCTTCAGTTTATCTCGAAGAAAAGCTAAAGTATAAGGAGTTTTGCTCACATATTTATTTTAATTCGATGAACTGTAATGCAATTTTCTGTGATTGTAAATAAATATTGAGAAAACCCTCTTAACAATTTCTTTGTTGGGGAACAGCTGAAATTCAGTTTATTCTATGACCAGAGCTGCTCCTAATCCGGCAAATTGTTACTACCGCCTCTTTTCCACACCACTTAATTTTTAGAATATTTGTTTTCTTCATTCATCGTAAATATATTTGAAGAGAATTACTCTAAAAATTAAGTGGTGTAGGAAAAGGGGGGTTGGGGAGAGGGGTACTAACAATTTGCCGGATTTGGTTGGCAGCTCTGTATGACGTAGAATTTTTTCAGTTTACACGATTTTTGCTTGGGGTTTTTATATAAGTAGCTCAAAAAATTTCACTGTTAAATTTTGAAAATGAAATTACACTGAACATTTACGCATGCGCAGTTAGAAATTTAGTAAAAATACTCATATTTCATTAGATATTTAATATTTTTTTCATTCTGATTGCAGTATACAGTGTTTATTATTGTATGTCCAGTTTCCTGAAAATAACTTTGCACAGTCTTTTCATATTTTGCGTGTTATTGCTAAAAAAAAAAAAAAAAGAAAAAAAAGAAAGAAAGAAAATTTTTTTGCAAATTTTTAAAGAAACCTTTATTTCCCTGATTATATGCGTTAGAGACATATAAACTTAATAAGTTAATGAGAAAGAGTCCTATAATCAGATGCTACTGCCATATCGTATTTCAAGCATTAATTATTACAGGGTTAAGCCAAATACTTTCATTTTACTTTAATTATTTTTACCGGTCCTCCTTTCACATCCCTGAAGTTTCAAAATGATTTGTTTAACGTTTTTTGAAATACTTTAAAAAGTGTCTGAAATCGAAAGTGTGCGGTCATTATGGAAAGGTAGTGTACCTAACAAATTTTTAGCACTTCTTCCTTTCTTTTTTTTCCCCCAATTTAGAAAGTTTACACCTTTTAAAGAGCATAATGAATTTTAAACGATTAGTGTTTTAATTACATTCCTAATTGTTTTAAGCTAATATCTAATCAAAATGTAATAGATATATGTATATTAGTTAAAATATTTATTTTTAAAGTGTATTTAAAAAGTGGATGTATTTTTTGAATGAAAGAAACTGAGGTTGTTAACACAGATCTACAAATATAATGTTGGCAAAATTTAATTTATTTTAGTTGATACCTATTTCTAATGTGCTGAAGCCGAAAATGAAGCCAATTTTCCTTTGTTACACGTAGATTTTGCAAATACAGGGTGTCTACCGACACAATACCTTCTCTTTCGGTAGTTTCTAGTATGATTCCATGATTAATTGTAATTAATCATGGAATCATACTATAAAAGTAACCGTATAATTATATTGGTGGAAGAGTCATGAAAAAAATAGCGCACCTTGTATTGATAAATATATGTATGTGATAGAGTAAAATCTAGTTTTGGTTTCAGCCGAGCAAAAACCATCAATATGTCATAATTATCAAATCAAAATTTTAGATTTAGACCTGTGAGATCTTTCACTATTGAGTCATATTAAATGAGGGAATTAAGTTTTTATTTTGGTATGGACTAAATATAACCGAGCAATATTAAGCAAACATATGATATATTTTGCAATTATTTCTGATCATTTTATTAGAAGTACCATAATATATAAATTAGCTTCTTTTTTAAATTTTTTATTAAAAGTTTAATGGATGCAAAATGTACCACAACATTAATAAAAATTGTAGTTAAAAACCTGTTAAAGCGCATCATTACAAATCCTACCAAAGGTAATACAAGCTTAACCAATTTTATACTTCTGAATTTTAATGTAGATACTAAAGTCCGGTCTTCTTGTCCCATCATTTTCCGAGGAGTTCTAATCTCAAAGTTTGAAGGTGGGAGGTGCGAAGTTCGATCTCAGGTTGAGATTTTCAGCCTACCCATTCGAAATTTTCCAAGGTTTTCTTAAAAACTTTTGTAAATAAGGGATAGAACACCTTAGAATGACCTACACATAAGGCATTCTATACAGGCCTAGAACTCTGAAGTAACCAATGTGATTTTAGCACCACAATAATATTAGTATATTTAGAAGCCTATATTCAAAACACTCTAAACTGACGCGCATTTAAAATAAATCCCAAGGCTGAACAATGAATCTACAAGTGCAAAAACATCCAACTTTAAGTTTCTTTTCCTTAAGTTGAATCTGTACTTATGTAACGTATTTACCAGATTCTTACCTATATTCATGAATATAAACTTACTGTTGGATATTTTTGTACTTATAAATTGATAATAATGAAATTTATTTTAAGTAATATGCCAATTTAGAGTGTCTTCGATACGCTTATAAACATACTAATATTTAATCGGCGTTAGGTAAAGCCGATTGGATGTGCTAGGTTTCTAGACCTGTGGGGATTGCCGTAAGTGTAGGTCTTTCTAAAATGTCTTATCCCTTATTTATACAAGTTTTGGAGAAATCCGCGGAAAACTCCTAATGGGTAGGTCGAAAATCGCAACCTGGGATCGAACCATGCGCCTTCCGCCTTCAAACGTTGAGAGTAGAGCTTCTCAGCCAATGGTGGGGCCTTCAAATATTAGGTATTTTTACATGGATAAATTTACTGAGATTTTCATAATATTATATACGAAATTTACGGAGACTTGGATGTTCTTACCTATGTAATTTTACAGAGACTTGGATGTTTTTCCGTATGTAATTTTACAGAGATTTGGATGATTTTACATATGTAACCTTACAGAGACGTGGTTTTTTTTACAATGGTAAATTTACAGAGTCTTATATGCTTTTACATGATCGAATTTACGGAGACTTGCATATTTTGACATATGTAGATTTACAGAGACTATGATGTTTCACATATTTAAATTTACAGAGACTTGAATATTTTGATCTATGTAAATTTACAGAGACTATGATTAATATACAGTGTAGTTTCTCTATATTTTGACAGAATCTCTGTTTTTAATCCTCCGTAAATTTACATAAGACTTAATATAATTAATTACCAATAGATTCTCTGTAAATTCACAAAAAAAATTTTAACAGTGTATTTCGCAATACACGTCACAGAAAATTCGCTTTAAAACTTCTTACTAGACCTAATATATAAACTGCAACTATCATGAATTTTATAAAAGTGGGGGAAGAGCGAACAAAGAAAACTTTTATTCATAGTCTAACGTAGAAACAACATTTTATCTTAGAAAAGAATACTGTAAGTTTATTTGAAAATTTCCTTGACCTCAAGGTCTTCATTTTTTACTTTAATGTAGCATTTCCTAGAAATAGTTTATATTTTATGCTTTTAGCCTAAAGCAACGAGATCATAAATTTAAAGCAGAATTTATATGGTTTATCCTTATTTTGCTTTTGACCGGTTTTTGACACTGGTTTATAAACTTCTGAACTTCAAACCTGATAATCTACCCGAATATACGTGAAACCTGTAGTAGACGAAAAAAAATAGTTTTCTACATCATAAAAGCCATTTCTTGACGATTTCTGTAATCGACATAATAATACATATTTATTTCAATGTTTAATTCGTATCGTTGAAAAATAACATTTTCTTCTTTTTTCTTCCATATTTATTTCGTGTATTTTTCATGCATATCTTTTTATTAATCGCTCATTCATATCTTTAAAGATTAAAATAATACGTTATTTTTCAGCTAAAAACAATCTAGATATTATTTTCAAATAAAAAATGTTCCAAGAAAACGTGTGACTTCAGTGTATTTTTATTTTATTTTATTTTCCTTTATTTAGTTATTGAGCTTTTCAAAGGACATTATTTTACGATTTTTACCGTAAGAATTTTCATCTGCGATAACGAATGTGCATCTATGAAAGTTTAAAATTCAAAAATGAATTGTCATATTTTAAAAGTTCCAATAAGCTCAGATTCTGAAAGTCTGCACTATCTCGTAACTTAAATAAAATATCTCTTAATGTACTTTATACGGGTATACTAGGCGGAAGTTACACTTATTCTAAAGCATGGAGCAGTGGAATCACGAAACACACAATTTTCATGTAATTTTAAGTATTGTAATCATGTGAAAAACCCGAGTTTAAAATTTTGGCGTTTCGATATGTTTTGAAGTCCCTTGAATTCATATGTACTATTTTTACGATGATATATGTGTGTATGTATGTGAGTGAACACGATAGCATCTAAACGCTTTGTTCAAATGAGTTGAAAATTGGTATCTATGCTTTAGGCCACCATAGCACGAAATCTATTAATTTTTGTGAATATAGCGCTTATAGTTTTTTTACAGGGACACGAAGAAAAATTCTTTATCATTATGGTCTATGGGCCCAAATTTTGTAAAGTGCGATAGTGTCTAAACGCCTAATTCGTTTGAGATGAAAATTTATACAAATATTATATGTCACCATCTCACGAACTGTATAAATGTTGGTGAATATAGCTTATATATATATATATATATATATATATTTTTTTTTTTTTTTTTTTTTTTTTACAGGGACACAAAGAATAATTCTTTATGATTATGTTCTATATGGGCCAGAATTATTTTAACTGCATTAGTGTCTAAGTGCTTTTTTCAATTGAGTTGAAATTTTACACACATACTATAGGCCATTGTTGCACAAAGTGCTTAAATTTTGGTGAATCTAGATCGCATAGTGTTTTTACAGGGACACAACAAAAAATTCTTTATCATTATTGCCTATGGACTGAAATTATTCAAAGTGTGATAGTGTCTAAATGCTTCATTAGAATGAGCTAAAAATTTATATGCGTGTTAAAGGTCACCGTTTCTCAAACTGTATTGCTCTTGATGATTTTAGTACTTATAGTTTTTTTTTTTTTTTTTTTTTTTTTTTTTTACAGTGACACAACAAAAAAAAAATCTTCATTATTATGGCCTATGGGCTGAAATTATTAGCATCTAAATGCCGTATCCGATTGAGTTGAAAATTTATATATATAGTGTAGGTCACCATCACATGAAGCATAAAGATTCTGGTGAATCTAGCACTAATAGGTTTTTGCAGGGACACAAAGAAAAATTCTTTATCAATATGCCCTATGGGCTCAAATTATTTAAAGTGCGATTACGTCTAAACTCCTTATTTGAATGAACTGAAAATTCATACACGTGTTGCATTCCACAGTCGCAGACACCTTATACATTTTGGTAAAACTAGTTCTTATAGTTTTTTTTTTTTTTTTTTTTTTTTTACAGAGACACAAGGGATAATACTTTCTCGTTGTGGCTTATTGGCTCATATTATTTAAAATGTAATAGCGTCTAAATGCCCCATCTGATTGATCTGAAAATTTGTATGCATGTTATAGGTAACCATCGTACGAACATTATAGACTTTTGTGTGTCTAGAACTTATAGATTTTTACAGGGACACAACGAAATTTCAGCCTTATCTTTGAGCTCAAATTATTTCAAGAGCAATAGAATTAAATTGAACATCATAGTATATTAAGAATGTACTCATACACCCTATTATAATTTTCTCTCTTGTTTATTCAACGATTTCTCTTACTTTAAATTATTTATACAACTGTTAATTACTTAATGTTCGGAGAGTCGAGTGGAGTCACTCCAGATCTTTTCCTTTTAGTCGCACATTGTTAAACTGTAAAACGCTCTCATATTTTAAAAGGCCAATTAATTTTGGTTTGTGCTTAAAAATTTTCGGAAGCGCAAGTATAATAGAAACTGAATAAAATGGGGTCATATTCGAACAATGCCAAATCGTTTTTTAAACTACCCCACTTCACCCCATTTATAAAAACATGTAGGTCATTTATATTTGTTTTAAATAAATAAATATGATTTTTAATAAAATAAGTATTGTTATTTGAATTAAGGAATAGCCAATTATTAAGTGTCTAAATTATTAGTAGTGCTAGTAAATGATCAAATTGATCAACTGTTGAATTTATGCTTGTTTTCAACTCTTTCAGTTATAGTGATTAATTACTAATTATGTGAAACGTCTCACATAAATTTTCGTTGCGGATTTCTGAGCTTGTGAAAGTTTCTAACATTCAATTTTAATAGTGTGCTTGGATCGGATATTTTAAGTGATTTAGAAAGAAGGTGGATTTTTTTTTTTTTTTTTTTTTTTTTTTCGATAAAATTATTGAAAGCGGAATTAGTTAAGGAGGAATGGATGAGAGGGTTTAACATCGCAGAAAAACTACGCAACTGTGACGGTCTGGATTTCAGGCTTAGATGTCTGCAGGGAATGTGTTGATTAGTATCTCGATTGGTAATAATTACAAGTATGTATTAACATATTTTATATATTTAAGAAATATAATTTAAGTATTTTTTTTACCCTTAGTTTTCAATTTAAGCAATTTTAAGACTGGAAAATGGAAATGGTCAATTACTGATATAACTTTGATTATTTGTTAGATTTAAATAATCAATTACTATAGCAAAATCTAACTTTGAAAATCTTATTGAAAATACCATAAATTGTAGGGAAGAAAAAAAGAAATGGTTTTCAATTATTAACTCTTACATATTGATCAGTATTTAAAAAATTTTCCAATAATGTTGTCGATGATTATATTAGAAAATAGGATAAAACCTTAAGAAATTTTCACTAAATAGTCAATTAATTGTCGTTTATTTACAAAGATTTTCAAATAACTTTGGCCACGGTAATACAGGAAAACGTTCTGAAATTGTGAAAAGAATTTTTAGAACTCGCTGTCAAAAAGACCTAGAATTCATAAGAATAACATCAAACTATTTTTACTAGAGCTACATTTTTGTTTCTAGATGTCAAACACAGATTTATTATTATTATTTTTATTATTTATTTATTTATTTATTTTATTTTATTTTATTTATTTATTTATTTTTGCAAATGTTTATACATATAGCTTGATTATAATGAAAGTTACGAATTCAAAACGCTATAATTTTAAAACTACTCATCAGAGCAATTTGATATTTTACCGGAGCAATCATGAGGCAATAAAATTTTGATTGGCAAAAGGAAAAAAAAATAGTTCCAAAATGTGTCGTTAATTATCCGTAAAGTACTTGTTTCATGAAGCTCCTCTTTTTCTCTTTTCACTATGACTGTTTCCACTTTAAACACGCGTTCTTGCCTTTTTTGCTAAAAAAAAAAATGTGGTAAACCCTTGAAGTCTATTGTTTCCTGCTATTCCATTGTGTTGCTAACAACATTCCTGTGTTTAATGAGTCCATTCAGGCCCTGACTAATGACAGGGCATACGGGGCAAATGCCCTGGGCCCCCCTTCTAGGCGTATGCAGAAATTCTGCAACCTAAAGACCTCTTATGCCACTGCAAGGGAGCCCCAAGAATAGCCTTGCCCCGGAGCTCCAAGTAGTCTAAGTCGGGCCCTGAGTCCATTTAAGCGTTTACCCTGACAGCGCCATCTATAGGAACATGTTCTCTCTAAAATTTCTGGAGTGAGAATCTCTCTCCTTAAAAAAGTGACCCCTATTTTGACACCAATTAAGGTGAGAAAACAATATTATCACTCTGGAAAATGTGACACTTCTCACTTTTTGTGAAAGAGTGACGTATAGTCACTCTGTCACAAAGAGTGAGGTCGTCATCTATTGCAAGATGAAACTTTTGTAGAGTGAGAAATTGCTGGCGCCATCTGGTTATCATATTTTGAACGAAATATGAAGGACTATTTCCGAACGATCTCATGTATCTATTTGTTTAACAGAACGTATTGAAGATTTTTGAAGGATAAAAATAGAAAATAATTATGTTAAAAGATAGTTTGGTAAATTATTTTTTCTATACGATTGACAAAATCGAAGTAATATTATTAATGGAGAATCGAAAATCACAAGAAACATAACGAAATTAGTCTTAGAAAGTAAATAGTTTTATTTAGAAATATATAAGGTATAAAAGAAAATATCAATGCAAATATTTAATGCACAACGCCTTAAAATCTGTAACAGTTTATATTTTTATTATATTTATTGACAGCTAACACATGTGAAATATTCAAAAATTTGGCTATAATATTTTACTAATATTTAAAATCAACAGCAAGTTTTATACTTCTGAACAGGCGACTTATTCAGGAAACTCTGTAGATTTGTATGCGAACAGTTATATTTTTTTATTTTTTATTTTTTTTTAAACATGTACACTTGAGTAACTTCTTTTCCGCATAAGCTACTTTAAATGACTTCTTGTCATTAAGATTTTTTTTCAAGTATACAGCTTTTAAAATAATTCTAATTTTAGCAATTTCAAAATAATTTAAATTTTAAAATATCCTTTAGAATTCTTTAATTTTACATTGATGATAAATGAAGTAAAAATTTAAAAATATGATTGATCACGTATGAGAATGACTTAATAATGTAAATTAAGCAACTTGTATATGTGCTCAGTGGTTCAGTGGATAAGATACTCGCTTGCTACGGAAACGGCCTGGGTTCGATTCCCGACAGATCCAAACTGCATTCTTTGCACCGTTGAATTGGGGTCGATTCGCCAGGTGAAATGAAGCAACATCGTCTAATATACACAATTTTTTAAGGTAAAATAAACTGTCATATTCTTTAAATTGTTCTGAATAATCTCACTCTTAATAAAGAGTGAGAAATCTCACTCTTTCGAAAAGAGACTTTTCACTCTTTAGAGGTTGGCTCCATTTTGGCATGTTCAAAGAGTGATATACCACTCTTTGAGAGTGAGATCTCACTCTTTATATTTTAGAGAGATTGGAACTACTTTTTTCCTTCCCCAACTAAAATTTCATTGCCTCACAATTGCTCTGGTAAAATATCAAATCACTCTGATGGGTAGTTTTAAAATTATAGCGCTTTGAAATCGTAACTTTAATTGTAATCACCCTGCACTTGAAAATTATAATATATTTATATACATGAAATATTATTACTTAAAAATAAGTAAACACAAATAATAAAAACATTAATAAAAATAATTCTGACATAATTTTTCTGAAATTAATTGTTTTTACTTATAACATAAAAATAACATATTTTTCATGATCTTGGTAAAATAATATTTAAAAAAAAAACTACCTATAGCATTATTTTATTTTCTTTCAATTAAAACTTGCCAATCTTTTAATAGCTGTTGCTTTTTTCTCGCTTTTAGAAGATTTTTATATCTTATTGTTCAAGAAGATAATGAGCCTTTATTTTACCCTGATTCTCGTTAAAGGATGATTTGTTGCGTTTAATTCCGTTCTTCTTTGAGTTGCCGAGATTATCTAACGGAAAGAAGTCCTTAATATACTAAATTCTAATGTAGTTTTCTAATGATTGTTTCAGTAATTTATTAGGAAATAAATAACAATAGCTACGTATCAAGTGTTTTCTCATTAGTTAAATTGTTTGATATTAAGGAAAATGTAGAAAGAAAAAATTAGGGTGTTTTTGATTGAGAGAATGTCTCGCATAATAATTAGAAAATACCCAAAGGATATAATTTAGTCATATAATACTTTGATATTTGTACTTTGTGTACCGTTTTAATTTGATATTTTTGTGTGATAAGTTTAAATAGGAGATACATAATTTCTACATATAAAACTTATGTTTAGGGTACATACATTAATATCTTAAATCGACAGAAACGAAAACACCTGATTAAATTTATATTTTCACAACAGGAAATATTCATAATAAGAGCAGAGAAAAAAAATATTCCAAAAATTCCTGAATTGTTTTAGGACCAATTTAAAATTCCTTTAATATAAAGAATTAATTTCATATTTTAAAAAATTTCACCTTTGTTGTTTGAATAAACCATAATTTAAAATGTGTGTTACAATGTGTTAATGTTTATATCATAATCTTAAAGTTTTACACACTGCATTTTTACATAATAGCGACACAGTAAACCACAGAATATACGGAAACCTTATTTTTTAAAATTTAATCTAAAATCTAATCTCCAGAAAAGTTAAGAATCATCAAATTATATTTGTTCTACATTTCTGTGTTCAATTATATATATATATATATGTGTGTGTGTGTGTGTGTGTGTGTTATTTTTTTTTTCTGATGCACAATGTCTTGTACGTATGGATAAAGTCAGTACAATAAACAAATTGCATGCGTTCCTTTCGACCTAATGCTGAACTATAAAAAAATATTTTTCGTGATCTTAATACGGTCTGTCATTTCTGAAAGTTCTTTTTCATTCGAACTCTGATGAAATTTTACATAATACATTTTTCTGCAGCTTCAAAATCCCGTATAAACAACAAAATTTGCATAATTTACCTCGAATTTTTATTTCTGCTGACCAATATGTTAAAGGTCAAGTTTTATTTATTTATTCTTTAACTTGGCTTTAAAGCGGTTTTTAGTTTTACCCATAGATAAATTACAAAAATAAAATCTTAAATATTTTTAACTGTGATTTCATCAGAGGATTGTACTTTCTTTCACGTAACAATTAATAGTCTGTAAGAATTTTTACAATTTACAATTTTAGTTTAAAATAAAACTTCTCAGTACGAATACAAAATGTTAAAACTCTGTTACATTCTTCAAAACACATTTGGCATAATCGTTTAGTTTGTATCCGTTCTGGAATAAGTTTAGTTTTGTATTTAAATTGAGTTTTCAAATAAGTTAAAATTTTGATGCAATGAAGCATGCGATGGCAGTATGTACTGTTAAATAACACTGTGCATTTGAAATCTATATTTTAAATTATTTCTTCAAAGATTTGTATAACTTAGTCTTTCAAAACACTAAATATTAAAAATATAAATGTTTCCATTTTGATTTATTTGTTAATAAAATGATTTAAAGCGTATTCATATTATTATTAATCAATATCTTTCTAAATCTTCTACTTATTAAATATAATTATTTTCTACGTATCAAATTTATATCTAACATTAATAACCCAAAAAAAAGAAAAATATTTTTTCTAACAGGAAACATTTAACCTTAGAAAACAATTATAAATACATTAAGCATAATAAAAGGGAAAACAAATATTTAAAAAACAAAATAGACGGAATAAGTTTATTTAATTTAAGCATAAAATTTTAAATAAACGTATGTTTATAAGAACACTAAGAGGCTTTGCCCGCTTCGCTGGTCATTATATTGAAATGATTTCTCAAAATACCATATCAAAATAATAATTAAAAAAAAATCATTGAAATCAGTCAAAATCTAAGTTAAAGTTCTCGCTACCTTCGGTAGCGATTTTTCCACGCGCCACACTTCGAGTCTGGAGAAACAATGCCTTCGGTAGCGCCTTCACATTTTACTCCTCCTTCCTCGCTGGCAAAGTGGGACGATTTGCAAAATCACACCAAAGCGCATACTAAGTACATTTAATCAAAACCCACACACCAAAATTTGCCTTTCAAGGATAATTTGGAGCACATTTAAGCTTGAAAACGTGTTTTTTGCCTCGCCCACCCCTAAAAGGGGGAGGGGGTAGGAGTAATTTCACAAAATCACTTTATAGTTCATGTTGCATACACGTACATAACCGACACATTAAAAAATTGAGACCCTGAGATTATTTGAGGCAGAGTTATGTTTTAAAACATGGTTTTTTTTTTTTTGCGCCGCCCCCTGCGTTTTTTTAGCCTCATTCTTAAAGGAAAGAAGGGGGAGGAAATTTTGCATAATCCCTTTATATTATCAGTTAGGTACATGTAACTGACCCACACATCAAAAAGGTCCTTCTTAAGATAATTTACTGCAGAGTTACGCATGAATACATGTTTTTGCCCCCTCGCCCAATGAGGGGAGGAAGGGTGTAATTTCACAAAATCACTTTGTAGTGTGTGTTGAACACGTATAAGCAGTCCACACATCACAAATTACTATTCTATGATAATTTTGAATAAAGTTACGTGTATAAACATGCTTTTTACCCACCAACCCTCAAAAGGGGGGGGGGGAGTGATAACACGGAATTTCAAATACTCCCTTTGTAGTTTGTGTGTGTTGAGTATGCATAACCAATCGACATATCAAAAAATCGCTTTCCTGAGATAATTTGGAGCAGAGTTACTTTTTAAAACGTGTTTTTGCCCCACCCCGAATTTAAAGGGGGGAAGAGGAAATTTCACAAAATCTCTTTATAATGCGTGTTCGGAAAGCATAACCAGCCCACGCATAATAAATCGCTTAAGATAGTTCAGAGCAGTGTTGCACATGGAAAAATGATTTCTCCTACCCCACCCGCAAGGGGGATACGGTGGAATTTTACAAAATCCCAATGCAGTGTGTGTCTTGAGTACGAATAACCAATCTACAGATCAAAAAATCGCTATCCTGAGATAATTTGGAGCACAGTCACTCTTATAAGCGTGTTTTTGCCCCACTCCCCACCCTTGAAAGGGGAAAGGGAGAAATTTCGTAATATACCTTTATAGTGCGTGTTGGAAACGCATAAACAACCCACACATAAATTTTAACCTTACCGAGATAATTTGAAGCAAAGTTATCCTTGGAAACGTGTTTATTACCCCCCTGCCCTTAAAGGGGGAAGATAAATTTCGTAAAATCCCTTTATAGTTCGTGATGGGAACGCATAAACAATTTACACAAAAAATTTAATCTTACTGAGATAATTTGAAGCAAACTTATGCTTGGAAACGTATTTATCCCCCCCTGCCCTTAAATGGGGGGGGGGGAGAAATTTCGTAAAATTCCTTTATAGTGCGTGTTGGGAACGCATAAACAACTTACACATAAAATTTAATCTTACTGAGATAATTTGAAGCAAATTTATGCTTCGAAACGTGTTTATTCCCCCCTACCCTCAAGGGGGAAAGGGGGGCTTTCGCAAAATCTCGTTACAATGGGTGTTGGACACACGTAAATAAGCCACACACTAAAATTTGTGATCTTAGCTCCTATAGATTTCCACGGACGAATTTAGCGCTTCGAAAATATGAAAAAATCAAAAGTATGTTTTTGGAAATATTCTCAAGAAGACTCTTGGCGATTTTCTGTACATTTGGACATTGGTAGAGTTTTACTCGAAAATCCGTATTTTGCTAAATTTGCCTCCGAAAGTCGTTTTTACCCCCCCCCCCCCCCCCTTAAAAATCCAAAATTCAAATCACAGAAAATGCTTTTTTTGCACTCAAGTCTAGTCTCTCTCTTTGCCATTTCATAGTTACCGAATTAGGGTGTGGAGGTTTTAACTTCCATAGACATTTCAAGTGAACAATCTCCAAATTTATATTTCATATATGTTCTGCATTCTCAATTTTTGTATAGCATTTTAAAATAAAAACTTAAAATAGTTTTAACTCTCGTGCATTAAATTATCATATTACCTTGCGTGAAGAAGCTAACGGTGTCTTTTTCATGTATATCTGTAAGAATTTCAAACTTTGTAAACATAGTCAAGAATCAAAATTTTCTATACGAATACAACATATTTAAACATTGTTAGATTTTCCAAAACACATTTTACATTTAAATCACTAGCTTATATCTGTTTTAAAATAAGCTCAGTTTTGTATTTAAATTCAGTTTCCAAATAAAGTTAAAATTTTGATTCAGGGAAACATGCAACGGCAATGAGACTATGCATTTGAAATCTAAATTTTGAATTCAATTTTTTGAAATAATACTTTAAAGTAAAGTCTTTTAAAACGACAAATCTTAAAATATAAATGTTTTCATTTTAATAAATTTATTTTAACAATGCTATTAGTATCACCTTTAAATATATATTTGTAAATCTTCTGTAGGTTAAGTATAGTTATCTTTCTAGTATCAAATATATGTCAAATATTAATAATTCAAACAAATGGTTTTTGTTTTCCCTTACAAGAAGAATAGTTTAAAAACAATAAATATAAGAAGAAAAAAGCATATAAGTTGCAATATACTTAAACTTTTTAAAATCACTTCGTACATAAAAATTCATCAAAAGAATCTTTATATAATGTTTGAAGTATAACAGTACAATTAACAGGAGAGGAAGGGTTAGAGTCATTTAGTTTGTGGTCAAAGCATTTCATTTGAACTGTCTTTATTATATTCAGTTATCATATATCTGCAATGTAAAGTTCGCTATTCATTTTAAGTTTAAATTTTTAATTCCTTTACTTGAAAATATAGTTCAACTTTTATGTATAGTATTTTTTGTTGTTGTTGTTGTTGTGTGTGTACGCGTGTGTGTGTAAAATATTATATGTGTGTGTATTTTAAAATTTATAACAAATTATAAAAAAAAGAAGAATTTACTATCAATTTATGCATAAAAATCCAAATAAAAGAATGTTTTTGCAAAAAAAAGTAGTTTTTTTTTTTTTTTTTTTTTTTTTTTTTTTTTTCCCCAGATTGTTTCACGTTTTGTTGCGGAAACGCTTTATTGTTTATTAAATCTGAAAAAGCGCTACTTACATATAAAAAATTAAAAAAAGCGCTCATTGAGGAATTTAAAATAGAAATAAATTCCGCTTTTTTGCATGAAATATTGAGTAAAAGGAAAATGAGAAGCGACGAAACTGCTACAGAATATTTCTTTAAAATTCGAGAGTTAAGTAAGAATGGACATATTGATGATGCTGCTATTATGCACTATGTGATCTAAGGAATCAATGACAAATCTGAAAACAAAGTAATTTTATATGGTGCAAAAAATCTAAGCGATTTTAAACAAAAAATCAAAATGTATGAAGTATTTAAAAGAGATAGTGAAAAATGTAAACATAGATCTGATAAAATAGAGTATAATGCAAAACTGAAACCCATAAGACATAATGTAGTTGAAAAATTTAGTCCTAAAATTGAAAACAAAATGTGTTATAATGGTGGTGATAAAAACCACTTATCCAGAGACTGCCCCCATAGAGAGAAAGGTTTTAAGTGTTTTTCATGCAAACGCTTTGGGCACAAGAGCTCAGAATGTCCGGGTTCGAAACCCGAAGTCGAAGCGTTGTGCATTGGAGTAAATCAAAACCTGAATAAAAACATTCTAATTAACAATGTGAATTTTAATGGTATTATTGATACAGAAAGTGAGGCAACACTGCTGCGTAAAAGTGCTTTTAGTAAATTGAATGTTGATAGATTAAATCCTATGAGTACCACTTTGAAGGGGATCGGGAAAAGTTCCGTAAAGCTGTTAGGCTCATTTGATGAAGATTTGAAAAGTGATAGTTTTAAACACAAAGTTACTTTTTATGTTGTAAACAGTGATGTAATACCCTATGACGTAATAATTGGAATGAATGTACTAATTTTGGGTAAGACGACAATAAATGAAAAAGGTATTTTTATGAAAAATAAATCTAGTTCCCTCGAAGTAAATTTAGTAACAGTTCTTCCGGTAAATGCATATCAAAATGAAGTTAACACAAATATTGCTATTGACGCTCCCATTGACTTTGAAAGTAAAATTTCTGAGAAGTCCCCAGAAATAAATGAAACGTTAAATAGTGTTGAAAAGTGTAAAAATAAAACCCCTCAACCTGTTATATTGTCCAAAAAATCATTAGAATCTTCCAAAAAAGCTGTAAGTGAAAATAATGACGACGACGAGAATAGCGACGAAAATGATGACGATAAGAAGATGCTTTTAAAGGACGGTAATAGTGAAGATGATGACAGTGAGGAAGAGGAGGACCCTCGACGAAAGAAACAAAGTCAGATGAATATTTTCCAAATGAAATCGCAAAATCAAGAAAAAACTTCTTCAAAGAAAGACGAAAAACGAATCCTACTTGAAAAGGTTTTGCAGTTAGCAGAAGAGCTGAAAGAGTTGAAGAAAAAAGTTGAAGAAAATTCCAAACTTCTTAACCCTTTGCGGCGCAAGACAATTCGGATAATTTAAATTATACTTTCACCGGAATTCATGAACTAAATTAAACGAAATTTTAAATTTTAAGGTTAAAAAAAACTGGCCTTTTCTGATATGTTATAAACATAAATTTTTGCTAAAAAATTTCCGGGATGAATTTTTGAAGCTGGATCTTAAATTTTGCGTCCTCGCAGCGAGGACAGCTCGCGTTAAAGGGTTAAGAGAAAGAAATTGAGAAGAAAGCCTTTCACGATGGATTCCATTGATTGTAAAAGACAGAATGTCCCAAAAGAAGAGACTGCCGGTATAAATTTGAAGAAATTGTTTATTTCATCACTTACTATGGAGACTACAATTAGTGAAATAGCTGCATTATTTCCCAAAGCTGTGCAAATACAGTTAGAAGTTTTCCCTACACATAAGAGTGCTACTGTAAATTTTATGACCGAACAAGATGCTGCAGAGGCTTTAAAAGACACTAAAACTGGAAATGACCAATTAGAGGTTCTCGAGTTCGAATCCCAAGTTGACTTTGAGTCCCAAAGTAAAGATTTGCGTAAACATGCAAAAGGACAATTTGTTAAAGTTAAAAAGAAAAATAAAACAAATTATAACTTGCGTAGACAACAACCAAAAACTTGCAAAGTAGGCGGCCAAGTTACCATGAAACTGAAATCAAACGACTTTTGCCATTGTAAAACTGTAAAATGAAATGTGTAAACACATATGATGCAATTAAGGAAGGATGCCATGAAGGCCCCCTTTGCACATCCACTCATGCCGAATTTCTCAAACAAGGGATAACTTAAAAAAAAAAAAGAGAACATCAAATTTGTATATGTGCTGTGTATAACCTTGTTATTATTTTGTGTTGCTTTTGTGTTTGTTTTTCCTTTTTCTATTTTTCAGTGTGACCGCCTGGAGGACCAGTCGAGGAAGGATGGCCGAGTGTAGTGGAGACACCTTGCTCTCCCTAACATTTGATTCTGAAACCAGCACTGCAGCCACGAGCGTAGAATCTTAACGGAATGACGTAGCCGTGATGTCAGAAGGACGTTACCTCCTGCGGGTGCGCGCATCCCCATAGACGGAGCCCCGGAGCACTTTCCGTTTCCATAGAGAGTTCAGTAGACGTTTGCATCTTGATGAGTTGACGTTGGGACCTTGATCTGTTGACGACGGGATTTCGCCGAGACGGTATTCTGTATCATGCCGCTTGCTTTTCTAAAGCGATAAGAGACGAAGCCGTAGTGCTTACTGTTGACAAGAAGTATTTTATAGAATATAGGCTATGTATTATTTTCTTTTGACAAGAACAGTGCTAATAAGTGAACTGTTGAAATCATCTGATTTGACTCTTAAATGTGACTGTTTTGGTCGGCAGTTTAATTTTAATTTATACTATAATTTTGTACAAATGTAAAATAGTTATCTTTATTTAAACATTAAATAATTAATAGTAATTAAGTATTAGTTGATTTTTAACACCCACATAAGTTCGATCCCATATATATATATATATATATATATATATATTTCTTCCTCCGTACCTAAAGATAATTTACACCTTAGGTGACATTACTCAAGTAAAATAAACTTTAGATTAACCGGTGTAGCCTGTAAATGCAGTGCAAAAGCATTTATCATCAGCACAAACTGTATGATTTTTATAAACTACGTGAAACGCATAATCAAAACAAATCGAGTGACTTACCTTCCTTGATTTAATTACATTGAATTTCACTTGAAAGAAAATATATTTTCACGTAAACTTCATTATTAACCTTTTATTGGGGACTATTTTTTATATTTCAAAAGGAAACAAATGTCCATTCCTGCACTAAAAAGAAGCATCAGTTTACACGCATACACACACACACACTCACACAAATATATGTAATATATAAAATTCATCATTACAATGATCAAACATCAGAAAGGAAAATGAACAAAAAAGTAGGAAATGAAGTCTTATACAAGGAAAAATATACTTTAAAATTTAATATGAATTGTTTCAGAAACTTTGGTGGACGAGATCTTGAGATCATATAGTAAATATGATCAAAGAATAATAGACAAAAATAGAAAAAAGAGACGAAATAGAAACAACCACGCTTAAGAGGGATTGGGCGGGTTACAAAACCCTAGATTCTACTATATTTTGGAAAATTAACTTATATATACATTCCAAAATTATAAAAGCATATACAAAAAATTATAAAAGCATCTACAAAAGCATATACAAATTAAAATTTTAACTGTTTACATTCAATATATATATATACAAATGTCAAATATACAAATGTCAAAATTTAAATATCATTTATTTTCAAACAACAGAATATTTTTAAATATTGTACCCAAAATACTTTCATAAACATTCTAATCTTTTGTTTTAAAAGTGTTTGATGATGCCAATTTTTTCTATACATATATTTCTGATATCGCTTTAAATATATCACAATGCAAAAATAAATTCTAACGAAATGGCTTTTATTTTGAAATATGGGGAATTTCTTCAACCTCTATTTCATAACAAAGCGTTCCTTTTCTTTCGAATAATAGTAAAGAAAATGTTTTTCCTGTTATTAAAAATAGTGTGTTTGAAACATTTGTGTTTTACTACATGTTAATATAACTATACATTTCTTTGTTTTTCATACACACTTATATCCAAGTATGAATTTTTCGTCTAATTTCTCTTTATGTTTTTGTAAAGAAAAAAATCTAATTTAACATGTAATGTTCGAACATTGTACTTAGTTTTTTTTACAACTATTAATTTATTTTCTTATGATATGAAAATGAATTTATCATCTTGTGTAAAAGCATAAAAATATTAATGTCTGGAATAACTTTTCGTTCTCTCTCTCTCTCTCTCTCTATATATATATATATATATATATATATATATATATATAAAGAAGCAGCTTCATTATTTTAGTGGTTATAAAATAAAGAACTGTAGAGTAATATGTTTTGAATATTTTTTCTAGTACAGCATTTTTTCTTTTTCATCGCATTCCACTTATTTATGATGAAGCATTTTTTTTCTCTCTCTCTTTCCAAGCATTTTTATTCTGCTTCTCCATAAATGCAAAAAAAAAAGAAAGAAAAAAAAGAAGCAAAATTGTTTCAGGGTTTCATTTAACGTTGTTTTTCCCTTAAAAAAATATAATATCAGAATATGAAAAAATATATAAATATTTTGTTTGGTTTGAGAAAAAAATAGAATTATTTATCATAGGAAAAGAGATTAAAAAAAAAAATTAATATTAGATGTTAGGATTGTAAAAGAATTAAATAAATAATTTGCAATAATATTTTGAAAAAAAAAATTCTTAAATTAGATCCTTTAACTTAACGAATTATTAATAAGTTTTATTATAAATATTAATATTTATATTTTAAATCATGAAGTTTTAGAGCTCATTTTCTTTAGTCAGATGCAATTACGAAACAATCATTTTATTTTATTACTTTATATATAAATGTATATATACGTAATACGTAAATCGTCGTATGTTGTTGCTGAAAATATCATTTGATTTAGAAATATTACAAAAGATAATTTTTTTACAATTTTAGCAAAAACAATTATAAATTCTTTAATCTCAAGTAGTATTCCATTTTTCCCTTATTACTTACAAACTTTGAATAAACACCATAAAATGCAATAAACTCGCAACAATTGTTTCGGGTCGAAAAAACACACGACACTTCATCAGGCGAATAAAGTAAGCACGAGTGCTGTAGTCAAAGCGGCAACGCACAAAATCGTTTAAAATGAAAAGAAAAACTTTATAAGGTAGAAAGTAAACAAGACAACTGGTAAGAATAGAATTGTACAAGAAAATAAATAAATGAGTGAGATCAACCATATAACAATCTAAAGATATCAAAATTAAACGAAAATCTAAGTTACGTGAGTAATTTCCAAGCATCGGAGAAGAATAGAGTGGAAGAAATATCATTAACAAGATTTTTCGAATTTTTAAATATGTAAAATGCTTCATAAATATCCAAATGGGAGGAACAGAAAGGAGATGAAATTATGTTAGTTTTGGAAAAATCAAAACGATGACCTTGAGACCAGCAGTGGGAAGCAATAGAAGATTTGGTAATCTCTTCATTACGAACATTCCGACCACACCAGTTGTCATGTTTACTTTCTACCTTATAAAGTTTTTCTTTTCATTTTAAACGGTTTTGTGCGTTGCCGCTTTGACTGCAGCACTCGAGTTACTTTATTCGCCTGATGAAAGGTCGTGTGTTTTTTCGACCCGAGACAATTGTTGCGAGTTTATTGCATTTTATGGTGTTTATTCAAAGTTTGTAAGCAATATTTTTTACAACGCCAGTTTTCTGGTGCTTTTATTTTAAATTTGTTGCTTCCCTTTTCCCTTACTTTAAATTTGCTACAAAAATTCTTACAGCAATTAATAACCGGTGTAGTCTGTAAATTAAGTACAAAACATTTATCATCAGCCCAAACTGTATGATTTTTATAAACTACGTGAAACGCATAATCAATGCAAACCGAGTGACTTATCTTCCTTGATTTAATTGCAATGTACTTTACTTGAAAGAAAATACATTTTCGAGTAAACTTCATTATTAACCTTTTGTTGGAGACTATTTTTTATAATTCAAAAGGAAAGAAATGTCCACTCCTGAACTAAAAAGAAGCATCAGTTTACACGCATACACACACACACACGCATACATACATACGTACACACATACACACACACATACACACATCACCGCAAAAATAGTGAAAACGGACTCAGGGGACCTTGAAACGTATAGAAACATCAAAATCTCAAATTCGGATTTTTGACATGATTACAATACTTTCCTCACTATAGTGTTCGGAAAGTAAAAAAAAATAATCTGGTGTGTCACCCACACGACTTTCTCTTACCCTGAAATTTAATACTATAAATACAGGTTGCAGATTAAAAGGTAAGATAACGAGTACTGTTATGTAAACCTGCGTTAAACAATTCATATTAGGCTTCTGAAGAGTTTTATATGATAATTAGTTCTGTGTGAGGGGTCTACCGCCCCCCTCAACCCCCCGTTTCATTAATGCACCTACATTTATATAGAATTTAATTCGGTTATTAAAAAATAATTCTGTTTATTAATATCATAATTAAAAAAATATATATTTTATAATAATGCAGACGATTTCCATTTTTTTTTCGTTAAAAGTAAAAAAAAAATCGATAACTTTGTTTTAAATTATCGCATATCAATGGTTCAACCATTCGTTTTAAAGGTATTGGCGAGCTCTTTTGAAAGATACCCATCATGAAAATTTACTCCCTCGAGGGAGGACTTCCCCCCCAGGGGGGGAGGCGAAGCTCCTACATACACAAAATTTTTTCCTCAGTTAACTATCTCTATTACAAAAAATATATATTCGTTTCATTTGGTTTAGTGCAGTCTATAGACGTTAAACTCTACTTACCTGCAATCTCCCCCATAGACATAATGTATTAGAATTCTCTTGATTGTCCCTGTACACGAACCATTTGCTTGATCTTAACGAAAAGCTTACTGTAGCATCCCTATATGATACACATTTAGAATACCAAGTTTGAACTTTCTGCGATAATTTGTTTTTGAGGTATGCTGATAACAGACACACACACACACACAAACACACACACACACACACACAAACACACACACAGACACGCACACACACAGACATACACACAGACCATTTGCTAAAAACATGATTTTCCTATTCAGGGGACCTCAAAACGTGTAAATATAACAAAATATCGCATTCAAAATTTGACCCAAAAACCATACTTTCTTTACCTTATGGGTAAGAGAAAGTAAAAAGTGAGTATTTTGTCTTAGTAGAACCGATGTCTGTACTAAAGAAGAACTGATTATTCAGCATTTCGAAATATCTGGAGCTATCTCTCCCCCCCCCCTTTTTTTTTTTCAAGAATTGCATTTGCTTTAGTTTGACAATATCTTTCTTTCTTTTAAGTTTTTCTAAATTTTGTCCCCTCCCCCTTTTCTGCTCGTGTTAACTTTATTATTGTTTAAAGACAGAAATCTTAGGTGCACTTGAATTATTAAAGTAATATGCTTGATACGATAAAGTAAATATCATCATATTTTACGCTTTGTAAAATTTGAATAGGCTTATTCCGCTTTCATGCGACAAAAATGTTTGTAAATGAGTGTAATTAACATAAAAGAATAAGTTGCATGTCTGATATTAAATTATAAAAAAATGTATGGAAAAAAAATAATTGTGTTGTAAAGAGTTTTATATTTCTCGAAATTAACAATGGAAAGAAGAAAACATTTTTTTTCCTTATTCAGTAGGATATGTCTGGTACAAATGACTGATAAGCCTTTATAATTATTTTGCAAAAATTATATGTATATATATACTATATATATATATATATATATAAGATTTTACACGAACAGAAAGACAAGGCGGTAATTGTCGCCAAGTCATGAACAAATTTACACACTTAGACAGCAAAATTGTCGTCTGAAATTTATTATAAATGTATATTTTATCCAGAAAAAAAAGCACTTATACATATATTTTGAAGTCTTGTAAAAAATAAATAAATAAATAAATAAATAAATAATAAAATAAAATATATAACTAATAAAATAATAGAAATAGAAATAGTAATTCACATGTTTAAAATCAGCTACCAATACAGATTTTTATAAATTGTTTGGTAAACAACGTTACTAACTGAATAATCGACTTCAAGATATTTTTATCTATAATGTTCTGCACTTTTGCTGCCTCAAGTTTCTGGTAACAAACTTGAGAGTGAGATTACGGTGTTGCCTTCATGCTGTATTCGTGCCAACCTCTTTCATCTGATATTAATAATGATTGATAATCATGAAATAATTGCTATACGTTTTTGCAACTTCTAGTTGTTGCTTAGTTCCTAATAAAACTGAAATAGGTATGCGTATTACGTTTAGAAAATCTAAAATTAAAATCTCTGTGCTGTTTACGCAAAAAAGCACTGGTACATACATTAAAAATACGCAGTGCTCCAGGAATTTGAAAAACAACTGTTCGCCAGAAAAAACTTCTGGTAGCCAGTAAAAAATACCTCCTCTCCCCCCTGCCTTTTTAATTTTGAAATTGACTTAAATACAGAAATTAAAATTTTATGTATAAAAACCAAATGTTTACTAGGACAGAATGATAAATCGGAAATACTTGTTTAAACTTAACGTCATAAAACCGGTTTAATTATTTTTACTAAAAAGATATATCAGCAGCATCGATGCATTATTACTCTGGCACAACGATTCAGCACCGTGTCGCAATGCATACACAATCAGTAGTAGTGTAAATCAATTTCCTAAAACGGTACACTAATTTTACATTGAGTTGTGAAACATTCACTGAAAGAAGTGATGTAAATCCTTTAATGGTGTATTGATACAATACAGTGTCTCAAAACATGATGAGAGGAGCGGGACTAAAATCGGCGAGGATAGGTTCACACCGGGAGTAGAATCGGAGTCCAATTTTGGGACCAATTTTCCCCCCAAAATATTAAAGTTGGAAACATAGTTACCAGTTAAAATATATTGGTCGCCACTCGCCAGTGGCCATCAAGCGACCATATTTCACAATCCCTGAAAATACGTATAAAATTTAAGAATTCTTACGTGTTTGTCTACTATTTTATATTTTTAGACCATTAAATCATATTCCGTATAAGTCACATTCACAAAATTAAATAATAGAATGTTCTATAAGATAAAATAAAAGACGCAATCATTTTACTTTCAAATCCGCTTATATGATAGAGATAGTACTGTTGTTTCGTCAAATTTTTGAAATCAGAGTTTTTACATGTTATAATTAATTAAACGTTTTAGGCACCCTGAATCCAAAAATGATGCTTACAACATTGGTCTCTGTATGTGTGTCTCTCTACATACTTGTGTGTATGTTTTGTGTTATTAGAATAACTCAAAAACAGATATTAGTAAGGCGTCCAATCTCTGTATTTTATACCTTTATGATATAGGAATGTTACTTGTAGCTTTTTATTGAGATCTTAAAAATAATTCTATATACGAACATACAAAAGTATTTATATACATTGCGTCTATGGGCGAAATTTCTCATAGGTATAATTCAATATCTTCAGACTGAACTAAATTTACGCATACTTTTGTATGCACAAAAGTATGTTTTACATAAAATACGGTATGAAAAGTATTTATGCTTTCTTTACAGAGCAAAACAAAAGAATTCCGATACGTTAGGTTCTATGTTTGGAAGTAGCTCTTTATGCTATTCAACTTGTGCTAGAGATTTTTTTATGTATCAAATTATGTCAAACGAAACTGTTTCTAAAAATATTTTGAAAGGTTTTTAAAATGTAATGGAAAATTTCAAATTATAGTGCCCCATCTTACATCTTAAATTTTAATAACACATCTAGCGTAGTGCGAATGCTGCAATAGATTTTCTAATGAATATGAATAAAGTTATCCATCTTAAAAGAAAAAAAAAAAAAAGACGTTCAGAATGAAAACGAATAATCAAGCGAACTCAGAGTAAAAGTCAAAACTTAATTAAGAAAACAGCTTGTGTTGAAACTTAATTGCGTTGCAAACATTTCTATGTTCTATGAGATGGAGAAAAAGAAGAAAAAACACATCTTTTTAATTTAATATAGCATATATGATATGAACAACCGAATTATTTTTGCGCTAGAAAAGAAATAAAAAATTGACGAATCATAAAGTAAAAAAGGAAACATAAATAAAGGAGAAATATAACTCGTGTTATTATTTTTATATATTTATTTATTTATTTTTTTACAAAATAAGACAATATGACTTTGAAATTCAAACTTTCATGGAAGAGAATTAATTAAACGTATTTTATTGGATTGCATTGGGGTAAAATATTTTTTAATTGCAGTATTTAATTAAATTAATAAAATTTGTATTCAAATACTTTTTTTTTTATTTGCACTTAAATTCTGTATTATGTTCTATTTCTAAATAACAATAAAATATGATTTTTTGGAAATAAAGGTATTGAATAAATCAAAGTTACAAATAAATTTTCGAAAAAATATAGTTTAAAATGACTTAATAAAATAAAAATAAATAAATAAATAAATAAATAAAAATAATTCTTTGGACAGGTTTGTCCTATGTAAAACATACAGAATTTTTTAGACGAAAGAAAACCATTTAGGTAAAAAAAAAGACACATTTTTTTTTCTTTTGCATTGTTATTATTATTTGTATTTTGTATTAATTTTAGCACAAAAAAATTCTCTCGTTATATTTAAATCCTATAGAAGTACTTTTTTTACTTTCTCTTACCCATAAGGTAGAGAAAGTATTGTTTTTGGGTCAAATTTTCGAAAGCGAGATTTTGTTATATTTACACGTTTGGAGGTCTCCTGAATACGAAAATCATGTTTTTAGCAAATGGTATGTGTGTGTGTGTCTGTTATCAGCATATCTCAAGACCAATTAGTAGCAGACATTCCAAACTTGATATTCTAAATGTGTATCATATAGGGATGCTACAGTAAGCTTTTCGTTAAGATCAAGCAAATGGTTCGTGTACAGGGACAATCAAGAGAATTCTAATACATTACGTCTATGGGGGAAATTGCAGGTAAGTAGAGTTTAACGTCTATAGACTGCACTAAACCAAATGAAACGCATATATATATATTTTAATAGAGATAGTCAAGTGGGAAATTTTTTTGTGTGTGTGTAGAAGCCTCGCCTCCCCCTGGAAGGGGGGGGGAGTTCCCCCTCGAGGGGAGTAAATTTTCATGATGGGTATCTTTCAAAAGAGCTCGCCAATACCTCTAAAACGAATGGTTGAACCATCGATCTGCGATAATTTAAAACAAAGTTATCGATTTTTTTTTTTTTTTTAATATTGAGAATAAAATGGCCTTTTTTTGGATATTTGGTGTTATACTACTACTCTAATATATAAATCGTCTGCATTATCATAAAAGATAATTTTTTTAAATAATAATTTTAATAAATTATAAAAAAAAAAAAAAAAAAAACAGAATTATTTTTTAATAACCGAACTAAATTCTATATAAATGTAGGTGCATTAATGAAACGGGGGCTTGAGGGGGGCTGGAGCCCCCCTCACGCATAACTAATTATCATATAAAACTCTCCCGATGTCTAATTTGAATTGTTTTACATAAGATCGTTATCTTGCCTCTTAATCTCCAACCTGCATTTATAGTATTAAATTTCAGGGTAAGATAAAGTCGTGTGAGTGACACACCAGATTATTTTTTCTTGTTTAGTTGTAAAATTAAAATAAAATCTTACGAGAAAATTCTTCTGATATACTTTTGTTACGATCTCAATGAAAAGAAATTGATGCATAAAAATCTATGCAGAGTGCAGTATAATTTCAATATAATTTCAAGCTCTATATAAAATAAAAAATCTGGAGTGACTCCACTCGACTTTCCTAACATTGAGTAATTAACAGTTTTGTAGATAAAGTAAAGAAAGAGTAGTTGTTAAACAAACAAAAGAGAGAAAACCATAATAGAGTGTGTGATAAACCGAGTGTTGACACTTGAGAACAGAAAATTCCCTGTTGTATAAAATTAGCTCTTTAATTAATTAATATTAAATTAAACATGAAGATGAATATATACACTGAGAAATTTATATACATATGAGTACCCATGTACTCATGTAATAATAAGAATAAACCAACGGAATAAATCCGTTACTCGGGCGCGCCAATTGCACCCTACGTTTCAGGCCGAAGGCCAAAGTTTCTCTCTCTGCGAAAATACCTTCTCCCGCTCACGGCGGCTTCCAAGGTTGGTTGGTTGCATAAAATAAACTTAGGAGTGGTTGGTTGCATGACACCCCCCAACTAAGATTGAGATACGCCAAGCGTATGAAAATCTGATAATTATTAGCAACCAACTGACACATAAATATTTAAACACATGAAAATAAAAGCAATGCCAAATAAATACTTGACAACAGATGTACAGAAGTCTTGGTACAATACCGGAACAAATATAGATATTTTAACACAAGAAATAAATGCAAAAATAAAATAGACAATTCACAACAGATGTAAAGAAGTCTTGATATAATACCGGAACAAATATTTATAATACTAAACTCACACAAAAAAACTAAATTACTAAATAGAACCAAAGTTATTTGTAAATAGCAAAACTTATTATTGGCATAGTCTCGACAATCCATCAGCGTTTTTCAGTTTTGCACCAGGGCAATGCGATATGTAAATATCATATCTTTGTAAAGATAGTGCCCATCTTTGCAGTCTAGCAGATTGAGGTGCAGTTTTTTGTAAATAAACAAGAGGATTATGGTCCGTTATAATCTCAATACGAGTTCCGAAAACATAATTTTCAAATTTCTTTATGGACCACACTACAGCATAGGCCTCACGTTCTATAGTAGACCAATTACACTGTACATTAGTGAGCTTCTGACTAATAAAACTAATTGGACGTAGATTACCTTCATCATCTCTTTGCAAAAGACACGTACCGACACCATAGGAACTGGCATCACATTGAATGGTAAAGGGTTTATTTGGATCTGGAGTATAAAGCTTAGGAGCTTCGCACAACATTTCTTTAAGTTGTCGAAATTCTATCTCTTCCGTCTGTGTCCACGGTAAATTTTCCGGAACCTTCTTTTTAGTTAAATCGGTCAACGGTTTGGCAATTTCAGCATAGTCTTTAATGTAACTTCTATAAAAGTTAAAAAGACCAAGAGCGCTTTTTAAAGCTGTTTTAGTTTTCGGCGATTCAATATTTTCAATAGCAAGTAACTTTTCAGGATCAGGTTGATGTCGTCCAGATCCTATTACATGGCCTAGATATTTTATCTCTGATCTGCACAATACACATTTCTTAACATTTACGGTAAATTTTAGTTCCGTTAGCTTAGTTAAAATTGCATCTAAATGTATAAGATGTGATTTCCAATCATTAGAAAAAATCGCGATATCATCGAGATATGCTTTGCAATATTCGCGATGTTCGTTCAGAGCTTCATTCATTATTTTCTGAAAACTTGCAGCCGCATTTCGTAATCCGAAGGGCATTACCTTCCAGCGATATTGAGAACGGTGTGTCTTGAAAGACGTAAAATCACGACTTTTCTCTTCTAAGGGAATTTCCCAATATCCTTTTAACACATCTAAACAAGTAATAACATGTGCACGACCGACTTCATTAATTAAGTCTGTAATGTTCTCCATAGGGTAATCAAAAGGTTTGGTTACCGAATTGAGCAAACGAAAATCGATACATAATCGTACACTTCCATCCTTTTTAGCTACGCACACTACTGGATAAGCTATTTCGGCTTCACTCGGCTCAATAAGACCTAAGCTTTCTAATTCTTCTATTTGTCTGTCAACTTCAGGTTTAAGTGATTCGGGTATTCTATACACATAAGGCTTTTTTCTTTCAGTACCTGGCATTAGACGAATTTTATGTTCACCAACATTAGCAACTTGAACTTTACCCGAAAATAATGGTACATGCTTATGCAAAAGTTCGAGCAATTCTGTTTGTTTCTCCTTTCCTAAATGACTAATATCCACATCAAAGTCAGTTTTATTTTCCTTAATAGGGGTTGGGTGGATTTCTCCGAATTCACAGTCATCTTCAAAAATTACACCTACCGTTTGTGCTCTAACATGGAATTTTCTTATCTTATTTACATGTACGTGTCGTATATTACCGTCAGGTAACTTAACTTTATACGAGTGAGGTTTAATTCTTTCTAAAATCTCACCAGGACCTGTCCATCTCGCATACAATTTATTAGTAGAATCCGGAATTAGTAAGTATACTAATTCTCCAATCTTGAATTCTTTCATTTCTTTGCGACGATTAAAATAATGAGCATAAGCTTCTTGCTTTTCCGCAGCAGTTAAAGATGCTAAATCGGCAGCTTTCTCTAAGTTAATTTTTAATTCTTGTAAGTAATCTACAGCTGTATTACTTAAATTGAGAGGTAAAGGGATTTCTCCTGACCACGTTGATTTTAAAACTGCTAATGGACCTCTAGCTTCGCGCCCATACATAAGCTTAAATGGAGAAACTCCTGTTGTACAGTTAGGAACTTCGCGATACGCGAAAAGTAAATACGGAATGTGTCTATCCCAATTTACAGGGTCAGTTCGTATTACATGATGAAGCATTTGTTTAAATACACGGTTAAATTTTTCAACAAGCCCATTCGAGGCAGGGTAAGCTGGAGTTGAGAAACGAGGACTTACTCCTAATCTTTTCTCAAACTCTTGTGTTAATTGAGACGTAAAATTAGTGCTTTGATCACTACATATCATTTCTGGGATTCCTGTACGCATAAATATTTCTAAAAGTGCATCACACGTGACCTTAGCCGATAGGCTTCTTAAAGGTATGACTTCGGGCCATCTCGAATGTTGGTCAATTAGACAAAGACAATATTTATGTTTTCTACCTGAGGGTGGCGCAATCTCTCCAATTAAATCGACACTCACTGTATGAAAAGGATAAGGAGGACGTACCACAGGCGTTATAGGTATTTTATCGGACGTTTTTTCCGGACTCCTCAACTGACATTTTTCGCAAGTTTTACAGAAATTTTGTACATCTCTTATTAGGTTAGGCCAATAAAATGATAGTTTTATTCTCTCTTTTGTTTTCCGCATCCCTAAATGATTACCGAAGATTGAGTCATGAGCTAATTTTAAAACACTTTCTCGATAACTCAACGGTAAGACCAATTGATCTACTGTTTCTCCACATATTTTATCTTTATGGAATAATAAATCGTCCTTAAGAAAATAATTATTTTTCTTTAACTCTGCTTCTTTAAAAGCAGTTTGTAACGATAAGCATTCTCGCTGCTTTTCCCTAAATCTACTAACATCAGATAAATTACTAACATTGTTTTGTGAGCTCTCCAGCCGCCTAATTTCAATTTGATTATCCTTTGGCAAGTTAATCACTTTTTCTTTATTCGAAATCAAATAAACAGCTGCCTCCGAATCGCTATTATTTATTGAAGAAACAATCTTTTTTTTATTTATCAATTGAGATGGATAATTATGTGAACTAGTTTCTTTTTTATTAATCAAATCTTGCATTTCGTTTGACCTCGAAAAACTATCACTCTTAAATAATGTATTATCCTCTCCCGAAATTATTTTTTGATTACAACATTCATTTTTGATATGTAACAGCGATGCCGATGACTCATTTAAATTACTTTCATTTCCTGCCTCATTCGGCGCCAATAGCGTATTAGAGTTTTCTTGGATAAACAATTCATTTAATATTTCCTTTTGGTTTACTAATGTATCATAGAAGTGTGGAGTGATTAAACATGGAACATTTAATTTGTCGGTTATTGCAAATAATGAATCCGCGTGTGTAAATATACAAGTGTTAGGATTTTTATAATAGACTGGAATTACAGCTAATCTCGCCTCAACTATTTCTCGAAATGCAGATTCTAACAGAATTTTGCCTTTGCTTTCTATGTGAAGATCAGGAATTAGGGCGCTATTTAGAACACAAATCTCAGTACCTGAATCGATAATTGAGGGAACCTGTTTACCTGCGATATAAATATTAACCTTTTGTAAGGGGTATAAATTAAGTTTTTCCGATTTTCCACATTTCTGTAAATGTTTCGACATTACGTGGGTCAATACAGATTTTTTCTCTGTCGCTTGTGCGTTACTTTTAGATTTTTTTATTTCCTCACTTTGTTTGTTAATTTTATCGAATCTATTTCGACGATTCGGACAATCTTTAGCTACATGAGAAATATCAGAGCAAATATAACACTCCCGCTTAAAAGAATATTTACTCTCATTATTAGAAGAATATTTTCTCAATGGAGGTGGGACGTATTTTTTATGATTTTCTGTGACCGTTTCCCGATAGACGCGTTTTTCATATTTTGTTTCCTCAAATGATCTACCTTTAGCAGTGAAATATATATCACACGTCTTAGCTAATTGTTCTGGGCGTAACCAATCTTCACCCTGTGTGACTGCAGCATGCATTGCCAGATCCTTATCTAGATTTTCAAATATTTTATCAGATATAATCAAATCTACTAACGACTCAAAATCATTTACATTTCGAATTTTACAATAATGGAGCCAACTGGATCTTAAACGAGAAGCAAACTGTTGGTGTGTCTCCCCAGATATTCTTGTAGCTTTCTTATAATTTTCTAAACAAGTGAAAGGGGATGGTGCATATTCTTTTAGAATTAAGGATTTAATTTTCTCATAGTTCTTTAATTCTTCTTCGCTTACATAAATCAGAATATTCGCGGCTTTATCGCCAATTACTTTCAGTAAAATCTCCGATTTATATTCTTTAGGTACATTTTTATGCTTAAAAGCTCTTTCAATGGAATCGAAAAAAAGATTCCATGGTTCATTCTTTTTAGGTACTGGTATTACCAAAGTTAATATAGCTTTCAAAAGCTTATCTAATGATAATATGTTTTCTGAGTTACTAGGATTATGCAACACTTCATCGTCACTTTCGGTTTGCTTTAACAAACACAAACGATTTATTTCTTCCGATTCCTTTCTTTGCGCAACTGTGGTTGCTAAAAATTCACTCACAAATTCTTTATCTTTAATGTATTCTTTAGATTTTAACAATAAATCTTTTAATTCAACTACCTTTAAATTAGAGTCAGCTTGTTCCCCTATCTCTTGCAAAACGGCAAGTAGATCGGCCTTCGTAACACTTTTAAACATTGCTATTTAAAATGTTAATTCATATCCTATCACCATAAAATAACATTAATTTCTCACCTTTATATATTGCGTCCATGGAATTTATATTATCCTTTCTGAGAATACTATACTCTGGTTCTCGAAAGAGAGCGTGCTGTGATAAACCGAGTGTTGACACTTGAGAACAGAAAATTCCCTGTTGTATAAAATTAGCTCTTTAATTAATTAATATTAAATTAAACATGAAGATGAATATATACACTGAGAAATTTATATACATATGAGTACCCATGTACTCATGTAATAATAAGAATAAACCAACGGAATAAATCCGTTACTCGGGCGCGCCAATTGCACCCTACGTTTCAGGCCGAAGGCCAAAGTTTCTCTCTCTGCGAAAATACCTTCTCCCGCTCACGGCGGCTTCCAAGGTTGGTTGGTTGCATAAAATAAACTTAGGAGTGGTTGGTTGCATGACAGAGTGTTTGAGTATTTTTCTCCATCTATTACACGTTGTTTTATTTAACGCTACTGAACTTTGAGCCCATAGATCATAATGACAAAGAAATTTTCGTTGTGTCCCTGTAAAAACCTATAAATGTTAGATTCACCAAAATGCTTATAGTTAGTGCAACAGTGATTTATAATACTCATATAAATTTTCAGCTGAATTCAATAAGGCGTTTAGATGCTATCGTACTTTTAAAAATTTAGTCCCATAGGCCATAATGATAAAGAATTTTTCTTTGTGTCCCTGTAAAAAAACTGTAAGTGCTAGATTCACCAAAATCTATACAGTTAGTTCAACTGTGATCTATAACATGTGTACAATTTTTTTGCTCGGATTAATAAGGCGTTTAGACACTATCACATTTTTAAAAATTTGGCCCCATAGGCATAATGATAAAGAATTTTTCTTTGTGTCCCTGTAAAAAAACTATAAGTGCTAGATTCTCCAAAATCTATACAGATTGAGTATTTGTGATCTATAATATGTGTATAAAATTTTTGCTCAATTGAATAAGGCGTTTAGATGCTATCGCACTTTTAAGATTTTGCTCCCATAGGCCATAATGATAAAGAATTTTTCTTTGTGTCCCTGTAAAAAAAACTATAAGTGCTAGATTCACCAAAATCTATAGGGTTCGTACTATGGTGACTTACAATATGCGTACCAACTTTCAGGTTAATCGAACGAAGCGTTTAGACGCTACCCAAGCAGCACCGAAACGTTCTCTGAACGTTCAAAAATTGTTCTGCAAACACGTTCTAAGAACGTTCACTTTGAACGTGTTATAGACGTCTATCTGTCCATCTTGAAGACGTACAATAGTACGGTTCAGAGAACGTTCAATGAACGTGTAACTATCACCATCGGTGTTATAGAAGCGTTCTGAGAACGTTCTATGTATACGGTCTCAGAACGTTCTAAACGTTTTTAGAACGTTTTCAAAACGTTATACACATTTTCAGAACGTTCCAGAAAACGTACTGTAAACGTTCTAAAATAGTGTAGTTAAAAAAAAAAAAAAATTATGACGTCATTATAAAAAATCACCTCAGTACGAGCACTTAGAAGTAAAAATTACATAGCTGATGACGAATAATGATACAACACATGAGCAGGGATATGAATTACTTTTTTTTTTCAATTCAAATAATGTTTGAGAAATTTTAACATACTTACTATTCCTTTAATTTCAACGTATATGCATCAAAAATTCTATATTCTATGACAGTTTTCCCCAAAAAGTGTCATAACATCTCTTTATACCTTAAAAAATTTCTTAAATTTTTGCATTTTTTAAAAATTTCTTTTTTTCCCCTAATCTGAAGATAATGAAGTTTTAGTATTAATTACAAAACTTTGAATACACACCATAAAATGCAAGAACTCGCACCAACTGTTTCGGGTCAAAAGAAGACACAACCCTTCATCAGGCGAACATTGTGGCACGAGAGCTGCAAACAAGCACGTTGAGTGTGTTGAATGCGTTGCCGCTTTGTTTGTAGAAGCCGTGCTTTGTTTGTAGCAGTTGCGAGTTCTTGCATTTTATGGTGTTTATTCAAAGTTTCGTAATTAATACTATAACGTCATTATCTTCAGATTAGGGGAAAAAAGAAATTTTTTAAAAATGCAAAAAATTAAGGAATTTTTTAAGGTATATATAGACACGTTATGACACTTTTTGGGAATTACTGTCATAAAATATGGAATTTTTCATGCATATACGTTGAAATTAAAGGAATAGTAAGTATGTTAAAATTTCTCAAACATTATTTGAATTTTAAAAAAAAGTAATTTATATCCCTGTTGCTGTGTTGTATCATTATTCTTCATCTGCTATGTACAACTAAACTCTTGATTTATTTTGCTTGTTTTAATCCTTGTGATTCCGAATGCGTCATCCTATGATTAATGTTTGTTTTTCATGGTTGTTTTCTGTTTCATTCTCTGATTTCTTGAAGTAAATAATTTATTCCAATTTATTCTTCATTTCTAAGTTCAATTAATTTCTTGTACGATAGGGTGCCCGCTAGCAATTTGCTATTATAACTGCTAACGAACGAAATCGTACATTGGTGCTCAACGACGAAAAGGGTCACCCCTGACGAGTTTTTTTTTTTTTTTTTTCTACCATTCTAAGCTTTTCCTAAAAAAAATGTTTAAAATGCTGTCTTAATTTTTTATTTCCTCGTTGCTTGTTTGTATCTTTTGATTTAAGTTTCATGTGGTTTTTACGCACCGGCAAAATTATTAAAATTGCAACTAACAATATAGGAATAAATTTATGATTAGACTGAAGTTAAATAAAATAAAAATAAATAAATAAAAAATAAATGTTTCAATAAATCACAATCAGTCTCCCCCAGGTTATTTAAATTTGTTGTAATTTCCTTCTCATTGACCTATGTGGTTTCAGGGATCTTATATCTGTTGCTTGGCTTTAACTAAGATTAAAAATTCATTTATACATATATATATATATATATATATATATATATATATATATATATATATATATATTAAATTTTTTTTTAAATACAGGGTGCAAAGCATTGTGACGAGAATACCTTTATCTTCGCAACTATTGGTCGCAAATATATAGTTTCAGTTACAAAATGTTTTAAAGAATATGAGCATTTGTAGTATAACATGATTAAATTTAAAATATCTATTTTTTCAAAATTGCAAAAACTAGCTTTTTACATAGTCTCAGATCCCTATAGTCATATTTAGAAAACTGACACTCATCCTAACAAAAAGTTTCATTTCTATTCTCCCCAAATGGAACAAGATATTTAAAGTTTGGATTTTCTAACATATTTCGGCCTTCAATAAGGGATCGGTTTAAAAATCCTAATTGGACTTTGTTTGCATTTTCCCTGGGTTTATTAAAGAATTTTTCATTGACTTTTTAATAAAGCCCGAGAAAATGCGAAATAATCCTAAATTTTGAAACTAACTATCTCAGACAATTTTGGGTGCACAAAAGTGAAACTTTTTGTGTTATATTTTTTAGGTTGGAACTCAACTTTCACTATTAGTGTCATGAAAATTGTATAAAAATTATCAGTTTTTGTGATTTTTAATAAATTGATTTTTTAAATTTAAACATGTCATATAATGAATTCTTACATTTTTTTTAAAATACATTTTCTTATTGGAGGACGTCTGAGACCAATTGTTGCGCAAATAAAGGCCTGCTCTCGACTTTGCACCCTGTATATTCTAAACATTTCTGGGTACTACTTTGTAAGTCCATGGATAGTTTATAAATATATTTGAATGCTGAAGTTTATAGAAAGTTTTAATATTTCAACATAAAAAATAATTTCAAAAATGAATGTACCAATACACCGCTAAAATAATATATAATTGAGTTTAGAATATATTGTTAATTTATAATAATAAGAAATTGAAACAAAAAATTAAAAATTTGTTAGAAGGAGGAAATTTTAAAAATTTCCAAATAATTAAATACATATATATATATTTTTAATCAAAATATTTTTCTAAAATATTTAACATACTTCATATTTTTAAATTTCAGTACATGTGTGTATACATATTTTCAGTTTACAGCAGCAGTTTACAAAAATGATGTTTGCAGGTATTTAAATTTATTCCACATGGCAATGTAATTCGTATTCTTTAAATGTTTAAATTTCTTTAAATTGAGTCAACGCAATTTTTACCTCATTTGATGTAATTATGCTATCATGGCATATTAAATAATTGATAAATGTAAATATTATTAGTATTAATAAATAATATAGTAAATCGTCCTTTTTTTTTTTTAAGCAGAATATCTTTTTTTTTTTTTTTTTTTTTTTTTTTTTATAAAGATGTGGAATAGAATTGAATCTTTGTTTTATTATGCAGATAAACAATTTCATATATTTTATTTAATAAATAACAGTAAAGAGATATTTAAAATTGTAAGTCGGTGAAACTTAGGATATTATTTTAAAAATATGCAATTTGCATAACCTAGATTGTATATATATTATCATATAAACATTAAATAAATACTTCAGAATTTAAAAAGAAAAGAAAAAAAGAATTACGAACCTTCTTAATTTTGTTGATAAGAATTTTCTTCGAGAAAATACCCTTCCAACTAGCATTTTAAAATACACAATGACCAGTCGGAAGGGCATTCACTTAAAATTAGCACTTATCTTGTAAAATTTTTATGACTTCTTCATACTTCATTCCAGAAACATAATAACGATAATAGTTATTTTAACAAATTCCATCTCAGAAGACTAAATTAATAAAATGAATCCATAATTTCTAAGCGGTTTTCTGTAACAGAAGCAGTTTTTTCTGCGATTCAACGCTGCTTTCTAGTATCGAAAGTTAGGCTTAAGAACTTACGCAGATATGAAAATGATTGTTTAATTGATATTAAAATAAGACTTTAATAAATAGAACATAGAGAATATTACAGGTTAAAAATATTACATTTTTACCTTTTCTAAAGCTTATCCTAGTCATTATAACGCTAAAACTGAATAAATCAGATTACATGTTTTAAAATTACCGCCTCACATAACGACACGACTTTCCCAAGACCTGGCGCCTGGCGTTTGACTTTGCAGTTGCACGGTCAGCGAAAATTAAATAAATGCAATCCACAGATGTCGATGTTAACATCTGCTCTCCCTTCTTGCATCCGCAATAATCATGTTTCAAAGTTCAACATATGAAACAGAAATTTATTAAGCATTTATAGATGTAGGAAACATATAGTCAATATTTTAAGGAAAAATGGAATGGAGTTAAATAATTATTTAAATTTTTATAAAGTATTTTAAAAACTTATGAGATCACTTTATTTTTCCATTTTAAAATCTAGAATTAAACGGAAAAGCATATTTTGTTTTAGTGTATATTTCAGTATTGAACAAAATATTCAGTGAAAATAAATAAAATAAAATAAGAACAATCAAACAGAGTAATGATTTAACAACATTATCAATATTGATAATTTATCAGTAACATTTAAACTTAAATAGAATCATAAATAAAATATAATAAAAGTTTAAAATTATGCTTAAAGAAAAAAAGAAAAAAACTCATTTCTGTAACTTCCCGATGAGTATTAGAGACCGCGAGGTTCTACTCTCGAACCTTACAGACGGGAAGTGTTAGTTTCGATTCCTGGTCACGCTCGTCGACTTAGGTTTTCGTAGTTTTCCCGTGATTTTCTTTGAAACTCGGGTAAAGCACTATATTACGTATTCAATAACATCCGTGATTAGTTTTTTGTACCTAAACTCTGGGTCTGGGGAATGCATAGATTTTCATGACAGAAGACAATCATTTTTATGCTGTATAGAAGATCTTAGAAAATGTATTTTTCTAAGGGTTTATTATTATTATTATTACAAATGAAAAAAAAACGGTAAATTTGTTTTAAATCATCAGAAAACGATGTTTCATATATTCGTTTTAAAGGTGATATCGAATTCTTTTGAAAGATAATCATAGTGAAAATTTTTATCCACCCCTCCCCCATCCTCCAGGGATGATGAATACTTATTCCTAGGGGAAAAAACAATGTCCTATGAATAATAATAATAAAAAAAACCTGTTTAACTATTACTCGTTATACAGCCAAATTGAATCAATAATGTATATCAAATGTATGTCACGCAGAAGGTTTGGTGAGTATATATATTACAGAAGCTGATAGATAGTCTTTCTGTGAATGGAAAATATTGGAACGTGGCAGTGCCACCTGTCGTCCGATATGCACCCAAAGGCAATCTGTAGAGTTTTACGTAATATTAATTTCACTTACCAAATTTACAATATTTATAAATCACAGAAGTTGAGATTTTTCGTTTCCGTTATGAGATTAAATTGCAAAATAGCCACGACACCTGTTGGCCGATGTGCATCCAAAATGGACCAGTAACGCTTTACATAAAATCGATTTCACTTATAACTTCAGTGTATCAGAAAATTTATTGTTAAATCACAAGAGTTAAAATATTGCCTTTCCGTTAAAATGATTAAATTGCAGATTAGCAACGCCACCTGTTGGACAATGTATACATCCAAATTGTATTAGCAGAGGTTATGATGATATAAGCCAATATATCAAGTTTAATGCATTTGTACACTATAGAAGCTGAGATATAGCTGTCCCATAAATGGAGGGTTTCATTGCATAGCACCGCAATCTATCGGACGATATACCCCAAATGAAATTCAAATAAACTCCAATTTAGGGCAAGATCTAATATTGTAACAAGTTTGGTTGAATTCCATACATTGATTCCTGAAATACAAAATTCACAAAATTTTTCCATGAGTTTAAGATTTTGTAATTTTTTTTTTACCTCACCGCTACTGATTATTGAGAAGCATTCTTTACTGACGTGCTAACAAAACGTTAAACTGAAAATGTAAAAAATGCTCTATTCTCTATCATGCTAAAAATTATAAATTTCGAATAACTTACGAAGTTCTTAAATTAGAATGTTGCAAATCTCTCAATAAGATTCTTATCAATATCAAAAGTGATATTTTAAAACTGGTCCGATCTCTCTGCAATCATTTGTTCTTGAGATATTAATATCGTGTACATGAACTAACGGGCTATCACACTAATAGGTGCCGATACACATTAACAGATACCATACCAACCTTTTGACTTCCGGATTCCTCACGCCACAAAACGTGTAAAAAAATCAAAAACTGAAGTCAAAAATTTTCATGATTAACCTAGTTTCCCAACCAATAGTACTAAAAAGTCATTTTGTCATATTCGTTATAATTACACTGTTACAGAACGTGTTATGACGGTGTCACACTTGAACGTTCTATATAGAACTAGAATTGTACGTTTTATAGATGGTACAAATCAAACATTTTCAGAACGTTCTAAATAATACTATTTCTGAACGTGTTTTAGAACGTTCTTTTGACACGAAACACGGTGTTTGAACTATTGAAACCGTTATTAGACGTTCACAGAACGTTCTTGTGCTACTTGGGTAGCATGTTCACCCACAGACATACACACATACACACATACACACACACATACACACACACATACATACATCATCGTAAAAATAGTGAAAACGGACTCAGGGGACCTCAAAACGTATAGAAACATCAAAATCTCGAATTCGGATTTTTGACATGATTACAATACTTTCCTCACTATAGTGTTCGGAAAGTAAAAATTTGGTGTGATACATTAACTACATTCTATAGACCCTACATTACTAAAGTCATTACTCTGCACTACTATAGACGTTACCCTATAACACTATACTCCTATTACAATTTAAGATGTAGCATATGGTATTGTTTCTGAATATTTCTTATTCATATTGTAAGGGGAGGAGAATCTTTTGTATCTTAAAAAAAAAAAAATCAAATAATGTTAAAGTTTCAAGCCCATTGAGGTTTTTTCACAAAAAAAAAAAAAAAAAAAAAAAAGAAGTTTTGAAACGTTGTTTTAAAAACTGAATCCCTAAATTAAGTACGTGGCATGTGAAAAAACACTATGAATTTTCAACTCTGAAACATATCTGAAATTTTACTTACTCTTTTGTGATAATTTTTTTAAATTTTTACTCTATTAAAATGAATTTTTGACATAAGTTGCCTAATATATTTAACTTTCAACCTACGTAAAAAAAAAAAAAAAATCTATCTTTCCGATTGAGCGAAAATATTTAAGACAGATAACTTCCAACTACTAAAAATAATATTAATACTACTACTACTACTACAAATTACTAAAAATATTCACTGATATATCAGCGAAAATTACACGTACGTATTTTACATTTCAGAATAATGATTCTCTCATGATTTGTCAAGTTTTCTGAGAGTTTTGTAAAATTTTGTTGAAACCAATTCGTGTTATATAAAAAAAAAAAAAAAAAATAAAAACATTAAAAATTTTTGAAAAAAAAAAAAGAATTATATCTGTCAAAACGATTGTGCATTATAAAAAAAATCATTTATATCAACGTTATTTTATAAAATATTAAATTTAATATTATTAAATATCATTAACCCTTTGAAGCAGATTTCTCATCAAACATAATTTTTACACTTTTTTGATAGTTTTGAGTTATTTTAGATATAAATAAGTGGAAAATGTTATATTTAAAATTTTAATTAATTTTGGTTCTAAAATATAGAGTGGGGCACCGGTGTTCCTTTCTGCGTTAAAGGTAAATTCATCATGGGACACGGGCGTCCCATGAATAAATATTTTTACAAATTGCACTTATTTACAATTACTTAGATATAGGAGTAGCAATAATTCATTACTGATCTTTTTTAAATAATCAAATTTAATTAGAAATAAATTTTTGAAATTGGTTGATAAAAATTTTTCAAACTACTTTTATTTAACATTTTTATTTTAGTAGAAAATTTACTCTGATAATCTAATAGATTTTTTATAGTAACTATTAGACTCTCTTTTATAAAAAAAACTATCATATAATAATAATATTTGTCATAAGAGAGGCAAAAAATAAATAAGCAAAAGGGACACCGGTGTCCCACCTGCATCAAAGAGTAAAGTCAAAAGTATGTTTGAAGTTTTAAATTTAATTAACGAGTTGAAAACTGCTTTGAATACAATAGAGATTGTCGATGCTGAAAGTTAAGATATAAATTTCTTTTAAAATTTTTAGTAAAATATTACAATCATTTTTACTTTCTTCTATATGTAATATAGAGAAAGTATTGGATTCGCGAAAATTTTCGACCTCCGTTTTTTGACGGATCTACACGTTTTGGGATGTCCTGAACACGAATTGATAGTTTTTTAAATATGTCTGTCTGTCTGTCTGTCAGTGTGTGTGTGTGTCTGTGGTTTCTTGTTTTCACCGTATCTCACGAACCAATGAATGAAATTCAACCAAACTTGGTATATAGTTGGACCCTGGCGGGGCATTGTGCTTATTAGATTTGCGGATCAATCGCCCAGCAGGTGGCGCTGTGATCGCATTTTATGTAAACTTTTAACATGGCAGTATAGGACAAAATTTCGTATTTTTCACCGTATCTCACGAACCAATGAATGAAATTCAACCAAACTTGGTATATAGTTGGAACCTGACGGGGCATGGTGCTGATTAGATTTGGGGATCGATCGCTCAGCAGGTGGTACTGTGATCGCAAAATTTCGTATTTTTCACCGTATCTCACGAACCAATGAATGACATTGAACCAAACTTGGTATATAGTTGGACCCTGGCGGGGCATTGTGCTGATTAGGTTTGGGGATCAATCGCCCAGCAGGTGGCGCTGTGATCGCATTTTATGTAAACTTTTAACATGGCAGTATAGGACAAAATTTCGTATTTTTCACCGTATCTCACGAACCAATGAATGAAATTGAACCAAACTTGGTATATAGTTGGACTCTGGCGGGGCATTGTGCTGATTAGATTTGGGGATCAATCTCCCAGCAGGTGGTGCTGTGATCGCATTTTATGTAAACTTTTAACATGGCATTATAGGACAAAATTTCGTATAAAAGTACATAATGAGCGTTATTTTAAACTTTTGATTGTAAAATTAATATGAATTACTGATAATAGTAGTAGTTAACTAGAAAAAAAAATTTGTGTTTGGGGGGGGGGGGGGGGGCATTGGTTAAATTTTCAAGATGGGTATTTTTCGAGAGGTCTTGTCAATACCTTTAAAACGAATGGTTGAACTATAAATCTGTAATAATTTAAAACAAAGTTATCGATTTTTAAAAATTTTCACAAAAAAAAAAAAAAAATCGTATTTTTTATTTATTTTCTTTTTTAATATTGTTACTGAGTGAATTTGTATAGAAAAATATAGAAGAAAGTCTTGTGGTGGCCACAACATGCTAGTTCCATTTGATTCCGAAATAAAACTAAAAAATAAATTAACGCGCGAAAAATGAGCATACAAATATTTTGAAAAATTGTGATCTTTAAAAAATAAATAAATAAACAATAAAAAAAAAATTACCAACTCAAACTCAAATTTAATTATCTTGTTTTATTTTTTATTTCATTTTGCACGCGCGCTTTTTATTAAGATTATTTAAAAAAAAAAAAAAAATCACTGGAAATCACTTTGTACATGTAAAGGTAAGATAATTTTAATACTATTTATATGTTTTTAAATGTATTTTCTAAAATATTGACTTACTCTCACTCGAAGAAGCCATTCTCAATGTTCATAAACATTTTTTTTTTAAACAACAGCTGTATCATGTTCATTTTGTAAATATGAGATTGCTATCACCAAATCGCGTTGTAATAATACTCCATTGATTTAAATTATAATAACACAGGAATCAAAATACTACATATGATTGCTTTAAAGTTTCTTCTAGATTTATACTTTTTCGAACCGAAAATAAGTTTCTATAACGCCATTTTTTTTTTTTTTTTTTAACTTATAGTTGAATTTTGAGTGAAATTATGAAATCTGTATCCCCAGGGCCAGGGTTCAGAATGTTTCTACATTTCCTGTTTTTCTTATATGTTTCAAAAAATCGTGAAAAACGTTCTACATGTTCCTATACTTTATAATTCTTTACATTTTTCCTATATTTTACAAAAAAATTCCTACATTTCCTATATTCTTCTCTTCTTACTTGTTTCCTGCTTTCCCTGCTAGGCATCCTATTTAAATTATCGTATTTTTCCAAAATACCGTTCATAGCGAAAATAATTGCTTTTTCTTCTCGACATTCACTCTGCTAATATGATTGAAAATTATATGTTGCATAGTTTGTTATATGTAAATATTATTGCATGCATTATAAGGCAATATCAAGATAATGAAAATTTTAATCATAAATAAATTTTATTTCCAATGTTTATTTTAAAAATTACAAAAAAGGAAAACAATTACCTTAAAAAACTATTTTTTTTTTTTTTTTTTTTTTTAGGACTGAGAATTTAGTCTCAATCTAGGATTGTTGCGGTGTCATTTTACGATAGCTGGACATTTATCGAAAATGTAATTGAATAATTTGAAAGCGATGTTATAATTTGAAAAAAGTCCAAAAGATTTTTCTTAAAATAAACTCATAAAATAAATATTTAAAGGGGACTAATGTGCAAGTTGTACCTGACGGGACTAAAGTGAAAGTTGTACCTCAAGGGACTAATGTGAAAGTTGTACCTCACGGGACTAATGTGCAAGTTGCACCGAACGAACAAACTATTACTTTCAACGAAAATGCCTATTTACCCTGGACGATAGGTCTAATATATCGTATCATATTATCTATCGTATTTATCGTAATATAACTCAATACTTATTTCGCTTCCTTCTTCGACTCGTTTTAATACGCATTTTTTATATGCATGAGCAGCCCTCGAAAAACAAAAACATTAAATCATTAAATTCATTTTTTTACTTATTTTTATTTCATATTATTTCACGCGCACTTTTTATTTCCTAATTCAAAATTATTAAAAAAAAAACTTTTTCGATATCGCTTGTAACGATAATGATCATTATTAATTTTCTTTTCTTTTTCTTTCAATAATAATAATAATAATAATAATAATAATAATAATAATAAAGATTTTGATGAAATTCTGGCAAAAGCAGAATTTAGTTTAGGACGGAGGACTATTAGTTTTTTTTTTTTTTTTTTTTCAAATTATAACATCGCTTTCAAATTATTCAATTATATTTTCGATAAATTTTAGATTTCGACAAATGTCCAACTATCGAAATTGACAACGCAAAAATCCCAGATTGAGACTAATAGGCCCTCAGTCCTAAAAAAAACAAAAAAGAAAAAAAGAAATCTTTTTCGATACTGTCCGTTTCGAAACTGATAATAACTAATTTTCTTTTCTTTTATTTTTCTTAAAAAGAAAAAAAAAAAAAAAAAAAAAAAAGATTTTGGTGAAATTCTGGTAAAAGCAGAATTTAGTTTAGTACGGAGGATTATTATTCTTTTTTTTTTTCAAATTATAACATCACTGTCAAATTTTTCAGTTATATTTTCGATAAATTTTCGATTTCGATAAATGTTCAACAATCGAAAATCTGGTATCGTAAAAATCCGTAGATTGAGAATAATAGTCCTCGGTCATAAAAAGAAAAAGGTTTTTTTTTTTTTTTTTTTTTTTTTTTTTTTGTCGTATTTTTTTTTTTTTTTTTTTTTTTTTTTTAATAAGTGTTTTTTGAAATAATTCAATGTAATGCGTGTATAAACTGCAGGACTTATATAATTCTATTACAAAAAAAAGAAAAGTGAAAAATTAAACTTTTCCCTAATTTAAAATTGCATCTCATCATTTTTCATAACAATGTTTCATAATTCAAATAGGAATAATGGTAACTTTGATCTGTTAGGACTTTTAAATAAATTTGATACTAATAAACTAAGTAGTTTATTCGCAGCATACTTATATCAAACAGTCAACTGATAATATTTTTCCGTTTTGCAAATTTCTGCAGATGGTTGGTTTGGGTTTTATGTCGTACTAGTGCTCAACAATGGGCATTTGGCGACGGTCTGGGACTAACCCTAGAGGTGGTCCGGACACATGCCATCACAATTTTGATCCTCCACTGAAGGGATGGCTCTCCCACTTCGGTAACCCCCAAAGGTATAATTTTGATGGGATCATGGAGGACATTGCGGCCACGACAGATTTTACGGCACCAGCCACCATTAGTGTACACGACGATTATTGGCCGGCTCGAGTACCGAGCCCGCAATCTTCTAACTGCGAGCCCGGCGCTCTACCGTCTGGGCTACCGCGGCCCCCCAAAATTCTGCCGAATCGGTGTAGCCCCACTCTGTAACAGAGTAACTGTAATAGAGTACTTACTGTTACATCGCTGTCAGATAACAGTAGTTTTTCTTCTATGCTAATAAACATATTCATATCTGTCGAACCAAGAGCAGTGCAGATTCATGATTTTCATTCAGAACTTCATCAATGAAGTGATGGATTGTAATCCTGATCTCCGTACAATGGATATCCTAGGAGTAAAGGAACTGGTTAATCCGCCCTCCCTGCAATAATTTCTCTACAATCAATCAGAATTATCATGTCAATAATAAGTACATTACTGCGTATTATTACGGTAAAGGGGTGTAAAAATTATTAAACTCAACACAGAAATTTTACACTTCCTTACTTTCTGAGTTTACATTTCATTATTTGAGTCTACAGATTTCTGCGTTGTAAAAAACATACTACATTTCATATATTTTAGTGGACATTCGGCGATGAATATATTAAATGTATTTTTATGATAAGTCTACAGTACAAATTTTTTTCGAATTAATTAATATATTCGAAAGTTACCATGATGACAAATTTCAAGAAGCCGTGGAAATAAAACGACAGGAATTCGCCAAGCGAGCTAATCCAAAATATTTGTAATATAAACCCACTGTAAAATTTTTATGCGAATTAATTCAGTATTTCAAAAGTTATCGTCGTGACAAATTTTTAAATAGCAGCTTGATTTCAAGTGGCCCAAAACAGTGGGGAAAAAATGGCAATTCAAGTTGATTAATAATCTTAGTGGAGACCCTTATATGATATATGTATACATAAAAATTTTATAAAATCCGGTTTTAAATATTCTACTTACATTGTGGATTTAAAAACGTCAAGTGGTTGCCCTTTGGAAACAATGTAGAAGTTCTAAAAACTGTACAGATAAAATATAGAACATATAAACTTCAGTCCTACATTAGTATAATTTACCTGTAAGCTTTAGCTCACACGACGCTCTATACGTATTAGCACAAGATATTACACTCTAAATCGACGCTTCCTGATTGGGAACTTTTATACTTCGCGGAACAATAAGATTCTCTAAAACATTGTTTAGGGTTCCGCAAGAAATAAGAAAACATGTACGTAATAAAAGGGAAACCCCCCCCCCCATGTAATATGTAATAAACTGAAAAATTTAAATGAACAAATGTTATTTTCTTGGGTTCTTAATTTTTTTTTTTTTTTTTTAATAAGAGAGAAATTTTAAGAAAATTTCTTTTGCTAGATAGAATTACTTGAAACAAACAAAGCAAATGACGTATTTAATATTTTATCTGAATATCTAGAGGCGAAAAAAAAATTCTTAAAAGAATTGTATTGCATATAGCTGCTCATCTAATCCAGATGATTGTTAGCACCCGCCCCTTTTTCCACACCACTTAATTTTGATAGTAATTCAAGTACTCTAAAAAAAGAATGGTGTGGAAAAAAAAAAAAAAGGAAGGTACTAACAATCCTTCTAATTATTAATTAGTATGTTGATAGCTGTGGTATTGGTATTTGTATGGAGGATTCTGCTTTCTAGTTCGCTCTATAAAAGGTTTTTTTATTCTTGTAAAAGAAATGATCAGTTGTGGCACTCACAGAATTTTCTTTTATCCTGTATTTTGTATACTACCTGTATACTACCAAAACAGATTGCAAATTAAGGGGTATAATAACAAGAACTGTATATAAACCTACTTTCAAAACAATTGAAACTATTATTAGGAGTTTTGTTTGACATATAATTCTGTATGAGGGGAGGGAAGCTATCGTCCCCCTCAGACCTCCACTTGAATGTTGTATCTACATTTATATAGAAGTCAATGCTGTTATAAAATCTAAAAATTTATTACAAATTATTCAGAAAACTTTCACCTGCACCCCTCCTTAACACTTATTAATCTTGATCAAACTTTTGAAGTACAAGCCTCATGTTAATTTCAAAATACAAAATTTGAACTTCCTGCAATTATTTGTTTGTAAGTTACGCTAAAAACAGAAGTACACAAAGATAAACCACAAAAAACCTGATATTAGTACCCAAGGGACATTAAAACGCGTGATTAAACAAAAAACATGCGATAAATATTTATATTCAAAACATCGTTTAAAACATACTTTATTTACTATATGGGTGTGAAGAATAATTTTCATACCTGAGCAGTTTTTTTGGATACAGTAAAATGCAGTAAAGCACTTCCCTCATATCACATTCAGTAGGAAAAAAGTATTTTCGTTTAATTATTGGTAGTGCTGTATTTTTCTATAAATTATGTACGCACCGCAATGTGTACTTAAATATAATTGTGTATTAACCCTTATCGCTCGTATGTTTCTTCTGAGGGGACATTAAAAAATCGAGCCACGCCTTAAGGTGTTCCTCTGCAAATGAAATGTTATTTTTCTAAAACGTGTCACTATAGGCTACTTTTCGGCTACCGGAAATTTTTAACAGAACTATTTATTTTATTTAATGATGAAGTAAAATAAAAACAAATTATTACAATTTTTTGGTAGCCAAAAGGTAGTAAGTTGAAAGCTATACGTGTGGCGTTTTAAAGGAACGCCAAAGGGCGTGTCTTACGAAAAATATGCCGAGCGCAAAGGGTTAATAACACATAGCACGACCTGAAATGTACTTCCCGTAAATTCCCAGTATAGTCCTACTACATTAAACTCTTTTGGGTAGCCCTGTAAATGAATAGTGAATGATTTCTATACCATAATCTACATGAAACATGCTTTTATTTTGAATATATATATATATATATATATATTCATTTCATTTTGTTTAGTGCAGCTTAGTGACGTGAAAGTAGACATATCAGAAATTTCGCCCAGATTTATAATATCAAATTTGGACATCCTATTACTACTAGTTCTTGATATATGCACGTAACAGACACACGTACACACAGACTAATCGCTAAATATATGTTTTCAGGGATCCTCAAAATTTGAAACGTTCAGGAATCCTCAAAACGTATAAATATAAAAACACTCAATTTCGAAAATTCTTCACCAAAACAATACTTTCTCTACCAGATAAGTATAAAAGAATGTTACGATGAAAAATAACGTGTTTAAAAAATATATGCTGCAATTGATCGCAGAATCTTGCGATTTAAGATATGTAAGCTCGAAGTTAGTAAATAAAAGTAATAAAAAAACAGTAATATATTTGAATGTTTCGTACGAATAATACTTTCCATAATAAATCTTTTCCAACGGTTTGCATCAGTTTCATGATATTTGATATTCATTATTAAGTTACTTCAACCAAAAATTTGAAATTCAGATTTACCTTGGCAAAAACGTCTGACATGTTGGTACTTTAAATATGAAAACTAAAGAAGTAATATGAAAATGAATAATGGAAATGTTTCCAACAAAACGCGAAGAATTTTAAATCGAATTCAATTATCGATGCATCACTTGAACAAAATGTAATTTTTTTCTCAATCCTTATTTCGTACGAATTTAACTGTTTCGTATTCTTCGAGACAAAGATATGAAAATATGTTTTACTACACGATTTTAGCACAATATAATGAAAAAAAAAAATGTATTAAGTAAAACACTAATATTAAATTAAAATATTTTCGTAATAAAAATTTAAAATATTTTGTGCAGGAAATGAAAAAAAAAAATAAATAAATAAAAAATAAAATACCATATTGCCATAGCCAATTAAGTAAAATTAACTGTTATAATTAATAATTTTTAATTCTAATAAAGTCTTTTCTAAAATTTAAAACTTGCAATTTTTTCATAAAATGAAATAGTTTTACATAATTTTAAATACTCTTAATATTTTTATATTTCAGAGTTTGTGTATGAAATTTTTCATAACTCTAAGACAGTAATTTACAGAAAGGATGGATGGATGGGTGGTTGGATAGTTGGGTTTTACGTCGCACTAGTGCTGCGCAGATGGGCAATTTTACAAAAAGGATTTACAACGTAATTATCCTCTTAAGACTTAAGACTTTTTGTTTTTATTTATTAAATTATTTTATTTTATTTATTACTTTTCGAACATACTTATGTAAAGAAATTATTGTAATCATGACTTCGATTTTGAGATTTTTGTGCATATATACGTTTTGAGGTGGTCTGAGTTCATTTTTGCCATTTTTACGGTGATGTATTTGTGTGTGTAAGTGAGCATGATAGCGTTTAAATGTTTGGTTGGATTGAACTGAAAATTGATACGTAGATTATAGGTCACCGTAGTACGTACCCTATTGATTTTAGTGAATCTAGCATAGGGGAGACTGGGGCACAGTGGACCACCCCTATTTAAATCTCCTAATACTTAACTCTTTTAGTTTGTATTGAAACTCATAGATGACAGCATGGTACTACTTGCATACATCCAAAAAAAAAAAAAAAAAAAAAAAAAAAAAAACGTATGGTAAATGCTAAGGTAGCCATTTTATACATTTTTTTATGTTTTGAGCTGCTCAAAGTAATTTTTCAAGCTTGAAGTTTTTTTTTTTAATTTTATCAGGACTTAACTATTGATTACAAATATTGGATAGTTGTTAAGAAAAGGTAAAATATTGTTGTTTTTAAATTTATAAAAATTATTAGCATATTTATCTATATTAATAAAATCAGAGTTTTGTCTGTAAATTTGTCGGAATCGAAAAATTTTGCGATATCTTCACGTTTTACACCCCATGAAAGCCGAAAATGACTTCAGAAAATTTTGCCTGTGTGTGTGTGTGTGTGTGTGTGTCTGTGTGTGTGTCATCGTGTCCGAATGTCGCTTTTTTTGTCCGGGCATCACTTGAGAACGGCTGGACGGAATTCAACGATGCTTGGCAGGAATTTAGGTCTTCACCCAACTTAAAATTATATCTATCAACTTTTCAGAAATTCCCCCCCCCGTTCTCCCCCTAGGGGGTAAAAGACTAAAACACGTTTGTCCGGGCATCACTCGAGAACGGCTGAACGGAATTCAACGGCGCTTGGCAGGGATTTAGGTATTCACCCAACTTAAAATTATATCCATCAACTTTTCAGAAATTCTCCCCCGTTCCCCCCTGGGGGGTAAAAGACTAAAACACGTTTGTCCGGGCATCACTCGAGAACGGCTGGACGGAATTCAACGGCGCTTGGCAGAAACTTAGGTCTTCACCCAACTTAAAATTATATCTATAGAAATTTTCAAAATTCTGATTAGTGTTTAAATTGTGGGTAAAAAACGCCTGCGCATGCGCCATAAATATTTTTTCACTAAAACGCTTTGAATGGAAAAATAAAATGCAAAAATAAATTTTTAAGATAAAGACTTTTTTCATTCGCGTGAATCGCACTACAAATTATCAAAAGATTTAAATGAAGTTTTGCCATCTGAGTTTCATACTTGAGTTAATTTTAAAACATCTAATTGTCGTATCGAAAAACTGTTTACACCCCAGGATTCAGAAAAATCATCTCTTTAATTTGGTACTGAATTTGTAACGATAGGTCTGATAATTCTAATTTATTTTTCCCTTTTTCCGTTTTTCCGTTGCCACTTAAATTTCATACTTTAGTTATTTTTTTAATATCTAATTGTCGCATCGAAAAACTGTTTGCACCCCTGGATTCAGAAAAATCGCCTCTTTCATTTGGTACCAAATTTATAAATATAGGTCTGATATTTCTAATTTATTTTACCCTTTTTCCGTTTTCAACCTAGATTCGATATGGAACAGCTTTAGTATTGGATCCCTTTGGCAAAATTTGAAATTCGGAACCGAAGTGGCTCGAACGTTTCTCGCCAAGATCTTTGATTGCACAATTGAGATAGCCAATTCAGTTCATCGCAAAAATGGCTTAAAATATTTAAAGTCACCAAAGGGTTCCCATACTAAAGCTGTGCATTTTGTACTTATTTATTTATATTTTCTATTAAAGACTTCTGTGGTCACGAAATTTGGTGCGTAAATTGTTTGTTTGCATCCGGCACTTATTGTAACTGGATTTCACGAAATTCGAAATCTCCCCCCCCTTCTCGGAGTCGGAGGGCAATAAACGGTATAACTTCTGTATAACCCCACAGCTGAATTTGGCGATTTTTCTTTGGCGTTGTTTTGAAGGATAACGATGTCGTTCTGGACTGTTTGCGATATAATATGGCAGCCTAATATTTTGTTTATTTTGGATTTATGATTTAGATTATGATTTTATCATTTATCATATATGATTTATGATTTTTAGATTTATGATTTAGCCATAATCGCCAACAAAAAAAATCGCCAAATATCGTTGTGGGTTTATACTAAAGTCGTTCCCAATAAACATGTGTAAAAACATGTTTTTCCGTTTGAATTCGCTTTGAATTATCTTAGAATGGCGAATTTTGGTGTGCGGATATTGATTAAGTGTACGCATTATGTACGTTAGTGGGATTTTGCAAAACTTCGAACTCACCCACTGAGGAAGGGGAAGTAACAAGTGGGTAAGTTGTGCCTAAGGCAGTGGGGACCCAGACTGTATATTGATTAAGTGTACGCATTATGTACATTAGTGTGATTTTGCAAAACTTCGAACTCACCCGCTGAGGAAGGTGAAGTAAGAAGTGGATAAGTTGTGCCGAAGACAGTGGAGACCTAGACTCCTCACTTTGCGAGCGAGAAAACCTCTACCAATCACAGTGAGAACTTGGGTTACTAATAAAGATATGGGATTTTGACAACTCATTTAAGTTTAATGTCCAGCGAAGCGGGCAAAGCCTGCTAGTAGTCTATATATAATCTCCTTATATTATTAAAATCTGTGCGCATCTGTCTGTCTGTGAGAAATGCCTTGTTCGCGCTAAAGCTCCGGCGCTGATGGTCGCAGCGCCTCGAAACCGGTGTCGACAGACGCAGAATTTTTTCATCTCGACATCGCGATAATTCGCTAAGCGATGTAACCCTAATTAACGGAGATATTAATTAAAACATTGAGCTATGTCCATCGAAAAATGACTGAGAATTCACAGCTATTTGCTTAAAAAGAGACATTCTTACGGAAAAAGTTGAAAATAAATTAGAAATATCAGTTGTATCGTTACAAATAAGGTATCAAGATTTTTTTTAAATTAACTAAACTAAAAAAAAAAATGGTGGCATCAAATCAAAAGAATTTTAATATCGCAGATGATGGTCTACAGTCTTAAACAAAAAGAAAAACATCTGGTATTTAAAAAGGTCACGTGTTTTGGTACTGCGATTAAAAATTGCAATTTTGAAAAGTCTTCAGTTTTTCAATGTCGCACAAAAACTTGGTATACAGCCCTAACATCACAAGACAACCTTGCAGTTCAAATGTCATCAATTTTGGAAAAAAATTTACATTTTAATTGGGAATTAAATTTTATTCTAATACGCGAATTTTAAATTCTAATTATGATTAAATTTTTTTTAATGCATCATTCGAAAGATATTTTAAAGTTCGTTTATATTATCGAAAGTGGAATTCGAGACTTCACATGCTTTACACGTTTTGTGTGAATCGGTTTTCTTTTGTATCTCAGCTACTAACTAAAATAATTTCATAAGTAATACATCATTAGAAAGCTTTGTTGATTTGGAATCGAACAGTAGATTACAGATATTTCTACCGCCAGATGGCGCTGTAATATTTTAAAATTTCATTATTTCAATTTCTAATTATGATTAAATTATTTTTAATACATCATTCAAAAGATATTTTAAAGTTCTTTTACATTATCGAAAGTTTTCACCAGATTTACACGTTTTGAGGTTTCTTGATTAGGTTTATATTGCATCTCAGCTAATTAAGTTAGACCGTTCAAATTGATATATGTAGGTTAATTAGGAGGGGCTGAAAGGGTGGGGAAGAAATAGGCGTGAACCGCGCGTGAATCCCCTAACTTGTGCGTGAGCAGCACGCACGGGACTGCGCTGCCGAAGGCAGTAGGGACCCGGTCCTCCTTTTTAACCGATGAGAAATGATTTCTTTTCTTTTCTTAAGAATAAAAATTTGATTTGAGAAGGAATATGTGCGCGCAGCTCGCGTATACCTTCACACCTGCGCGCACGGGTCTGCGCTGCCGAAGGCAGTGGGGTCCCGGTGTGAGTTTTTACCTGATTAGAAATGATTTTTTTTTTTTTTTGTAGGAGGCACGAAGGGTCAGGGAAGGAATACGCGCGCGCAGCGCGTGTATCCGTTAAATCGTGCGCGCGCAGCGCTTACGGGCGGCAGCCCCGAAGGCAGTGGGGACCCGGCCCGACTTAGTAGTAGCCCCCCCTCGCACAGAAGTATTTATCATATAAAACTCTTCCTAAGCCTAATTTCAATTATTTAACATAGGTTTACATGACAGTACTCGTTATCTTACCTCTTAATCTCCAACCTGCATTTATAGTATTAAATTTCAGAGTAAGAGAAAGTAGTGTGAGTGACACACCAGATTATTTATTTTAAAATTTGCAAAATGACAAACTTCCAATTTATGTGAGATGGCAAGTCACGTGGTAATTTTTAAATAAGAGTAAAAAAAAGTCATCTTTTAAAAATCGATTTTTGCAAACAGTTAAAAAGTGTATAAAGAGTGATTATGAGTTCACAGTACAAAAATCATTAAATTTGGTTGAAAATTAGAGATGTCACAATAAAATAATATTTAATTAAATTCAACGCAGTTATACGTTGGTATTTTATAGTCTGCGAGCTAATGTTCATTTAAATGAAATTTTCAAATTTTACATAAAAATTATATTAGTTTAAATTCAAGTTCGAAGGTTTCATAAATCTAGTTTTACGCTTGTAAATAAAATTGTATCATTACATTTTAATGCCTAAAACTTTTCAAAAGGAATTTGAAAATCTCTAACAATAACCTGGAATATTTCATGAAATAATTGATAATCCCCGTCTTTTTTCTTCCTTTTTTTTCTTTTTTGAGGGGGAGGGAGTTCAGAAGAAAATCCCAAACTTTATTTAGAAGAATAATTATTTAACACATCAAGCATTCAAAACAAATTCCCTTAACAAACATTTTTCTATCGACGGCTCATTTATTTTCTGAAACCCTCTCAACAATGAACCACAATAAGGAAGTAATGCGTAATCCATCACCAAAACATTCAACCTATTTGTCTGTCAACAAAAATCTCTAGCAAGACGTTAATGGAGAGTTAAAGTGTATCATGAAATCATGAAAAAGAATTTAAGCATCGATTGAGCTTTTGCACTGAAAGGAAACAGAGACATATAATATAGAGAGAAGGGTTTTATTTTATTTTCCGTCACCACAATGCAAATGCAAATGTATTAAAAATAAATGACACTTAAAAAGAAGTTGTTTTGAAAGAAAATGATTCTGTCTGAACGATGTAATTGTAATGCATTAAAAAAAAATATTCACGATATTTGCAATTAAAAACCTCGAAACCACTTAAAATTTATTTATATGTTTTCCCTATGATTTGAATATATTAGTTTTATTAGAAATCTGACTGGATCATTTGAGTTACATGAAAAAGGAAATTTAGAGGAAAAAAAAAATCTTAAAAAAATTTCGTTTTTACCTTTCTTACTGCCTTGTCTGTACATGTAATGAAAAAAACGCGTGTGTGTGTGTGTGCGTGCTTGTGTGTGCATTCTTATCTTTGTAAGCAAACTTTTTAGGCTGATCACAGAGCTACAGAATTTTGCATGGTCGGTTTTAAACTCTTTTGATGCATCTCGAAGCCTGATTTTCAAATTTTTGATAAGTTCTTATTAAATTAATTTAAAATATTTAAATTTAGGAAATGATAGGACTTTGGAGATAAAAATATATATTTAAAATTTGTTTCTGTTGCCTATTAACTCAGTTGGTTATAGCGTCATGCTAAAAACGCAAAAGTCAAAGGTTCGAACCTCCAAGTGCCAACGTGTTACTTTTTGCAGATAATTAATAGAAAAGGTGTTAATTGATAAAATAAAATCTTTAATTGTCTCCACAGTATCCTAAACCGTATGGATGACGAAAAAATGTGAAAAAACAAAGTTAAAATTAAAGTTTATTGGTCGCTTTTTAATACACTGGCTGATCGCAGAGCTACAGAATTTTCAATGAAGGTACATTTTGATCTCTTCTAATGCCCATAGAAGCTCGATTTTTGAATTTTAGATTAGTTATTTAATTAATAAAAATTTTGCAGTTCGGGAGATTGTCTGGTGCTGCCATCTGTTGTCGTAGAATGAAGATGTGTCGAGAAATGTCTGTCCGAAAATAGGTAGTTCTTGAAAAATGGAAGCGTCGCTTATCGTCCAATTAGCACCTAAAATGAAATGTCTGGTCAAGGGGAAATGCAAGCAGTGAAGACCCGTAACTGATGTAGCGCAAGCGGGTTAAACGCTGCCGATGTCAATGGGGACCCGAAAGCAGATTTTAAGCAATTTCAGTGGAATCTTTCTTTATGATATATTTATAAACTGATTTAAAATATAGTAATTAATATTTTTTCAAAATTCGTTTAAATATAGTGACTAGCGAAGCAGACAAAGCCTGCTAGAACAGAATAAAGGAGGTGGAAGTACAATTCGTCGTAGCAGCTATGTCATGTATGCTCTTAAATAATTCCTTTAGGCGTTATCAACGTTGGGAAATGTCAACCTGTAGTGGATTTAAATTGTGATGTTCCTTTTATTCCACTTGGTCTTATCATTCGCAGGGTAAAACTTTTTTTTATATTTTACTTATATTCTCTTTTAGTATTTTACCATTTCAAATTATGCATTTCAGTCGATTATGGACACATACACACATACACGCAAAAAAATTCCCACTATTTATCTCTATTGCAAATTGCTCTACACTGTAAAAAAATATGTTCTATTTGCTGCCAGAAATTCTCTGTCATTTCAGAAAATACGTTCTTACAACGTAATTTTTTTCGTAAATTACGCGTATTTTCTCAAATTACAGAGAATATCTGGCAGCAAGTAGGACATATTTTTTATAGTGGTGAAATTTTTTTTTGACTTTAAATATGATGTATCGGAATTATAAGGTCACTATTAGAATATACAAAATGCTATTTAAATATTGGAGCAATTATAAAAAAAACCTCAGGTGCAATAATAATACTAAATTAAAGAATTGTTAGGAAGATGTTTTTAAGTCTGAATATTCAGGTGTAATAATTTGTAAAACATAAAGAAATATATCTTACACTTCTTATTCTCGTTTCCTATGAAATAGTGTGGCTACGGTAGCCTAATTAGTTTGTAAAGCGTGTAATCGAAAGTTTGTGGCTTACTCGAACATGTCAAAGACTATCGTGTACATTAATGGTGGCTATAGTTGAACTGAGATGTCGCAGTATAGCTACGATGTAAGCAATTGATGACGTACTGGATTCACCACTAAGTGTGGTCCGGAGATATGGAATTACAACTTTGATCCCTTGTGCAGCGAGATCCTCACCCGCTACAATAATCCCCAGAAGTATTGGTTTCGGAACATGGAGACATTTTGACACACATAAAAGCCTTTCGTGGTTGCAATGTTTTCCATTTTTTTTTAAAACAATATTATGCCGAAGCAAGGAAGCCATCTCCTCCGCAGAGGATCAAAATTGTGATAGCATGTTCCTGAATCATTCCTAGGGCTGAAACCCAGACCATCAGTGATAGCCCATTCCGTAAATCTAGTGTGACGTAAAACCCACTCAACCTCAACCTAGGGCATTGTTGGGTTATATATATTGCCCATCATTTAATTAGATGAATGCAATCTTTCCTGATTGGTTCAAAGACTTTTGTGCTTGGTCGGAAGATTCCATTTTCTACTTAAAGAAACAGAATTTGTTTATATACACTCCTGCTCAAACGTTTAGCAAGATTTACAAACGATCAGTTTTTTTTCAATCTAAAGACTTATTTCTTGATGAAAGGCTTTTAAACACTAGATATCTAAAGAACAGGGTTTACTCACGTTTTTCAGTGAAGATTAGGATACGACAACAATTAAGGGAACCGGCAACAAATTGAGAGAAATAAACAATGTTTGCGATCATTCTTTATCATTCTGTGAAGAAAATGATCTGTAGCTTTAGGATATACTAATATAGAATCAGCACAATTTGTGGATGAATTTGTGTGACGATAGCGTGTTAAATAAAAGAGATAGAAGCATTTATTTCAAAGCTTGAAAACAAATCAGCATGTTTTTTATTTATAATATACAGCGATTTAAACGAAAAATTATTCCCACTTTCAGATAAATTTAAAAAACACTTTTGAAGCAATATACTGCAATCGGAATACAAATATCTTGGATATCGCGTGAAATATGAGCATTTTTATGAAAAAGTCTTCATTACGCATGCGCGAAAAATAGAAAATATTTTATTACATAGGTTGAAAGCTAGATATATTAGGAAACTTTTGTCGAACGTTCATTTGAATAGAGTAAAAATTAAGCAAATTGTCAACAAAAAGAACAAGCTAGATTTTAAGAATTTTTCTAGAGGTGAAATTTCACGAGGAGTTTTTCACATGGCGTGTAATTAATTTGAACCACGCTCCAAAAGTTTTTTTTTTTTTTTTAAACCCCTTATAAGTTTGTAACTCTAAATATTTTTGTTTGTTTACTAAGATTTCTGAGATCATAAGGGTTTTTTCACACACACACACAGACACAAATCTTTTGTAGTTTCTTAAAAACAAGTAGACGATCTTTTAACAATACGAATGAAAAATTAGAATAAACACACGCTATTATTTCGAATATTGCAATAGACAAAAATGGCTGTTATTTAGAAAAGAAATGTATTTCAGTGTACTATATGTTTCACGTATTTTCGAAGAAGTTTATCATGCTTTAAGTCCATAAGTTTATAAATTAGTGTCAAAAACCGGTCAAAAGCAAAATAAGTAACCGTAAGCATAAACCATAATCTATATTCTGCCTTAAGTTTATCATCCTGTTGCTTTAGGCCAAAAGCATAAAATATAAACCTTCCTCTAGGAAATGCTACATTAAAATGAAAAATGAAAACCTTGAGGTCAAGGGAGTTTTCACAGAAACTTGCGGCATTCTTTTCTAAGATAAAAAGTTATTTGATATTTTAGACTTTCACTAAACGTTTTCTCTGTTCTAAAAATTGTAACAAATTACTTAAAAATTAAAATTCACAATGGTCGTATATATTTATCATATAATTTCCATTAGTAAGCAATTACTTTAAGTTTAGTTAGCATTTTTCAAAATCTAAACATTGCTAAATAAACAAAGGAAAATAGTATCATATTTAACCGTGCAGTAATTAAATTAAAACAAATTAGAAATGAAAATTTACAGAATAAATTGAATCTGAATACATATGTAAATGAACCAATAATGGTTGCATTTTCAGTCATATTACGTACGATATTATTATTTTCCAGCGACGTGCAAAATAATATATTGTAGGAATTAATGTTACTATTGATTTTTATGTGAAAAATATTGGAAATTAGGAATTTCTTTTAAGACAGTAATTATTTTATTAAATTGAACGTTGAAAACTAATTTATAATTTTCATTGCATAGTGCTTCGCGTTTTTGCTCTGTGGTCTTTTCTTTTAAGACAGTAATTATTTTATTAAAGGGAATGTTGAGAACTAATTTATAATTTTCATTTCACAGTGCTTCGCGTTTTTGCTCTGTGGTCTTTTCTTTTAAGACAGTAATTATTTTATTAAAGGGAATGTTGAGAACTAATTTATAATTTTCATTTCACAGTGCTTCGCGTTTTTGCTCTGTGGTCTTTTTTTTCTTTCTTTCTTTCTTTCTTTTTTTTTTTTTTTTTTTTTTTTTTTTTTTTTGTAATTAAGGCTAATTGCAGCTGGGTCCACTGAACTGTAATTTGGAACTCGGAATCTCAGAACTGTGACTGGTCTGGATGCATGGCATCATACTTTTAATTCTCCACGGAGGGTAGGGTTGCCTCGATTCGGTGCACCGCAGCTAGGAATTGAGGAGCAGTGCACTAACCATTCCATCACCTAATAGGTTTCATTACTTAAAGTCTCTCGGTGGATTATGTAGTTAGACACAGTTTCATAAAAACACCGAAAACAAAACTGCACTGATTATGATCAGTATACTCGTAGAAAGGATACTTTTCTAGACAATCAATTTCAAAAGTACAAAAATTGGTTCTACATTTAATTTTTTAAATAGGTATTTGCATTCAATCAAAAACTAACTTACTTCTTTTACATTTTTTCTAGTATTCAGATTTTGTCCATCTGAACAGCACTAGTGCGGCGTGAAACCCAACCATCCATTCTAGTATTCATATGGATTTGAACATTTTATGTGCAATGAATATTCTCTACTTATATATGTTTACTAATATCGGATTTACATATAATACTTATGCCCAGCAGAATTTCAAGCATATTTATCCTATCTAATACTATCTTTTATTTATTTTTTTTGTCGTTAAAATCAGACATAAACTTTTGTTACAGATTTAACATAAAGGAAAAATGAATACTATTTAAGATTAAAGGGTATCTAAGTACTTTATACTTAAATTGAATTAGCTTTTAATAATATTTTGAAGTCGTGTTATATATTTATAAAAACAGTAATAAAATATATTTTCAGCATATCACACAATTTAAAATATCTTTATTCCGACGTTTCGATTAATATTCCATCTTTAACCATCTTCAGGGAAATGATGTTCAAAAACTATAAACATAAACAATTTAAGCCATTCTAGGATAATATAAATACAATTCACAAAGAAATTAATACGTGATTACATAAATCATTAATAGCATATATAAGTGGAATATATATTTCTTTATTGTCGTATTATATTTTCAGGAATAACATACAACAGTAGGTGTATCATGTGTGTATAAAAAGTAATAAATTAAGACAATAATTTCATATGAGTGTTTGAGTAAAGAAAATGAGCATTAAAAACTTTACAAATTAAATTTAAATATTATTTTTTATTATAAAACCTATAAATACCACGAGTTTTTAAAAGTTGAATGAATTTATTTTAAACAAAGATATTTTAAAATGATTTCATTTAATATTTCTAACATCTAATATTAAAAAATATATATTTTCTTTTTAATTTCTGATTTCTATTATAAATAATTCAAGTTTTCTTCCAAAGCGAAAACTATATTTTTATGATATTTCAAGTTCTATTATTTTATTATTTATTATTCATTTATTACTTTTTTTTTTTAGGAGAAACACAACGCTGAGAGAAATCTAGAAACAAGTTTGCTTCATTTACTTTTTGCATTTATGAAAAAGAAAATAAAGATACTGAGAAATAGAGAGAAAAAATAAAATGCTTCATCATAAATAAGTGGAATGCATAACAGAAAAAAAATGCTTTACTAGAAAAACATGGTGCACTACAGTTATTTATTTTATAATAACTAAAATAATAAAGCTGCTTTTTTATTTTAAAAAAAAATACGATAAGTTATCCCAGACATTAATATTTTTTATGCTTTTTACACAAGATGATAAATTCATGTTCATATCACAAGCAAAACAAATTAATAGTTTGTAAAAAACTAAGTACAATGTTTGAACATTATGCACTAAATAAGATTTTTTTTTTTTTTTTTTTTTTTTTTTTTTTTACAAAAATAAAAAGAGAAATGAGACGAAAAAATACATTCTTGGGTATAAGTGTCTGAGAAAAAGGAAAAATTTATGCATGTATTTAATAAAACACAAATGCTTCAAACACACTATTTTTAATGATATGGAAAACGTTTTCTTTAATATTATTCGAAAGGAAAACTACGTTTTATTCTGAAATAGAGGTTGAAAAATCTCTCATATTTCAGAATAAAAGTCATTTCGATAGAATTTATTTTTGCATTGTACTCCATTTAAAATTATATCAAAAATGTATGTATGGAAAATATAACATAATTAATCACCTTTAATACAAAAGATTAAAAGATTTTTGAAAGTATTTAGGGATTAATGTTTAAAAATATAATGTTTTTCAAAAATAAATGACAGGTAGACATTTCCTATAATAGTGAATTACATTAGCTTAGAACATATTTTAAATACACTATACATGATTTTAGCATTTTAATTTGTATAAATTTTGCTTTCTTTTATTCCTAGAATGGATATTTCTCTCATTATGAAATACGTAAAAATACTCTCAAACTAAAGGTTAACAATTAACTTATATTTTTTCTAATGAAACATGTTGCCATCAAATCAAGAAAATTATGTTTAAGAATTCGGTTTGTGTAACCCGAAACGTATATTCGGTTTGCTCAAATTATACGTCTTTGCATAGATTTTTAAAATCATAGGTTTGTGTTGGTTATAAAATACTTTCCTGGTATACTTACAAGCTACACAATCTAATTCCTAGTATATTTTACCTACACAATTGACACCCAAAACATGTTCCATTTTAAGTCAGTGGCAAAATTCTCCCAAAATAGTTTATAGTCGATTCTACTGAGTAAGCATAGGCTAGGGTGACCATATGTCCTAAAAATTCAAGGACAATCCATGATTTGAAATAGTTTTTCTAATATTTGAAATATTGTAAACAGAAAATTATTTGCCATAATTATTGCAGTTTTAGTCCTCATTTACGTAGCATAAAGTACACCTCCGTAATTACTAATAGTTTTTAATGTTAATATATTATAAGGGTACTGTAATATGTTAATGGTAGTATAAAATAGATTGCTTTTGTATAACCATGCGAGTCGTCTAAAAATTGCATACACATCATATTATAAACTTTAAAATACTGACAATAATGAAAATGTACATTGAGCAACTTTTTTGAATTTCAATATGTATCTAAATTACTTTGTGGGGCCTGTAAACCAATTTTTGAAGCTAATCATACGGTAAGGTTATCTCTGGAATTTTACCCTTTTTCATTAACTTCGATTCTTGTTTCTGTATCCGGTACAAATCTTGCAATCGATTTTTAACTAACTTCCCGACTAGCTAGACATTTGAAACTTTCAGAATAGCTCAGAACATGGTGACAATGCAATTTTTAAATATTTTTAACGAACTCTTTCGGGTCCCTGATGTCTTCGGCAGCGTTTTTATAATGCAACAATCATATGACTTCCCGACTAGCTAGAAATTTGAAACTTTTAGAAAAGCTCATAAGACGATGACAACGAATTTTTTTAATACTTTTAGTCAATTGTTTCGTGTCTTCGCTGCCTTTGATAACGTTTATATGATTGAAAAATTATATAACTTCCCGACTAGCTAGACATTTGAAATATTCAGAATAACTCAGAACCATGAAGCTAGAGATATTCTATTACCATGCTCAGAACACAGTGACAATGCATTTTTTTAAATACTTTTAGCCAATTGCTTGGGGTCCCATTGACTTTGGTAGCGTTTATATGATTCAAGTATCATATAACTTCCCGACTAGCTAGACATTTAAAACTTTCAGAATAGCTCAGAACACTGTCACAATGCATTTCTTTAATACTTTTAGCCAATTATTTCGGATCTCCACTGCCTTCGGTAGCGTTTATATGATTCAACAGAGAATTTAAAAACATGGTATAAAAAGTTCTTTTTATCTTGTAATTTTTTTTTTTCGCTTTGTTGTATGCAGTGTATTCAATTATTAAAAAATACATCTCATAGTGCATTTCATCGGAAATTTTTTGTAAATTCCTTTATGCAAATAAATTGGGCTATTTACATGATTTTCAATATTAACATTCCCACTGAATTTAATTAATATATATAAACTCAAAGAGTATTAATGGACATAGGGTTCGGTCTGAATAGACGACTTACAACCAGACAGACGAATAGGCAGACAGAGTAACTGAAATTTTAATCATTTTTGAAATTCGAACTTAGTCGTAAAATATTAATGAAGAACAAAAATATTCAAACTCTGATTTTGGTAGAGATATCGCTATTTCTGACATAAAAGAAACATAGGAAAATAATGCATCACAAAAAACAAACGTTTTTATATATTATAGTAGGAAAGTGTTATAGTATGATTGAGAGTGTGTCAATAATGCTTAAGTCAGTGTGATTTTTGTTAAAAAAAAAAAAAAAAAAAAAAGTAAAACAAAGTAATAATGTAATGATTTAGTTGTAACCGTATGTCCAACTAAAATCTCTTAAAATAAACAAATAAATAAACAAGCACGTACTAAACAGTTTTGTATAAAGAACCTTTTATTTGAATTTTTATGTATAAATATATTGTAAATTATTCCCTTTTCTTATTCCTTTTTATAAATATTTTCTTTTTCTTTCGTCTTTATAATTATTTTTTTTACACTGAAGTTTTCTTGTGAGAGTATGTAAAATTATTTGCTTAATAATTAATATTTAAGTTATTCTTGATATGTAGAAGATAACTGTGTTTAACATACAGAAAATTTAATAATATAAATAGTAAATAAGAGCACATTTTAAATCACTGTATTTGAATATAATCCAGAACGAAACCATTTACATTTTTAGATTTGGCATTTAAAAAAACTTTACATGAAAGTTGCACTGTTCATTCAAGTAAACAAATTTTAAATCTAAAAAAAAAAAAAAAAAAAAAAAGTGCACATTATGTTGAAGGTGTATGAGAAAAGAATGTGAAGTCTATTCAAATAAACTAACTATGACCACAAACTAAATTATTATAACCACTTCCCATGCATACATTGCTTAATTATAGTTAATAAATATTTTTTATAATTTTTTTTTATTTCAATTTTTATGAACAAAATAATTTTAAATAAGTTCGTATGTTTTTCTATTTCTTATATTTTTCCTTTTTATAATACATGATTACAACTACTTTTCTTGTTTAAAAAAAAGTAAAATAAATAAAAATTAATATATATATATATATATATATATATATATATATATATATATATATATATATATGGTCGAATTATTCGTATTTAACATATATTTTTGATACACAAAAGATAATTTTGTTTAACGTACAAATATATTTAAAGTTAATAGTAATAGCATACTTTAAGTAAGTTTATTTACAAATAAATCAAAATGAAAACATTTAGATTTTAAGATTTGGCGTTAAACAAGACTTTACTTTAAAGATATAATATTCTTTCTAGAAATAAAATTCAAAATTTAGGTTTCGAATGCATACTGTCATTTACCAGTACATACTACCATTGCATGTTTCATTGCATCAAAATTTTAAATCAATTTGAAAACTGAATTTAAATCCAAAACAGAACTTAGTTTAAAACTGATACAAGCTACTGATTTAAATGCCAAATGTGTTTCGGAAAATGTATGAAGTTTGAATATGGTGTCTTTGTATAGAAAAGTTGGATTTTTAACTTAAGTTGTAAAGTTTGAAATTCTTATAGATAAATATTAAATAAACACTGTTAGCTGCTTCATGTAAGGTAATATGATCAATCGACGCTCGAGCACGAGAGTTAAAGCTATTTAAAGATTTTATTTTAAAATGCTATATCTAAAATAATTAGGCTGAAAAAATATAATATATAGATGGTATTCGGGTTAAGGCCAATTGTCTCAATTTGGGGCTTAGACTTAAGTGCCTTCTGTGGGGATCCTCCTAAGGTGTCCTAACCCGTATTCAATTTTGAATTTCGGAGAAAACCATTTAAAACTCTGGACGGATAGGTCGACGAGCGCAAGCTGTGATCGAACCTAGCATTTCTTGTCTACCAGCTTTGAGTGCCGAACTGTTCGGCCATTAGAAACGTCAGTGAACGAAACGTCAGTGGAGGAGACTCAAAATGGTTTTGGGATACGTCTGTGTGTTTGTTTGTTTGTCAGTCTGTCTATCTGACAGTCGCGCAATAGCGGCCGCAAAATTCTCGCTATTGACTTGAAATTTGGTACACATGTTCATGAGCCATACGGAATCAGCTGTATAGTTTTGGGTATGTATTCCATTTGTAGTTCGTGTACAGGGACACGCCAAAATTTTTCTTCTCATTACGGCCTGTAGGAAGAATTTGTACGTACCGCGATAGCGGCCGCAAAAATCACGCTATTAACTTGAAATTTGGAACACACGTTCATGAGCTCAAAGGAATTAGCTGTATAGTTTTAGGTGTGTAGACCATTTGTAGTTCGTATACAGGGACACGCCAATTTTTTTCTTATTACGGCCTATGGGAATAATTTGTATGTACCGCAATAGCAGCTGCAAAAATGCTCCGATGACTTGCAAATTGGCACACACATTCAGACTTTATATAGAAGTAGCTGTATATATATTTTTATGTCTATATTGTTTATGATTTTTGTACAGGGACACGCGTAAATGCTTATGATTACCGCATATGGGGAGGGGATTTAGTTTAGATGCATTTTAACATTTTTTTTTTTTTTTGCAATCAACAAAGGCTTCCTAATTAATGTACAGGACCTTACAAAAGTGTTCTGATAATGTCACATAATCATCCAAATTATGTCAAATTTCAAACAATGATTCATGAAAAACGTAGAAAATCGGAATAGTTTTTACTGGTGTATAGAATGTTTATGGTTCATTTACAGAAACACACAAAAGAATTTCGTGACATTAGAGTCTATGGACAATTTTTTTAATTTAAGCGCGCTTTAATGCGTTTATAGTGATTGAACATAATGGAATTAACATATATTGTAAAAATGCTTAAAAGCATGTTTACTTTAAAAAAAGGGTATGTGTACAATAAATAATTTATTTATGGGACCACACAAAAGAATTCTGATGAAGTACTGTAATCTTCCAAATGATGTCAAATTCGTTTGAAAAATTAATGAGTTATAATTAATTAGGTGTATTCTTATAATTGGCGTATATAATAACTGTAGCTTCTTTTCCGGGATACATAAAAGAATTTCGTACTATTACGGTCTGTAGTCGGTATTTCTTAAAAGTTTATTTTAACATGGTTACACCCCATTAAATATAAGGGAATTTTATTAGAATTTTAAAAGCAGGTTTTTCTGTTAAAAATTGTGGGCAGATAATTGGTAATTAGTTTACAGGGTTACGCAAAATATTTCCGATATGATATGTACTCTTTTTTCATGAAATTTGGTACAAATGTTTATGAATTTCAGGGAAATAATACAAGACTGTCAGTTATTAAGAATATATATATCTATATTATTAAAATCAGACTTTTGTCTGTAAATTTGTCAGAATCGAAAAATTTTGCGATATCTTCACGTTTCACACCCCATGAAAGCCGAAAATGACTTCAGAAAATTTTGCCTGTGTGTGTGTGTGTGTGTGTGTGTGTGTGTGTGTGTGTGTCATCGTGTCCGTATGTCGCTTTTTTTGTCCTTGTCCGTGCATCACTTGAGAACGGCTGGGCGGAATTCAACGGCGCTTGGCAGGAATTTAGGTCTTCACCCAGCGTAAAATTGTACCTATCAACTTTTCAGAAATTCCCCCCCGTTCCCCCCTGGGGGGTAAAAGACTAAAACACGTTTGTCTGGCCATCACTCGAGAATGGCTGGACGGAATTCAACGGCGCTTGGCAAAAACTTAGGTCTTCACCCAACTTAAAACTATATCTATAGAAATTTTCAAAATTATGAAGAGTATTTAAATTAAGGGTAAAAAACGCCTACGCATGCGCCATAAATATTTTTTCACTAAAATGCTTTGAATGGGAAAATAAAATATAAAAATAAATTTTTAAGTTAAAGACTTTTTTATTCGCGTGATTCGGACTACAAATTATGAAAAGATTGAAATGAAGTATTGCCATCTAAGTTTCATACTTTAGTTAATTTTAAAAAATCTAATTGTCGTATCGAAAAACTGTTTGCACCCCAGGATTCAGAAAAATCACCTCTTTCATTTTGTACTGAATTTGTAACGATAGGTCTGATATTTCTAATTTATTTTTCTCTTTTTCCGTTTTTCCGTTGCCACTTAAATTTAATACTTTAGTTATTTTTTAAAAATCTAATTGTCGCATCGAAAAACTGTTTGCACCCCTGGATTCAGCAAAATCGCCCCTTTCATTCGGTATCAAATTTATAAATATAGGTCTGATATTTCTAATTTATTTTACCCTTTTTCCGTTTTCAACCCAGATTCGGTATGGAACAGCTTTAGTATTGGATCCCTTTGGCAAAATTTGAAATTCGGCACCGAAGTACCTCGGGCGTTTCTCGCCAAGATCTTTAATTGCACAATTGAGATAGCAAATTCAGTTCATCGTAAAAATGGCTTAAAATATTTAAAGTCACCAAACGGTGCCCATACTTAAGCTGTGCTTTTTGTATTTATTTATTTATAATATTGTCTATTAAAGACTTCTTTGGTCACAAAATTTGGTGCGTAAATTTTTTGTATGCATCCGGCACTTATTTTAACTGGATTTCACGAAATTCGAAATTCCCCCCCCCCCCCCTTCTCGGAGTCGGAGGGCAATAAACATGTGTAAAAACATGTTTTCCGTTTGAATTCGCTTTGAATTATTTTAGAATGGCGAATTTTGGTGTGTGGATATTGATTAAGTGTACGCATTATGTACATTAGTGGGATTTTGCAAAACTTCGAACTCACCCGCTGAGGAAGGGGAAGTAAGAAGTGGGTAAGTTGCGCCGAAGACAGTGGGGACCCAGACTCCTCACGTTGCGAGCAAGAAAACCTCTACCAATCACAGCGAGAACTTAGGTTATTAATAAAGATACGGTAGTTTGACAACTTATTTAAGTTTAATGTCCAGCGAAGCGGGCAAAGCCTGCTAGTATATATATATATATATATATATGTATATATATATATATATATATATTATATACATATAGGTATAGAAAGAGAGATACAGTGTGGGTTAAGGCGGGCAGCAGCTCCCCTCAGGAACGTATCTGTTTACGTAGAAAGTCAATCGAATCAATATATATCTATATATACTAGTGGTCGCCCAGTGGTCGAAATTCGACCATAATTAATTAAAATTATAAGTTTAAATGTTAATTTATTTCTGGGCGCTCTTGAATTAGATATAGTTGGTGCATTATGAGTCATATTCATATGCCACCCAGTATCACCATTTGGAAAAAGTAGTGGATACGCTAAAGGATCTAATGATGAATCCAAAACTGAGATATTTTTAATGATACCATTAACTTTTGAAAATGAAATCATATTTCGTTCAAAAGGTGGCTCACCATCAACTGTACTAAATATTACTGCTACATCAGTTTGAACTGCATCATTGAAACGGCGTAGATCTAAATCATGATTTACTTTAATGAGCATACAAATTTCTTTATTTTGATTTTCAACTCTTTACAATGATGTTTCATTGCAATGAATGACCGAACAAAAGGATTACTGCGTTCCAATTCGAGAGAAATTTCGCGCATTATGTTGTTGTTACATGTTTGATTAAAACGTTCTTGTAATCTATAATTGATAGCAGTGTCAACATCATAAAAATATAATTGCGCATAACATGGTGAACGACCATGTGCAGCAGTCATTGGACCCGATCTGTGATAAAAAACATCATGTATTTTGAAATGATACACTCCACTTGTAACTGCCTCGGATACTTGAGCTTCTGAGCTAACCATAGCAAATGATGAATTGTATTTGCGAATATTTTCAAAATAATTTTTTGACTTACTTTTTATTGAAGGTTCATTTGAAATAAGTCCATCATACAATGATTTAAAATATTCATTTTGACTTAAGGGCGGTAATATTGCTTTACCCTTATGACAACATGAAGTGAATGCAGTTCTGTCACCTAAAGTGACTTCAGATTCAAAATGTTTCGCATTGCAAAATCTGCATTCCAAATCCATTAATCCACAATCATAACTATAAAAAACTTTTGGAATGACATTTCGTGCACATTTAAATTTATCTGTCAAATTCACTTCTTCATTCTGTATAATATTAACACTATTTGTATTTTCATTATTACTATTATTATTATGTGTCCGCAAATATAGATTCCTTCTTCTTTGTCTCTCACTCCGACCCGTTAATGTTCTATGTCGAGGCATAATAAAAGTAGAAAAAAACTTTCATCGTCAGTAGAAAAAATCGTTATTTTTTTTTATTTTAGGTTGATTTCTTTAGAAACTGATCTATACAAATTGAATGAGTTGAGTTGAGTTGAGTTGATTAATTAGTATATATATAATGCAAAACTTGTGTGTTTTTAAAAAATATTAGCATTCTGCGATAACTCTTTCAGATGAAACTGGCTATTTAAAAAATAACTCATTGTTATTAACTTTTATTATTGTTATTAACATATTAACTTTTTATTATTAATTGAAATTTCAAAATTTTGGCAACAGTATAAAAAAATGAAAATGCTAATTTTAATCTGGAAATAAAACCCGATAATATAGGCTTTGAATTGCACCTTTGTCGTTTCACAAATGTTCTAATTTCTCGTCTTTGTCGTTGTATTTTTAAAAAATATTAGCATTCTGCACTTCTTCTCTATATAAACTATAAGTGTGCGAAATTTCATAATCCTACGTCCGCGCAATTTTCGTAAAAAGGGGTACAAAGTTTTTGCTTCACGTATTAATATATAGATAAATAGCTAAGAGATATCCTTGGAAACTGTTTATCTGTGTGTGGACGCACCGAGTATCCTCTAAGCTTCCTTCTCTTCTTCTTCTTCTTCTTTCCTCTTCCTTTTGTTTCTTCTTCTTCTTTTATCTTTCTTCTTCTTTTCTCTTTCTTCTTCTTCTCTTCTTTCTTCTTCTCTTCTTTCTTCTTTTCTTCTTCTTCTTTTTCTTCTTTCTTCTTTTTCTCTTCTCTTTTCCTTTTTCTTCTTCATATTCTTCTTTCTTCTTCTCTTTCTTGTTTCTTTTTCTCTTTCTTCTTTTTCTCTTCTTCTTTCTACTTCATCTCTTTCTTCTTCTTCTTTCTTTTCCTTCTTTCTTCTTTTCTTCTCTCTTCTTCTCCTTCTCCCTCCACTTCTTCTTTCTTTTAATTCTTTTTCTTCTTTCTCTTCTTCTTCTCTTCTCTTTTTCTCCCTTCTCTTCTTGTTCTTGCTCTTCATTTTCGTCATTCTCTTCTTCTTTTTCTTCGTTCTCTAAAGCTTCCTTCTTTTCTTCCTTCTTTCTTATTTTTGTCTTCTCTAAGTTTCCTCTATTGTTGGAAGGAGTGTAGCTTCTAAAAATGGTTTCGTTGACAAACTTTGAACTATTGGCACGCAAACAGCATAAGATCGAGTTTTGCACATTTCGAGTTTGGTATTGAAATTTTTCCCGCATACGGAATTCCCGCCAGGGCTTTTCTATTGTATTATAAGAAGAAATAAATAAAAATGACCTCTTGAATAATATGTGATGCAAATAGGACGTTGAGGCTCAAGATCTGCAGATCCACTAGATTAATTGTATGACTGACTAATCAACTATCATACATATAAAACACCATTCTTCAAAATTAGGGTGATTATTAAATAAAAAAGTCCCTACGAGTTGGCAACACCGCTTAAAATGACTATGGAAGTTAAAATTTCTATTCACCTTCCTGTTAATTGTAATGATTTATTTTATATATTGTTTTTAGAAGGATTTGTTTATTTAAAGTTTTATGCATAAATTGATTGTAACTTATTCCATCTTTTTCGTTACTTTTTTATATTTTTAATTTTACTATACTTATTGTCTTTATAATTATTTTTCTTAGGCTAAATATTTTGTGTTATGTACATTATTATTATTTTTTTTTTGAATTAATAATATTAAATATTTATTTGATATATAGAAGATAAATATATTTAACATGCAGAAGATTTAGAAAGTATTTATTGGTAATTGTATGAATTCTATTGAAATCTTTTTATTTACAAATAAATCAAAATGGAAACATTTATGTTATAAGATTTGGTATTTGTAAACTTCAATTTAAAGTTGCACAAATCTTTAAAGAAGAATAAAATAAATACAAATTTCGAACGCGGAGTGTTATTTAACAGAGCATACTGCCATCGCATACTTTATTGTATCCAAATTTTAACTTAGTTTGAAAAATCAATTTATATACAAAACTGAACTTATTATAAAACTGATACAAACTAAGTGATTTAAATGCCAAATGTGTTTTGGCATTTAAACCACTGATTGAACATTTTGTATTCGTACTGCAAATTTTCAATTTTAACTAAAGTTGTAAAAAGTGAAATTCTTATAATCTGTTAAATTCTCCGTGTAAGATAATATTATCAGTTGATGAAATCGCATTTAAAATTATTTTAAGTTTTTATTTTAATTTTTAACTATGGGTAACACTAAAAAGCATTATAAAGCCCAAGTTAAAATAAATAAATAAATGAGAGAGAGAGAGAGAGAGAGAGAGAGAGAGAGAGAGAGAGATTCCAAAGCCGACTCCAAGCGAGAAATTGTTTAAAAAATATATTCTGAGTATTCATTTTTAACTACTTAAATACTGTTGGGCTGTATACATGGCAATGACATTTGCAGCAAATAAATTTTACCACAGGAGAAATTACAAATCATTTAAACAGGAATCACTAAATTGCCTTTGGTAAATCATGAAATGTTTTGAAAGGAGAGGCTCACTGTACAAAATGAAAAAGATAACTGACGTGAAAGTGTTAAATAATACTAATCGTCAATTGATGCGTGCCTCATAAATCGTTTTTAGACGATAATTGATTTTAAATTTTATACTGAAAATCATGATATAAAATAAACATATACGAGAAATTATTACGAAGGATGAAATGTAATGACTATGAAAATTATTACATCATCCTCCATCTCTATTTATTGTACAGATTCATAGAGAACATTTATATTTGCAAAACGAGTGTTCAAAAAAGGAAAATAAAAATGAAATTATAGTACGTAAACATGAGTTAATGTAATTATAGATTTTCAAATGGTTTGAAACACGAAGTGAAAGTTGAGTTGTACAATAATAAACCGACTAATCGATATTCTAACGTAAACAAGATTTAATATATTTAATTGGCTATTCTATTATAAATAATAATAAAACAAGTCTACTATTAAATTTAGAAGTTTTTTGAATAGATGTATAATAATTTTAAATACTATTATACATATTATCAATGTGCAATCGTATTTTTACCAAATATATTTAGTAATTATGGAAGAAGACCAATACCATTTCATGAAGAATAAAAATAAGGTTAAACAGAAATATCAATATGTTTGTCATATTTCTTAGAGCATTATTTATTTTTTTTTAAGGATAATTCATTTATATCTTATTTATAACACTTTTTATACCGATAATTTTCAAATTAAGATTTATAAATTTACTAGCTGACCCGACAAACGTTGTTTTGTCATATAAATTATTTCTAGAGAATATTTTGCTAGAAAAAAATAACTAACTTATTGTAAGTGTGTAAGGATGTGGTATATAAGTGAAACAGGTATGGCGCGCTGTGAATTCCGATTATAACGTAAAAGACATAATTAACAATTTAAATTGGACTGAATTGTAAATCTAAACCATTCTAGAATCCACCTGAAGACACACAAATAATTTCATTAAAATTTGTCCAGCCGTTTAGGAGGAGTTCAGTGACATACACACGCACAAAAGTATGGGACTCCTTTGGTGACTTTAAATATTTTAAGCCATTTTTGCGATGAATTGAAATAGCTATCTCAATTGTGGAACTAAAGATCTTGGCGAGAAGCGTTCGAGCTACTTCGGTGTCAAATTTCAAATGTTGCCAAAGGGATCTGATACTAAAGGTGTTCCATACAAAAAATTAATAAATAAAATATCAGTGACATACACACGCACAAAAGTATGGGACCCCATTGGTGACTTTAAATATTTTAAGCCATTATTGCGATGAATTGAAATGGCTATCTCAATTGTGGAACTAAAGATTTCGGCGAGAAGCGTCCGAGCTACCTCGGTGCCAAATTTTCCACACAAAAAATAAATAAATAAAATATCAGTGACATACACACGCATAAAAGTATGGGACCCCTTTGGTGACTTTAAATATTTTAAGCCATTTTTGCGATGAATTGAAATGGCTATCTCAATTGTGGAACTAAAGATCTTGGCGAGAAGCGTCCGAGCTACTTCGGTGCCAAATTTCAAATTTTGCCAAAGGGATCCGATACTAAAAGTGTTCCATACAAAAAATAAATAAATATAATATAATAAATTAGCCACACAAATAAATTTGTAAGTTAGGGTGGTTGTTAATCATCACGCGTGTAAATTTGATAGAAAATTATATAAAATACTCACTCCACTTCCCCACCAAATTTGCAAAATGTATAGTTTTTTATGCACACTTCAAAACTCTTTAAACACTAATTACATCTTGATGTAATATTTCAATTAGGACACAATTTTTTGTATAACAATAATAACACGAAGTTATAAAATATTTTCCTGGATTTGATCGCAGCACCAACTGTCGGGAAAAACTGGAATTACAATAGAATATACGCAAGCGAAGTGTGACGTCACTGACCGTCAGTGGATGCAAGAAAAAGATTTCCTATGTTAATCTCCCATTGGATTTTTTATAAAAAATTATTAAAAATCGAGGAAAATTATTTCTCGATTTTAATTCCCGTATTTGGGTATAGATATGTATTACTTATCGCATGCATGTGTTAGATTGAGTTATTTTGCTCTCACATTGACAAAATTTTAATTTTAAATTTCAAAACTCTGTCTTCCTTGGCGTTTTTTGTATTTGGCGATCAAAAACGTAATACGAAAATATACATGCCAGATGTATATTTTCGTAATATGTATTGTCCGAAATTGTTTCATATTATTCATTACTCTCTTAATATAAGTTGTTGAAATAACCATTATTTTTGAAAGAAATTAAATATGTTCGCCAGATGATATGGCGATATTTTTTTTTCCGCCAAGGATGACAGAGTTTTGAGATTAAAAATTCAAATTTTATCAATTTTACAGCAAAAACAACTCAATCTAACGCATGCACATGATAACTAATACATATCTAAACCCAAATATGGGAATTAAAATCGAGAAATAATTTTCCTCGATATTTAGTAATTTTTTACAAAAAATCCAATGGGCGATTAACATAGGAAATATTTTTCTTGCATCCACGGACGGCCAGTGACGTCATCACTTCGCTTGCATATTATTGAATATTCGATACTACGATCGTAGCGCAGTCTGCCGGATCCAATGTGAAACATTCCAAACTCAACAACAATTTATAAGTGATAAATTAATTACATAAACAATTTAAATTGGACTGCATTGTAAATCTAAACCATTCTCGAATCCACCTGAAGACACACAAAAAATTTCATTAAACTCGGTCCAGCCGTTTAGGAGGAGTTCAGTGACATACACACGCACAAAAGAAAAATATATATAAAGATAAATACAAAGGCACAGCTTTAGTATAGACCTCCCCCCCCCTTGTCGACTTTAAATATTTTTGTCCAATTTTTGCGATGAATTAACATGGCTATCTCAATTGCGTAGCTGACGATCTTGGTGAGAAACGTCCGTACTACTTCGGTGCCAAATTTCAAATTTTTCCAAACTAAAGCTGTTCCATTAAAAAAAAAAAAAAAAAAAAACTGTTTCATGATATATACAAAATAAAAATAAAAAAATCTAAAAAATTCGAAATTATTACTATTTACAATTAAGGTGAAAACATAAAAGAACCTTTATAAGTTACATATAAAGTATCAATTAAAACGAAAAATTTTGTTGTACTGTAGAAAAGAAAAGTACTACTAAATTAAATAAAAATTTTAAGCTAATACCAAGTATCTCTATGAAAATATTTTCATAGTATATTAATTTTTCTTTCTAATTTTTATTGTTTATCACGCGAAATTAAAAATATTTTATTTACGGAAAAAAATAAATAAACGTGAATTTTGCTTATTTTGGCATCAAATATATTTTTCTTTTCAATCATTTTAAAGTTAAAATGGCGTTTTTATTTAACATCTTTTGATCCAATTATCCAATTGAACTGAATTGTAAATCTAAACCATTCTCGAATCCACCTGAAGACACACAAAAAATTTCATTAAGCTCGGTCCAGCCGTTTAGGAGGAGTTCAGTGACATACACACGCACAAAAGAAATATATATATAAAGATATAAATTACTATAAATGTTTTTTTTTAAGAATATAAATAGCATATTTTTCACTTTAAGTGTTAAAAATTTATATATATATAAAACTTTAAATTATACATATATATATATATATATATATATATATATATATATATATATATATATATATATAATAACTTTTAATTGTGAAATCTATATTAATAAAATCAGACTTTTGTCTGTAAATTTATCAGAATCAAAACAATTTGCGATATCTTCACGCTTCGCACACCATGAAAGGCAAAAATGATTTCAGAAATTTTTTGCCTGTGTGTGTGTGTGTGTGTCAACGTGTCTGTATGTCGTTCTTTTTGTCCGGCCATAACTCGAGAACGGCTAGACGGAATTCAACGGATCTTGGCAGGAATTTAGGTCTACACCCAACTTAAAATTATATCCATAGAAATTTTCAAAATTTTGATTAGTTTTTGAATTGTGGGTAAAAAACGCCTGCGCATGCGCCATAAAAATTTTGTCAATAAAACGCTTTGAATGGAAAAAAAAAGTTATATTTACGTATTAGACAACAGGTCTCTCTCTTTATATATATGCATCACCTGATATCATCATTTGACAAAATTTCAATGCAGAAAACTCTAATAGATTATCGATGCAGTTAAATATTGAAGCAAAGATACAGTTTTAGTATAAGACCCTCTTAACAACTTTTTATTTTATTTTATTTTTGCCATTTTGGCAATGAATAATAATGGCTATAACAGAGTCGGATAAAAAGAAGTTGGCGAGAAATTTCCAAGGTACTTCTATGCCAAATTTCAAATTTTGCTTGGGGATCTGATACTAAAGCTGTTCCGAAGAAAAAAAAGCAAAAGGAAAAGTAATAGACTTTAAAAAATGTAAATTAAGCAACGCTGCCATGCTATTTGACGTATTTGGTGATGAATACACACGGTGTTACGAAAAGATTTTCTGTGTGAGGATTAAGCTATTTGAGATTTTCTTCTCTCGGACAAAACTCATAAACAAGATGTTTGTAACAAATTATAAATTTAAAAAATAATTACATACGTAAGGTAATTGTAAATAGGGTTTCAATTTACTATTATCTATAGTAATAAAATCAGACATTTGTCTGTAAATTTGTCAAAAAAGCTATGCGACTTCCTTGGGATATTTCCAAAAACACATTTTTGGTATTTTATGATTTGCGATTTTTTTTTTTTTTGGGGGGGGGGGGGAGGGGGGGGTTACGAGGGGCAAAATCGAGACACACCTTTTAGCGCTAAATTTTTCCTGAAAAATCTATGGGAGCTGCGTTTAGGAATTTTGGTGCTTGGATAGTTTATATGTATCCAACACCTAAAGTAACGGGATTTATCAAAATTAAAATTACCCCTGTTCCTCTCCTTGGGGGACAGAAGGCAAAATCATCTTTGAAAGCATAACTCGGCTCCAAATTACTTCACCGTGAAGAAATTGCACATGAGGAGATTACACATGAGTATAAATAAAACATTGTCTGCGATTTAGAGAGTTTTGTTTTTTAAGGAAAGGGAGGGGAAAATCATTTTTCGGCAGGAAATTTTGCAAATTCTAGATTTCGAGCAGAACTCTACCAAAAATGGAACAAAGATGTCGAAAACAACCAGGCGTCTTCCTTAGGACATTTCCAAAACACATTTTTGATTTTTTTTTTTTTTTTTGTGTGTGTGTGAGGGGTTTTTTTTGTATGTGTTACGAAGGGCAAATTCCAGACAGATTGCCCAAGAGGGATTTAACACTAAAAGGGGGATCTCGAACTTACTACTTTTAAGCACTAAATTTGTCCTGGGGAATTTATGAGAGCTGTGGTCACGAAGAGTGGCTTGAATTGTTTATATGTATCCTAAACCTAAAGTAACGGGATTTATCGAATTCCCCCTAGGGGGTGGGGGGCAGGAAGCAAAAAATTATTGTAAGCATTACTCGGCCCCAAATTACTTTACGGTGAAGAAATTGCACAAGAGAAGGCTAGACTTGAGTATAAATAAAACGTTATGTACGTTTTCGGAATTCTTGATTCTTCAAGGAGAGGGGGGAGGAGAAATTGTTTTTCGGGGGGAAATCTCAGAAATTCCGAATTTTTGAGTACTAGTCTACTAAAAGTGTTACAAAGACATTGGAAACAGCTATGTGATTTCTTTAAGATATTTCTTAAAATACATTTTTTTTTTCGGGGGGGGACTTAGTAAGTTGTAAATTCGAGATCCCCCTTTTAGCGCTAAATTTGTCTTGAAAATCTATGGGATCTGCGGTCACGAAATTTGGTGCGTAGATTGTTTATATGTATCCGACACTTATTGTAACGGGATTTCACGAAATCGCCCCCCCCCTAAACTCCCTTGGGGTCGGGGGCAATGAACACCACCACACCCTCCAGCAATTTTTATCACTGTTCGGAATTGAATTTTATGGCCATAAATTTGATTTAGAGAATGATAAAGAATTAATTTAACACTTAAAAACAAAAAAATATATAATGTTTAATAAAAAACATTTATAATAGATAAATATATATATATATATATATATATAAGAAATATAATACATAACTTCAGTGGCATATCCTTCCCCCCTAAATTTTCCACCTGCCGCAAATGTTTATGTTTTAGAATTTTTCAACTCTGTAGCCCTCAGAAGATATTTAACAATTAAAATAATCCTTTCCAACCCTAAAATCAAATTTATAGCCATAAAATTACCGAAGAGTGATAAAAGTAGGTGGCCGTCGCTAAAAAATGGTGGGTTATAGGGCGAAATGAGCATCATATTCGGATTCAAGAGGTCATTTTACATAATAATTTGCAAAAATGGCGTTGGAGGCGATTTTCATGCAGAACAGTGTACTTAGCTATCTTTCGAATTTGAAATTTTTTATTATACAGAAATAATTACAATTTATTTATTTTTAATATTAGATCATTTTTTACATTCCCAAGTGACATTAGTTTTTTGCAGAAGCCGAGAAGAGAAGGTGAGTGTATTTCCAAGTTACTGTAAATCATATGAGTTTCTTTTCAGAGAAAATTCTCACTTGTGGAATACACACGGCTGCGGATTATACCATATTTTTCTGTAAAAAGAGCAGTAAATTTGCGTCAGCAAATTATACGCTGTCGCGAATTACAGGCAGGAAATTAGGGTGTAGTTTTTCAAAATTAAATGAAATGGAATAAATTTATATGTATATATATATATATATATATATATAAAGAAAATTTCACCTTTTAACTCTCATGAAATTAATTGCTATAATACATTCAATCACAATATTGCAAATAAAAAAAGAAAATCTATTTAAATGTTTAACTATGTCTCGTATGACAGTAACTATGTTTCGCACACAGTTGCGCAAACAGTACCCGCAGATGTCAGCATTTCGACGTGTAGTTGGTCTCAAAAAAGCCGGTTGTTCTAATCGCCGAATCGTTTTGTTAAAATAATCGATAGATCATATTTAAATTATATTAGATCAATGGTTCATGTATTCGTTTTAAAGGCACTGAGGAGTTTCATATGATCATATGAGTTTCTTTTCAGAGAAAATTCTCACTTGTGGAATACACACGGCTGCGGATTATACCATATTTTTCTGTAAAAAGAGCAGTAAATTTGCGTCAGCAAATTATACGCTGTCGCGAATTACAGGCAGGAAATTAGGGTGTAGTTTTTCAAAATTAAATGAAATGGAATAAATTTATATGTATATATATATATATATATATATATAAAGAAAATTTCACCTTTTAACTCTCATGAAATTAATTGCTATAATACATTCAATCACAATATTGCAAATAAAAAAAGAAAATCTATTTAAATGTTTAACTATGTCTCGTATGACAGTAACTATGCCTCGCACACAGTTGCGCAAACAGTACCCGCAGATGTCAGCATTTCGACGTGTAGTTGGTCTCAAAAAAGCCGGTTGTTCTAATCGCCGAATCGTTTTGTTAAAATAATCGATAGATCATATTTAAATTATATTAGATCAATGGTTCATGTATTCGTTTTAAAGGCACTGAAGAGTTTCATATGATCATATGAGTTTCTTTTCAGAGAAAATTCTCACTTGTGGAATACACACGGCTGCGGATTATACCATATTATACCAGCAGTAAATTTGCGTCAGCAAATCATACGCTGTCGCGAATTACAGGCAGGAAATTAGGGTGTAGTTTTTCAAAATTAAATGAAATGGAATAAATTTATATGTATACCAATATATATATATATATATATATATAAATAATAGATAACGTAATAAAATTTAATCTTAAAATTTAGCAATTAATAGAACTAAAACAATAACAGCACACTAAAATATAGAACTGAATTTAACATAGAGGAAAGAATGACACAAAAAGTTGCGATATAGATAAGGAACCAATGAGTTACCATATTAACTTAAAATACTTACGCCGACCTGAAGGATAAAAAAAAAGACCATTAAACTTGTGAAAGAGAAAAAAGATAATAAACCACATAATCAATTGGATATAAATGCTTAAAATTAGAAGCATACTTTTCAAGGGGCGCATACTTCATAAAGCAGAGAAAGCTGCAACGATTTCGTAAAACGATATTGCTAATCATAGCAATTTATATCATCTCACGCCCCGATCAATGCAGCAAAAAAACCATAAAGAATGAGAACAAAGTGAAAAATTAAATTAAAACAAAGAATAAATAAATATTAATTAAAATCTTAATGGAAACCAAATTAATAACATGAAATAATCAGAGTAACCACATGGAAAACAGTTAACACAAACTGGAAAAATGGTTGATGCCAAAACCTAAATTGAAGTTAAAATAATAGCTCGACAGATATCGATTAATCGAAAATACTTCAGAACAATTACATTAAAGATAAAATACACAGAGTAAATATTAAATGATAATGTTAAAATTAATACTAGTAGAGTTAAATTAAATCGTACCAAAAATATTAATAATTAAATCGTTTAAGATAAGGACTGAAGAATGAAGATATAAGACTACTGAGTACAAGCGCCATCTTTCGGTTAGCTATAAAAACATTAAGTCAGTTAAATAAGATGTATTGACTGAAAGATTAAGATAATTTAGAAGTATTAACAGCAAGATTAAGATAATTTTTAAGATTTTTATTTTTAAGTCAAATTATTAAGTGTTAAGTTTTAAGAAGACATAATTACAAGCAATAATGCCAAAGAGCACAACTATAAGGATAAGGATAAGCATTATAATGCGGTCATCAATAATAATTAAAATTAAAAATTAAAATTAAAATATTTTTATTTTGAAGTCAAAGTATTAAATGTTAAGTTTTAAGAAGAGTCAATTACAAGCAATAATGCCAAAGAGCACACATATAAGGATAAGCATTATAATGCAGTCATCATAAATTAAAATTAACAATTAAAATTTAAAAGATTTTTTTTTATTAATATTTATAAGATTTTATTTTTGTTATGCAAATAGATGGATTGTTCAAACTTAACAAGGGAAGCCTCATGTAGCCAGAAGCACATAGTAAAATTTAATGATATAAGAGTTCAAAATACATAGTATCAACCAGAAAAAATAAGAATGTAACTTACAGCAATCCCCCCACTTTTTTTTTTTTTAATAAATTTTATTCAGCATCAAACCCTCCCAGCCAACCAGCCAAACAACACCACCCTTCCTCCTTAATCAAACATCTGCCCACCCATCCACCTGATTTTTTTTTTTTTTTTAATTAAACCTTAGTTTTTTTTTTTTTTTTTTTTTTTTTTTTGTGTGTGTGTGTGTGTGTGTGTTAGACAGAGACCCTTTTTGATAAACAAGTGAATAATTAAATTTTTTAGGATAACCCATTTTTGTAGCAACATTAATTATGTGAGAGATATTTTTGTTTTTAAACCTATCTGAACAAAGATTATGTATACCAAAGAGGTGATTGAGAATAATATTTCTGTAGACAGAGATATGAAGACAAGAGGTAAATTGTGTAAATAAATTTACTTTGAAACTAAAATGTTGTCTTTTGTCATACAGATCGGCATAAATTTTACTACCATCAAGTTTAAGTTTTAAATCTAAGAAACTAATACAGTTATTGTTGAGATGATTATAAGTTAAGGTAAGGTGAGAAGGATATTCAAATTTAAATAAATTAGGCGAAAAATTATTGACATAAAAAATTATAATGTCATCAATGTATCGGTAAAAATAGACATTTTCAATACATAATCCCTGTTCATAATGGTAAAGGTATAAGTCAGCTAACATACTCGAGCTACATCCTCCTTGTGGAATACCGACCTTTTGAATATAGATCTTATTATAGTGTAGAATGTAATTGTTATGAATAATAAAATTTAAAAGTGTCTTAAATGAAGTTGCCGAAAAGCATTTTGGTAAAGAGATTTGACTTTTAAATTTTTCAAAAAGGTTAAAGATGATACGATGAAGATCTGTTAAATTAATATTATTAAATAGGTCAGCAAAATCATAAGTCATGATATCAGTCACATTATTCATAGATAAAACATTGGCTTTAAGTTGATAACTATTTTTAAGGCAAAAGAAATTTTTTGATTTACTAATTAAGTCATAGATTTGTTTGAGAATATCAAGGAGAATTTTGTTAGCATTGTTGTTGTAAGTATTACACCCTACAGTGACAGTTCTGAATTTAATAGGATTTTTGTGAAATTTAGGGATAAGTACAATATAAGGATATTTAAAATTATTAAATGGAAGCTTTAGCAATTTATAAAAGCAGTGAATTTTGCGGTTATTGATTTTAAGATCATTATTGGTAGTATGAAAGTTAGTACTATTAGATATAGATGAACTGAGTAAAGAAAGATAATAATGTTTACAGATTATTGCATAATTATTAGGAGATTTATCGACATAAGTAATAACAAAGTTTTGTTGCAATTCTTTGATAGATTTAAAGAGATTTGATTTATTGTAATGTGTGAGATTTGATCTATGTTGAATTAATTCAGCTTTAAGTTTTGAAATTACTAAAAATTTCCATTGATTGAAATATTCAATAGGTTTATTATAAGAGATGGAGAGTTTATAAATAAACAAATCAATATCATAAGAAAACTGTTGTATAATCTTTTTTAAATATTAGTTTTTGAAGGGAGTCGATATTTAGTACCATATTCCATCCTTTAAATTTGAGTCATTAATAATATTAAGATCACCAGTGATAATATGTGCATGATCTCTGTCAACATATTTTACATTTGAGGGATGAGCACAACTACAAGTCACATGAGAAGATAAATTAGACTTAGAGACTGAATTATAGTTAAAAAGCAGGCGACCAAGTGTAATAGGATATTTGAAGGTACGAGAAATATGAATGTCTTTAATAGGAAACATGCATGATTTATCATTAAGAATAGATGAAACATTAATGCTATTAAATATTTGATTAGAATAATTTAGAATAAGCTGTGAATTTGATTGGATTTTGTGAGGTTTTTTAGAGATATTTAAATTGAAGAGTTTTAGTCTGTGTAATATTAAATCATAGAAAATATCAGAAAAATGTTGATTATAGGATTGGTTTTTAAATACACTTAAGTAAGTGGACAAATACTTTTTTTTGATAGCAAATATAAACTTTTTAATGTAAATCCAATCACAATGGTTAAGATAATTTGACTGTAAGGCAAGAATATTCTTGATAATGAGATTTTTTGATATTAAACCATTAGTAGATTTATTGGATTTGTTACCTCTTTTTGAACGAGAAGTTTTCTGGTTGACACTATGATTTAGTACAGAGTAAACAGGGGAGTAATCATGAAGGGGATTAATGTTAGTATAAACCTTAACAACCCTATTAAAATATTCATGATTCAAGCCATATGGATAAATTGTATTAAAATATTTCATGTAGTTAGATTCAAAGAAAAGGCGCTCACTTTTATTTTGAATCCTAAGAATTTCAATATATATATATATATATATATATATATATATATATATATAAATATATATATAAATGTATTAAAACCAATGTAACATTTAAAATGAGATATAAAAAAAAAATTAAAACTTTAAAAATACATTTTAATTAAAAACATTAGAAGACAAGACAGACGTTTCGGCTAGAACACTAGCCCTCCTCAGTGTCAAACATACAAGCACAAACAACATTTACAAAAATTCATAAAACATCACAGCAAGATTAAATATTCAGGAGGAATAGCTTTAGCCTCGTTCAAGGAAGAATGTTGCATTTTGGTAAAAGCGCCCTCTAGAAAAATACAGGATTCATAGATATTTACATTAGAAGCTAAAATTTTGAAGTTTTCAAAATCAGGAATATGATCACTATCGAGAGAATGAATTACGAGTTTTGATCTTAAATCTCCTGTTTTATATGAGCGTTTATGTTCCTTTAATCTAATTTCACCTGTTCTGCCAGTTTCACCAATATATGTAGAATCACAATTTTTACAAGGAATACTATAGATTACACCTAGACGTTTAAGAGGGGGGGACAGCGGGTTTAAAGTTTGAGAGAAAGTTACTAATACGGAGTTGAGGTTTAAAGCTAGTAGAGATATTAACTGTTCTAAGTAATTTAGAGATATTTTCAGAAATACCTTTATAGTAAGGGATAGTCGTACGATAAGTGGAATTTTTAACTTTAGGATAAAATGATTTATATGAAAAATATAACTCTTCTTTATAAATTCTTTTAATAAAACGAGGGGGGTAACCATTATTTTTTAAATCAGAAAAAATTTTGGATAGTTCAATATTTAATAATTCGGAACTACTACAATAATGCTTTGCACGATGTAAAAGAGTACGAATGACTGCAAGTTTATGCGATAAAGGATTAGCTGAATTAAAGTTAAGATATTGACCAGAGAAGGTGGGTTTTCTATAGACTGAAGTTGAAAAATGTAAAAAATCATTGACTGTTTTATGCATTATAAGGATGTCAAGAAAGGATAGTTCATTATTAATTTCAGTTTCAAGAGTAAACTGGATAGCAGGACATAAAGAGTTAGCAAAATCTAAAATATCGTTAACAAAAAGTTGCTTAGTAATTATAAAAATATCATCCACATACCTTTTCCAGAAAAAAATCTTATCATGTAACTGGGAAATAATTTTATTTTCTAAGTGTTGCATTACAATTTCAGCTATAACGACAGATATAGGGGCACCCATAGCAGTTCCGTTCATTTGACGATAGTAAGAATCATTAAACATAAAACAATTAGAAGATAAACAAAAAGTGGTGAGATCAAGTACAGTATTTAAATTTAAATTAGTGTCAACATTGAAATTAGGATAAATATCTTGAATAATATTACATGCAAATGATATAGGAATAGAAGTAATAGTATTTACTATAAAAAAAAAAAAAAAAAAAAAAAAAAAAAAAATCAGCTTTTAACTCTCATGAAATTAATTGCTATAATACATTCAATCACAATATTGCAAATAAAAAAAGAAAATCTATTTAAATGTTTAACTATGTCTCGTATGACAGTAACTATGCCTCGCACACAGTTGCGCAAACAGTACCCGCAGATGTCAGCATTTCGACGTGTAGTTGGTCTCAAAAAAGCCGGTTGTTCTAATCGCCGAATCGTTTTGTTAAAATAATCGATAGATCATATTTAAATTATATTAGATCAATGGTTCATGTATTCGTTTTAAAGGCACTGAAGAGTTTCATATGATCATATGAGTTTCTTTTCAGAGAAAATTCTCACTTGTGGAATACACACGGCTGCGGATTATACCATATTTTTCTGTAAAAAGAGCAGTAAATTTGCGTCAGCAAATCATACGCTGTCGCGAATTACAGGCAGGAAATTAGGGTGTAGTTTTTCAAAATTAAATGAAATGGAATAAATTTATATGTATACCAATATATATATATATATATATATATATATATATATATATATATATATATATATAAATAATAGATAACGTAATAAAATTTAATCTTAAAATTTAGCAATTAATAGAACTAAAACAATAACAGCACACTAAAATATAGAACTGAATTTAACATAGAGGAAAGAATGACACAAAAAGTTGCGATATAGATAAGGAACCAATGAGTTACCATATTAACTTAAAATACTTACGCCGACCTGAAGGATAAAAAAAAAGACCATTAAACTTGTGAAAGAGAAAAAAGATAATAAACCACATAATCAATTGGATATAAATGCTTAAAATTAGAAGCATACTTTTCAAGGGGCGCATACTTCATAAAGCAGAGAAAGCTGCAACGATTTCGTAAAACGATATTGCTAATCATAGCAATTTATATCATCTCACGCCCCGATCAATGCAGCAAAAAAACCATAAAGAATGAGAACAAAGTGAAAAATTAAATTAAAACAAAGAATAAATAAATATTAATTAAAATCTTAATGGAAACCAAATTAATAACATGAAATAATCAGAGTAACCACATGGAAAACAGTTAACACAAACTGGAAAAATGGTTGATGCCAAAACCTAAATTGAAGTTAAAATAATAGCTCGACAGATATCGATTAATCGAAAATACTTCAGAACAATTACATTAAAGATAAAATACACAGAGTAAATATTAAATGATAATGTTAAAATTAATACTAGTAGAGTTAAATTAAATCGTACCAAAAATATTAATAATTAAATCGTTTAAGATAAGGACTGAAGAATGAAGATATAAGACTACTGAGTACAAGCGCCATCTTTCGGTTAGCTATAAAAACATTAAGTCAGTTAAATAAGATGTATTGACTGAAAGATTAAGATAATTTAGAAGTATTAACAGCAAGATTAAGATAATTTTTAAGATTTTTATTTTTAAGTCAAATTATTAAGTGTTAAGTTTTAAGAAGACATAATTACAAGCAATAATGCCAAAGAGCACAACTATAAGGATAAGGATAAGCATTATAATGCGGTCATCAATAATAATTAAAATTAAAAATTAAAATTAAAATATTTTTATTTTGAAGTCAAAGTATTAAATGTTAAGTTTTAAGAAGAGTCAATTACAAGCAATAATGCCAAAGAGCACACATATAAGGATAAGCATTATAATGCAGTCATCATAAATTAAAATTAACAATTAAAATTTAAAAGATTTTTTTTATTAATATTTATAAGATTTTATTTTTGTTATGCAAATAGATGGATTGTTCAAACTTAACAAGGGAAGCCTCAAGTAGCCAGAAGCACATAGTAAAATTTAATGATATAAGAGTTCAAAATACATAGTATCAACCAGAAAAAATAAGAATGTAACTTACAGCAATCCCCCCACTTTTTTTTTTTTTAATAAATTTTATTCAGCATCAAACCCTCCCAGCCAACCAGCCAAACAACACCACCCTTCCTCCTTAATCAAACATCTGCCCACCCATCCACCTGATTTTTTTTTTTTTTTAATTAAACCTTAGTTTTTTTTTTTTTTTTTTGTGTGTGTGTGTGTGTGTGTGTGTGTGTTAGACAGAGACCCTTTTTGATAAACAAGTGAATAATTAAATTTTTTAGGATAACCCATTTTTGTAGCAACATTAATTATGTGAGAGATATTTTTGTTTTTAAACCTATCTGAACAAAGATTATGTATACCAAAGAGGTGATTGAGAATAATATTTCTGTAGACAGAGATATGAAGACAAGAGGTAAATTGTGTAAATAAATTTACTTTGAAACTAAAATGTTGTCTTTTGTCATACAGATCGGCATAAATTTTACTACCATCAAGTTTAAGTTTTAAATCTAAGAAACTAATACAGTTATTGTTGAGATGATTATAAGTTAAGGTAAGGTGAGAAGGATATTCAAATTTAAATAAATTAGGCGAAAAATTATTGACATAAAAAATTATAATGTCATCAATGTATCGGTAAAAATAGACATTTTCAATACATAATCCCTGTTCATAATGGTAAAGGTATAAGTCAGCTAACATACTCGAGCTACATCCTCCTTGTGGAATACCGACCTTTTGAATATAGATCTTATTATAGTGTAGAATGTAATTGTTATGAATAATAAAATTTAAAAGTGTCTTAAATGAAGTTGCCGAAAAGCATTTTGGTAAAGAGATTTGACTTTTAAATTTTTCAAAAAGGTTAAAGATGATACGATGAAGATCTGTTAAATTAATATTATTAAATAGGTCAGCAAAATCATAAGTCATGATATCAGTCACATTATTCATAGATAAAACATTGGCTTTAAGTTGATAACTATTTTTAAGGCAAAAGAAATTTTTTGATTTACTAATTAAGTCATAGATTTGTTTGAGAATATCAAGGAGAATTTTGTTAGCATTGTTGTTGTAAGTATTACACCCTACAGTGACAGTTCTGAATTTAATAGGATTTTTGTGAAATTTAGGGATAAGTACAATATAAGGATATTTAAAATTATTAAATGGAAGCTTTAGCAATTTATAAAAGCAGTGAATTTTGCGGTTATTGATTTTAAGATCATTATTGGTAGTATGAAAGTTAGTACTATTAGATATAGATGAACTGAGTAAAGAAAGATAATAATGTTTACAGATTATTGCATAATTATTAGGAGATTTATCGACATAAGTAATAACAAAGTTTTGTTGCAATTCTTTGATAGATTTAAAGAGATTTGATTTATTGTAATGTGTGAGATTTGATCTATGTTGAATTAATTCAGCTTTAAGTTTTGAAATTACTAAAAATTTCCATTGATTGAAATATTCAATAGGTTTATTATAAGAGATGGAGAGTTTATAAATAAACAAATCAATATCATAAGAAAACTGTTGTATAATCTTTTTTAAATATTAGTTTTTGAAGGGAGTCGATATTTAGTACCATATTCCATCCTTTAAATTTGAGTCATTAATAATATTAAGATCACCAGTGATAATATGTGCATGATCTCTGTCAACATATTTTACATTTGAGGGATGAGCACAACTACAAGTCACATGAGAAGATAAATTAGACTTAGAGACTGAATTATAGTTAAAAAGCAGGCGACCAAGTGTAATAGGATATTTGAAGGTACGAGAAATATGAATGTCTTTAATAGGAAACATGCATGATTTATCATTAAGAATAGATGAAACATTAATGCTATTAAATATTTGATTAGAATAATTTAGAATAAGCTGTGAATTTGATTGGATTTTGTGAGGTTTTTTAGAGATATTTAAATTGAAGAGTTTTAGTCTGTGTAATATTAAATCATAGAAAATATCAGAAAAATGTTGATTATAGGATTGGTTTTTAAATACACTTAAGTAAGTGGACAAATACTTTTTTTTGATAGCAAATATAAACTTTTTAATGTAAATCCAATCACAATGGTTAAGATAATTTGACTGTAAGGCAAGAATATTCTTGATAATGAGATTTTTTGATATTAAACCATTAGTAGATTTATTGGATTTGTTACCTCTTTTTGAACGAGAAGTTTTCTGGTTGACACTATGATTTAGTACAGAGTAAACAGGGGAGTAATCATGAAGGGGATTAATGTTAGTATAAACCTTAACAACCCTATTAAAATATTCATGATTCAAGCCATATGGATAAATTGTATTAAAATATTTCATGTAGTTAGATTCAAAGAAAAGGCGCTCACTTTTATTTTGAATCCTAAGAATTTCAATATATATATATATATATATATATATATATATATATATATATATATAAATGTATTAAAACCAATGTAACATTTAAAATGAGATATAAAAAAAAAATTAAAACTTTAAAAATACATTTTAATTAAAAACATTAGAAGACAAGACAGACGTTTCGGCTAGAACACTAGCCCTCCTCAGTGTCAAACATACAAGCACAAACAACATTTACAAAAATTCATAAAACATCACAGCAAGATTAAATATTCAGGAGGAATAGCTTTAGCCTCGTTCAAGGAAGAATGTTGCATTTTGGTAAAAGCGCCCTCTAGAAAAATACAGGATTCATAGATATTTACATTAGAAGCTAAAATTTTGAAGTTTTCAAAATCAGGAATATGATCACTATCGAGAGAATGAATTACGAGTTTTGATCTTAAATCTCCTGTTTTATATGAGCGTTTATGTTCCTTTAATCTAATTTCACCTGTTCTGCCAGTTTCACCAATATATGTAGAATCACAATTTTTACAAGGAATACTATAGATTACACCTAGACGTTTAAGAGGGGGGGACAGCGGGTTTAAAGTTTGAGAGAAAGTTACTAATACGGAGTTGAGGTTTAAAGCTAGTAGAGATATTAACTGTTCTAAGTAATTTAGAGATATTTTCAGAAATACCTTTATAGTAAGGGATAGTCGTACGATAAGTGGAATTTTTAACTTTAGGATAAAATGATTTATATGAAAAATATAACTCTTCTTTATAAATTATTTTAATAAAACGAGGGGGGTAACCATTATTTTTTAAATCAGAAAAAATTTTGGATAGTTCAATATTTAATAATTCGGAACTACTACAATAATGCTTTGCACGATGTAAAAGAGTACGAATGACTGCAAGTTTATGCGATAAAGGATTAGCTGAATTAAAGTTAAGATATTGACCAGAGAAGGTGGGTTTTCTATAGACTGAAGTTGAAAAATGTAAAAAATCATTGACTGTTTTATGCATTATAAGGATGTCAAGAAAGGATAGTTCATTATTAATTTCAGTTTCAAGAGTAAACTGGATAGCAGGACATAAAGAGTTAGCAAAATCTAAAATATCGTTAACAAAAAGTTGCTTAGTAATTATAAAAATATCATCCACATACCTTTTCCAGAAAAAAATCTTATCATGTAACTGGGAAATAATTTTATTTTCTAAGTGTTGCATTACAATTTCAGCTATAACGACAGATATAGGGGCACCCATAGCAGTTCCGTTCATTTGACGATAGTAAGAATCATTAAACATAAAACAATTAGAAGATAAACAAAAAGTGGTGAGATCAAGTACAGTATTTAAATTTAAATTAGTGTCAACATTGAAATTAGGATAAATATCTTGAATAATATTACATGCAAATGATATAGGAATAGAAGTAATAGTATTTACTATAAAAAAAAAAAAAAAAAAAAAAAAAAAAAAAAAATTCAGCTTTTAACTCTCATGAAATTAATTGCTATAATACATTCAATCACAATATTGCAAATAAAAAAAGAAAATCTATTTAAATGTTTAACTATGTCTCGTATGACAGTAACTATGCCTCGCACACAGTTGCGCAAACAGTACCCGCAGATGTCAGCATTTCGACGTGTAGTTGGTCTCAAAAAAGCCGGTTGTTCTAATCGCCGAATCGTTTTGTTAAAATAATCGATAGATCATATTTAAATTATATTAGATCAATGGTTCATGTATTCGTTTTAAAGGCACTGAAGAGTTTCATATGATCATATGAGTTTCTTTTCAGAGAAAATTCTCACTTGTGGAATACACACGGCTGCGGATTATACCATATTTTTCTGTAAAAAGAGCAGTAAATTTGCGTCAGCAAATCATACGCTGTCGCGAATTACAGGCAGGAAATTAGGGTGTAGTTTTTCAAAATTAAATGAAATGGAATAAATTTATATGTATACCAATATATATATATATATATATATATATATATATATATATATAAATAATAGATAACGTAATAAAATTTAATCTTAAAATTTAGCAATTAATAGAACTAAAACAATAACAGCACACTAAAATATAGAACTGAATTTAACATAGAGGAAAGAATGACACAAAAAGTTGCGATATAGATAAGGAACCAATGAGTTACCATATTAACTTAAAATACTTACGCCGACCTGAAGGATAAAAAAAAAGACCATTAAACTTGTGAAAGAGAAAAAAGATAATAAACCACATAATCAATTGGATATAAATGCTTAAAATTAGAAGCATACCTTTCAAGGGGCGCATACTTCATAAAGCAGAGAAAGCTGCAACGATTTCGTAAAACGATATTGCTAATCATAGCAATTTATATCATCTCACGCCCCGATCAATGCAGCAAAAAAACCATAAAGAATGAGAACAAAGTGAAAAATTAAATTAAAACAAAGAATAAATAAATATTAATTAAAATCTTAATGGAAACCAAATTAATAACATGAAATAATCAGAGTAACCACATGGAAAACAGTTAACACAAACTGGAAAAATGGTTGATGCCAAAACCTAAATTGAAGTTAAAATAATAGCTCGACAGATATCGATTAATCGAAAATACTTCAGAACAATTACATTAAAGATAAAATACACAGAGTAAATATTAAATGATAATGTTAAAATTAATACTAGTAGAGTTAAATTAAATCGTACCAAAAATATTAATAATTAAATCGTTTAAGATAAGGACTGAAGAATGAAGATATAAGACTACTGAGTACAAGCGCCATCTTTCGGTTAGCTATAAAAACATTAAGTCAGTTAAATAAGATGTATTGACTGAAAGATTAAGATAATTTAGAAGTATTAACAGCAAGATTAAGATAATTTTTAAGATTTTTATTTTTAAGTCAAATTATTAAGTGTTAAGTTTTAAGAAGACATAATTACAAGCAATAATGCCAAAGAGCACAACTATAAGGATAAGGATAAGCATTATAATGCGGTCATCAATAATAATTAAAATTAAAAATTAAAATTAAAATATTTTTATTTTGAAGTCAAAGTATTAAATGTTAAGTTTTAAGAAGAGTCAATTACAAGCAATAATGCCAAAGAGCACACATATAAGGATAAGCATTATAATGCAGTCATCATAAATTAAAATTAACAATTAAAATTTAAAAGATTTTTTTTATTAATATTTATAAGATTTTATTTTTGTTATGCAAATAGATGGATTGTTCAAACTTAACAAGGGAAGCCTCAAGTAGCCAGAAGCACATAGTAAAATTTAATGATATAAGAGTTCAAAGTACATAGTATCAACCAGAAAAAATAAGAATGTAACTTACAGCAATCCCCCCACTTTTTTTTTTTAATAAATTTTATTCAGCATCAAACCCTCCCAGCCAACCAGCCAAACAACACCACCCTTCCTCCTTAATCAAACATCTGCCCACCCATCCACCTGATTTTTTTTTTTTTTTAATTAAACCTTAGTTTTTTTTTTTTTTTTTTTTTTTTTTTTTTTTTTTTTTGTGTGTGTGTGTGTTAGACAGAGACCCTTTTTGATAAACAAGTGAATAATTAAATTTTTTAGGATAACCCATTTTTGTAGCAACATTAATTATGTGAGAGATATTTTTGTTTTTAAACCTATCTGAACAAAGATTATGTATACCAAAGAGGTGATTGAGAATAATATTTCTGTAGACAGAGATATGAAGACAAGAGGTAAATTGTGTAAATAAATTTACTTTGAAACTAAAATGTTGTCTTTTGTCATACAGATCGGCATAAATTTTACTACCATCAAGTTTAAGTTTTAAATCTAAGAAACTAATACAGTTATTGTTGAGATGATTATAAGTTAAGGTAAGGTGAGAAGGATATTCAAATTTAAATAAATTAGGCGAAAAATTATTGACATAAAAAATTATAATGTCATCAATGTATCGGTAAAAATAGACATTTTCAATACATAATCCCTGTTCATAATGGTAAAGGTATAAGTCAGCTAACATACTCGAGCTACATCCTCCTTGTGGAATACCGACCTTTTGAATATAGATCTTATTATAGTGTAGAATGTAATTGTTATGAATAATAAAATTTAAAAGTGTCTTAAATGAAGTTGCCGAAAAGCATTTTGGTAAAGAGATTTGACTTTTAAATTTTTCAAAAAGGTTAAAGATGATACGATGAAGATCTGTTAAATTAATATTATTAAATAGGTCAGCAAAATCATAAGTCATGATATCAGTCACATTATTCATAGATAAAACATTGGCTTTAAGTTGATAACTATTTTTAAGGCAAAAGAAATTTTTTGATTTACTAATTAAGTCATAGATTTGTTTGAGAATATCAAGGAGAATTTTGTTAGCATTGTTGTTGTAAGTATTACACCCTACAGTGACAGTTCTGAATTTAATAGGATTTTTGTGAAATTTAGGGATAAGTACAATATAAGGATATTTAAAATTATTAAATGGAAGCTTTAGCAATTTATAAAAGCAGTGAATTTTGCGGTTATTGATTTTAAGATCATTATTGGTAGTATGAAAGTTAGTACTATTAGATATAGATGAACTGAGTAAAGAAAGATAATAATGTTTACAGATTATTGCATAATTATTAGGAGATTTATCGACATAAGTAATAACAAAGTTTTGTTGCAATTCTTTGATAGATTTAAAGAGATTTGATTTATTGTAATGTGTGAGATTTGATCTATGTTGAATTAATTCAGCTTTAAGTTTTGAAATTACTAAAAATTTCCATTGATTGAAATATTCAATAGGTTTATTATAAGAGATGGAGAGTTTATAAATAAACAAATCAATATCATAAGAAAACTGTTGTATAATCTTTTTTAAATATTAGTTTTTGAAGGGAGTCGATATTTAGTACCATATTCCATAAATTTCTTTAAATTTGAGTCATTAATAATATTAAGATCACCAGTGATAATATGTGCATGATCTCTGTCAACATATTTTACATTTGAGGGATGAGCACAACTACAAGTCACATGAGAAGATAAATTAGACTTAGAGACTGAATTATAGTTAAAAAGCAGGCGACCAAGTGTAATAGGATATTTGAAGGTACGAGAAATATGAATGTCTTTAATAGGAAACATGCATGATTTATCATTAAGAATAGATGAAACATTAATGCTATTAAATATTTGATTAGAATAATTTAGAATAAGCTGTGAATTTGATTGGATTTTGTGAGGTTTTTTAGAGATATTTAAATTGAAGAGTTTTAGTCTGTGTAATATTAAATCATAGAAAATATCAGAAAAATGTTGATTATAGGATTGGTTTTTAAATACACTTAAGTAAGTGGACAAATACTTTTTTTTGATAGCAAATATAAACTTTTTAATGTAAATCCAATCACAATGGTTAAGATAATTTGACTGTAAGGCAAGAATATTCTTGATAATGAGATTTTTTGATATTAAACCATTAGTAGATTTATTGGATTTGTTACCTCTTTTTGAACGAGAAGTTTTCTGGTTGACACTATGATTTAGTACAGAGTAAACAGGGGAGTAATCATGAAGGGGATTAATGTTAGTATAAACCTTAACAACCCTATTAAAATATTCATGATTCAAGCCATATGGATAAATTGTATTAAAATATTTCATGTAGTTAGATTCAAAGAAAAGGCGCTCACTTTTATTTTGAATCCTAAGAATTTCAATATATATATATATATATATATATATAAATATATATATAAATGTATTAAAACCAATGTAACATTTAAAATGAGATATAAAAAAAAATTAAAACTTTAAAAATACATTTTAATTAAAAACATTAGAAGACAAGACAGACGTTTCGGCTAGAACACTAGCCCTCCTCAGTGTCAAACATACAAGCACAAACAACATTTACAAAAATTCATAAAACATCACAGCAAGATTAAATATTCAGGAGGAATAGCTTTAGCCTCGTTCAAGGAAGAATGTTGCATTTTGGTAAAAGCGCCCTCTAGAAAAATACAGGATTCATAGATATTTACATTAGAAGCTAAAATTTTGAAGTTTTCAAAATCAGGAATATGATCACTATCGAGAGAATGAATTACGAGTTTTGATCTTAAATCTCCTGTTTTATATGAGCGTTTATGTTCCTTTAATCTAATTTCACCTGTTCTGCCAGTTTCACCAATATATGTAGAATCACAATTTTTACAAGGAATACTATAGATTACACCTAGACGTTTAAGAGGGGGGGACAGCGGGTTTAAAGTTTGAGAGAAAGTTACTAATACGGAGTTGAGGTTTAAAGCTAGTAGAGATATTAACTGTTCTAAGTAATTTAGAGATATTTTCAGAAATACCTTTATAGTAAGGGATAGTCGTACGATAAGTGGAATTTTTAACTTTAGGATAAAATGATTTATATGAAAAATATAACTCTTCTTTATAAATTCTTTTAATAAAACGAGGGGGGTAACCATTATTTTTTAAATCAGAAAAAATTTTGGATAGTTCAATATTTAATAATTCGGAACTACTACAATAATGCTTTGCACGATGTAAAAGAGTACGAATGACTGCAAGTTTATGCGATAAAGGATTAGCTGAATTAAAGTTAAGATATTGACCAGAGAAGGTGGGTTTTCTATAGACTGAAGTTGAAAAATGTAAAAAATCATTGACTGTTTTATGCATTATAAGGATGTCAAGAAAGGATAGTTCATTATTAATTTCAGTTTCAAGAGTAAACTGGATAGCAGGACATAAAGAGTTAGCAAAATCTAAAATATCGTTAACAAAAAGTTGCTTAGTAATTATAAAAATATCATCCACATACCTTTTCCAGAAAAAAATCTTATCATGTAACTGGGAAATAATTTTATTTTCTAAGTGTTGCATTACAATTTCAGCTATAACGACAGATATAGGGGCACCCATAGCAGTTCCGTTCATTTGACGATAGTAAGAATCATTAAACATAAAACAATTAGAAGATAAACAAAAAGTGGTGAGATCAAGTACAGTATTTAAATTTAAATTAGTGTCAACATTGAAATTAGGATAAATATCTTGAATAATATTACATGCAAATGATATAGGAATAGAAGTAATAGTATTTACTATAAAAAAAAAAAAAAAAAAAAAAAAAAAAAAAAATTCAGCTTTTAACTCTCATGAAATTAATTGCTATAATACATTCAATCACAATATTGCAAATAAAAAAAGAAAATCTATTTAAATGTTTAACTATGTCTCGTATGACAGTAACTATGCCTCGCACACAGTTGCGCAAACAGTACCCGCAGATGTCAGCATTTCGACGTGTAGTTGGTCTCAAAAAAGCCGGTTGTTCTAATCGCCGAATCGTTTTGTTAAAATAATCGATAGATCATATTTAAATTATATTAGATCAATGGTTCATGTATTCGTTTTAAAGGCACTGAAGAGTTTCATATGATCATATGAGTTTCTTTTCAGAGAAAATTCTCACTTGTGGAATACACACGGCTGCGGATTATACCATATTTTTCTGTAAAAAGAGCAGTAAATTTGCGTCAGCAAATCATACGCTGTCGCGAATTACAGGCAGGAAATTAGGGTGTAGTTTTTCAAAATTAAATGAAATGGAATAAATTTATATGTATACCAATATATATATATATATATATATATATATAATAGATAACGTAATAAAATTTAATCTTAAAATTTAGCAATTAATAGAACTAAAACAATAACAGCACACTAAAATATAGAACTGAATTTAACATAGAGGAAAGAATGACACAAAAAGTTGCGATATAGATAAGGAACCAATGAGATACCATATTAACTTAAAATACTTACGCCGACCTGAAGGATAATAAAAAAGGACCATTAAACTTGTGAAAGAGAAAAAAGATAATAAACCACATAATCAATTGGATATAAATGCTTAAAATTAGAAGCATACCTTTCAAGGGGCGCATACTTCATAAAGCAGAGAAAGCTGCAACGATTTCGTAAAACGATATTGCTAATCATAGCAATTTATATCATCTCACGCCCCGATCAATGCAGCAAAAAAACCATAAAGAATGAGAACAAAGTGAAAAATTAAATTAAAACAAAGAATAAATAAATATTAATTAAAATCTTAATGGAAACCAAATTAATAACATGAAATAATCAGAGTAACCACATGGAAAACAGTTAACACAAACTGGAAAAATGGTTGATGCCAAAACCTAAATTGAAGTTAAAATAATAGCTCGACAGATATCGATTAATCGAAAATACTTCAGAACAATTACATTAAAGATAAAATACACAGAGTAAATATTAAATGATAATGTTAAAATTAATACTAGTAGAGTTAAATTAAATCGTACCAAAAATATTAATAATTAAATCGTTTAAGATAAGGACTGAAGAATGAAGATATAAGACTACTGAGTACAAGCGCCATCTTTCGGTTAGCTATAAAAACATGAAGTCAGTTAAATAAGATGTATTGACTGAAAGATTAAGATAATTTAGAAGTATTAACAGCAAGATTAAGATAATTTTTAAGATTTTTATTTTTAAGTCAAATTATTAAGTGTTAAGTTTTAAGAAGACATAATTACAAGCAATAATGCCAAAGAGCACAACTATAAGGATAAGGATAAGCATTATAATGCGGTCATCAATAATAATTAAAATTAAAAATTAAAATTAAAATATTTTTATTTTGAAGTCAAAGTATTAAATGTTAAGTTTTAAGAAGAGTCAATTACAAGCAATAATGCCAAAGAGCACACATATAAGGATAAGCATTATAATGCAGTCATCATAAATTAAAATTAACAATTAAAATTTAAAAGATTTTTTTTTATTAATATTTATAAGATTTTATTTTTGTTATGCAAATAGATGGATTGTTCAAACTTAACAAGGGAAGCCTCAAGTAGCCAGAAGCACATAGTAAAATTTAATGATATAAGAGTTCAAAATACATAGTATCAACCAGAAAAAATAAGAATGTAACTTACAGCAATCCCCCCACTTTTTTTTTTTTAATAAATTTTATTCAGCATCAAACCCTCCCAGCCAACCAGCCAAACAACACCACCCTTCCTCCTTAATCAAACATCTGCCCACCCATCCACCTGATTTTATTTTTTTTTTAATTAAACCTTAGTTTTTTTTTTTTTGTGTGTGTGTGTGTGTGTGTTAGACAGAGACCCTTTTTGATAAACAAGTGAATAATTAAATTTTTTAGGATAACCCATTTTTGTAGCAACATTAATTATGTGAGAGATATTTTTGTTTTTAAACCTATCTGAACAAAGATTATGTATACGAAAGAGGTGATTGAGAATAATATTTCTGTAGACAGAGATATGAAGACAAGAGGTAAATTGTGTAAATAAATTTACTTTGAAACTAAAATGTTGTCTTTTGTCATACAGATCGGCATAAATTTTACTACCATCAAGTTTAAGTTTTAAATCTAAGAAACTAATACAGTTATTGTTGAGATGATTATAAGTTAAGGTAAGGTGAGAAGGATATTCAAATTTAAATAAATTAGGCGAAAAATTATTGACATAAAAAATTATAATGTCATCAATGTATCGGTAAAAATAGACATTTTCAATACATAATCCCTGTTCATAATGGTAAAGGTATAAGTCAGCTAACATACTCGAGCTACATCCTCCTTGTGGAATACCGACCTTTTGAATATAGATCTTATTATAGTGTAGAATGTAATTGTTATGAATAATAAAATTTAAAAGTGTCTTAAATTAAGTTGCCGAAAAGCATTTTGGTAAAGAGATTTGACTTTTAAATTTTTCAAAAAGGTTAAAGATGATACGATGAAGATCTGTTAAATTAATATTATTAAATAGGTCAGCAAAATCATAAGTCATGATATCAGTCACATTATTCATAGATAAAACATTGGCTTTAAGTTGATAACTATTTTTAAGGCAAAAGAAATTTTTTGATTTACTAATTAAGTCATAGATTTGTTTGAGAATATCAAGGAGAATTTTGTTAGCATTGTTGTTGTAAGTATTACACCCTACAGTGACAGTTCTGAATTTAATAGGATTTTTGTGAAATTTAGGGATAAGTACAATATAAGGATATTTAAAATTATTAAATGGAAGCTTTAGCAATTTATAAAAGCAGTGAATTTTGCGGTTATTGATTTTAAGATCATTATTGGTAGTATGAAAGTTAGTACTATTAGATATAGATGAACTGAGTAAAGAAAGATAATAATGTTTACAGATTATTGCATAATTATTAGGAGATTTATCGACATAAGTAATAACAAAGTTTTGTTGCAATTCTTTGATAGATTTAAAGAGATTTGATTTATTGTAATGTGTGAGATTTGATCTATGTTGAATTAATTCAGCTTTAAGTTTTGAAATTACTAAAAATTTCCATTGATTGAAATATTCAATAGGTTTATTATAAGAGATGGAGAGTTTATAAATAAACAAATCAATATCATAAGAAAACTGTTGTATAATCTTTGAAATATTAGTTTTTGAAGGGAGTCGATATTTAGTACCATATTCCATAAATTTCTTTAAATTTGAGTCATTAATAATATTAAGATCACCAGTGATAATATGTGCATGATCTCTGTCAACATATTTTACATTTGAGGGATGAGCACAACTACAAGTCACATGAGAAGATAAATTAGACTTAGAGACTGAATTATAGTTAAAAAGCAGGCGACCAAGTGTAATAGGATATTTGAAGGTACGAGAAATATGAGTGTCTTTAATAGGAAACATGCATGATTTATCATTAAGAATAGATGAAATATTAATGCTATTAAATATTTGATTAGAATAATTTAGAATAAGCTGTGAATTTGATTGGATTTTGTGAGGTTTTTTAGAGATATTTAAATTGAAGAGTTTTAGTCTGTGTAATATTAAATCATAGAAAATATCAGAAAAATGTTGATTATAGGATTGGTTTTTAAATACACTTAAGTAAGTGGACAAATACTTTTTTTTGATAGCAAATATAAACTTTTTAATGTAAATCCAATCACAATGGTTAAGATAATTTGACTGTAAGGCAAGAATATTCTTGATAATGAGATTTTTTGATATTAAACCATTAGTAGATTTATTGGATTTGTTACCTCTTTTTGAACGAGAAGTTTTCTGGTTGACACTATGATTTAGTACAGAGTAAACAGGGGAGTAATCATGAAGGGGATTAATGTTAGTATAAACCTTAACAACCCTATTAAAATATTCATGATTCAAGCCATATGGATAAATTGTATTAAAATATTTCATGTAGTTAGATTCAAAGAAAAGGCGCTCACTTTTATTTTGAATCCTAAGAATTTCAATATATATATATATATATATATATATATATATATATATATATATATATATATATATATATAAATGTATTAAAACCAATGTAACATTTAAAATGAGATATAAAAAAAAAATTAAAACTTTAAAAATACATTTTAATTAAAAACATTAGAAGACAAGACAGACGTTTCGGCTAGAACACTAGCCCTCCTCAGTGTCAAACATACAAGCACAAACAACATTTACAAAAATTCATAAAACATCACAGCAAGATTAAATATTCAGGAGGAATAGCTTTAGCCTCGTTCAAGGAAGAATGTTGCATTTTGGTAAAAGCGCCCTCTAGAAAAATACGGGATTCATAGATATTTACATTAGAAGCTAAAATTTTGAAGTTTTCAAAATCAGGAATATGATCACTATCGAGAGAATGAATTACGAGTTTTGATCTTAAATCTCCTGTTTTATATGAGCGTTTATGTTCCTTTAATCTAATTTCACCTGTTCTGCCAGTTTCACCAATATATGTAGAATCACAATTTTTACAAGGAATACTATAGATTACACCTAGACGTTTAAGAGGGGGGGACAGCGGGTTTAAAGTTTGAGAGAAAGTTACTAATACGGAGTTGAGGTTTAAAGCTAGTAGAGATATTAACTGTTCTAAGTAATTTAGAGATATTTTCAGAAATACCTTTATAGTAAGGGATAGTCGTACGATAAGTGGAATTTTTAACTTTAGGATAAAATGATTTATATGAAAAATATAACTCTTCTTTATAAATTCTTTTAATAAAACGAGGGGGGTAACCATTATTTTTTAAATCAGAAAAAATTTTGGATAGTTCAATATTTAATAATTCGGAACTACTACAATAATGCTTTGCACGATGTAAAAGAGTACGAATGACTGCAAGTTTATGCGATAAAGGATTAGCTGAATTAAAGTTAAGATATCGACCAGAGAAGGTGGGTTTTCTATAGACTGAAATTGAAAAATGTAAAAAATCATTGACTGTTTTATGCATTATAAGGATGTCAAGAAAGGATAGTTCATTATTAATTTCAGTTTCAAGAGTAAACTGGATAGCAGGACATAAACAGTTAGCAAAATCTAAAATATCGTTAACAAAAAGTTGCTTAGTAATTATAAAAATATCATCCACATACCTTTTCCAGAAAAAAATCTTATCATGTAACTGGGAATTAATTTTATTTTCTAAGTGTTGCATTACAATTTCAGCTATAACGACAGATATAGGGGCACCCATAGCAGTTCCGTTCATTTGACGATAGTAAGAATCATTAAACATAAAACAATTAGAAGATAAACAAAAAGTGGTGAGATCAAGTACAGTATTTAAATTTAAATTAGTGTCAACATTGAAATTAGGATAAATATCTTGAATAATATTACATGCAAATGATATAGGAATAGAAGTAATAGTATTTACTATAAAAAAAAAAAAAAAAAATCAGCTTTTAACTCTCATGAAATTAATTGCTATAATACATTCAATCACAATATTGCAAATAAAAAAAGAAAATCTATTTAAATGTTTAACTATGTCTCGTATGACAGTAACTATGCCTCGTACGTAGGTGCGCAAACAGTACGCGCAGATGTCAGCATTTCGACGTGTAGTTGGTCTCAAAAAAGCCGGTTGTTCTAATCGCCGAATCGTTTTGTTAAAATAATCGATAGATCATATTTAAATTATATTAGATCTATGGTTCATGTATTCGTTTTAAAGGCACTGAGGAGTTATTTTGAAAGATATCTATATCGAAATCATGCCTTTCTTGGGAGCAGTATTTTCCCCTAGGAGTAAGGGGGGGGGGGAAGCTATGCTTCTACATTGTAGCTTACTTCGTTGCACTAAATAGGCTACTTTCAAAATTCTGCAGTATATTTCGTACGAAATAACTCAATCTTTTACAAAAATAAACAGTTTAATATACAGTTTAACATACAGTTTAATTTCTACAGTTTTACACTATTTGTATTTCAGACATTCAATTTCAGCGTTATAATTTAGAGACCATATAGTTTAGAATTCACCAAAAGTTGGAGAGCAATTCTTCCAACCAACACACATGAAAGAAAAAAATACAACTCAAAATTCATAGAACAACGGAGATTTAATTTATTCTCGAACTCCTCACACACAATTCCCATTTTTTTTTTTTCTTTCCTTAATAACTAATTGTTAACCCATGGATGAATTTTGCATGCTTCTTGGAATAAACATAGCTCACTGTTATGTTACAACATGTACAAAAAATCTTTCTTAGTTGACTATTATTCTTATATATATATTAAATTCACATTGAAAAGTAAGAACAATTCTCATTATGCGAATTTTTCTCCTATACTCCCATATTAAATATTATATGTATATATATATACATATATATATATATATATAAATAAATAATGGGATGACAGTGCCATCTCTTGAGCGATTTATCCCAAATTATAAAAACAGTACCAGTTTAAGTCATAGTCCACCAAAATATCAAGTTTGGATAATTTTGCCCATTGAAATAAAGAGTCAGGAAAATCCTACACTTGTACGAAGTTTTGTCTTACACAGACATTAAAAATAATGAAAAAGGAAAAATAAAAAAGATGCGAGTACTGCATGTTGAGCAATTGATTCCTAAATAAAATCCGCAGCAATATAATTCAAGATTAGTCTAAATATCAAATTTAGTTAAATTTCATCCATTGGTCCTTAAGATATAGAGTCAAGAAAATTTTCGTTACACACAGAAAAACATTTTCTGAAAGTGGTCAAATCGTGTTCAGGACAGATCAAAACGTATAAATACATCGAAAACTTGAAGTCTAAAATTTCCATGAATCCAATACTTTCTTCTTATATATATATATAAAATTAAAAATCAGCATATAGTAATATATATTTTAAATTCTTATTTATTTATTCAAGCAATAAATGTAATGTGTTTGATTGTTTGAAATAATAATAATTTTTTTTATTAACTGAAAAGGACTTTAGTTTTAACCAAAATATTTCAAAATTTCTGAAATAAAGTTTTGCTCTCCTACTATTATAAAAGGATTGTACTGAGTAAATAAATTTAATCACATTTTTTTTAAATTATTATCAATATAAGATCTTAAACTTATATATATATATATATATATATATATATATATATATACCCCGAATATCACTCCAATACTTATATATATGTACATATATACTATATAATTGTGTGAAAATTTGGCCTACACTGCCATACTAAAAAATTATTAAAAAAAATCATAACAGTATATGATGTAGATAAATCACCCAGATCCATTTCAGAATAGTAGTGATGAAGTGGTTAAAAAAATGCTGAAGGAAACACTCTTTGCAGGTAAAGTAAGAGAAAGCAATCAGTTGAACAGCTCTTTTATTAATAGCATCATGGTAAAAGTCATTTTCAAAAATCTACTACATCTTGTTAATTACTAATAAAAATATAGATTCCATACGGTAAATGGGACGGAAGGAGAGGAGGAAGGTCATAGAAATTACTTCCTTTTCAAACCAAGATTACAGGAGGTCTGTGTCAGTCTCAGAGTAAAAAGTGCAACCCGCAAAAGTTGGCATCATTAAAATTCAGCCAAAAGAATGCTAAGCCATTTCTTTGTCTTTACAATATATTTTAATACAAAACTTTTGAATATAAAATGTCGTTACGAAAATCAGATCGACTTGGCATTAAAAATCTGCGCCAGGTGTCAATAATACAACGTACAGAAACAGACAGTTTTCATAGACGCCTTGCAGGCGGAGAAAAACCATTAGAAATCTATTTTTAGAACTATAATGATCTACTCGAAAAGTAATAATGGCTTTTAATGTAAACACAAGCATAATAAATGTGAACTGAAATGACTATTTTTTATTTTATTAATAGCTACATATGCTATAAATACGCTGTTAACGACTTTTGAATAACATTCTCAAAATAAATAATTATAGCTAAAATGATTTAATTCTTTCGGGGAAGAAGTATAAACAAAATTACTTTTCAAAAACCCCGATATAAAAATTGCTTTATTTTATTCAGAGAGCAATGTGCTTGTAACTATTAAAAGACAAAGAAACGCTATTAAATGAAACATTTTTGATTTGTAAAGAAAACGGGAAATTCTATATAATTAATTAATTGAATTACATAAATTTAAAAAGATTTTTTTTATTACCTATATTAATCCCTCCTTTTGTTATATATTAAATTTGAATAAATAAATAAACTTTTAAAGAACATATGTGTGAACACTCACACACAGTACCTCTTATATAGCGATTGATTCCCAAATAAAATCAGTACCAATATAAATCAAGATTCATCTAAGTATCAAATTTAGCTAAATTTCATCCATTGGTCCTTAAGATACAGCGTCAATAAAATGTTTCATACGCACGGACAGACATTTTTTAAAAAATTTTAAATTGTGTTCAGGATATATCAAAACGTATAAATCCATCGAAAATCTGAGGTATAAAATTTCCACGAATCCAATACTTTCTTTTTATACATATATAAGAGGTAAAAAATTAGCATGTAGTAACATATATTTTAAATTGTTGTTTAATAAAGCAAATATAATATGCTTGTTGTTTGAAATAATGATAATGATTTTTTTCTTAACTGAAAATGACTTTAGTTTTAATACAAAATAATTTGGAAATTTTTGGAATAAAGTTTTGCTCTGTTATTATTGTAAAAAAATTGTACTAAGTAAATAAATTTAATCATTTCTCTTTTTTTTTTTTTTTTACTATCGATATAAAATCTTAAATTTATATTATACACCCTTAAGATATATAAATATGCAGAAAACAAATATCACTCCAATTAAGCATATCAAATAAAAATATCAAATTAAAATGATAAGTATAAGTATCAAAGTATAATATGATTAAGTATTTACGCCCTTTGGTCATTTTCTGATTATTACGCAAGATATTCTTTCAAGCGAAACCAGCCTAATTTTATTCTCTTCATTTTCTTAATATGAAACAATTAAACTAATGAGAAAACGTGAAAACACTTGATTATAACGTGGTTATTGTAATTCATTTCCTAATAAATTACAAAGACAAACATTAGAAAATTACATGAGAATTTAGTATATTAAGGACTTCTTTTCGTTAGAAATACTTGGAAACTTTATGAAGAACGGAATTAAAAGTAACAAATCATGCTTTAACGAGAACAAGGGAAAATAAAGCCTCATTATCCTCTTGAACAATAAGATATAGAGAAACCATGGAAGCGACAAAAAAAAATGCTCTAGCTATTAAAAGGTTACTAAGTTTCATTCAAAAGGAAAGAAAATAATACTATTTCGGTAGTTTCTTTTAAAAATCTAATTTAACAAAACTCGTAAATTTTAGTCTTTTGAAAACAATTTAGTATCATTACAATAAAAACAAGTTCTTCCGGCTCATTCGGAAGGGTAGGTTGATTTCTTTTTAACACGCTTTTATTAGCTTCACCTGTATGTGTGCTTGTATGTATGTTTGTAACCGCTCTAAGAGCAAACAAAAGATCTATATTGTAAAAAAAGACTTTCCCTACGTGAACGTTGTGGCTGTGAGATAAAGCTCCGGGCTACGAACCTAAAAGTCTAACGTTCGAGCCCAGTCTGGGAAGATTTTTTAAAAATGGTTTTTGTTTAATTCTAAATTATTTTTATTAAAGATGTAAATATTATGAAGTGTCACTCACACGAGTTTTTCTTACCCTGCATTTTAATACTATAAAGATAGATATTTTGTGCTTTTTAGTTCACATTTCAATAAAAGCGTGTTCTTTAATTTTTTAAAAGTATAATTATATTTTTTTTCAAGTAGCCGCTATTTTGTTCCAAAATGGCGACTACAAATTATTAATGGACTTGGTAGAAATAGTGATTAAAACTCCATATGTACATATGGCGTTTTAAGCAAATCAGTTCATAAATACATTTTTAACTGAATTTAAAATTTTCAAGTGGCCGGCACTTGGAAACAAAATGGTAGGCCAAGTTGGCAAACAGATATGTCAAATGCATTTGTGAGATAAGTCTACTGTACAAGTCTAGTTCGAATTAATTCAGAATCTCTAAAAACATCGTGTTGAAAAATTAAGCAGCCGCCACTTGGATCAAAAAGACGGAGCAAGTTGCTCAGTGATGTAATCTAAGATATTTGTAAGATAAATCCACTGTCTAACTTTGGTTCGAATAAATTCAGTATTTCAAAAATTATCGCGATATGAAAGTCTCAAGTGCAACGCTCAAATGGACGCAATTTGGAAAAAAAATTGTGGAGGAAATTTCCCACCGAAATCATAGATATTTGAATGATAAATCCATTTTTCAACTTTGATTTGAATTGATTAAGTATTTCAAAATTTATCGTGATAACAAATTTTCAAGTATCCGCTACTTGGAAACAATATAACGGAGCAAGTTGCCCAGCTAACTCATCCAATATATTTGAAGCATAAGTTCACTGTCCAACTTTGGTCCTAATCAGTGCAGTATTTCAAAAGTTATTGTTATGACAAATTTTCAAATTGCAGTTTAAAAAACCTCAACCTGGAAACAAAATGGTGGGGAAACTTGCCCAACGAAATCATCCAAGATATTTGAATGATAAGTTCATTGTCCAACTTTCGTTCAAACTAATTCAGTATTTCAAAAGTTATCTTAATAAGAAATTTTCCAGTGGCCACCACTTGGGAACAAAAAAGCAGAGTGAGATGCCCAGGGAACTTATCTGAGATATTTGAATATTAAATCCACTACCCAAATTTGATACGAATTGATTCAGTATTAAAAATGTTATCATTATGACAAATATTCAAGTGGCCGCCACTTCGAAATAAAATTGCCGATCAAGTTAACAAGCTAACTTATCCAAGATATTTGAACCATAATTTCACTATCCAACTTCTGTTTGAATCAGGTTAGTATTTTAAAAGTTATTGTGATGGCACATTTTCAAGTGGCCGCAACTTGGGAACAAAATGCCAGAACAAGTTGTCCCGTGAACTCATCCAGTATAATTATCGGATAAGATCACTGTCCAACTTTGGTTCGAATTGAATCAGATTTAAAAAAATTATCATGTTTATAAATTTTCAAGTGATAGCCTAATTTCAAGTTGTCTCACTTAGTTTATAACATCAACATTTTGTTAAAAATGGCGGATAAAATTCATTAATAAACTTGGTTGTGATTCTTATATAATCTATGTATACGTCAAAATTCAAGCAAATACGGTCTTAAATACGTTTTTACAGCGTGAATTTGAAATTTTCAAGTGGCCTCCTCTTGAAAACAAAATGGCGGAGCAATTTGATTAGCAAATACGGTCTTAAATACGTTTTTACAGCGTGAATTTGAAATTTTCAAGTGGCCTCCTCTTGAAAACAAAATGGCGGAGCAATTTGATTAACAAACTTATCTAAGATATTTATAAGATAAGTTCACTATCCAAATTTGGTTCCGTTTGGAGTATTATTTCGAAAATTATCGTTATTTTAAATTTTCAAGTAGCACCCTGATTTCAAGTGGCTACACATAGTTTAAGATATCCGTCACTTTGTTAAAAAGGACGAATAAAGTTTATTAATAAACTTGGTTGAGACCCTCATATGATCTACGTATACATCAAAATTCAAATAAATTCAGAATAGGCTTTTTACAGTGTGAATTTGAAATTTTCAATTGGCCTTAACTTGAAAACAAAACGACGGAGCAACTTGGTTAACAAAGTCATCAAAGATATATAAGACAAGTTCACTTTCCAAATTTGGTTCGATTTGAAGTATTATTTCGGAAGTTATCGGGATTTTAAATTTTCAAGTGGTACCCTGATTTCAAGTGACCCCGCTTAGTTTAAGATGTCCACTACTTTGTTAAAAATGGCAGATAAAGTTTATTAATAAACTTCGTTGAGACCCTTATATGGTCTATGTATACGTCAAAATTCAAACAGATTCGGAATACGCTTTTTACAATGAGAATTTGAAATTTTCAAGTGGTCTCCACCTGCAAACAAAGTGGCGGAGCAACTTGATTAACAAACTCATCCAAGATACTTATAAGATATGTTCACTGTCCGAATTTCGTTCGATTTGGAGTATTATTTCGGAAGTCATCGTGATTTTAAATTTACAAGTAGTCGACTGATTTCACGTGGCCCCACTTAACTAAAGATATCCGCCACTTTGTTAAAAATGGCGGATAAAGTTCATTAATAAACTTAATTGAGACCCTTATGTGGTCGATATTTACATCAAAATTCTAGCAAACCCGGCTTTAAATACGCTTTTTACAACATGGAATTGTAATTTTCAAGTGGCCGCCATCAATCTAATGAAAAATAATGTTCATAGTACAGGAAGTTTACAAATTCTGAGTTCCTGTAAACTAATCATTAACACTACACTCAGCATTTTTAAAATGGAACACGTTTTAGTAAATCTCTAATATATACATAAATTTTTATCTCTGTGTGTTTGAAACAGTATAATTTGATTAAATTATTACATTAAAGAAATATAATCTATATAGATTGTAATTGCAAGATTTAATTTGCATGTTCATTAAAAAGGAAACACGTGTATAATCATTTTCAAATAACAACTTATTCCGATGAGTATTAATAACACACATGCTAGAGTACAATATGTTGGAGTACAGTAATTTGTAGTAATAGATTGCAGAGAAATAGACAGCAATAGACAAAAGAGCATACAAACTGTCCGAAACCATAAGGAATATTTATGCCTTTGAAAAACGTTTAAAAAAAATAAAAAAAATAAAAAAAAATATTTAAAAAAATCTTAGATTAAATATATTTCTTGCTTATAACCCGAGGAAAAGGCGATGGGGGGGGGGGGGAGGGCAGTCTAGCTGGCAAAGTGTCGAGCACGTAAGCAAAAATTTGGGAGTCCAATAACCCAGAAAGGCGAAATACCGTTCTGGGTATTAATAGCGGTTGACAAAATCTGTTGTAGCTGGAATTTCCTCCATGTTTTGTAAAATGGATAGTTATTTTTTCGGCCAAAAATTGTGATAAAATAAATACGAACCACTCATACTGGTGCATCCTGATGCAAAAGAACACCGTGTAGCCTTTGTTACCCGTTAAATCCACACTACCTGAGCTTCAACTTCCTTTAAAACTGAAAGTATGTTCAATACACATGTCATAAGAAGAGAAGAAAAACATTTGCTAAATGTTTCAATAAGAAACACTTAACTTGTCGCATAATAAATTATGACGTTTTTATATAGAGAGGCACTATAGCTGGCTTTGCCCTCTTCGTTGGACACAATACTTAAATGAGTTGTCAAAATCCACATATCATTATTAATAACCTAAGTTAAAGTTCCCGCTGTGTTCGGTACAGTTTTTTCCCGCTCGCAACGTGAGGAGTGTCCGGGTTCCAACTGCCTTCGGCAGAACTTACCTGCTTCTTACTTCCCCTTCCCCAGCGAGTATGTCAGAAATTTTGCAAAATCCCACCAAAGTACGTAACGCGTACACTTAATCAACTTCCACACAGTAAAATTTGTCATTCTAAGATAATTTAAGGCGAATTCAAACAGGAAAACGTGTTTATGTATGTGTTTATTGCCCCCCGACTCCAAGGGGGTTTAGGGGGGGATTTCGTAAAATCCCGTTACAATAAGTGTCAGATACATAAAAACAATTTACTCACCAAATTTCGTGACCGCAGATCCCATAAATTCCCAAGACAAATTTAGCGCTAAAAGAGGGATCTCGAATTTGCAACTTCATGCGTCCCCCCCCCCCCAAAAAAAAAAAAAAAAAAAAAGTCGAAATTCACAATAAAAAAAATAAATAAATGTGTTTTTGGAAGTATCCTAAAGAAGTCACATGGCTGTTTTCAATACCTTTGTAACATTTTTAGTAAAGCTCTACTCAAAAATCCGGAATTTCTGAAATTTCCCCCTGGAAAACGATTTTTCCCCTCTCTCCTTTAAGACTCAAGAATTCCGAAATCGTACATATACCAAGTCTAGTCTCCTCTTTTGCAGTTTCTTCACCGTGAAGTAATTCGGGGCCGAGTAATGCTTACAATAATTTTTTGACTCCTGCCACCCCAGGGGGAAATCGATAAAACCCGTTACTTTAGGTGTTGGATACATATAAACAATTCAAGCACCAAACTTCGTGACAGTAGCAAATTCGTGACCCCTTTTTTAGCGCTAAATCTGTCTTGGGGAATCTGTCTCGAATTTGCTCTTCGTAACATATACTCCCCCTCCCTCCCGCAAAAAAAAAAAAAAAAAAAAAAAAAAAAAAAAAAAGTGTTTTGGAAATATCTTAAAGAAGACGCATGGCTGTTTTCAACATGTTTGCTCCATTTTTGGTAAATTTCTACTCAAAAATCCGGAATTTGCAGAATTTCCCACAAAAAATTGATTTCCCCTCCTTTTCCTTAAAAATCGAAAATTCCTAAATCACAGATAATGTTTTCTTTTTACTTTTGTCTGGTCTCCCCATGTTTAATTTCTTTACTGTGAAGTAATTTGGAGCCGCGTTATGCTTATAAACGTGTGTTTGAATTTTGCCCCTCAGGAGGGGGACGGGGGTGGGGAACTTCGAAAAAGTTAATAGGTATAATTTTAAGCTAAGTAAGGACCTAAATTCCTGCCGAGCGTCGTTGAATTCTGTTCAGCCGTTCTCACGTGATACCCGTACAAAAATAGCGTTACAGACGTACACACACACAGACAAAATTTGCTAAAGTCATTTTTGGCTTCAATGGTGTGTGAAACGTGAAGACATCGCAAAGTGTTTTGATTCTGACAAATTTACGGACAAAGGTCTGCTTTTATTAATATAGATAATAATAAATTGAAACCCTATTTACAATTACCTTATGTATGTAATTATTTTTTAAATTTATAATTTCTTATCTTGTTTATGAGTTGTCTGAGAGAAGAAAATATCAAATGGCTTAATCCTCCCGCAGACAATCTTTTCGTAACACAGTGTGCATGCATCGCGAAATACGTCAAATAGCGTGGCAGCGTTGATAATTTATATTTATTTATTTATTTATTTTTTAAGTTTATTATTTTTCCTTTTCTTTTTTTTCTTCGGAACAGCTTTAGTATCAGATCCCCAAGCAAAATTTGAAATTTGGCTTAAAAGTACCAAGAACATTTCTTGCCAACTTCTTTATATACTACTCTGCTAAGCCATTATAACTCATTGCCAAAATGGCAAAAATAAAATAAAATAAAATAAAATAAAAAGTTGCCAAGAGGGTTTTATACTAAAACTGTATCTTTTCTTCAATATTCAACTGCACCGACAATCTGTTACAGTTTTCTTCTTCAACAATAAATTCAACTTTTTTTTGGATATTTAGTGTTATACTACTTCTCTAATAGTTGAGAGGGGAGGTTGAGAGGGGGGTATAGAGGGGCGGCAGCCCCCCTTACACAGAACTAATTATCATATAAAACTCTTCCGAAGTCTAATTTGAATTGTTTAACACAGGTTTACATGACAGTACTCGTTATCTTACCTCTTAATCTCCAACCTGTGTTTATAGTATTAAATTTCAGGGTAAGAGAAAGTCGTGTGAGTGCACACCAGATTATTAATAACATATAAAGCAATCAAAAACATTACTTTTACAGCTTTTCAGCTCTATGTTACTTCCTGTTACCCATTTCCTCCCTTCCCCTCCATTCAAAGCATTTTACTGACAAGATCTTTATGGCGCATGCGCAATCGTTTTTTATCCACAATTTTAAAAGTAATCAAAATTTTGAAAATTTCTATAGATATAATTTTAAGTTGGGTGAAGACCTAAATCCCTGCAAAGTGCCATTGAATTCCATACAGCGGTTTTCGCGTGATACCCGGACAAATATAGCGACATACAGACATGATGACACACACACAGGCAAAACTTTCTGAAGTAATTTTCGGCTTTCATGGTGTGTGAAACGTGAAGATATCGGAAATTTTTTTGTTTCAGACAAATTTACAGACAAAAGTCTGATTTTATTAATATAGATTTTAGATAAATTTAATTTAATTTAAATGGATTTAAGTTTTACTATTTATTCAAAACCTTTTACTTTCAATAAAACAAGTTGAAAAAATAATAAAATTCTTATCCATTTCTATATTACTGCATAAAAATATTTTTCTACGCATAATCTTAAAATTTCCATAATGAATCGTTATGCCTTTTGTAACACCTGTTTTTAAAAGCAATATTTGGTGAAATACATATTTTGCAATCTTGTCTCATTTTTGAATGAATTTTCAGTAAAAGTGAAATATTTTTTGAACAATATTTTAAAGCCTTTCTTTTTTCAACAAAATATTTTTAGTGTCCGAAATGTATAACAGTGACTTGAAATTATCAAAGGAACTTTTGCTCAAATAGATATGAAAATTTATAAATTTTGTACATTATAGTGTTTTATATTTTGTTATAACATTTCTTCGGAGAATATTTTGATATGCAAAGAAAATTTAAGTAGTACTTTCATCACTAACGATGAAAAATCTTATGTTAGTGCCAGTATTTTGAAATTATTTGTGTTAAGGAAAAATAAATATTGCTCCTATCAAACTTAGGTTGTATAAGTAAATATGAGATGAAGTAAATATGAAGTCCTTTGGTAGTTTTATGCTTATTATGTGAGACACAGTTTTATTAGAACGTATTTTATTTAATTTCATTCATCTAGTCATGCTGTATATTTTCAAAATTACTAATTGCAAATCACACTGATTGTAAATCTTTATTCTACCGTTCATTTCTAAAACAATCAAAAAAGGGTCTGAATTTTGTGTGTCATAGTTTTTTTTCTTCGAAATTCTCATAAAAATAAATAAAAAGAAGAATTCGGATTAACAAATAGTTATTTATTAGTGTAAATAAAAAATGAATTTTTATTATGTTTTCGATTTTTACATATTATACAAAACGCGGCTAAAGCTATCGGTGAATGGTGCAAAAAAAAAAAAAAAAAAAAAGGCAAAATAAAGAGTGAAAGAAAGAAAAATAAAATACGGTTGTTAAGGGAACGTATCTGCGCATGCACAACGAGAGACATGTCAGGAAAAGCTGTCTGTCGTTGAAATCACAACTTTGAAGTTTAGATTCTTTTGTGACCGTTCGGACAATTTACAAAGTGAATCTCGTGTCACTGTACAAATAACAACGTGTAAATGTTATGTTTTGCTACAAATTGAGTAATATGGGAACTGAACTCCATTGGTGGGTATTGAGAATTAGATGAATATTTACTAATTTCCTTTGAATGATTTTTTTTGAAAAAGAATAACAACAGCAACAACAACAATAATAATAAAAAGAAAAAGAAATGAAATGAAAAAGGAGCATTACATCGAACTGAAAAAACAGCATGTTGCAAACAAAAAACTTGCAAACTTATTTAGATTTTTTTTTTCAACAGATACTTTATATTTCTATGAATATACATTTTATTTACATAAAATTAATCACAGATAATTGTAATTTGTGTATGTCTATTTCGACATGTTCTATCGAAATCAAATTTTACAACCAAAAAGTATTCCGATCATTATTTCCTACAGAATAATCAAACATTATTTTATTTTTAAAGTTTTGCTAGTCCCGGATGACCTATTTGGTGAAATCTTCACTGAAACATATGAAAACATGCTCTTTACACCCCTGCAGTTTCATAGAAATACTCTCTTATTTCTCTACATGTGTGACAAAATGTCAAAAACTGAATCTATTTATGATTGGTGTGATGCATTTGATTAGGTAGTATATGTGTACAATCTATTTGATTGGATAGTATCAGTATATCCTTCAATTAAAATGTAAATGTTACCAATTAAATACAAGTGAAATATAGAGTATACGTATTGAAAATCTATTTGGGCTATGGCTGTTATAAGACTCACGTCTTTATGGACTGTGCCGAGATAGCCTAGGTTTATTACCCACTACCACACTTTTTTTTTTTTTTTTTGTAAAATAATTTGAGTTACTGAACTCTTGTTTTATTTTTTAAGATACAGCACATTTGTAATTTTATCATATTGTATGTTTTTAAACGTGTATTTGTTTTGAAAAATGTACTCTGACAAAAGCGAAATTCAACGATTTATCAGAGAAAAAGAGTTCAAACTTATCTTCAACTAATATTTTAAGATATTATTTGGAACCATGTTTTATCATTCTATTAAGGACCGATAAATTGTAACTAAACACGAATATATTGGTTGTAGCCAAATATGTCTAATCAGCTACTTTTTTTTAAAAGTTGAACTGTTATTATTTCCATTATCCAACTACCGTAGGTAAAGGAAGTACAGTAGAGCACCGATTATACGCGGAATTGGGTGGCAAGGCATCGCGGATAACCCGAAAAACAGATTAAAATGGGGAGCAAACATGAAAAAAAAATTTTGGCAAAAAAACTATATTTTATGGTACAAAAAATATTGTGCAGCCAGCAGTTTGTCTTTTTGCTTTAAAATGTCTCGCACTGCTCTTTCCCTGCACAGTAATGCATACACATATGCTTTTTTGAAGAGTCATTTTTTTATTTTAGAAATCATTTCATGTTTTTGCGCAATCGTTAACACAACCTTCTTTTGTTTTTTACCATTATTAAAATTTTTTCGTGCTTCTCGCGTTCGCGGATCATCTGCTCGCGGATAATCGGTGCTTTACTGTATTATATTCGGTCAAAAATTTCGATGTCGACTTCTCAGCTAATTTACATGTTTTAACGTCTCCTGAGTCTAAAAACGTGGTTTTTGGTCACTGCGTGTGTGTATGTATGTATGTGCATATGTATGAATCTTCTGACTATCATATCTCCGAAACTGATAAAATAGAACGACTGAACTTCAGATTTAAGACAAGTCTAATATACAAACGACTTTCCCAACTTTTGGTGAAAATTGAAAAAACTTGAAGTGAGACCGTGGGGTCCGTAACTCAAAAGTGTTCTAAAGATTTTATTTCTTTTAAAAATCTTATTATCTATATATCCTTATCCATTTTCTTTCGCATGCATTAGTTGGTTAGTTGTTTAAATTTGATAGACGTTCTGTATAAAAACTAAAGAGAATAATTTTAGGTCTCCCAAATGCGTTCCTTTAAAAACAGTTTTACGAATTCTCTTCAAACTCGTCATATTAACTACCTTACAGATATCCTTTGTTTGTAATTGTTAGTTTCTGGGGTGCAGATGAGTTTGCGAACTGTTGGTGAAAATATGCAGTTGGCCGAATAGTCGATATCTTAAAAAGAATTTTTTTGACATTTTCTATGTAAATCCCTTTTTAGATGACTTTTAGCATGTATTACATGGTGATTGCAGGAAAATTTGACAGACGCCCTGATTATGCAGGTGAGTTGTATATCTTAGAAATGGATGCTTCATAGATCAGCTCTAACGATTTTTTTTTTAATTTATTTATTTATTTATTTATTTATTACTTGCTATGGAAATTCTCCTTTTACACTTCTTCACAATGTACGTATCAGTTTGTTCATGCGGGAAAATTGATAAGTAGATAATTTGTAAAAATTAGTTTTATGTCTTCTGTCCTCAGTATTTACAAAAAGGGTATATAATACGTGTAGTAGTGAATAATGTAAGTCGTGTTTTTTCTTTCTTTTTTTCTTTTTCCCCTTCCCATTATGATTTAAGCTATTCACAGAGATTGCTTAATTCCTTGATGAAAAAATAATGAAAATGAGAAGGTGATAATTTTGTTTAATATAAAGAAAAATAAAATGATATTCTGGTGTAAGTTCTGGTGCAAATATTTTCAGAAAATGTTATAATTCTCAATAGAAGTTTGAAGTCAAAGTTGACATTTAAAAACTTCTGTTAATTTTTAATAGTGTAAAAGAAACCAGTTTTTTCATTTTTTGTTTAATATTTGCTTATATTTCGTTTATGATTTTGTTATTTTTTTTGCATCTATCATTGAATTTTATTGCAAAAAAACGATTAATTTTTCAGGTGGATATTTTTGGTTTCACTTAAGATTCAATAGATGGCGCTAGCACCTTTTCTTAGACAGATTTTATTTTACTCTGACTGTTTTAAGCCCTTTTTCTGTGAAATATGTTAAAGTTGTTTTTACCCTGAAGAAGACAACACTTTTTTATTGCGTTTTAAATTAGTTGGTGTATTTCTTTCATTTTCTTAATTTATTTAATGTAAAATAAAACAGCATATATTATTATGAAAGCGAGATTACTTATTACTATTATATCTGTATAACTGGAGACTTCGTTCATTACATATTTTTACTTTAATTGTTCATTATTTATAAATATGTAGTTTATGCACGGTTGGCAAAGTATTTTAAGAAATATTTCATAGTTTTTATTATACTTCTTATTTACAATTTACTTGTGAAGATTAAGAATATTAATACATTTAACATTTGTTGTTTATGATTATCGCTAGGTTGTTATAAAATTTATTATTAATGCTGAAAATTGTTATGTTTTAGATATATAGTAAATTCTCAATATAATGCAGTGCAATATAATGTATTTTTAAATAAAATCGGTATTAGTTATGTATTTAAAAGAAAATAATCTGGTGTGTCACTCACACGACTTTTTCTTACCCTGAAATTTAATACTATAAATACAGGTTGGAGATTAAGAGATAAGATAACGAGTACTGTTATGTAAACCTATGTTAAACAATTCATATTAGGCTTCTCAAGAGTTTTATATGATAATTGGTTCTGTGTGAGGGGGGCAACCGCCCCCCTCAACCCCCCCGTTTCATTAATGCACCTACATTTATATAGAATTTAATTCGGTTATTAAAAAATATTTCACTTTTAAAAAAATAATTTATTAAAATTATTATTTAAAAAAATTATCTTTTATGATAAGGCAGGCGATTTCCATATTAGAGAAGTAGTTTAACACCAAATATCCAAAAGAAGTCCATTTTATTCTCAATATTAAAAAAAAATTACGATTTTTTTTCTAAGTTTTTTTTTTTTTTTCGTTAAAAGTAAAAAAAAAATCGATAACTTTGTTTTAAATTATCGCAGATCTATGGTTCAACCATTCGTTTTAAAGGTATTTTCGAGTTCTTTTGAAAGATACCCATCATGAAAATTTACTCCCCTCGAGGGGGGACTTCCCCCCCAAGGGGGGAGGCGAGGCTCCTTCATACACAAAAAAATTTTCCCAGTTAACTGTCTCTATTACAAAAAATATATATTTGTTTCATTTGGTTTAGTTCAGTCTATAGACGTTAAACTCTATTTTCCTGCAATTTCCCCCATAGACGTAATGTATTAGAATTCTCTTGATTGTCCCTGTACACGAACCATTTGCTTGAACTTAACGAAAAGCTTACTGTAGCATCCCTATATGATACACATTTAGAATACCAAGTTTGAACTTTCTGCCATAATTTGTTTTTGAGATATGCTGATAACAGACAGACACACACACAGACACACACACACACAGACACACACACACACACAGACACACAGACCATTTGCTAAAAACATGATTTTCGTATTCAGGGGACCTCAAAACGTGTAAATATAACAAAATCTCGCGTTCGAAAATTTGAGCCAAAAACAATACTTTCTCTACCTTATGGGTAAGAGAAAGTAAATAATCTGGTGTGTCACTCACACGACTTTCTCTTACCCTGAAATTTAATACTATAAATACAGGTTGGAGATTAAGAGGTAAGATAACGAGTACTGTTATGTAAGCCTATGTTAAACAATTCATATTAAGCTTCTGAAGAGTTTTATATGATAATCAGTTCTGTGTGAGGGGGGCTACCGCCCCCCTCAACCCCCCGTTTCATTAATGCACCTACATTTATATAGAATTTAATTCGGTTATTAAAAAATATTTCTCTTTTTTAAAAATAATTTATTAAAATTATTATTTAAAAAAATTATCTTTTATGATAAGGCAGACGATTTCCATATTAGAGAAGTAGTTTAACACAAAATATCCAAAAAAGTCCATTTTATTCTCAATATTAAAAAAAAAAAGTACGATTTTTTTTCTAAGTTTTTTTTTTTCGTTAAAAGTAAAAAAATCGATAACTTTGTTGTAAATTATCGCAGATCGATGGTTCAACCATTCGTTTTAAAGGTATTTTCGAGCTCTTTTGAAAGATACCCATCATGAAAATTTACTCCCCTCGAGGGGGGACTTCCCCCCCCAGGGGGGGAGGCGAGGCTCCTACATACACAAAAAAAATTTCCCAGTTAACTGTCTCTATTACAAAAATTATATATTTGTTTCATTTCGTTTAGTGCAGTCTATAGACGTTAAACTCTATTTTCCTGCAATTTCCCCCATAGACGTAATGTATTAGAATTCTCTTGATTGTCCCTGTACACGAACCATTTGCTTGATCTTAACGAAAAGCTTACTGTAGCATCCCTATATGATACACATTTAGAATACCAAGTTTGAACTTTCTGCCATAATTTGTTTTTGAGATATGCTGATAACAGACAGACACACACACAGACACACACACACACAGACACACACACAGACACACACACACACAGACACACACACACATACAGTCCTACCAGCCCTTCAGAGTAACTTTACATTTTACCGCGTTTCGAGTTCTTACCGAAATTTTACACATATCATCTAAATTTTTTTATTTTATGTTCGAATACGTATTTTATGCATATAAACACCAAAAAAGTTTCCTTTGACAAAAAACTGTGTTTTTTATTAATTTAAAATTGCGTGTGCACAGTTCTATCTTTCCGAGTAAATTGAGGTTACTCGTTTTGAAATTTTACACAGTCCTTCCGAGTAATTTAATCTCGAACTCAGATATTCTGTGCGGTTACTCGATTATTCAATACATTGCTCAGTAAAGTGTATAATGTAATTGACGCATTTGAGACACAATTGTAAATCTTTGAAATATATTTTCTTTAAAGGCAAATAAAGAACTGTCATATATATAAGCTAATCTCTCTATAAGTATCTTTTACAATTAATTAAAGTGAGAAATAATTTATATTTGGTTTATGTATACGTATGTGATTATGTATGCATTGTTTTATAGTAAATACTTTGCGAGTATTTGGAATGTCTAGAAGACAAATGAAATAAAAGAGGTATTTTACTCAATTTTACCAATTAACTACTGAACTGATTCCTGACGAACTTGGTATAAATGTATTTTAAATGAGATGAAATTCCATTTGCTAAGATATGTCTTTCAGGACATAGGGTAATGGATTGTTCTTAAATGTTTTTACAGATTTAACTGTTGAACTTGTTTCAAAAATACTTAGGTGGTCTTACAAGTGACTGAAAATTTCTGCTGTCGAAGCTCGTATACGAGAAGGGTCGGGTTCGATTGCCAGATCCCATTCGTCGACCTTATTACAGTAAAAGCAAGAAAGTAAAATCAGTATTACTCATAAATTATGAAAATCTTTCTATTATTTATAGTCGCGGTAAAAATTAAGCTTATTATTTGAACAATTTAATTTAATTTTATGTGTTTACATGTGTATTTCATTCTTGTACACTCGGTTTAATACTTTATTAAGAAATTATATTACTATTTATATATTTATATTGTATTATGCAATATTTATATTTATCTTAATAACTTGACACTAAATTACGCATACTTGAAACTATTGACTATAGCTATAAGACTATTCCATTTTATAATGGAAAGAAGTAAAAGTAAAATTATTCATCACTCTTAAATTTTGAAATATTTCTTTTTTTTTCCCCTCTTCTTCTTTTTCTTTCATCTTTTTTTTTTTTGTGTGTGTGTGTGTGATTTATGTCAGCTCTAATTTAAAGACATATTTTTAAACGAAAATATAATGCATTCCAATTAACTAAAATTGAATTCTTATTTATTTATTTATTTATTCAATTTTAAGTTTTTATTATTATGCATTATTACTATGCATGTTTTTATTTTCTGCATGTATAAGAAGAAAGTATAAAATTTGGAAAAAAATTTTATTTCCGGTTTTCGATGAATTTACACTTTTTGAGACTTCCTTGCATTTCATTTAACTGAAATTTACTACTTATTTTCATAAAAGGGAATTTTAGCTTTTTCATGTATTACAAGAAAGTAGAAGATACAGAAAAAGTTTCGATTTGCGGTTTTCAATGAATTTACACGTTTTGAGATTTCCTTGCATTTCAATTAACTTAAATTGACTATTTATTTTTAAAAACTGGACTTTTTATTCGATCCTCTGCATATATTAGAAGATATAAGAATAAGTAAAATTTTAGATTTTCTGTTTTCGATAAAGTTACACGTTTTGAGATTTCCCGAACTCAGTTTGACTGTTTTAGACAACATCTGTCTTTTTTAATTTAAACACGCTGGTGCTTTTCGAACCAATGAAAATAATTTAACAGAATTTGATATTGGTTGGACCCTGGTTTGACATGGTGCCGATTAAATTTGGGCTATATCCCCCAACAAAGTGTGCTTCCATGCTGCGATTTCCTCTCATTTCAGGAAAAGCTCAACATCTACAGTGTACCAAACTTAGAGAAATATATTAAGTAAAACTCTACTGATTCAATTTGAGTGGATATCGACAAACAATTGCCGCAACTATGTTGCAGTTTAATTCCGATTAGAAGGCAATAACTTTGCTTTGTCTTGATTTGCAAAAAAAGTGGTTGAGTTTTGAACACTGGGCGATATTAGTAAATAATATTAACACAAGATTATGCGAAATTTTGCCCTGTTCTTTCATGTTAAGAAAGTCGTAAATTTTTAATAAATTACGATATTTTCAAATTAGAGTGTTAAAATTAAATAGAGTTCTTGCTACTATAATAAGTAATAACTGATCCTAAGTGTTTACTTCATGAGATAATTTTACACAGACTAACAAAGTAACACACAAACTGACACCCCTAATGACGGACTTCCTACCGATTTCGTGATTTTCGAATTTCTAAAACTTCAAAGCCTGTAAAACCGTCAAAAACTGCGACAGAAATTTTTTTCGAATACCTAAGTTTCCCATACCAATAGTATGATGTGAACTAAAAATTTACAGTAACAGTGAAATGAGCTTTTATTTAAATTAAAAGACGCAACTTTATATTTTAAGGCAAAAAAAAAAAATCTGTTTAGGCCTTTTGTACATTTAAGTCAAAAGATAACTATTAATATTATATTATATCATATTAAAGTTAAGAAAAAAAGAACAAAATTAAATTCTGTCACAAAAAATTTCAAGAATTCTTTTTTCAAAATTAAATTTTATTTAAAGAATTTAATTTTGTAAAATGAATTCAATTTTTATTTATTTATTTACTTATTATTATTATTTTACCTTTTTAATTGTACTACAATTTTTTTTATCCGTTTTATACCATAGATAAAATGTTATTTCCTTTTTCTCAATAAATTGTTGCAGTTGTGTTAGAAAGAAAACGAAAACAGCTTACGTTTAGTTTATTTTGTTTGGAAGAAATACTTCTCAACTCTATTAAAATAATAATAATAATAAAAATAAAAGTTATTTTTTATTATATAAAAAGTGTTTTATTTACCCTGAAACATATCTAAATTTTGTAATAATTGCTTTATTTTTAAGAAAGGAGAACGCAAATGCTTTGTTTTATTGATAGTAGACTCAAACACAAAAAGAAATAGTCGATTGCATTTCTCTGTATACCACCCTGCAACAGATAAACAAAGTTATCAGTGACCGCGGCAGCAGCACACAAAGGAGTAGATAATTTTTCAAGGAGGACAGCTTCCTGTCAAATTCCCCCATTCCTTTTGGAAAGTATCGCCCTATGCCTGGCCGCTGAGTGTCTTTGACCACCCATGAATCTGTTTGAGCGTGTAGCTTAATGATTATTAAATGAACCTGATCCCCTGGACACATCTGGTTCTCATGTGCACTTTACAAACAGAAAGCTATTATCCATAGAACAGTACATACGAAATTCCTCAGAACCTTTTGTAACATTATACACTGTAATTTAGAAATATATCTTGGAAGCATTTAGTTTCCGAATGAGAAGAACATAAAATTATTATTATTATTATTATTATTATTATTATTTTTTTTTTTTTTTTGCCTGTGTTAAATTAATTAAAGAAAGAAATATATTTTTGACAGTATTTTAATTGTTTAGACAAACAGAGATAATTTTGCAATTAACATTTAGCGAAATAAATTATTATGTGCATAAAACAGAAATGAAGAGTGTGTTATAAAAGAAACTATAAAGAAACACCATTTCGCAGTTTTAAAAGTTACCGGACGATATTTTAATCAAATTCGTCAAAATCTTTAAATATTACATTTTAATAGCAAACCCTTCTATAAATAATATATAATAAATTGAGCATCTATGTCCTTCAGTTCGAAAATATTCTGTACATCTTCCGATGCATTTATATGGTAATCGGAAAAAAAGTCCCCGGAAAAAAAGTCCCCGGAAAAAAAGTCCCCAGGAAAAAAAGTCCCCGGAAAAAAAGTCCCCGGAAATTAATTTCGGTCGTCTTCATAAGTGAAATACAACTTTTTAATAACTTTTAGTGACATTATGTTTCTTTTATTTTTAAAACTGTTTTTTTTTTTTTTTTTTTCCTTTTAATTAATTATTTTTCTATTTAATTATGTAATAACTGGACGTCCGAAATTCTTTTTTAATCAAAGTGATATATACATATCGAAAAAAAAAGAGGGGGCACTTACGAATTACGAAACATGCATAAAAAGACAAAAACATTATATTACTGGCAGAAACCAAGCATTTCAGTTTCCTTTCACTCATCTGTCAAATGTGATAATTTTTTTTTTTTTTTTTTTTTTTTTTTTTTATAAGAAGTGTGTGTGTGAAAGAGGGGGCTGTCAGAGGGGTATTCGCTATACAATATGATAAAACTTTAATTATTTTTCATTTTAGTCAGAAAGTTTTCTTCTTATTTTTTTTTTTTTAATCTTTTGTGACCAAATAGAAAAAGTAAGATATTTATATCCTTTCTAATGTCTTTTTTATTGTTAAAGATTTAACTGCATGATGGTTTTAACGAACTACCCACAATTATTTCTAGAGTAGAGTAGAACGTAGAGTTTGAAAATTAGATAGAGCACAGAGTGGTCAAATTTTATTTAGAAGTAGCTGGAGATCAGGGAGGAAGATTATTATTACCCCCTCCCCCCCCCCTTAAAGAAAAAAAAAACTTTAAAACACATCCATCTTTAACGAATGTGTGTTTGTATGTAAATATCGGACTGAGTTATCAACAGTTTCTTAATGTTAAAAATTTAAAAATGTATTTTAATTTACATATATCTCCTTATTAAACGCCCCACCAGCGGCCAAGTGATTCTGCGATTAAAATGTGATAGACGGAAAGTGCCGGGTTCGCTCGACGACCTAGCTGCTCGAAGGTCTCGGCGGTATTCTCCAAAACTCGCGTAAATACCAGCTATGACCGTAATAAAGACCAACATGGAGGGCACATCACCTCGTGCAGTCAATCGGCCTTAATCTTCACCCCAGCAGGACCACCATCTTATTAAACAGTGGCCGAAAGTTTTTGCATGCAAAACTGGTAGACGGGAAGTGTTGGACTAGACATCAGGTCGCGCTCGTCGATTTAATTGCTAGAATTTTTCCGTGTTTTCGATGAAACTCGCATAAACACGGGCTAGGACCCCTCAGAAAGACCCTGCAGAGGGCACACCACCCAGACCTAGGACCCTCGTATAGTTAATCAACCTAAATCTTCACACCAGCATCACCAACCTCCACTTTATTAACAGTGGCCGAGTGGTTCTGCACTCAAATCTGGTAGACGGGAAGTGCCAGGTTTGAATCCAGGTTACGCCTGTCGAAGTCATTCGTATTTTTTATGTTTTTTCTCCGAAAATTCCGTAAATGTGGGCTAGGAAACCCTTCGAAAAACCCTCACGATGTCCCAAGTGTAGCTATTTGGCTTTAATTCAAGCACGAGCACTTTATTAAAAATTTATGTGTGATGTACGAATTAAGGCCGACTGTCTACATGATAAACCTGGGGAGGTCTTTCTAAAATGTCCTAGTATTCAAGCGATAAACTCCGAACGGCTAAGCCGACGAGGACGACCTGGATTTTCATTTGGCACCTTCTGCCTCTCCTAAAACATGTAGAATAATATATATGTATATTTACATATTTTTTATTGAAAATATGTTAGTGAAAAAAAAGATAATGTGCGTGATTAACCATAAATTAAAATAATAATAATAATAATAATAATCAGATAAATTTATACTTACTATTATTTTTTTAAGAATACCCCCCCCCCCTCTTTTTTTTTTTTTTCGTTTTAAGATATTTGTAACACTAAGCCATACATTATTTATTATTATTATTATTATTATTATTTTAAACCGTATCAATCCTTAATGAATTTCCATTTGCATGTCTAAGTGATGAGTAAAATTTTTAATTCCATATGCGACTTCTAAAACTATAGAGATTTGTAAAGTACCATAAGCAGAAATAATTCAAAGAAATGGGTCCACCAGTGGCTGAGCGGTTCTGCGTTCAAAGCTGGTAGACGTGAGGTGCCGGGTTCTATCCCAGGTTGTGCTCGTCGGTCTAGTCGTTCGGAATTCTCCGTGGTTTTCTCCGAAACTTGCGAAATACGGGCTAGAATCCCTTAGAAAGACCCCCACGGAGGGCACTACTCCTCAGGTCTAGGGCCTACAGCAGTTAATTGGCCTTATTCTCAAAAATCCTTCAAAGAAATGTATACAATATTTCTAAGAGGAATTTTAACTGTGGGATAGCATTTAGATAAATGTAGCTTCTTCTATTTTTATTTTTTGTTAATCGCGGCATGGTATACATTGCAAACAAGTAAATATATGGATTGTTGTTGTTGTTGTACCGAATAAGGCCGATTATTGACTGCACTAGGTTTCTAGGCCTGAGGAGGACTTCTCTCTGTGGGCTTTTTTCTAAGGGGTCCTAGCTCATATTCACGCAAGTTTCGGAGAAAATTACGGAAAACTCCGAACGGCTAGGACAACGAGCGCGACTAGGATCGAACCCACGCAATAAATGGATTGAACTCTTCTCATACTAAGCCAGGTCATGTCTGAAAACGAAGGTGATCTGGATTTGCACTTGGCACCTTCCCCTTGTCCTAAAACATGCATATATATATATATATATATATATATTATTATTATTATTATTATTATTATTATTGTTATTGTAAATGTTAGGGGAAGGATCTTCAGGAAAAATTATCGTTCACTATATAGTAATTCGCAATAAATCTGGTAAGTTTACGGCTGAAATTTGGTTTTCTTTAAAATCGCTGTAATGGTTTATATACATGTATAAATATAGTGTTAGAGTTTTTTTTTTTTTTTTTTAGATGAAAAAAAATCTGATTATTAGATAATAGATTTAAATATTAGCAGTCGCTGGTGTCCCGTGCTTTTCCTGGAACAAAACCTAGCAGAAACCCTGTTTTCTAGGAAATTGCTAGATTTAGGGATTTGAGATGATAATTCGTTTTGAATTTGTTTTATCTCCAGGAAAATTAGATTTCACTGGTAGCCCGCACTCCATCCGAGACAAAAAAAAAAAAAATCACATGGCCTTTATTATCACATTTTCGAAAACGAATCCCTATATTACACTACGAATAATTTTTACAACGGAACTAAGTAAACAGTCAATCAGGTACTGAATATAAAAAGAGAAAAACCTGGTACAGGTTATTAAAATGCTGTACATTAAGGTTTAATTAAAACAATGCTTTACGCTAAATATTTGGTTAGTTAATAAATAATAATAATAATATCAATAATAATAAAGCTGCTGATTTCCCAAGTAATTGTCATTATATTATTCTAATAATTTATATCATTTATCATAAGATTCCTATGAAAAAAAAAAAATTCGTCATCTAAAAGAGATAATTAAAGTAAAAAAAAAAAAAAAAAAAAAAAAAAAAAAAAAAAAGATTATTATGCGAAGTTCTGTTCAGCCGAGCAATATTTAAACTGATTTTGCAAATTATCACCATCACTTCTAGAACATTTTTCATTATTTATAACTATTACTTACTTTTCATGAAAATCGCAATGAGCGGATTTCTTTTTCATTAAGTTTTAATTATTAAAATATAATGAGAAAAAGTTGTCTTTAATATTAGGGAATACCGTATTTCAAACGGAAAAACTGAAAGCAACAGTGCGTTTCAACTTTTTAGAAGGTAAATATGTATAGTTTTTATTTTTTATGACTATAACATTTAATCTCTTTTCAGTATATAAAAAAAATATTTATAATAATAAAGCATCAATTAACCTTTCATATATATTGTGAAAAAATAATTAGAAGCTTTGTGAGAGAAAATTAAATCAGTCCAATAAAAGAGGTATATCCTATATCAGTAAAAAATATTTTATTTTATTTTTATTTGTCTTAATCTTTTAAATATTACCTTTTTATATGCATTTAAACATCTTTGTGCCGAGCTTTCATAGAATAAAAAGACACACTCTTTTTTTTACCACCTGCAGAAAACGCAAAGGGGCTTCCTATGTTATGTTCAGTATAAAATAAAATTATTTTCATAATACCGATCATGAACTTTAATGCATCAGAAATTTTTTTTGCAAGTCCCTCTATACACATTAGTTGCGAAAATTATACAATTTTCAACAGAGAATATCGATATGCCATAGAAAACTTGAATAAGGTATCTCCAGCTCCAAGCCCTTCAATAAATATTATCGGGGAAAAAAATCTTGATTACAGAGATTAACAGACAAACAGAAAGACAAAACGAAGCCAACTCATTATTAGATATTCTTAGAAGCTTTAAAACGCATTTTTATTTATTTTTTTTAATGGATTTTTTCTGGGGACTTTTTTTCCGGGGACTATTTTTCCTGGGGACTTTTTTTCCGGGGACTTTCTTTCCTGGGGACTTTTTTTCCGGGGACTTTTTTTTCCGTGACTTTTTTTCCGTGACTTTTTTTCCGGGGACTTTTTTTCCGCCATTCCATTTATAGGGACCTGAATTTCAGCTTCAGTGCTGCTTGAACTAAAATCCAGCCCAATGTATGGAAATATAAACCAAAAAACCGAAATACATGACAATTTTTTCAAATCGAAATATTTAAACATAACGTTTTATCATTGGAAAAAAAAAATAAGTTTGAGTGTACCATGAAAACAACAACAATGCGTGCGTTGCTGCTTTCACGCTGCCGCACGCTGCTTCTCGTCGCTGCCCTTTTCTCCCGATAAAGAGTCGTACTGATATCTTATTTTATATCTTTCTGTACAGGAGTTAATCAATGATTTTATTGCAAAATTATCTAATTAATACAAATTAGGTTTTCCTTATGAACATGTTTATAAATAAATGTACTCTTCACTAATGAAAACGGCAACTTTAAATGAGTGATAAATAAATATTTTACATAATGTGAATTCTTCGGTTAATATTGTAAATATTTAAATTTATTTTGTATTTTTTTCCCCCTACCTTTCGGCGAAGAATGTAAAATTTATTTACATGCTTTTTTAACCAATTTGTCTAATTTTCTTATTGGTTATTTCAGAAAGCTGATATCATGAAATGGATAACGGAAAACCGGGTAATTTGCGAATTGCTAGTTGCGAATCCTATATTAAAAATGCTCAACATTTGTTATAGAGTAAAACTATGATTCGAGATTAATTCCCCTTTGATATTGATATCATATTTGATTGTCAGATAAAAAATTATTATTCTGAGGTAGTAAATAGAGCAATTTTGTCCCTTTCTCACCCTTGTACTCAGGAAAACTAGTTAGTATAGGTTCACTCTGTTCAGTTTTCCATCATAGTATATAAGTTCTCATAAAGTTCTAACACGTGACATACTATATTCGTGTTAAGCGAAATGAATTTGACCATTCGCTCAGCATAGTGACAGACTAAAATGACCCACCAAATAGGCTACCCACCATTCAGTTCGATACATTTAACTTTTTCTAATCTATTAATTTATTTTTGTGGATCATTTTTGTAGTTTAGTTTTCTTGCAATTTCATACTATTTCCAATGACAATCCTCAAAATGCAAGTTTATGTAGAATACCGCTCAATTTTGCTATATTGATATAATCTTAAATTTAAAATAACTTAAGAAATTTTCAAATTAAAATATTTGCAATCGATGATGTTCAAGGCAGTATCACAAATGATATTTTTAAAGGGGTCTAAAATCTTTATGATGAAACTAACCCTTTAGTTGATATAGGTTGACTCTGCTCAGTTCCCCATCATATGTATGTTTTCATAAATTTCTAGTACAGAACATATTATATTTATTGAAAATTTATTTTTCCAACTGAGTGAAAATAATGCCTGGACCTAGAGTCGAACCCCGAATCTTTGACTTACAAGGTCAAGGCTCTACCAATTGAGCTATCCAGGCCGACAACCGGTGGGCATAACTCACTCAGACAACCTTTAGGCAGAGCAACTGGTCTATCATGTAGATAGCTCGACAGAATAAGCCGCAGGTAATGGAAAACACCATTAAACAATAGGAGGAATAAATACATTTATTAATATCACACAATCAACAGATTGGGAAGAAAATCATATTTATTGAAAAAAAAAAAAATCCAACTGAGTGAAAATAATGCATGGACCGGGAGTCGAACCCCGGATCTTTGACTTACAAGGTAAAGGCTCTACAAATTGAGCTATCCAGGCCGACAACAATTGTATTTTCCAACTGTATTTTCACTCAGTTGGAAAAATTAATTTTCAATACATGTGATTTTCTTCCCAATCTGTTGATTGTGTGATATTAATAAATGCATTTATTCCTCCCATTGTTTAATGATGTTTTCCATTACCTGCGGCTTATTCTGTCGAGCTATCTACATGATAGACCAGTTGCTCTGCCTAAAGGTTGTCTGAGTGAGTAATGCCCACCGGTTGTGTCGGCCTGGATAGCTCAATTGGTAGAGTCCTTTACCTTGTAAGTCAAAGATCCGGGGTTCGACTCCCGGTCCAGGCATTATTTTCACTCAGTTGGAAAAATAAATTTTCAACAAATATGATTTTCTTCCCAATCTGTTGATTGTGTGATATTAATAAATGTAGAACATATTATATTCATGTTAAGAGAAATGAATTTGACCAAACGATTGATCATTTTTAGAAAATTAGAAAAATGCTCATCTGTCTGTGATTAAAAAAAAAAAAAAAAATGTGCCAGTTCCAACTCAGAAACTTATACACAGAATTTTTTAGATTTAAATGTATCTTGACATAAATTAGTGCTTATCAACTTCTGGTGCAAATCATTCAACAGGGGGCGTTGCTGTATTGCGATTTTTCTTTTTTAAGAAAGATTATATGTCAGCCACTATTAAGTATAACTGCTTAAAACCAGGCATGTTTTATGCAAGAACCTTCGATTACATTTAACATGGCTTGGAACTTTTGTACACAGACAGATAGCAAAGTTCTATATGATCGTAATTACAGTAATTATGCAAATAAAGTACTGCATGCATGTAAAAATTAATGAATAGTGTTTTCAGAATTCCGGCGCATACATATCTATATATATAAAAATGAATGTTTGTCTGTATGTTATTTATAAAATCGTAAACGGCTTGACCGATTTCGATCATTCTTTTTTTGTTTTTTTCCTTATATGTCAGGGATGGTTTAGGAAAAAAAAATTGAAAAAATCTTTAAAATTAATTAAAATATGAAAATAATAAACTTATTGACTTATATTGACTTAATATAAGCCATTTAAATTTTTAATTGTTGCCAAAAAAAGTTTACGAGATATATTTATTTATTGTTTTCAGCATAAAATGAAATATGCTTTCATGCGAAAAATAAGAAATTACTAAATGTTAAATTGGTCGATGAGAAAGTGACACATTATAATTTTAAAATAAAATAGTAATATTACAAATCTAACATATTTCTTCTGAATTTTATTTCACAGCATTTTTTTATATACCTCAACTTCAGATTTTTTTTTTTAGTATGGCGGATGAAACACGCTTGGCATAAAAGTTAATTCAGCATTATGGTAAAGGTATTTTCTTATTGATAATTCTTGACAATTTTTTATAATTTTGATGCTGAAGTAGATCGGACATTTTTCGCCAAGGAAAAGATAGAAAGAAATACGCAAGCGAAGTGATGACGTCACTGGCCGTTCGTGGATGCAAGAAAAATATTTCCTATGTTAAACGCCCATTGGATTTTTTGTAAAAAATTATTAAAAATCGAGGAAAAATATTTCCCGATTTTAATCCGCATATTTAGGTATAGATATGTATTAGTTATCATGTCCATGCATTAGATTAAGTTATTTTTGTTGTAAAATTGACAAAATTTGAATTTTTAATTTCAAAACTCTAGAAAAAAAAATGGCAAACTTCCATATTCGATTGAAAACACAAACATTTAATTTCAAAGGATGATATTAACACAATAAATATCCAACTAATATACTGATTGAAAGGGAAATGATAAATATTCTATCATAATTTGAAGCCAAATTTGTTTTCAATTGTCTAAATAAAGTATCTGATATAAGATACTAATATGTTGTAGCGGAATAGATTTGATATCGGTCATCCTTGGTAGTAAAATAAAATATCGCCAAATTATTTGGCGAACATAATTTAATTCCTTTCAAAAATCATGGTTATTTTAACAACTTATTTTAAGACAGTAATGAATAATATGAAACAATATTTCGTACAATGCATATAACGAAAATATACATCTGGCATGTATATTTTCGTATTACGTTTTTGATCACCAAATACAATAAGCGCCAAGAACGACAGAGTTTTGAAATTTAAAATTAAAATTTTGTCAATTTGACAGCAAAATAACTCAATCTAACACATGCACATGATAACTAATACATATGTGTACCCAAATATGGGGATTAAAATCGGGAAATAATTTTCTTCGATTTTTAATCATTTTTTACAAAAAATCCAATGGGCGATTGACATAGGAAATCATTTTCTTGCATCCACGGACGGTCAGTGACGTCACACTTCGCTTGCGTATAGGAACAATAATCGCATAAATTATATTTTGGTCTAAAACGGCAACAAAAATTTAAAAGTCGCCAAGGGCATTAAGGCTGTACCATGATCAAGTTTACATACTAATTTATTTATTTTTCTATATACCAACTACTATTAACTAAGCATGAAGTATATATAACCACAAAATAATAATTGTCTCATGCGATAGAAGTTGCCGATCATAGCATATTGTAATATTATATGTGGCTTGAAATTGCTGTCATTCTATGGTTGATTGATTAAATCAAATAAATATAGGAAATAACTTGAGAGCAAATATTATGTACATCACATATAATGTTGTTCATATGTAACTGGGATTCAGATATAAAAGAGTTAATTCAAATTTTTCGATACTGTCCGTATCGAAACTGTTATGTATGATAAGCAACCAAATGGAAGCCCACGGGTTAGCCATTGTCGCAGGCAATAGGGACAGGCACCGGAGATTGCAAGGACGAACAAGGCGCTGCCTAGGGCAGCGGGAACCCAAAGCAAGCTTTTGACCGATTTCAGTTTTTTTTTTTTTTTTTTTTTGTTTTTTTCATAAAGCATATAGAAAAGAGTTTGCCAGCGAAGCGGGCAAAGCCGTCCAAAATTGTTTAAGAACTAAAATATTATTCAACAATTCGCCGGGAAATGAAAAAAAAAAAAAAAAAAATCATTTATTTGTAAAAAAAAAAAAAAAAAAAAAAAAAATTAAAAATTTGAAACTTATAAATATTATATGAATTTCACCACATAGTTAAAATTTTAATTAACCAGTCACCAAATTATTATTAGAACCAGATTAATATTGTGCAATAGTGAACTAAAATCATACAAAGAAAGGTTTCGAAATAAAATTCATAATTGACGACCCAGTTTTTATACTTCCACTACGCAGTACTGTTTTAGTACAGAATCCCTATGGACGAATTTTAAATTTTTATCGCCATGTTGGCGATAACTTTTTATTTATTAGTTTTGGCATTTTATTTTGGCTTTCAATGAGTTACAAATTTTTTTGAGTGTACTTTATCAGACTCTGTTTTGCACAGCACCACAATGATAAGGTTTCATTTCATTACATATTATGATCAAACCGTCAGTTCCCACACATACACATCAAAATTTCCACGTGAACGAAGTCGCGGGTAACAGCTAGTATTGTATAAAATATCATAGAATGTACATACTGTAATATTTTCTAAGATAAAATCATATGTTTAAAGGAAAAAATTGCATGATTATAAAGCAAATTTTATCAGATAATATATGCACATAAAATAATTTTGTGTGTAATAATAATAATAATAATAATAATAATAAACCTTACTTTCACAAAAGCATAAAAAAGCTTAATTTTACAAAAGATAAAATGTATCAACACTTAAAAAAAAAAAAAAAAATCTTATATTTAAAAATTGAATAAATGACACTATTTTCCAATGCAAATATGTAAATCTCAGTTTTACAAAGTTCTTAGATTTATATGTGAAAATCTTAATTTCACAAAAGATAAAATTTATTAATACTAAAAAAATAAATAAATAAATAAAATAAAATAAAATAAATAATAATAATAATAAAAACTTTTTTTTAAAATTTGATTAAAGGATATTATTTACAAAACAAACATGTTCAAATTATCAAAAACACGTTTACTAATTATAATTAAAATATATCAACACAAGTACAAAATCAAAATAAATTCAACTTCTACTTGTCTCACAGAAATTGGTGCGGAAGGCGGAAAAATTCTCCGTCACATTACCATGCGCGACTTATAAAGAGGCTATTAGCCTCTTCCTAATCGATGTAAACATACTGATTCTTATGTCACGTTGAAGCTAATAAAATTTTCAACATTTTTATGAATTTTTAAAAGTATGTTTCCTACTATTTTAACGCTAAGATTAAAAAAAAAAAAAAAAGAAAGAAACAGCAAAATTGTTTTAAACAAAAAAGGAAATTTTGAAATTAAAAAAAAATTTACTGGCTTAACTATTGACTCTAGAAAAATACTGTAAATACAAAAACTGAAGAAATTATTTTTGGGAACAAAAAAAAAAAAAAAAAAAAGAGTGAGCCGTTAATGCTTTTAGAAATCTCTACCCAAAAAGTAAAAATAGTCTCCATTTTACCACACCCCGTTTCCAATTCTTTTTTTTTTTTTTTTTAATTATTATGGTTTCTTTTAAAAAATGATTAAAATCTCTCAAATATTGGATATGTAAATAAAGAAATAAATAAGAACTTAATATTCTTCTTTAAGACCGAAAAGGATTCTAAAATATGTGAATGATTCTAATATTCAGCCACTTAGAAGAATAAATTTTTATCTGACGGTGAAATATATCATCAATATCAAAGTTGAAATAACTTCGAATCATTGTTTTATTCTACAGCATAATTTTCGACAATTTTAGTGTATAATTCGCAAGTAGATATTCGCAAATTACCCATTTTTCCTTTAATGATTTTTTTGTTACCCATTTTTCCGGGATTCTATGAAATTTAGCTCTTTTCAGGGGATTTTCCGAGATGCTCCGTAAGTAGAGTATTTGTGGTTATGGGGATTAAGGCCGATTGACTATGGTGTTGGTGTTAGGTCCTAGGCCTGAGGAGGAGAGGGGTCTTTTTAAGGGGCCCTAGCCCATCTTTACTCAAGTTTTACAGAAAACCACGGAAAACTCCGAATAGCTAGGTCGACGAGCTCGACCTAGAGATGTGAGCGGGGAAAAAACCCAGGTTTAAACCAGGGAATAAACCCGGTTTTTTTGAGAAGGGAATTTTGAAAGTTTGCAAAACTAGGGAATTTTGAAAGTTTTCAAAAGTTGAGAATTTAGCCTTTTTTTTTTTTTCTGAGATTAGAGATGTTCTAAGGCATTTTAAAATGTTATCTCACATTCAGATGTTTTTTATGATCTTTCAATTTTTAAATAGTGCTTCTAACGTCTATAAATTTAAAAAGTACAAGTTTCAAATTTCATTAATTAACAGAGTTATTCTCTGTTATTGCCATATATTTATATCTTAGTTCTGAGACTGTATACACACTGCGTTCAATATAACACTTTTTTCTTTTAAATCGCAATTGCATGTTTCAGTTGTATATCTTTAACATTTTATTCCAAACATAAAGCAAAAATGCTTCAAAATATTCAGCATTTACTAAAACAATAATATTACACTGGAAAATATTATTTCAATTACAATTTCAACAATACTAATATGCAAAAGATAAATGAAGAAAGAAATAACAACCAAATTATTAATTATTAGCTATTGAATATTTTATGTATTGATTTAATGCATTAAAAAATTATTGCATGAATTCTTAATAACCGAAGAACTCATGTTCGATTTTGTTCCATGAATTATTATAAAATTTAATAATTTTAAAGTATTCTTACCACAACTTAATTTCATTGTATTATTTTTTATAACATATTTTATTATGGTATTCATAAAAAAAAAAAGAAAAAAAATCTAAATTTATTTAAATAGGCAGACAGAACTTCATCATTTATTATTGTCAATAACGTAAATGTTTATTTTTTTACAATTTTCTGTAAAATAATCACATAATTGTTGATATCACCTTTATTTAAGCAAATATTATAGAATAAAAATGTCTGGTACTCTTAAAAGAAGTCAAACTAAATTTAAAAATTGAATATTAGTTTCTTCCCATCAAAGTTTCCAAAGTTCCCAAAGTAACCGGTTTAAACCCGAAAATTCCCATGTTTATTCCCCAGAAGCAATATTCCCGGGTTTTTTACATCTGTAGCTCGACCTAGAATCGAACCGAGGACCTCACGTCTACTAGCTTTGAGCGTAGAACCGCTCGGCCGCTGGTGGACCCAACGGAGGTTGGGGGAAAACAACCTGGTTGCATCTGTATAACCCCCCCCCCCCCCCCCAGATTACCCTATAGCCTTGTTGCGTCGCTAAACTCAAATAAACTTTGACTTCATCTGCATGAACAGGTGCGTCATTATTCAATCGCTTAGTAAATATTAACTCATTATGTTAACTCATAATTTAATTAAACATTTACAATTAATTTAACTTAAATATCTGCTATAATTTTAAAATTAAAATTAAATTTGTTTCAAATTTTAATACCTATTAAAATTTAAAATTCAAATATATGTTAATTTTTCATTTTAATTTGTTTCAAATTAAAATATTTATTAAAATAATAATTAAAAAGAATATATATATTATTATTATTATTTATTAAAATACATATTTATTTAAAATCAAATATATATTTTAATCTTAAAATTTCATAAAAGTAACTTTTACGTCTGATTTATCAAATTGGGTATTTGAGATACTATTTCATTTATAAAAGTATCATTCATAATTATCATTTATATGATTAATCAAGTAAAATGTTAAAATTACATAAATATGATATATTTATATGGGTAATACAGTAATTAAATTATTTTTAAAGGGAGTTGTTGTGAATTTCCAGTCTCTCTCTTAGGTTTCACTTCCGTCGGAGAGTAATTAAAAAACTTAGGTCGCAGTATCCAATTTGTCTGAGATTTTAAGTCACACTGACGAAAATAAAATGTTTTGAGTCATATTGAAAGAATAAAAGGTGAATTATACTCATTCTGACGGCTACAAAAGCATTAACTCAAATTAATTTGTAAATATTAAACAATGTACGAAATAATCATTAAAAATTTGTGTTAATAAAAAAAAAAAAAAAGAAAAAAGAAACTTTTTTTTTCTTTTGACAACTCTTTTGTGAGTAAATTATTCTTAAAACAATGTAAACTAGTATGTTGTAACAATTACAAAACTTTTTTCCTGGAACATTCTATATTATTAGCACCAGTTGCTGTTTAACATGCACACAGGGCCGGTGACAGGAATTACGGGCCCCTGGGCAAACGAAAGTAAGCTCAACCCCCCCCCCCCCTACACATAATCACTTCTTAAATTTTAATTGAAAAATGGTTTAAATTTTTGGGTACTACGGTATTCCAAATACCTTCAATAAAATACAGTGATACAATAGGTAGTACATTATCAAACTATACATTTATACAATGAAATTTGATTAAATATGAAGGCTGACAAAAACGTACAATTGCTTTGCCTTTCATTCTCAATATATTTAATTTACAAAAGAAGACTTGTGATCAATAAGTGATTGATGTATGCCTTACCTATTGTACTTTAAAGTTAAATATAAAAATTTAAAATAAAGATAGTATCATGTTTTATAAATGTAATATATTTGAAAAAATGGTAATTTTATCTAAAAATTTCTTTTAAAAATTCTGCATTTCTTTTTGACAACCTTGAATTTTATTTATTTAATAAGCTATCCCCTGAAAATTTGTTTGGTCTGTAATTCAATATTTTAAAAATTAACTTTTGAATTAAGTGAACATTAATAATTACCGTGTGGGCTCTGTAGATTCATAAAAGTATATACTATTGGCATCAAAATTATTCGAGCGCTAGCAACGATTCCTATATGAAAAAAGTACACTTAATACTGTTTTATTAAATAAATCCTTGTCAAATTATGTTCTTAGACTGCCTAAAAACATGACGACAAGGATTTTTTTATTAAAACAGTACTAAGTATACGTTTTCATAAAGGAATCATTGCTAGCGCTCGAATAATTTTGCTGCCTACAGTAAGGCTGAAAGTTTTCTGATAATTTCTTTTCTGTATTTTTTTTTTTTTTTTTAAGCTTTATTTTCTGTGATTAACAGGATTTAAAATAGTAATTTTTTAAACAAGCAAAAGTAAAGGCATAATAACTTAGGCTTTTATTATAAGTTTTTATTATTGTTATTAAATATACATATTAAAAATTAGATTAAAAAAAAAAATATATATATATATATATATATATATATATATAGGTATATAAAAAATTATGTTTTTTTGTATTTTTTTTAAGCCGTGAGTAGTTCCTTTAAGTGAGTAAATTTTGCCCCAAAAAGATGATTTATCAGCCTAAGAAAAATGATATATTATCAGAATGTTTTTGTCGAGTATAGATACCAGTGTTTTTGAATACGATTCTAGAAAACTGAAAAATAATAACTTTTTTATTTGTATTGTGCTTGAGGAGATTATGTATAATAACCCAGTTCCAAAGTTTTTTTCGTCGTTGAAATGATGCTACTTTTAAATGCTGAGGGCCATGGTTTGGAAACTATTCATGTATCTTCAGAATACACATATATACCGAAAGTTTAAAAAATATTGTACGCACACTCACATATATGTAAGAAAAAAATATATAGTATTTTTTTTTTTTTAAATATATATATAAATGGATTTTTCTTTCTTTTTTTTATTGCAAAAGCATTGATAATTTCATCATTGATAATTTTCTTCTTTTCACTTATCAAAATCTACAAACTACGAACTGAATCTGAATGTAAAAAATAATGTTTGGCGTTTGCGTTTGTATGTTCCAAAATCCAAAATGAGAATTTTGGTAATTACATAGTTTTTACCACGACCTCCATCCCCTTGGACAGCGGCCAATAGACATTGCACAGATTAGATTGGGGGCACTGCTTGCGAGATAAGCAAAGCACCAAATGAGATGCAGATACAGACCCCCCCATCTATTTCTTTTCTAGATGAATACTGACTATGGTGGCTAACGATGAGCAGTGATTACTCTTTCAAGTTTCGATGTGTGAAAATGTTTCCCATGTCACAAGACAAGTAACAAGACAGATTCATCCTTTCACTTGACCAAACATTTTTAGCGGGAACACAACTCACAACACCTTTTGATCTGCGTAAAAGATAAAAAGAGTTTATTGATTGTACTCCCGCTTCTGCTTCGGAGTTGGAATAATGAATGACTGACATGAACCTTTAGTCATTGTATTTGATTTTAGGAATGAATTGGTTCAAAATTTAAATAGATACAACACAGTAAATAAAAACTTTCTTTAATTAAAACTTTTGCTTCTTGAAAAAAGAAAAAAAAGGGAAAGCATTAAAGAATAATTTAAAATGTACTCAGGGTTGCTACGGTACCAGGAAAACCTGGAAAACTCAGGGAATTTGAATATGGAAGAACATTGAATTTTTTTTTTTCATAATCATTTTTTTTTTTTTTAATGTAGTTCTTTATAATGAATCAATTATATATTTCTTTTTTTTTTTTTTTTTCAAGTTTATAAAATTAATTTGCCCTAAATATGTTCAACTGACTTGTAAATATGTTAGATTCTAATGCTGCATGATTGCCTACCATCTATTTTATTTCTAATAGGGACAGGGAAAACTCAGGGAATTTTTTCTCATGATTTGTGTAGCAACCCTGGATTATATCGACAATATTTTAATTAGATCATTTTCTGAAATTTAAGAGGTTAAAGAAATGACATTCATGCGAATTTTGGAAAAAACCACAGGAAAACCTGAACGTCTAGGCCGTCGAACCTGATCTAGGTTTGAACCCGACATACCCTCTCTACCAGCTTCTTATAAAGAAGAACATCTCAGCTACTGACAGGAGCCATATATTTTTTTATTAATTTATTGTGCAAGTTTTACATATGATTTACTTTTGATTTCAAAGTATAATACAAAAAATTTATGAAAACTAAAAAGATTTTTGATTATTATTTTCTACAGAACTCATTGTGCTTGCAAAAAAATAATACTAGAACTAGATAATGAAACACTATTTAGAAGTATGAATAATTATAAACATGTACCTTTTGACTTTTTTTTTTTTTTTTTAATCTGATTAAAAGAATTAAATGAAGGTATATTCATTTTTCAAAAACAACAATATATGTTAATATTTGTGTACTTAGTTACTTTTATTACGATTGATGAATATTTAAAAGTAAAAAAAGAAAAAAAAAATACTTTCGTTTTGGTTTTATAAGAATTTTCATTTGTTAGAAAAATATATTTTATACATTCATATATCGACATTCGAATATAGCGGAGAAAAAAAAAAAAAAAAAAAAAAAAAAAATCTAACACTAAATATCCGAAGTAAGACAGTTTTATTGTCTATAAATAGCATTTTAAAAAGTACGTTTTTATAATGGTTATCTCACATATGAGGTTTCGTACAGTTAAATGCCATAGAAGTTGAGATTTAGCCTTCCCATTATCAAGGGATATTAATAGATAATGTGCTTAAATAGATATATTTTCCATTTCATTTATGTTTATATGTGTTTACATAACTAAGCAATTTTTAAAATCAAATTTTTGATGTTATAAAACTAAGTTTGTACATGTTATTTTAATAAACAAGCGAAATACACACCTAATTCCATTGGAATAATTTATTTTATAACTATTACACCAAGGAAATTAAAATATTAAAATAATAATAATAATAAATTTTGACATACGTTCTTTAATTTTAAATTTCCAAATTTTAGCATATAAACATTTAAATTTGAATTAAAGCAACAAAAATTATATTTAATATTGCTCATTTGAAAATTAATATAAATGGAAATCTTTATTATACATATTTTACCAAATATTTATTTTATTTTTAATTATATTCACATACATAAGTGTATTTTAAAATCAAATATATAATGGAATAAATCAGGCTTTGTACATTTTTACATTTTTTCAAAAAGTATTATGATATATTGAAAATTCCATTAAGATCATTCAACTTAAAAATTTTGTGCAAAGAGTATTAAATTAATATTTAAAAAATAATTATTGATAATTTTTAGATATACATTCATTCACTCTTTCTAAATTTCCAAACTGTGAATTATAAAAATTTAAATATGAATCTAAATTCAGTCTTTAAAATTAACAAAAAATGTTCTTAAAATTCTCTATTTTTGGCTATCCAACATATTTGAAAATGTTCAGCATGCATATTTTTCAACATTTTTATGCATGAATTTGACAGGTTATTTTCTGAAATGTAGATACAACAACTCTTTAGTAAATGCTGATTTGTAAATTTTGAAAACAATTTAGAGATATAAATACAAGATGTTCAAATTAATATTTCAAATTAGTCTGTATTGGGCAAAATTAAAATCGTTCAATTTATAGGTAATATCAAATAAATTTGAAGTAATATTTGCCAAAAGAATAATGAAATTTTGACATGCATACATTCAGTACATTTAAATTTCCAATTTTTAACATATGAAGATCGAAATTTGAATGTTAAATTTATATTTTAAGAACAATAAAAATTTATATTTAAAATTATCCCCTATTTGCAAAGCACAACAATACATATTTTATGAAATTTTTATTGATGGCTTTCGAAGATTACTTTATAAAGCTTAAATACATCATTTGAGTTATTATAATTGTTTTGTAAACATTTAAAGTAAAGAATTTGAAGTCATAAATATAAGATATTATAAAAATATTTCAGATTAATATATAAGAAAATTTTCATTCAATTTTCATTCAATTTTCATTCAATTTAAAATTACATAGGCCGAAAAAAAATTAAAACAATATTTAAAAAAATCTGTTTAAGATAAATTTATAATTCTTAAACAAATACATGCAGTACAAACTACTTATCAAAGTTAATTTCCACAATGAATGGAGACACCTTTCATAATGGAATTTCGAAAACAAATTCTTTTATGTTCTACATTCGAGATTCTAGGAAATGTTTCTTTCTTTCTTTCTTTATTCTTTCTTTCTTTTTTAATTTAAAAGGAAAAAAATCTCGATAACTTTGTTTGAAATTATGGAAGATACATGGTTCAACCATTAGTTTTAAAAGTATTAATAAGTTCTTTTAAAAAATATTTATATTGAAAGTTTACAACATTCGGAAGGATTTTCCACCAAGATGCTCGTATATGTTTCAATTTTTCTTATAAGTATTTCGACCCACCAGCGACCGAGCGGTTCTACGCTCAAAGCTGGTAGACGTGAGGAATGGCGGAAAAAAAGTCCCCGGAAAAAAAGTCCCCAGGAAAGAAAGTCCCCGGAAAGAAAGTTCCTAGGAAAAAAGTCCCCAGGAAAAAAAGTCCCCGGAAAAAAAGTCCCCGGAAAAAAAGTCCCCAGAAAAAATCCATTAAAAAAATAAATAAAAATGCGTTTTAAAGCTTCTAAGAATATCTAATAATGAGTTGGCTTCGTTTTGTCTTTCTGTTTGTCTGTTAACCTCTGTGATCAAGATTTTTTTTCCCCGATAATATTTATTGAAGGGCTTGGAGCTGGTATACCTAATTCAAGTTTTCTATGGCATATCGATATTCTCTGTTGAAAATTGTATAATTTTCGCAACTAATGTGTGTAGAGGGACTTGCAAAAAAAAATTTCTGATGCATTAAAGTTCATGATCGGTATTTTGAAAAGAATTTTATTTTGTACTGAACATAACATAGGAAGCGCCTTTGCGTTTTCTGGTAAAAAAGAGAGTGTGTCTTTTTATTCTATGAAAACTCGGCACAAAGATGTTTAAATGTATATAAAAAGGTAATATTTAAAAGATTAAGACAAATAAAAATAAAATAAAATATTTTTTACTGATATAGAATATACCTCTTCTATTGGACTGATTTAATTTTCTCTCACAAAGTTCTAATTATTTTTTTACAATATATATAAAGGTTAATTGATTCTTTATTATTATAAATATTTTTTTTTATATACTGGAAAGAGATTAAATATTATAGTCATAAAAAATGAAAATTATACATATTTACCTTCTAAAAAGTTGAAACGCACTGTTGCTTTTAGTTTTTCTTTGAAATACGGTATTCCCTAATATTAAGGACAACTTTTTCTCATTTTATTTTAATAATTAAAACTTAATTTAAAAGAAATCCGCTCATTGCGATTTTCATGAAAAGTAAGTAATAGTTATAAATAATGAAAAATGTTCTAGAAGTGATGGTGATAATTTGTAAAATCAGTTTAAATATTGCTCGGCTGAACAAAACTTCGCATAATAATCTTTTTTTTTTTTTTTTTTTTTTTTTTTTAACTTTAATTATCTCTTTTAGATGACGATTTTTTTTTTTTTTTTTTTTCATAGGAATCTTATGATAAAAGATATAAAATATTCGAATAATATGATGACAATTACTTGTGAAATCAGCAGCTTTATTATTATTGATATTATTATTATTATTATTTATTAACTAACCAAATATTTAGCGTAAAGCACTGTTTTAATTAAACCTTAATGTACAGCAGTTTCGGAGAAAACCGCGGAGAAATCCGAACGACCAGGCCGACGAGCACAACCTGGGATAGAACCCGGCACCTCACGTCTACCAGCTTTGAGCGCAGAACCGCTCAGCCACTGGTGAACCCAATTCTTTGAAGTATTTTTGCTTATGGTACTTTACAAATCTCTATAGTTTTAGAAGTCGCATATGGAATTAAAAATTTTACTCATCACTTATACATGCAAATGGAAATTCATTAAGGATTCATACGGTTAAAAAAAAAAATAATAATAATAAAATAATAATGTATGGCTTAATGTTACAAATATCTTTAAAAAAAAGGGGGGGGGAGGAGGTATTCTTAAAAAGATAATAGTAAATATAAATTTATCTGATTATTATTATTATTATTATTATTTTAATTTATGGTCAATCACGCACATTATCTTTTTTTCACTAACATATTTTCAATAAAAAATATGTAAATATACATATATTATTGATTATTCTACATGTTTTAGGAGAGGCAGAAGGTGCCAAATGAAAATCCAGGTCGTCCTCGTCGGCTTAGCCGTTCGGAGTTTATGATCGCTTGAATACTAGGACATTTTAGAAAGACCTCCCCAGGTTTATCGTGTAGACAGTTGGTCTTAATTAGTACATTACACATAAATTTTTAATAAAGTGTTGGTGCTTGATTTAAAGCCAAATAGCTACACTTGGGACATCGTGAGGGTTTTTCGAAGGGTTTCCTAGCCCATATTTACGGAATTTACGGCGAAAAAACACAAAAAATACGAATGACTTCGACAGGAGTAACCTGGATTCAAACCTGGCACTTCCCGTCTACCAGATTTGAGCGCAGAACCGCTCCGCCACTGTTAATAAAGTGGAGGTTGGTGATGTTTGGTTGAAAATTTAGGTTGATTAACTATACGAGGGTCCTAGGTCTGGGTGATGTGCCCTATGCAGGGTCTTTCTGAGGGGTCCTAGCCCGTGTTTATGCGAGTTTCAGCGAAAACCACGGAAAAATTCTAGCAATTAAATCGATGAGCGCGACCTGGTATCTAGTCCGGCACTTCCCGTCTACCAGTTTTGCATGCAAAACCTTTCGGCCACTGTTTAATAAGATGGTGGTCCTGCTGGGGTGAAGATTAAGGCCGATTGACTGCACGAGGTGATGTCCCCTCCATGTTGGTCTTTATTACGGTCATAGCTCGCATTTACGTGAGTTTTGGAGAATACCGCGGAGACCTTCGAGCAGCTAGGTCGACGAGCGAACCCGGCACTTTCCGTCTATCACATTTTAATCGCAGAATCACTTGGCCGCTGGTGGACGTTTAATAAGGAGATATATGTAAATTAAAATACTTTTTTAAATTTTTAACATTAAGAAACTGTTGATAACTCAGTCCGATATTTACATACACACACACATTCGTTAAAAATGGATGTGTTTTAAAGTTTTTTTTTTCTTTAAGGGGGGGGGGAGGGGGTAATAATAATCTTCCTCCCTGATCTCCAGCTACTTCTAAATAAAATTTGACCACTCTGTGCTCTATCTAATTTTCAAACTCTACGTTCTACTCTACTCTAGAAATAATTGTGGGTAGTTCGTTAAAACCATCATGCAGTTAAATCTTTAACAATAAAAAAGACATTAGAAAGGATATAAATATCTTACTTTTTCTATTTGGTCACAAAAGATTAAAAAAAAAAAAAAATAAGAAGAAAACTTTCTGACTAAAATGAAAAATAATTAAAGTTTTATCATATTGTATAGCGAATACCCCTCTGACAGCCCCCTCTTTCACACACACACTTCTTATAAAAAAAAAAATAATAATAATAAAAAATAAATAAATAAATAAAAAAAAATATCACCAATTGACAGGTGAGTGAAAGGAAACTGAAATGCTTGGTTTCTGTCAGTAATAAAATCTTTTTGTCTTTTTATGCATGTTTCGTAATTCGTAAGAGCCCCCTCTTTTTTTTCGATATGTATATATCACTTTGATTACAAAAGAATTTCGGACGTCCAGTTATTAAAATTTACGTTTGCATTTAAATATTATTTTGAGTTAGATTTCATTCTCAGGTTTCATAGTTTTTCTTTTACTAAATAATGACGAGTTAATTTGTCTATATTTGCATATACAATAGATCAACTTATGATCCTGATGAAGTATACATTATTTTTTCACTTAACACTTAACAAAGTTGAAAAGTATTAATGACTTCGGTTTGTCTATTTGTCTACCCGAGCTCTACTCCAGAAATATTTATGGAATTTCTTGAAACTGATATATGTTATTCGAGTTTACTATCAGATATTCCTTATTGAAAATGGAATAAACACCATCACTTGTTTGTATACAGGTACACCCAAAAGTATTCCGAAGTATTGTGCTCTATGAGAGGTATTTCTATGAAATAGCATATTTAAATACCTTTAAATATGGTTGAATAAATCCTATTCCTTTTTGCATAAATCTTAATGGAATTAAATATGTTATTCATACGCACAAAAGAATGCCTTTTGGTGAATACAGTATTAGTAGCGTTAAGATTTCTAGGGTCACAGAAAAATATACAGTTACATAAGGGCTATAATTGGAAATTTGTTAAATGCAATATCGTTCATTGAGTGTTTTTGACACTTTCTAACAATTTTTTAGTGTAAGTATGATTTGAATTATTGTAACTGTTTGTCCGACTGTCCTTCTGTCAGCGCCCGTAAATATTTGCAGAATTTCTTAAAAATGAATGATGCTATTAAAGTTAAGTATGGAATATTCTCTATTTGAAATGGATTTCATAGGCTTTGCACAACTGGTTTGTGTACAGGGACATCCACAAAAATGTCAATGCACTGCATTTTATGTGCGACATTTTTTATCACATTCAGATAAATTTCTACTGCAAAAATAATAATGAAGTTGGTATTTGTTGATAATATGCTAAAAAAATGTTTTTTATAGAACATATTATGATTCGCAATCAGAATTACAGAACTACACAAAAAATATACAGATATATTACGGCTGCATTTTCTTTTAAGTCAAGAATTTTTAACATTTTCCAAAAACGTTTAAGAGCGATTACGAATTCAATTAGTCTATCTCTCTGACTTTCTGTTCTGTCTGCTCTCATATGCAAAGAACATTTAAAGGTGTACCAAACAACGATCATCTACAGTTGAAAAATGTAAATAATTAATGAGTACCGCATAATTTTTCATTCTTGTCTTTTATTGTATTTTTTTTATCTTTTCTTTTCTTTACTAACAAAACTTATACTTCTTACATATAGTAGAATACAGAATTTTTCATTTTTCCCTGCGGTATGTTTGAAAAGAATCTATATATAAATAATTAAATAGAAAAATAATTAATTAAAAGGAAAAAAAAAAAAAAAAAAAAAACAATTTTAAAAATAAAAGAAACATAATGTCACTTAAAGTTATTAAAAAGTTGTATTTCATTTATGAAGACGACCGAAATTAATTTCCGGGGACTTTTTTTCCTGGGGACTTTTTTTCCGGGGACTTTTTTTCCGCTTACCGACGTGAGGTGCCAGGTTTAATCCTATGTCACACTCGTCGGCCTAGCTGTTCGGAAAATTCCGTGGTTTTCTAGGAAATTGCATAAATGCGTGCTAGGAACCCTCAGAAAGGCCCCTCACGGAGGGCATTCGCCTCAGACCTAGGACCCTAGTGCAATCCCCAGAACCCAACCCAACCTATAAGTATTTCTTTTTATTTTACGATGATTCGTTAAAAGTAATTATAATTGTGCTCATTCATGCAAAATTTTCTCCTATATTTCCATATTAATAATCATCATAAATCGTTATGGTATCTCCACCTGTTGGCGATTTTCACCAAAAGTTGAAGGACATTTAAATCAAGGAGCAACTTAAACTTTTATGAAATTATTCTGTTCATTAATTCCTGAGATACAGATACCACAAAATTTTGTCACACACACACACACACACACACATATATATATATTGGCATTTCGTAAAAATGATCAAATCGTGTTTGTACCTTTCAAAACGTGTAAATCCATCCAATACCAGAAATAGAAAATCTTTACGAATCTAAGACGTTTTTCTGTTGAATTCAAAAGAAAGAGAAAAATAAATAAAAATGAACAAAAATTTGAAAATTAAAATCTTTTAACAAGTGGCGTTGCCATTCCTCTTTTCATAATTTTTAATGTGCCTGACAAGAACAAAGTTCCGTATAAATGAGAATAACTTTTAATAAATTATTGTAAAATCAAGAAAGAATTATTAATAAACAGTAGCAGTCAACCTTGAGTGGGTGGGTGAGTAAATTTTCAATATGGATATATTTTAAAAGAACTCGTCAATACCTTTAAAATGAATGGTTGAGTAACGATTTTCATTTGAAGAAAGTGTTTTTCGTGGGAGTCATTTTATGGAGTGCTAGGCCCTATCCCTAATAGCACTCTTGTCCCCAGAATATCCTGAGAAGGTCCATAGGATTAACTTTTTATCCACAGGACATCATGGGGATGCTTTTCGGAGAAGATGTGTTGCTGGGGATATTGAAACAAGTTTCGGTAAAATACAAGGAGAACTCCGAAAAGATAGGTTGACCTGTGTCACCTAGGATCGAACCCGACACTTAATGTGTTTAAGAGCAGAACCTTTCGACCACTGGTGGGAGATTTTCTGAATTTTTAAAGAATTTTTACGTAATTTCTATCATTTCTAAAGAAATATTTAATTTTTTTAGAAATAATACAAAATTTAGAAAAATGAATTGACGCTTTTTAAAACCCCTGTTTGACACCTTTTTTTTTAAATCTATTGTTTACAGTTGCTAATTTTCTGGAGGATATACCATGTAATTCATCATTTCTTGTCTTCGTATTATTATTCAAAAGAATGTTACACGTTGTTTCTATACATTCATTAATTAACTGAGTTAGTGATATACCACAATTATATACAAATTCCTTCAAATTTTAATCCTCCATTCATTAGTTTTTCTCTAGACAGTTCACATAATAGAAAACGTTTATTTTCAAATTTCAAAAAATGTTCCTCATATTCTGCAGTAATACAATGTAAATGAAAATTAACTCAATTGATGTATATTAAATGGTGGAATCTAAAAATTCATTCATGAAAAATGTAATTTAAATGAATGTGAGATGAGGACAAACATTGTTTGCTACACGCATTCCAAGCAGAAGATAAGATAGTAAAACATAGTAAACGGACCCGATGGACATCAGTTTCTTACAGATAAGGGACCCCGGGTTGTGTCGTCACACGCTGTCCGAAGTGATACCTTCAGGCTTGATAGTAGACCCTTCCATATCCATCCCCGTCTTCTCTTTCTTGGAAACACTCCTATAGATTTTCTCTTTGACAGTTGTACGATATTTTCCATTTATCTCTACTCTTCCCCAGCCCAGATGACCGTCAACCTGTTCTTTCATGGTTTAACTTGAATCTTCATAGAAGAGAGTGCATTTTCAAATTTGTATGTTATAAAATACCGCAAAGTCTCCGTCAGTTAAACGCTCACTCTGCATTTCACCTGAATTTTGTTTACTCTGAAAATACCGAATATGCACCGAAATTTCACATTCTTTCTTTCTTTCTTTCTTTTTTTTTTTTTTTTTTTAAGAATCGATTTTGATCAGTTTCATAATAAATCGCATCACTGTGATTATTTAAAAATGGGAAACATATGCTTCCTGAAGTGGTGGCAAAAATTTTTAAACAATTTTTTTGGAACTGGAAAAAAGGAATTTCGCAAATTTTCCAATTTAGATGTATTTATTAATATATACAAACATGCATACACACACACATAGATAGATAGATAGATAGATTGATAGATTCTCTGTAGCTTATTCCACTTTAAATTTCACTTCAGTAATTTTCATGTGCGATAGGAGGCCCACTAGTGATTTGCTATTATAGCCACTAGTAAATAAAATCGTACATTGGTGCTCAAGAGTGAAAAAGGTCTCCCTGACGAATTTTTTTTCGGATCGCGGAAAAAAGGGTACTTTCGCAATACGCAACTCGCAAAATAATAAATAACAAACAATCAATTTAAAGAATGGCTTTCAAATTACAATTTTCGAAATTTCAATTGATTTGGAACAAACATTCATTTAGTGTACACCTGGGGTAAGGCCGTAAGGGGGGGGGGGGGGGGGTGTAAGAGCAGATCGAAAGAAAATAATTATTTTTATACCATCTCCTTACCGATTTTAATGAATCATGAAAACTTTGTATAATCATGTACAATTTGTGAAAAAATTACAGTGTCAGCGTAATTGTGGGTGGGTGGGGGAAAGGGGCAGAGAAAAATAACATGATTTTTTACATTATCATTGTACCTATTATAATGATATATTCTAAAATTATCACTTACTTATTATCAAGATCACAATGAGTGTTATATATAACTGGGGGGGGGGGGGGGGGTAGGTGACTGCAGATGAAAATAAAAATATTTTTTTAAACTACAATAGTATCGATTTAAATAGAATTTTGTGTATGTACCACTTACTGTATAAAAAAAAAAAAAAAAAAAAAAAAAAAAAATTACAGTGAGTGTTACACATATTTGGGGGGTTCCTAAGGGAGCAGGGGAGAGTAGGAAAAGTGGTTGATTTTATATCGTCATGTTACCTATTTATATGAAACTTTGTAAGACTATCACTTGCTTTTTACTAATATTACAATGAAACTTACCTGAAACTTATTTTTTGGTACTTACGAATTAACTGCATGATAGAGTGATTAATTTTTATTATGCAATTAGTTCAAGATATATATTTTAATATTTGTATTAATGCGTGTGTATGTATAAATATTATAAAAGTGATCCTATGAAATATATTGCATTTTCTTATATATTCACAATTCACATTTCTGTTCATAAATAACCAGATTTCGAGGTACAATGTCCTTGAACTGCTATGAGCTCATATTTAAGAAATTGATGTTTTTATAAACTTTTGTTTGCTTTATTTTGAAGAATATAATAGATAAAAGCATAATTTAGATATAAATTGCATTTTGATAATGTTTTTTTTTTTTTTTTTTTTTTTTTATGAAATAAATGTGAAAAAAGTTTTTCTTTTTGCGTTTCGCCAAAATCACAATTATTGTTATGTTTTATTGTAAATACACAGTAAACAGTTTAAAATGTGTTTATTTGAGGTGAATATCATGTTTCTTTTGTGCATTCTAGTAGGAATAAGCATAATAAGGTTCTTTTCATGAAAAGTTTTAAGAAATTAGGTTTCAGATTTCGAGGTACTATGTCGCACGAACACTAAAACTGCTATTAGCTCATATTTAAAAAAATGATGTGTTTAAAAATTTTTTGTTTGCTCCATTTTGAAGAATATAATAGATAAAAGCATAATTTAGATATAAATTGTATTTTGATAATGATTTTTTTTTTTTTTTTTTTTTGAGAAATAAATGCGAAAAACATTTTCCTTTTAGCGTTTCGCCAAAATCGTAATTATTGTTGTTTTATTGTAAACACACAGTAAAAAGTTTAAAATGTGTTTATTTCAGGTAGATATCATGTTTATTTTGTGCATTGAAGTACGAATAAACATAATAAGGTGCTTTTCATGAAAATTTTTAAGAAATTAGGTTTCAGATTTCGAGGTACGATGTCACTCGAACGCTAAAAACTGCTATAAGTTCATACTTAAAAAACTGATGTGTTTAAAAACTTTTGGTTTGCTGCATTTTCAAGAAAATAATAGGTAAAGGCTTATAGTAAGCATCAATTGCATTTTGATTATTATTTATTTTTATTTTTTTTTGAAAAATTAATGTGAAAAAAAAATTTCTTTTAGCGTTTCGACAAATTAACAATTATTGTTATGCTTTATTGTGAATACACAGTAAACAGTTTAAAATATGTTTATTTGAGGTGAATATCATGTTTCTTTTGTGCATTCTATTAGGAATAAGCATAATAAGGTGCTTTTTATGAAAAGTTTTAAGAAGTTAGGTTTCAGATTTCGAGGTATGATGTCACTAGAACGCTAAAATTGTTATGAGCTCATTTTTAAAAAAATTGATGTGTTTAAAAACTTTTTGTTTGCTCCATTTTGAAGAATATAATAGATAAAGGCATAATTTAGATATAAATTGTATTTTGATAATGATTTTTTTTTTTTTTTGTGAAATAAATGTAAAAAAAATTTTCCTTTTAGCGTTTCGCCAAAATCGCAATTATTGTTATGCTTTATTATAAATACACAGTAAACAGTTTAAAATGAGTTTATTTCAGGTGAATATCATGTTTCTTTTGTGCATTAAAGTACGAATAAACATAATAAGGTGCTTTTCATGAAAAGTTTTAAAAAATTAGGTTTCAGATTTCGAGGTACGGTGTCACTCGAATGCTAAAATTGCTATGAACTCATATTTAAAAAATTGATGTGTTTAAAAACTTTTTGTTTGCTCCATTTTGAAGAATATATTAGATAAAAGCATAATTTAGATAAAAATAGCATTTTGATAATGATTTTTTTGTTTTTTGTGAAATAATTGCAAAAAAAAAAAAAAAATTCTTTTTAGCGTTTTGCCAAAATCGCAATTATTGTTTTCTGCGAAAACACATATCTATAGACTAGAGCCCCTTAGAAGGATCCCTCCCTACGGTAAGCACTCCACCTTGTCTCAGTTCCATAATGAAGACATTTGGCCTTAATTCTAACACACCTTCCACCTTCTTTAGACCGTAAGATATATACAGTGGAACCTGTAAAAGTGACCACCTTGGTAAAGTGACCACCTGAGTAAAGTGACCATTTTCCTGACTAAAGTGACCATCTTCCAATTTGAAAGAGACTTTATAAAGTGACCACCTGCGTATAGTGACCATTTTAGCCGGTCCCTAGGGTAGTCACTATAGACAGGTTCCACTGTATATATATATATATATATATACACAAATATATTGAAAACGTTTTCAAAATTGCATTTTTTATTCATCTTTCTGTATGCAAAATTCTGCATTTTCTGTTATTTTTGGTGCGCCCTTGTTTGGCAATTTCTAATATATACACACATATATATATATATATATATATATATATTATTATTATTATTATTATTATTATTATTATTTACTTTACTAGAGGCTTAGACACTCACTAGTTATTTATCTCTCATATTCGAAATAAATAAAAATAATAACAGTTATTTTAACGCTAGTATTTGTAGTAATTTCAGTGGTATGGTTCAATCGGTCACAGTATTTTACATAGAAATGAAAAAAGAACTCAATGCAATAAAATTAATAATCATACTTAAACGCGTCCGACTATTGATTTAATTTTATTATTTAAACCTTAAAAATATAAAGATATCCATATAAATTATTTCAATCTAAAATTATTTATTTGCTTAAATTAGCATCAAATAATTCTCTAAGTGTTTCATTAGATGGCATCAATGGTAAGGCATTTTTTAATTTTTTTCAGCGATATCAATTTTAAAAAATATTCGGATTTCCAGTAACTTAAAAAAAAAAAAAAAAAATTATTATTAAATCACATCATCGATTTTTAACAATAAAAACTCTTTATAACTCAAAAAAATTTCGCGAAAATTCCCCCATTATTATTATTATTATTATTATTTTCTTTTTTCTTTTCTTTTCTTTCCTTTCTTTCTTTCTTTCTTTTTTTTTTTCTTTTTTTTTAGATTGCAGCACCAGTACACAAAGCTTTTCACAAAAGATTATAAAATTTGCTTGAAATTATTAAATGTTATGATTTTTCTGGTTGTTTTAATTATTTTTTCCCACTTTTTACGACCGCACAGGAAGATGAATACAGTGCAAATCCAATTGAGATTCGTCATTATGTGCGAATTTGTTTACTTTCCGAATGCAAACAAGCGTTGCCGCAGGCAGTGGAAATTTCCTAAACAGGCGTAACAAATAAAATATTAGCCATTTAAATATTTGGTTTAAATTTAGCTGTTGCCAAAAAGGTTTTCTGGTTCCTTTTTTTTTTTTTTTTTTTTTTTTTTTTTTGTTACACCTTATTTTCATATGATTAACATAAAAAGTATAAAAAATTAGATTTGCTTATGCACATAAAAAATGATGTTATTGTGACGTTAAAATTTAAATAATAATAATTTAAATGCTTTTAGACTAGCAAACCCATGCGAAAATTTTCAGTTTATTTTTATTTATTATTTTTTTTCCCCTTAACCTTTAAAATTTCAAACTTATAAGTCTTATCCATTTTCACCATGCAATTAAAATTTTAATTCGCGAGAGCCAAATTATTATTAGTTTTTATGGGATGAAATGCTAACGATACTTAAACTAAATCATTCAAAGAAAAGTTTCAAAATGAAATTCATGTTTGATGACTTAGTTTTCATATTTCCCCTGGCAATACAGCTTTAATAAAGGACACCAATGGTGAATTTTAAATTTTTACCTCCATGTTGGCGAGATCCCTTTTATTTTATTAAAAATTAAAAAGTCACCAAGTGGAGTTATAATAATGGTACTATGATGTCGTTAGAGATTTATTATTATCATTTATATAAACGAACCGCTATTAACTAATCATAAAGTTAGTTCTAAAACGGGGATTAGTAGGGACAGGCGCCACAGAGCGGGATTTTGCTAAAGTCAGAATTTTCAAAGATCATAACACGGTGAGTGAACAGACTGTTTCAGTATTGAAAGGGTAAGACACACAGCCGCTACCAAGCGGGAATTTACTACGGTTACATTTTTCAATAAAGCTATTTCCACTATATGACATAAAGCTGTTGCAGGACTTGAAACGGGAAAAAGGCACCGCAGGCACCACCGAGCGGGAGTTTCGTAAAGTACGTTTTTCAAAGATCGCGAACTAGCTTCGATGAAGTTGCTAGTATATAGGGAATGAATTATATATCTTTCATTTTTGTATTTCCCTTTTTCATGTAGTTTTTTATGAAATTATAATAGTTACATTTTCTTTAATTAGAGATGATTATTGCGAATTTAATGTTAATTTTATACGTATAAACACATTTTTAGAAAGGGGTAAACAAATCAAATAACCGTTGTTATTTATTTTGGTACTATTAAAGCATAAAGTAAGTTTGAAGTTACATTAAATTAAATAAAAAATTCAAAGATAAATTTTCTAATTTTTTAATAATGAACTAAAAGTCTTTACAGAAAAATTTAATTTAGAGCAATTTTATTATTTTATTTTCCCATTTAGTTCTTTGTTAAATTATGACATTCCTCTTTCTCTTTAATTATACATAGCTATAGCATATTCAAAGTTAATTTTAAATTCATAAACAGATGTATAAAAACACATAAACAAACCGAGTAACTATGGTTACTCGCTTTGTTACTATTAGATCAGCCACTGTTAATCAAAACGGAAAGTAGAGAAAGCACAGAACGAGTAACTATAGTTACTCGTTTTGTTACTGTTAATGCAAACATTGTTACTCGAAACGAAAAGTAGATAAATGGCACGAACTCTTGTTTTCATCTATTCGATGTTTGAAAAGGTTTTCAATATATACATATATATATATAGGTAATGAATTAGCTATCTTCACTTTTGTATTTCCTTTCTTCATTTAGTTTTTTGTAAAATTATAATAATCACATTTTTTTTTTTTTTTTTTAGAGATGACCATTGCAATTTAACTTTAATTTTAAATGTATAAACACATTTTTAGAAATGGGTAAACAAATCAAGTAACTATTGTTATTCAGTTTGTTTCTATTAAAGCATAAGTTAAGTTGAACTTAAATAAAATTAAATAAAATATTCAAAGCCAAATTTTCTAATTTTTCTATAATAAACTAAAAGTCTTTACAGAAAAATTTAATTTAGAGCAATTTATTTTATTTTACCATTTAGTTCTATGTTAAATTATGACATTCCTCTTTCTCTTTAATTAGACATAGCTATAACATATTCAAAGTTAATTTTAAATTCATAAACAAATGTATAAAAACACATAAACAAACCGAGTAAGTATGGTTACTCGCTTTGTTACTATTAGAGCAGCCACTGTTAATCAAAACGGAAAGTAGAGAAAGTACAGAACGAGTAACTATGGTTACTCGTTTTGTTACTGTTAAAGCAAACATTGTTACTCGAAACGGAAAGTAGATAAATGACACGACATTCTTAATATATATATATATATATATACATATACGCATATATAAAGAATAAATTAGATATCTTTCATTCTCTTATTTCCTTTAGTTTTTTGTGAAATTATAATAGTTACATTTTCTTTAATTAGAGATGACGATTGCAAATTTAAAGTTAATTTTAAAAGTATAAACACATTTAAAAAGGGGTAAACAAATCAAGTAATTATTGCTATTCTTTTTGTTACTATTAAAGCATAAGGTCAGTTTGAAGTTAAATTAAATTAAATAAAAAAAAATCAAAGCTAAATTTTCTAATTGTTTCATTAATCAACTAAAAGGCTTCACAGAAAAATTTAATTTGGAGAAATTTTATTTATTTATTTATTTTTTCCATTTAGTTGTTTGTTAAATTATAACATTCATCTTTTCTTTAAATAGACATGCCTATAGCACATTCAATGCTAATTTTTAATGCATAAACAAATGTACAAAATCGTACAAACAAACCGAGTTATCATGGTTACTCGCTTTGTTACTATTAAAGCAACCATTGTTACTCAAAACGGAAAGTAGAGAAATGACATAATTTTCTGAGGA